>CM068982.1:21524866-22149866 GCA_035357415.1 Ophraella communa
AGAGGAGTTGCTCCGCTGAGCTGGTCGACAGCAAGGGTCGTCTATATACGTAAAGCGGGGACAGTGAATAACTCCTTCCCTAAATTCTTTAGGCCGATCAGCCTCACATCATTCGTACTAAAAACTCTAGAAAGAATTCTAGACAGGCATATTAGGGAAGGGAACCTAAGGAATTTTCGTTTGCATCCCTACCAATATGCTTACCAGGTTGGGAAGTCCACGGATTAACAACCTCGTAGGAAAAATCAGCCACTCTCTTAAGAACAAAGAAATTGCGCTGGCAGCCTTCCTAGACATTGAGGGAGCATTTAACAACGCACCTAACTCTCTATGCACTGCTCTTCAGCGCAGGGGAGTAGACAGTAACTGGATAAAAAACATGCTTGGTAATCGGTACGTAGTGTCATCACTGCAGGGGGTTCTCTCCCTGCACCGGGTGGATTTCCAATGCTATGCGAACAATCTGGTTATAATAATTAGGGGTAAATTTGAGGCGATCATCTCGGATATCCTTTAAATTATCCTAAATATAGTATACAGGTAGTGTGAGGAGGAGCAGATGTCGATAAACCCCCGCTAGATAGTAAACTTTAAACTTCCATGTTTTTTTGATATTTAATTTGACAGGTAATAAATTGTTAAAAAATCGTATTACCTTTTTTGAAAATAAGTTCGTCGTACGTGGGAATCAAAACCACGTCCCGTCGCTTATAAGGCGAACGCTCTAATCTCTGAACCAGTACCTCTTTGAAGTATGACAGGCAATGCTAATTTTATGAATTTAAACATACGTAATACGTAATGTCATCGCTATTATATATCTACTGTGTAAGTATGATCTAAACCGGGCGTAGTTTGTCAAATAATAAAGGCAATACTGATATGGAAGTTAATAAAAAATAATAATAAATGAATATAGAAGGTGCGTTCGTTTTGCACACTCCTTTTACTCCATCTACTCCAATCGCTCCGAAATCGTTCGCCATTGCTTTTTAGAGTGAAAAGAGCTACTCCTTTCGCGTTCGTTTTCAACATTTCGGAGCGCTCTCGGCGCGAATGGAGCTACTCTAAAAGTTCCAGCGTAGCGAGGTAGAGTAACGAGAGTAACAGGAGTGGTCATGCGCAGTCATGCTTATCTCGCATTGTCTGTCATTTGAACTTTGTTTACGTGAAGGCACGGTTATAGGTTAAACGTGGTGTTGAAATAAAAAAATAAATTTATAATGTTCGGAGGTAAGTGAAGGTATTTTATATTTGGAATATTTGGTTCAAAGAAACATATCCGCAATTGTAGGCGATATGAAATCTGCTGATAGTATGGAACCTGAGCAACATAGCAGTGAAACAAAAATATGGACACGAGAAAACACACTTTTTTTGATAAACCAAGTACAGCAATTGCAAACTGTGAGGTTAGAATTTAATCACTCCGCTCCTTTCGCTCCGAATCGTTCGAGATTACGAGACCACTCCGTTAGCTCTGAAGTCACGTGATGTATACGCCACTCTTACTCCACTCCAACTCCGTGTTCACTCCGAGTGTGCAAAACGAACGCACCTTAAGTATGCTATTTTTAAATTTTAACTTACTACAACTACCAACTTTATGTTTTATTGGAAATTGAATGAACAAGTTATTTATATATTCTGCTTTAAATTTAAACTTATCTGCCCGGGCTCTTATACCCTCACATCCAGTAACTCCATCTCAGCTGGTCGTTTTCGAATATTGAGGTCAGATTAGGACAATAAAAAGAGTACCACCAATTCTTAAACGCGAGGTTTTTGGGAAAAACCGTTACAAAATTCAAAACAAATCAAATTACATTAAAATCAAGCTGTGGTTACCAATTTTCATTTACTAACATTTACTAACTGAAAGAAACCAAATACCAAAAAAAAGACAAAGAAAACTAATAAAACCTATACAGGGTGTTTCATTAAGAATTATCCATATAATAACTGGAGAAACCTTAGCATTAAATATGTAGATTTATGCCAAAACACTTAAGTAAAATATTTTTCCTAACCCAGATATAGGGTGTTTTATTTTAACTATTCTAAATGATTGTATCCCATATTTTTGACACCGTCAAATATTTTCTGTTCATACTTGACAAAGAGTTTATACATATTAGGTTACTTTAAACAGTGGCAAAAGATAGTTTTTCTCGATTACCAGAGGCGTGCGGTAGGGATGGATACTTTCTTTTATCCCCCTACTATTTACGCCACTGTCGTAATAATTGTTTCTGCATGTTTTTTTGATTCTCCGTCACTTTCTACGTAAATATCATCCTCTTGTCTCAATACGATAGAGTGAGTAGTTTTAGAGTTATTTGCATTTAAAGGTAATGTTTAAAATATCCATTTTATTCCAATAATTTCTTAATAATTTAATCAACCCAACATATTTCTAAAGGTTAGGAGAAATTTTTCCAAAAGGATTAATAAATGTATTGAAGTCAATGGAGGCCACTTCGAAAATTTACTATAATGTTAACTAACTAGAATTTTTTTTACAGTAGTCTAAATAAATAATTATTTTAGTACGTTTATATTTTGTTATAAATTTAAAACTGAAATTTTGATAAATATTAATATCAAAAAATCATTTGAAACTAATAAATTTTATTTATTCAGTGAAATAGTTATTGACTCATGTGAATTTACGATTAGAATTAACAAATTTTGTTGTCAAGGTGGTTAGATTATTAAGGAATCTCATGTGAAATAAGCAATAAAACAAAAATGGATATTTTAAACATTACCTTTAAATGCAAATAACTCGAAAACTACTCACTCTATCGTATTAAGACAAGAGGATGATATTTACGTAGAAAGTGACATGCAGAAACAATTATTACGACAGTGGTGTAAATTGTAGGGGGATAAAAGAAAGTATCCATCCCTACCGCATGCCTCTGGTAATCGAGAAAAAATATCATTTACCACTGTTTAAAGTAACCTAATATGTGTAAACTTTTTGCCAAGTCTGAACAAAAAATATTGGAAGGTGTCAAAAATATGGGATACAATCATTTAGAATAGTTTAAATAAAACACCCTATATCTCGGTTAGGAGGAATATTTTATTTAAGTGTTTTGGCCTAAATCTTCATATTTAGTGCTGAGGTTTCTCCAGTTACTACATGGATAATTCTTAATGAAACACCCTGTATAAATGGCAGAAATTACCATGAATAGGTGCTTGTAATTGTGATACTCCGCTAGTCTCCCTACTTTAAAAATGTTAGATCTGGTCACATGAAAACCGTAATATTTAAATAAAAAACAATCACGGCTTAACGACTATTCTCAGCGCTGACTTTTTCGAAAAAGAATAACTAAATAAACCGAGCAGTGATATACACCGATCGAGTAGATTGTTGCTATATGCTAATCAATCTTATTAGTCCGACAAGTGGCTTTCTTAAATCAATGAACAAGCTATACTTACATACATAGATAGATAGTGAAATTGATAAAGATTATTTTTTGCTCAGTTGGTGTATTTGTCCATAATTTGTCTAGTCCCTCAGTTTCCTATTTACTACTTTTTATTTGTTAACTTGTACCTACATCATGTTGAAATTGATTGTACTAACCCTTACTACGTGAAAGTCCATATTATTAAGAACAGTAAACAACTAAAAGGTTGAATTGAACTTTCACTATTTATTCATAAAATATGAAATGCAATATGTCAATCTGACAATGCTAATTCTATAGCGAAACGGCCGTCATTGCATTTCATATTTTATGAATATATAGTGAAATTTCAATTCAACCTTTTAGTTGTTTACTGTTCTTAACTACATCAGGTTGTTTTTATCAAAGTAAAACCTGGAATGAGGTGTTTAATGGATTTATGGGAATGTTTCATAACCCATAGATGGCCAACTAATTTACTAGCTGTTGAAAATAAGTAAAGCAAATCTAAGCTTGATGGTGTTAATCCTACACTATCTATTTTCTGTGAAAGTAAACATTATTTTAATTTAATTTACCAGTTTTAATTATTCTTTTTAGCAGTTTTTTTTAATGTTATTATTAAATTCTTTTAAATTTCTAAAATACTCACCCATATAAATATACACATATCTGCTCGATGAACATTCTGTTATTTTATCTAGTTCTATGAACATTCATGAAATTAAATATCCCTATTTTTAAAATGTAAACCCCCATTCTAGTATTTTTCTAATGTTTACATTTCTGGATACAATGTATTATGATTTTTAAAAACGGTTAAAACATTGTCAGCAAAAATGAGCGAAAGGACAAAAATTAATATATTTAAAGAGTCATGTCAAACCTTTAGTTTTCTCATTTCTGCATCAGTTGGAATAACTTTAGTTAATTAATTTCCATGCTTATGTACACACGTTTAAGTGTCCTGCGACTGAGGAAAAGTGGTCAAAGATAAACATGATGAACGTGACAAAAAGTAATTGGATGTATATTAAGTTGACCTAAATAAGAAACTTTTACCGCGAAGGACCACCAAAAATTTTAAAATCTGGTATATAGACACGAAAGCTATACTAGAGATAGTACTGAATCATTTTATTGTTAGGCCAAGATTGATGAATCTTGTTACTGTAAAACAACTTATAATTTTTTAGATGATCTTTTTTATAGGTGTGTTCTCTTGAGTGATGTATAAAATCGAATATTTTTTTAAATATATAAATGCACAAGTCTAGAATGTTATTAAGAATACAAATACAAGACAACCTCTGCATTTTCAGAATCCATCGTCAATTTCAAATTGATTGCACTGCTTTAAAGCCCTTTTACCTTTAATAATGTGTGGATGCACCACGATGTGTTACGCATTATCCAACGCGCCTTGGCATGCTTCTGATCAGGTGGTCAGTGTCCTACGGTGGTATTTCATTTCAGGCAACCAACAACTCCTTTCGAAGTTCTTTTAGAGTTTGAGGAGGACGTTGCAACTTGAGCAATCTCCTACCCATCATATCCCGCACGTGCTCAATTGGGGATAAGTCGGGAGATCTTGGTGTCCAAGGTAACAATGTGACATGATTATATTGAAAGAGATGTGGTCGGGCATTATCTTGTTGGAAAGTTGGATTTGCCAGGGTGTCAAGATAGGGTAAAAGATGGGGTTCTAAAACTTCTTGGATATAACTCTGTGCATTCATGTTACCTTTGATGAAGATTAAAGGTGATCTTGAACTATAAGCTATAGCACCCCAAACCATAACTCCAACAGTTTGATGAACATGCCTTCCAACAAAAAACCGTGGATTTCTCCTTTCACCACGTCGTTTTCTAACCCTCGCTCGACCATCGTGCATCCCTAAACAAAATCTAGACTCGTCACTAAAGACAATACTGTTACATTTCTGATCCCAGAGGGACCGTTCTCTGCACCATTTAAGGCGATTATGTCGGTGTTCTGAAGTTAAAGGGAGGACCCAGTATGGTCGGTATGAAAACAGGACAAAACGTCTTATTCGTCGGTAAACACTTTGCATGCCAATAGGTCTTCCGTGTTCTGCAAACCATTCATTTGCAATGGACCTGGTAGTGGAGAAACGGTCCCCTAAGGCCAATAATCTTAGGCGGCGATCTTCACGGTCTGTTGTTCTACGGGGGCGGCCAGAGCCCCTTGCTCTTTGCGTACGGTCTTCTCGAAGCCATGCCTGACAACACCTTACCACAGTGTCTACACTTCTTTGCACTCTAATTGCAATTTCCCGAAAAGAAAATCCAGCTTCCCGAAGTCACACTATACGACCCCTATCAAACTCACTAAGTTGACGAAATCGTTCAGGTCTCCGTACCCTAGGCATCGTAACCGTTCGTAAAGAATGTCAAGGACCAAAATCCGTTAAATTTGGATCTTTACTACGGCTACAATATTCATTTTTGGATTGTTAGTGGATTTCAATAAAAGCAGTATAAAAACCGGAATCTTTAACTGATAAGGCTGAAAATTTTATCAATTGTATATTTCAGTAAAATAAATAAATTCACCCAATTTTATTAAAATAAAATCATTTAAACTGGGTGTTCGGATTTTTATGTCACTTAGTATATTATCATTGTAGTGTATTTTATAATATTAGAGTAAAAACTTTTTTTATAGAATTTACTAATTCAATTTCTCCATAGTGTTCTGGGTTACTAATATCATCTGTTTGTGTACCATGCACTAAAAAAAAAATTCATACTGTAGCAGTAAGAAAAATTGTATTGAATTAGGTAGATAGAAAACATTTTTAGAGGCTTCCCGTTCCGGCGTTAGAGACATAAGAGACATGTTTATTTTTCAAGCTGTTTTGTTTGTTTAAATTATACTACAAATCCAATAGAAAATTCAAAGATTAACATTTAAATCTAAACATTGCTCGTCCTGTATCTCGAACTTGTTTTCAATCTTCCGTGATCGGTAGACAACTAATAAAACAAAGCTAAAGCAGGATTATTAAGTTAAATTAAATTATAAAATAACTTTTGTATCTCTTTGTTTTACAAACTTGTTAAAGCCATTCTATGCAGAGGGTTCGAAGGTGGTTTGTAAATAATCTTACCCGCTCCTCGTGTTTGTCTGAGTTTTATTTTGTTGGGTTTCAAAAAAAATCAGTAAAATACTATCAGTTTGTTATCAATTAAATGGTTATACATATTATGCATTCATATAATTTGTTCAGTTTACTACGTGATATAGGTAGGTATGTGCTAAAAATGTTTGTAGTAAATTAAACAATTTTTAACAGCAACAAACTTTACATTATGCAATCAACGTAATAATAAATCTAATAGAACGTAAGAAGTTTGTAATTTGTCCACGATTGCACTTGTAATCAATCTAATCTCATCATGCAAATATGGAAATTCAATTCTTGGGAATTGCATTACCTCCGCAATTGAAATGAACGAATTTCATAAGACAGATGAACAATTTTATCCAATTATTATCTTGAAGAAGAAATGGTATGTAGTTTACGGTTTTAATCATGCAATCTCGCAAAATGAAGGTTTTTATTTATAATTATAATTACTTATCATGATGTAATGTTTATTTATTTACTAAAAAGTACAATTATATAAGAAGATACAATAGTAGAAACATAACGCAAATAAACGCAATAAGCCACAGAAGCTATAAGAAAATAGCTTGTATTTGGTAAAAAAACTATAACTAATTGGAATAAAAAATAACAAAATATATAAATAAAGTCAAACAAACGAAATAATCCTATCAGAAACAGCATATAGGTGGTACGGTGTAATAAAACTATGCATAAACAAAACCAAACAACATATATACCTTGTCCAATATAAATACAGTTGCACGTCACAGCTGTCAGAATGGGACTATGTTGCCAAGCATTTAAAATAGAATTAGAATCTAGTAAATATCAAACGAAGTTTCTCTAATTTTCTTCTTTTTATTTTACTACAATATTACGCTAGGTTTGAACGCGGCAACAGTGCGCAATTTTAGCATGAGCTTTTTTCGTTTGAAGGTTATATTTTATAAGCCCACGAGTTGTATTTGATATAAAATTAATTACGAAACCTTTCTTAAAGCATTTATTTATATTTTGTCATAACTTGCGGCCTACGAATTTTAATATTTACCAAATTTACAGTGAAAAAAGAAACTGATTGACAGTAGCAATAGAACAAAGGAAGTACAACTAACAGAGCGATTTGTTTACTTTGATGACGTGCACCTATATTTATACTGGACAAGGTATTCAAACCAAATCAATCCTGACCATAAAATATGACAGTATTATCGAAGCATGAACCAAATCTTTTAAAGTATTTTTATTTCGCAAAACTCTCTTTTTTGTTCCATTACAAAAAGTTTTAATTTTCTTTTAAATAATAATTTAATATTCGGGATGTGCTGTAATTGTGCACTGGTAATTTCTTCAAATTTTTGGATAATTGATTTTTTGCTTTCACAGTACATCAGATCATACGAGTAAAGATATGGTTTAGACATAATAATTTTAAGAAATCTTCTCTGAATAACAGATAATGGATGTAGATGTGTCTCTAGCGCACTTCCAGTATTCCATAGCGAAGATGTTCAACTACTGCTAAGTACAGCATTCGAAGATGTTGTTTTGGTATATACTTTTTTAAATATTTAAATTTGTATAAAATAAAATGTAACTTTCTTGTTATATACCTAATATGTCCATTCCATTTTAAATTTGTATCCATAATTATACCCAAATATTTAAACTCATATACTGTTTCAATATAAAACGTTTCATCTCCTTGTCTTATTCTAATAGAAACAAAATGATCTTTACTTTTTTTACAGTTTAAAATAGGCATATAAAATGTCTTCTTAAAATTTATAGTCGACAACTTAATATAAAACCAGCCTCTTATAAGCTTCAGATCAGATTCCACCTTCAGTTTGAGATCGTACCAATTACTGTCTTCATACACTAGTGCGGTGTCATTTGTAAAACCTATTATATACCCTGTGCTATACAGGAAGAACAATTGGTTTATATAAAGATTGAAAAGCACTGGACCTAGGATAGACCCTTGTGGTACCCCATATTTTATCTCACGCGCCTCACTAGCAAAATCATTAATTTTAACATCGTGTTTTCTTCTGAAAGATAACTCATTGTGGATAACCGTATCAAATGCTTTTGCCAAGTTTAACAAAATACATAGGTAATCATGTTTTGTTTTTATCTAATGCATCACAAATTCAAGTGGTTATTTTAGTACGGCGTCTTGACTAGAAGTATTTTCTCTAAAATCAAACTGTTGACGTGATATAAGTTTATACTTTTCCACATATGATAATAATCTATTGTTTATAAACTTTTCAAATATTTTTGACATGTTAGATCAGTCATATTGGTCGATAGTTACTAGCCAGAGATCTGTCTGCATTTTTATATATTGGCACTACAAGAGATTTTTTAATTCCTTTGAGCCAAATACGAAATTAATAAATTCAATACTAACAATATTTTGTTAAATGTTAAATATTATCTATCTTTTTCAGCACGAAAACAAGATTATGACAGATTTTTGTTTTATTATATAATTAAAAGAAAATTTATAGAGTGTCTTTTTTAAATATAGAAGGGGAACCTATGTTCGAATGGGACAGACAGGACCAACACAGCATTAGAATCATTCCCAAGGGAATGTCTACCAAACAAATCCACCTCAATACTCATCGTTACCCTTACCTCGGAATCATTACCCTAGCTTACGTCTATCAGGGTGGTGGTCCCTCACATACTCTCAGTCTTTCTCTTTCATGCATACCATTTCCACAATCAAAAACCTTTCCTTACCCTAATCATGCTCATCACTACTCCATATACCTCTGCCTATTCCTCCTGCCTCCTTGACATCATCTCCACCATTAACTCTAAATACACCGCTTCCCGGAGTTTCTTGTCCAGCTTTTTTAACATTTCCTCATTCTTCTAAGATCTAAATGCCCTAAATCATCCTGCATCTCCCACCTATCGCATACCCCAGTTCTTCTTTTCCCAATCTTGTGGAGATCCCTACCGAGTTCACCTCTTCGAATTTCAGGTCCATCTTAACTCTTCTACTCTCAATAAGTTTCCATTTCCTTGGTGTTCAGTTAGTGTTTCAGTTTCTAGTTTCACTTCCCAATGGCTTTATTAGATTCCAAACTCCATTCTTTTGTTTTTGAAATAATACAAAACCCAAACCATTAAACTGATGCATTGGCATGCAAAGCTGTTTCTAATATTGGATTAAATCGAGTTAAAATAGAACGTTTGTCTAAAACTTTAATTACTTTATTAAAAGCTTCCTCACTTACAAAATTATTTCTTCTTTTTAATAAATCTCATTAAATAAATAACATTTACCATAAAGTAAAAGATAACATATCCCTAATCTATATTACTCACACAACTGTAAATAAAACAAAAAATATATAACATAAATATATAACAAAACGTTATAAGTGCGTTTGTGTTAAAAAGTGGCATTTATATTGGATTTTAGCTTTTGTATGTTGCCAGTTCCCGAAATATTTTTACCTCTCGTATGTGTACCACGTTAATTGAGTGCCAATGATCAAATACGTCTAGTTTTTTTTTATCTTTGGTTAGTTAGTTTTGGATATTACGTGGAAAATTTTCGCCTTCGTAGCTTTTCCCACTACATTCATTATGTGGACTTTTTCTTTTAGGTAAAGCCAACAAACTTCCTCCCTGACTTTCATTCGGAATCTTATAAGATCCTTAACTTTTCATTTTATAAAATTATTTTACCTCACAGACTTTTCGATATTTCAACTATCGACTGCTGGCTTTAAAAAACAAAAAGTGTCTGTTTGGCCACAAATAGCTATGCTACTTATGTTTACATTTTAGAAAGTTACTAATAAGGAGTTTAATGAACATAAAAAAAGTGTCAATGAATTTATATTTTTTGGAAGAGGTGGTAAGAAGAACATTTGTGTATGTTGTTTATAGCTTGATTTACACTGCTGAACAATTCAAGTGGATATTTTTTAAATTTCAGAAAATTGCGTACAAAAATAATATTTTAAATATACGTTTCATGCTATCAGAAAACTCTGTTTATAGCAAATTGTTTTTGTAGTTTTGTTTTTCTTTTAATACGCTGTTATCTCTTTAACTAGAATTGTAGGAATTCGATTTCAAAATACTAACATTTTAGTCGCGTAGTGCAGTGACTTAATGCTAAGTCAAGAAGAAGTTTATACACGGCTAATTGTGTCCCAAAGTGTTGTCAGTCGTGCATGGAATCGACAGTCATGGAGGAGGACGAAAACGAGCTACAAGACCGCTTTATAGCTGTAACTGCAAGAAGAACCTGAACATCTACTGCTTCGAGAATTAACAGCTTCTTAAGGTACCGGAAGAGTGATATCTAGTCAAACTGTTAGAAGAAGGTGGCATGCATGTAATTTAAGAGCCAGAAGGCGTAGATCACATCCAAGGTTGACTGCGGATCAGCGTGCATGCAGATATCGGTGGACGAGAGATTTTTCAGAACTGGAGGTACTGTATGTTTACGGATGAGTCCAGATTTCGACTGAATATGTGTGATGGTCGAATTTTGGAGTGGAGAGAAAGAGGACAATTTTATATGTAAGGAGATAATAAAGAACATCACTACTGATAGTAATTATGTACCAAGTTAGAAAAGTGAGTTATTATTGTCGAGGCCTGATACATTAATATACTTTTCTACCTCGGATCTCATAGCATTTTTTTCACTACTGGCGTTCTAGTTAAAATATTAGTTTTTAAAGCTAATACAAATTTTGAAGGAGTCACTCCCGTTTTACATGACATGAAAGTTGTGCACAACGAATGCAACATCAAATAATTTTAATTTGATAAATATTGGGGTGTAAAAATCGCTATGAAACTGCATGAATAAGTCAATTAATTTTCATTATTTAATAGGTGGGTGAATATGACTACTAAATAAGTTAGAAAAACATTTTTTTATTTTGTTTTTGCAACAGTTAACCCCACATTATGTCAAATAGATTGAGATTTAGTTCTAATAAAGTAGGCTCTGTACCTTGGTTAATAATAAACAACTTTACTACCTCAACAAAAGCCAATAAAGTTAGGTTTAGAGGCTGGTAATGAAAAAAAGAAATTTTCGCTAAAATTTAAAAAATTATTTTTCACCAAATTTTATTTCCCAAATAGTTTGTTATAAAGCAGGTCTATTTGACATAATTATTGATTTGAGAACTGAGACCTTTTTTAAAATATTTATTTTACAACCTTAACTTTGCTATAAAATTTTCTGTAGAAACGCCTGAGTAACAAATCAAAAATTACGTGTTTGTAAAAAAGAGGGAAATCTTTTATTTATAATTTCAAAAATAACTCTAGTAGGTAAGCAGTTATCAATGGAATAATTTCCTTTCATTTTGTGTTTAAGTCACCCACATTTTAATAAAATTAAATATATATTTCTATTTAACAACCCACAACTGACTCATTTTTAAATTAAAATGTTTTCTATATGAGGTTTCTTCTTTCACATAGTCTGATTAATTTTAAGCAAATCTCTCAAAGTAAGGTTGACCAATAGTTGAAATAAAATTCATTAAAGGATACCATCATTCTATTTCATAGGAAAAGTTATAAAAGATCCTTTATATGCACCACTAGTGGGATGTACAGATATTGATTTTTCTAATGAGAGTTGAATGCATGTCATATCATTAATACTAAATCAAATAAAAATACTAAAATATAAATTATTATGCCAAGTTAACATTGTGCCATAGAAGTACATTTTTTCACCACCTGAAATAAGTAAATGTATGTTATTTGTTTAAATTCTAAGTAAAATAATTTTTTAATTTAACTAATTTCAATTAGATTTTGTATCAAAGTCAACCAAAGATTACCACGAGGAAATGACCTCTGATGTTTGTGAAGATTATTTTTTGTGCTTTTCGCATTAATTTATATTTAATTCTTACGTTTTAATGTATATTAATTAATTAATAATTAATTAATAATTAATTTTATTTTACTTTTAATTTTTATTTTTACTTGAATTATGCTTTAAAAGAACCGGTTCTACGGTCATGGGATCTATTCAGCTACCTGTTGTGACAATATTATCTAGGGTTTCTATTGTGTTCGGGTTAGTTAATCCCTAATTACAGGGTGGACAACTATGACTATGTTTCAATAGAAATGTATACTACTTTTAATTATTTTTCATAAACCACCTTTGCTTGGACTTTGAAGGATTTGCATTTATAATGAACTCCAAACAAATACAGGGTGATTGATTAGTGTGAGGAAGCTCAGTAGATCTGTTATAGTAAAATTTACAAAAAAAAGTTATTAACAAAGGTTGTAGGCAGCTTTAAACTCCACATTTTAAAATTAGTTACAATCTTACAGGGTGTTCCATAAGATGGTGGCATACCAAACTTATGTTTTTTTAAATGGAACACCCTGTATTTTATTTTAAATTTGAAATCTGCTTAACTTCCACATCACAACAATGTAAAGTTTTATTATGTTATACTGGGTATTTAAAAAGTTATAACCAATATTACCTGAAAATCGTATCAAGTTTAACCCCCTGTATAATTAAAAAGGAGTATAGGAACATTGATCTATTGCAACCATAGTTTTTTAATAATTGTTAAAAATTAGAAAACATATTCGTTTTCATAATATTCGTTAAATCAAATACAGGGTAAGTCAAAATGCTAGTACATTATTTTCTTGGTAATTTTAAATGGAACACCCTGTATTTTATATCACTATCGAAAAGTACTAATATCATACTTCAAATTTTATGAAGTACTCCCTATACCTAAAGTTATCAGTTTTCTAGATATTTTTATTTTTCCATCAAAGTATTGATTTGGTAGATATTTTAACGTTTACCAATAATTATTGTGAGTTGGCCATGATTGGTTTGTCAGAAACTGACAGTTTGATATTATTGTTTATTAATTTAGTAATAGCGTTACAGAAAAGAAAACAATTTATTTCAAATAAATTTTATATAAAATAACCGACTGAAAATTAAGAAAAAAAATTAACAACAGAGAAAAATAAAAAAACAACAGTAATTTTAACTTATCTTACTTAAGTAAGATGTTCAAAATGACCTCCTAAAACATTTATGCATGCTTGAAAGCGGTCATTGAAAGAGTTGCTTACATTATTAAGTATTTGTAAAGAAATATTTTAAAATGCAATTCGGATTCTATCTTTCATATCATCCCTTGTTGTTGGAGGTATTTTATACACTTCGTTCTTAACGTAACCCCAAAAAAATGAGTCCATTTTATTGAAATCTGGTGACCTTGGGGGCCACCTGACCGGTCCATCCCTTCCGATCCATCTTTCTCCAAACTGATCATTAAGTTCACCACGTACTAATTCGTTGTGGTGCGCAGGAGCACCGTCATGTAGAAACCACATTTGTTCACGTATATTAAGTGGAACCTCTTCTAATAATATCGGTAACTGATTTACGATAAAATCTAAATAAATCTCACCATTTAAGTTATCTTCAAAAAAATATGGACCTATTACATAGTTACCGACGATACCTCCCCACACATTTAGAGACCATCTTGTTTGACTATGTGTTACTATGTGGTATGGATTACTTGTTGAATAGTAGTGAAAGTTATGCCTATTAACAGAACCGTTTCGATGGAATGTAGCTTCATCACCAAATAGGACATAATCAAAAAAATCTCTCTGCTCATTAATTTTTTCTAAAGCCCATTCACAAAACACTATTCGTTTCTGAAAATCATCATTGTTTAATTCTTGATGCTTTTGAATATGATAAGGGTGCATCTTGTTTTTAGATAGAATGTTTTGAACAGAGTAGTAACTAAGTTCTTGTTCATGGGAAATGCTCCTTATACTTGTGTGTGGGTTTTCTGTAACTGCCATCAACAAACTCATTTCGTTTTCCTCTGTCACACTCGGTTTTGTTCGTTCATGTTTTTCATATTTCACTGAACCAGTGCGGTTAAATCGATCTTTCAATTTTTCAAATGTATCTTGTCTAGGTTGCCGCCTATCTGGAAACTGTTCTTGATAAATTCTAGCGGAGAGTAATGAATTTTTATTGCATTTCCCCAAAATCCAGATCATATCTACCAATTCATTAGTAGTAAAATTCATTATTTCTAATTTAAATTAAATTGATATTGTCGCTAATAATAATTGTTGCTAATTTACGGTGTACCACAATACTGAATTAATAAACAATAATGTCAAACTGTCAGTTTCTGACAAACCAATCATGGCCAACTCACAATAATTATTGGTAAACGTTAAAATATCTACCAAATCAATACTTTGATGGAAAAATAAAAATATCTAGAAAACTGATAACTTTAGGTATAGGGAGTACTTCATAAAATTTGAAGTATGATATTAGTACTTTTCGATAGTGATATAAAATACAGGGTGTTCCATTTAAAATTACCAAGAAAATAATGTACTAGCATTTTGACTTACCCTGTATTTGATTAAACGAATATTATGAAAACGAATATGTTTTATAATTTTTAACAATTATTAAAAAACTATGGTTGCAATAGATCAATGTTCCTATACTCCTTTTTAATTATACAGGGGGTTATAACTTTTTAAATACCCAGTATAACATAATAAAACTTTACATTGTTGTGATGTGGAAGTTAAGCAGATTTCAAATTTAAAATAAAATACAGGGTGTTCCATTTAAAAAACATAAGTTTGGTATGCCACCATCTTATGGAACACCCTGTAAGATTGTAACTAATTTTAAAAAGTGGAGTTTAAAGCTGCCTACAACTTTTGTTAATAACTTTTTTTTGTAAATTTTACTATAACAGATCTACTGAGCTTCCTCACACTAATCAATCACCCTGTATAGTGTAATTTCGAACACTAAAATAATAAACAGGTGATTTTTTCTTTAGATCGATTAATAATTTCAAAGCGTTGCATTCAAAGATATAGAAAACAGCTACGTAAGTACGATTAAAATAGTGAAACATTTTTTAAACACTATTCTACACACAACGGCAAATTTAAAGGAACAGTTTATTTCTTTATTGTACTATTTTATAGACTATGTTTAGATAGCTTTGAATGCTGCACGCTACAAGTGAAGTTTTAAATGTCAAAACAACAAATTATTAGTTTATTTGAGTTGTGTTTTACATTTTAAACACATTATTTGTTGATAAGCATTATTTTGAATTAATCAGTTAATTTGTTTGGGTTTGTCGGAATTGGTTTTTCTTTTGACTCCGTTGTGTTCTTATTGCAACGAGCAAGTAATAATGAGTGATTTAATGACTGATATTGCTAGAGCAGTAGTAATGATCGAACATACAGGGAAGTTGCTTTAATGTTTGGTAAGTCACCATCGAACTATCCACCGTAGTGTAAGTCGTTGGAGACAAACCGGGGAGTATGTTAGAAGACGGGGGCAAGGTAGAAAACGCTTAACCCCGGCTGTACATGATCGTTTGATAACGTTGCAAACTTTACGAAACACGTTAAACGGCAGTTCAAACCAAAAACTTACTGCAAGATGCTCGTGGAACCAACATAAGTGAGTGCACAGTGAGAAGAAGACTTAAGGAAGTTAGTTTAAAGTTATATGTGCTAATAAAAACCCCAAGACTCAATAGACACCATCGTGTAGCGCGACTAGAATTTGGTCGAGAACATGAAAGTTGGAATGCTCAGTGGTGTCACATTCTCTTCACGGACGAGAGCCGGTAGGGAAAGATTTTATCGACATCAAGGATAACAATCTGCACATTTTACTACTGCTATACACTGTGTAAGAGAATTTTTAATACAAGTGGGTATAACAACAATGAATTGGCCAGCGTGTTCCCCAGACCTGAATCCGATAGAACATGTGTGGGAAATGCTAGGCAGAAAACTTAGGGCACGAATTCCGGTACCTCTAACCAAAGAGGAAGTAAGAATTGCATTGATTGAGGAATGGGAGAGACTGCCTCAACAACTGATCGATGACCTCATTAGAAGTATGGTGAGACGAATGACTGCAGTTGTCCGAGCTCGTGGAGGAAACACACGCTATTAAAGCGAAAGAAAAAATGCATTTAAGTTTAAAATTGTACAATAAAGTTATTCTGTTTAAAACCAGTATTTTGTTTCATTCTGTTATCTTCGACTTGTTTTCTTTTTCAGCAGGTTATACATGGTACAACTTTTGTAAAACCCATTCCAACATTATAATCTAACTTAATTTTAAGAGATTATCTGTACAATATTTACAATGTGTATATTATAGAAGAACTAATTAAATTTTATATCTGTTCCTTTAAATTTGTCGGTGTATTTTTGTATAGGCCAGTCATATTTACTGATATACAGTATATTATAATTTTATAAAAAACAACCCCAACCACAAATACAAATCTACTTCAACGAAAGTTTTTTTTTAATATGATTTCCGCCATTTATCTCTTATTATTAATTTTGTTTCATTTAGCTGTACTGTGTGAATAATATTTAATTAGAGAAAATTAATTAATGTTGGAAAAGTAGTTTTGAATTTCTTATCCATTAAAATACCGTGAAGTAAAAGAGGAATTGCATATAAAAGTTACACTTTTATTAATAATAAGATTGCTTTTTTCAGTTCCATTATAGACGTCCTACATTTCAGCATACTTTCATTTCGTATTCAATTTCGTCATACAAACAGCTTGAAAACTTTCTGCAATCGAAACTTTTCATAAAAGTACGCACATATGCAAACATTAATTGAAAAAGGAATTCGTCATGCATACCAGTTGAATAGGAAAAAAAAGAGTTAAACTTCTGCCAACCATTTCATTAATTGGAGAGTGTATTTAATTATTTCAAAACAATAATAATAATAATGATCTACGTATAATTTAAAAATGCGTTTTTCATAAGAGCATATTATACAGTGTGGCGCACCGAAAACGAAACAGAGGCATTTACTGGTAGATGATTCCTTTTTTGAAAAAACGCTCGGACCCGTCGATTTTGTTTTCGAGGGGGACACAAAATTGGCATAAAATCACTTTAACATTTGCAGCCCCTTAAGCGGGGGTGTCATCATCCCTAAAATCTTAAATGAAAAGGTGGGTCGAATGATCCATTATTTGAAAGGTCTTTTAAATCTCTTTATAATGATGTAAAATTCATGTATTCAATTCAGTAGTTTTGGAGATTTATTGATTTAAAGTTTAAAGCAGACTTTAATAGTTACCTACATTAAATTAGTTTGTACTTCTTTCAGAAGAAATTTGAGTAAAAGTATTTTCTTTATAAGTAAATGCTTTTATTTACTACGCCCATGGTTTATTAATAATAAAAATAGCAATTGAAGTGTCCTTTGTGACAAAAAAATTTGTTTCTTGAAGAAAGATAAGTAGAGAATGCCACGTACTTATTTTAAATAGGAAATAGTACATTAGTTTGCGATTGATTTGACCAATCTTTGTTGTTAAAATATCATTTATTGCTTTATACATAAATTAACCATGGTATATTCTACGGCAGAAAGGGTTGAAATTATTGAAATATTTCTCGGAAATAATCAGTGCGCTAATAGAACAGCACAAATTTTTAATGAGCGGCATGAGAACATTAATGTGCACCGAAAATATGTTCTAGAACTTGTAGCTAAATTTCGGGAAACTGGATCAGTCGCCAATAAAAAACGTAATATTGAAAATCCTATAAGAAACGAAGCAACAGAAGTGGGGGTTTTAGGGCAAATTATTGTAGATCCTACATTAAGTACCCGCAAATTGCAAACTTCGTGTGGTGTTAGTTGACGTACTATCCAACGGATTAAAGGCCCATAATTTTCATCCGTATAAAATTCTCCTTGTAAAAGAACTTAATGAAGACGATTTTGATAAGCGATTAGAATTTTGTGAAGTTATGAGTGAACGAATTACAAACGATGAAAAATTTTTATTTAACATTTGCTTTTCCGACGAATGTTCCTTTTTTTTTAATGGCGAAGTAAATCGTCATAATTGTCGATATTGGTCGGACTCTAATCCCAGAATTTAACATGAGGTACACATACAGCAGCCACAAAAATTAAATGTTTGGGCTGGTATTTTTGGCGATCATTTGGTTGGTCCTTTTTTCTTACCTGGAAATTTGACTGGTGAAATGTATTTGGAATTACTGCAAAATGCCATAGATCCTGCGCTAACAGATATGATTGAAAATCAGATTGATGGTCGATACGTTGAGAATAATATGTTGATGTTCCAACAGGATGGTGCCCCACCACATTACGCATTAAGAGTTCGGCATTATTTAGATCAGACCTTTCCAGGTCAATGGATTGGTAGAAGAGGTGCCGTTGAATGGCCCCCAAGATCGCCATATTTATTACCTTTGGATTTCTTTTTGTGGGGTTACTTAAAAAGCAAAATCTATGCTACTCAGCCAACATCCTTAGAAGATTTGCGACAAAGAATTGTGAATGAGTGCCATCAAATTACTCCTTAAATATTGCAAAATGTCCGGCAACGTTTTCAGCAAAATCTTTATTATTGCATGGAAAGTAATGCTGGTCATTTTCAACATTTACTCGGCTGACAGGTCAGTTCATTCTTTATTTTTTGCTGCTATGTATTGATCTCATCTTACGATGATGTATTTAAACTTTAAATCAATAAATCTCCAAAACTACTGAATTAAAGTACATGAATTTTACATCTTTGTAAAGGGAGTTGAAAGATCTTTTAAATGATGGATCATTCGACCCCCCTTTCCACTTAAGATTTTAGGGATGGTGCCACCCCCGCTTAGGAGGCTGCAAATGTTAATGTGATTTTATGCGAATTTTGTGTCCCCCTCGATAACAAAATCGACGGGTCCGAGCGTTTTTTTTTAAAAGGAATTATCTGCTAGTAAATGCATCTGTTTCGTTTTCTGGATCATGCTCATCATGTAATTTAAATTTTTCATCTATTGCCAAATTATGTAACACAAAAGTGGCTCTAATAAAATGAACTACAACTCTTAAGTCCCTCAATTTTAAATGGTATAACTGTCTCCACTTTTGTTTTAAGAGACCATTGCAGTGTTCAATATAAATTCTATTGGATAAGTATTGAATATTGTATTTCACTTGAGCTCTACTTAACATTCCTCTATCAGGAAAAGGAGTTAATAGATTATTTATCAAGGGATATGCTTTATCCCCTAATCTGTGGAAATTACCACATTTTTATTCTAAAGTTCCACAAAGATCTGTTGTCCTAAACACTCGAGCATCATGAACTGATCCTGGGTATCCAACAAATATATATCTGATTTTTAATGTCTTCTCACATACAAGTTGAGCCTAAAAAGAATAATTAAGCAATAACTTAAAAAATAATATTAAACAAGAACAGTTTACCTGAATTGAATAATATCCTTTTCTATTTATATAAGATTCAGGGTCATCTAATGGTTTGTCTATTTTTATGTGCGTACCATCTACGATACCTATAATCCCAGGAAATAATTTGTTTGTCGAAAAAACGTTTCAATTCTGAGTTTTTCTTCATTGTTTGGCCAAGTTATTATCTCAGGTGCAAATTACTCAAAAACTAACTTACCCTTTTAATTACCTTATGTAAAGTACTAATACAAATGCTAAATCTATCTGCCACATCGCGAAAACTGGCACTTTGGTGACCAGCAAACCATAGAAAAATATCAATAATTTTAATGGGATATAGCTTTTCATGCAGTCCCAATTGCCATTTATAATAGGTACTGGCTTCAAATCTAACTGCCAGCTCCTCAGCTAAGTTCTTACTAATCCGAAAGTGTTCTATGTATTCAATTTGATTAAAGTGGGGCACAATTTCTTCAAAAAATCCCTGGTTTTTGGCCTTATTCTTTCTTCCAACATAATTTCTAAATCTGAATCGTCAGTGTCGGATGACATTAAATAATCAGATTCATCAGAATACATGTCTTTTTAGTTTAAATGGATTTAGTTTAAATATATTTAATTTTCCCTCTACTGCTTATTTTTGTTAACTTTCTTAATTTAAGATTAATTTTCTCTTAAATTTTCACTAAAAGTTTCAAGTACTTCTCTTTTCTCTTTTCTAATGAAGCGCCCGAAACGCGAAATTTTTATGATTCCGCTCGAGTTGCGACGCCCGAAATAAGAATAAATCCCTGGGTATTTGTCTTCATTTTTCAATTTTAGGTAGTTGGAGTCCTATTTTCGCAATGTTGTGGGTGCTTCCTCCTTATTGTCCAGTGATCTACGGTCTATCCACATCTGCTATTATTATTATCATTATTATAACTTTTTCCTAAAAAACATTTGTTGCTTTAATCTTTTAAGAAACTTGTTTAATAGTTTTTTAATTAACAACAGAAATGCAAAGTATTGTTAGCCCCTATAAAATCCTTTATGGGGCGCAGGTACTGTTATTCCCGATTTAGCTAGTTCAGAGTTAATAGTTAGAGATCTCCCGTAGAGTAGGGGGGTTCAATTATGTGTTAGAGAAGAAAAATATACAGGTATAGTCACCATAATGAATTTAATCCGAACAAACCCAAACATCAATTAAGTTCTCTGGGTGGCACCATCCAGCTCACAAAGGATATATCACACTAAATTTTAACCTATTATATTCTATTATCAACGCATAATAAATATATAGATAAATTAGCTAATATAAAATATAGTTGACACTTCGATTGTAACTTGAATGTGCCAAGTGCTGGATTATATTAGTTTAATGCTGTCACTATGATGGATACAAAAAAACATATAGAAATCTCTTACTTGTAGTTCATCCAGGTGCCAAAGAGGCAGGCAGTTATGAGCAAGTCTAGAGAAGGAGCTCCTACTTCTAATGAGTGCTTAAACAAAGTAAGCACATGCAAGCAAGGTATGCAGCAGAGATGTGTAGGTGTGTAGTGTCGTAAAGTAGGAGTAAGCAGCCCCCAGTTAGTTAGTGCAGGTGCCAAAGCCAGAGGTGGAAGAATGAAGTGAAGAAAAGCAGATTAAGAAAAAAATAAGCAGAAGTAGATCTTAGAAAGCAGAAAGAGGTTTTTGGCCTAAAAAGAAGTTTACAAATTCAATATTTTTATTTGAAATTTAAGCTTAAACCCTTATGGACTAACCGGAGGTGAAATGTGGCCAATAAGTGAGAAAGACTGGATCCAGATCCACAATTAAGTGTATTATGTAACTATTACAATGTAATGATCCTAATGTCTTCTATTACTTTTGTTTTTCTTGGCACAAATAAAATGCGAAGTTCTAAGAAACCATATGCTTCATTCAGAACAATGCCAAGAATTAAAAAGAAACCCAAGGTCCAGAGTACAAAGTTAAGCCTGGTAAAGTGGTGATTTTTATTAAAATTAAATGGTTGAATTGGCACTTCTGATTCGACTGAAGACTAGAAGAAGAGGCCTTCTCTTAACCTATTGAATTTTGACATTAAATGTTTTAATCTAAATAAACAATATTTACCTAGTTTAACTAATATTTAATAAATTATTTTGGTTGTGTGTCGTTATTTTATATTTGTGTTTAAGGTTGTGTTTCTATTTTATTAAAGAGAATGGTAAGGTATATTTTATTAATTTATTTCTAAAATTATTAATTAGATGAACAATCAAAAGATTTAGATGGATTAAAATAAAGGTTATAATTAACTTTAGTATAGAGAAAACCTAAACAAATAAATTAAT
The DNA here is from genome assembly GCA_035357415.1 of Ophraella communa. Lineage (NCBI taxonomy): Eukaryota > Metazoa > Arthropoda > Insecta > Coleoptera > Chrysomelidae > Ophraella > Ophraella communa. The sequence continues at coordinate 21,547,119 of CM068982.1, forward strand.
TTAAGATCAAATTTATTTTTAAAAACGAACCGTAACAGTATTTATTAAATATTTACCTACAATATTTGGTTTTAATGCGGTATTATTACTGCATCAATTAAAAATTAACCGCATTTGTCTGGCAATATTGAAATTTAAACAGACATTACAATTAACCCAACATACAGTTATATCAAATGCAAAATACCATTTTGAATCATTGTTGCATTTGATGTGATTTTACAAGCAGAGAAATACTGTTATTTAATAATCTTGTATATACAAACATCTTTGGTAATTGGAGTACAACAACTATGAAACAGTAAACAAATAATTGTATATTAGTGGCGGTATTTGGTACATCACCGTAATTGTTTAATGAAAATTAATTCTTTTTTAAATTAATAGTAGGATTTTAAGGTAAATTAAAATACGTTATAATAAAAAAGTTATGGTAAACAAGAATATTAAAATATCATTGCAGTGTAATTTATGATATTTAGGTACCTCAAACAAAAAAATAAGTATATATAAACGCTTTATTAGACTCTGTTGTTTCTTCTATACACTTTAACTATATTTTGTGAATTTTGTCAATTTTCAGATACATTTTTTTTAAATAAAGTTATTTAATTAAGAGAAGTAACCAAATCCCTGTTTAACACTTCCACAATTTTTTGAAAAATTCACTTTTTTGTGATAAAAATCATTTATACAAATAAATTGTGTGGTTTGTCAAACAGTGGTTTATTTAATTATGATAAATATTTATGACATAAATGGAACATTAATATATTAGGTTATTGTAAAGATCAGCATGATATAATTTTTTCCTGGTTTTTCTTTATCATTCCAAAGTTATACTGATCTTAAAGAAAAATATATCCAGGCTAATAATATAAAAAAACATAAAATTTTACTTTATCTTCGAGAGTGGTTTTTAATATGCTCGAGAAGATAATGCTATTTTATAGTCGTGTGCAATTCAACATTTTTTTCTATAGCAAGACTTCAAGTTCAGGTGAAAAATAGAATTTCAAAGAAAATTGTAATTTTGGGCACAAAAATCGCAATTGTGTTGCTCCGTTGCTAGGGATATGTCAACAAATGCCAAACAAATGTTACGTTTTGGTTTTTGCGGAGAATATTGTTGCGTTTTGTGTACAAGGTGAATAAATACGAAATGGAGGAAAAATAATTGACACAAGAAAAGAAAAACCTGCCATCAGACGTAGAAAATGCAGCGTTAGAAGCAGAAAGTTTATTGTTGCCACAAAAATCTAGGATGATGAATGAGAAGGAATACCAGTTTTTTATAAAAAAGTGGAAAAGCATTAAGAATATCAATGGCATCAGTGAAAACTTCTGGAGTACTTCTGGAGTACTTCTGGAGTATTTTTCTAAAAAGCCGAAAAAAGCGATGCCATTGTCATTATGGTCGTATTATTCGATGCTGAAGCGTACGTTGTTGGTGAATGAAAATCGTGACATTTCTAAATTCAGCAAGTTAACCACCTTAATAAAAAACTTGAGTGGAGGATACAAAGCTAAAAAGTCCAAAATCATGGAGCCAGATGACATTAATGAATTTCTGACAGAAGCTCCTGATGACGTCTATTTGTTGATGAAGGTTGTTGCTATTTTTGTTGTGCATGGGGCGACTAGGTCCGATGAATTGTACAAATTAGAAGTGTTTAATGTGGACGACAGAAAATCGGGGATAATCGTTTCATTATCTGATACTTACACCAAGCAGGATAGGTCGTTTTGTATTACTGACAAGAAAAGTGGAGTGAGCTTCTTGGAAACTGTGAGAAAGTATATTGCCTTGCGCCCCAAAAACATACCTCACAGTAAGTTTTTTGTGAATAATTGTCGACAGCAAAAGTGCACTACTCAACCTGTGGGGATTAACACTATATATAATATCACCAAGAAGATTATAGATTTTTTGAAACTTGCAAATTCAGAAATGTACACGAGGCATTGTTTCCGTCGTTCTTCAGCTACTATGTTTGCAAATTCTGGAGCTGATCTAGTAAAACTTAAACGTTTAGATGGATGAAAATATCATCTCTTTTAGAATCTTACATTGAAGAGTCAATAAGCAATAAGATTGCTATAACCGAGTGTATACTTGGCGGACCTGAAAATCAATCCAGTACCTCGAATTAAGTGCAAACGAGAACAAGTTGTGATGCTCCAAAAAATATATTTCTAATAATATTAATTGAAAATTTCAGTCGTTTTTAAATCCTGAATTTGTTTGAAATTGTAAATTTTAGTAAATAAAAAAAAGGTTAAAACATTTTATCTACTTTTGCTGTCTAATCTGTGAGCAGATTACAGTTAAATGCATAATTATTTATTTATTGGACAAAGCTATTTTTACTATACCTTGTCCAGTATAAATATAGATGCACATCACAGTTGTCAGAACGGGACTATGTTGCAAGCAATTAAAATAGTATTAGAATCTATTAAATGTCAAACAAAGTTTCTCTAATATTTTTCTTTTTCTTTGACTACAGTACTTACGCCATGTTTGAATGCGGCAACATGGCGCAAATGTGACAACATGTAAAATATTTTAGCACGAGTTATGTTCGTTTGAAGTTTATATTTTATTAGTCCAGGAGTTTTATTTGATATAAAATTAATTACGAAACCTTTCTTAAAGCATTTATTTATTTTTTGAAATAACTTGCAGCCTACGAATTTTAATTTTTACCAAATTTACAATTAAAAAACATACTGATTGACAATAAAAAACAAAGAAGGAAGTCAAAAAAACAGAGAATTGTTCACTTTGATGACGTGCACCTATATTTATACTGGACAAGGTAAAGCTTAAAAAAACTAAATATTTTATTACAAATATCTATTATTTAATAGAAGTAAATCATCCATATCTTAAATGTGACTAAATGGAATTTACTTTTGGTTTTTTTCCTTTGGTTATATTATTTAGATGAATTACTCCTTAGTTTAAAAGTAACGTTTTGTATAATTCTGTAGGAATCTAAGGAATTTTAGGAAAAAAGCATGGATTTTTAGAAAATTTACATAAAAATCACTTACATTTTTTATATTTTTCCTGGATAATGAATTTGTTCTCTACGGCTAACTACCCAAAACCATTTAAAACTTTATTTTATTCATTAAAAGTATTCATCGTTATTAATGTCCAGTTGTAGTCATGATAAACCGCCCTAATGGTCATAATAGTCATAATCAGCAGACCATATCAATGATTCCGGAATCCCAAAAACCTCAGGCAATAAATACAAAGTGCTGATTTGTTTCGAAACTGTTCATTTGCTGATAAATGGCTAATTTATGGCTGGATAGAAACAGAGAATATATAGTGGTAAAATGAACAAAGTCGGTATATTAGTACGGTTTCATAACAAGCGTAATTTTGCACTCGAGGCATAATTTTCCCCCCAAAAAATTGATGTTTTGTTAAAAAATTGCTATGCTTTTAATCTTTTAATTGCTTTTTTTTTAATTGCTTTTAATCTTTTACAGAAGTTTCTAATAGCGTAACTAAGTGTAGTAAAATTTATTGTACCAACCCTTACTATGTGAAAGTCCATCTTATTAAGAACCATAAACAACTAAACAGTTGAACTAAACTTCCACTATTTATTCGAAAAATACGTTTTTAAATTTTATTTCAGCTGTTTCGATAACACTAGCATCGTCAGATTGACATATTGAAGTTACATTTTGTTTGTTTTTAGCTAGGTACAGTTGTTTATTGTTCTTAATAATTATAGTAAACCTAATAACAATAATAAATTTGTTTCGCTGTCGGAAAGAAGCATAAAATTATGCTTATATTTAGTAATAACCATTAATACATCAGAAATATAAATTTACTCCTAATTAATCCAATTTACATATAAAATAAATTTGTTTATTAAGAAGTGGTTTTTACTCATACAGGTATTTTCTCTTAAATGGCTAATAGTGTTACTGAAAAAACCCAACATATTTTGGAAGCACTATTCCCAATAATGTTCAAATCTAAAATTAACTGTTAGTGTTCCAAGAGTAAACTATTTGAATCTTTGGCATAGATTCGCCTTTGATTCAAATGGAACTGACCAAAAAAAAAAGATAATTCCGCGGTATTTATACTTTTTCTCCCGAAATGACATAAATGACATAAATTATTTAAATTCAATTGTTTATATAGGCAATTTTTGAAAATTTTTTAATAAATCTATATTGATGGTTTTTACTATGTCACTCACAGTTTATTAATCACATGTTACTTTTATATTTTATTACATATGCTGTTATTTAACAAGTTTAATGTTTTAGATGTATTCAAGTACTTGGATGTATACCCATTGTTATGGATGTTAAAACTACTCTCTACTGCTATCTGTTAGTAACTTCTTATTTTAATATAAACTTAATTATAACTTTATTTACTTGTATAGGTCATTTACTAATAACTCTTTTTTATGGTATAAATTGTTTATTACCAATATTTACTCTAAAATCATAATTTATAATATACACTACTTAATAACAGTGATATTTCATGTTTTGTTGATATCAAAACTTAATTTGCTATTTTCATTTTATATTTCTTAATAAAACCTCATTCTATATTCATATATAAACATTAATTATCTCAACTAATATGTTTTATTTTTCTACTGGTTTTTTAGGTAATTTAAACTTGATGCAAGATTCGACATCTAACAAAAAGATAATCCAACCATACTACTGAGATATAGTGTTTCTTACTCAAATTATTGTTGGACTCAAATTTATTCAGTGTTCCTAGTTAAATGTGTATAACTTCAAATTAAAGAAGCTTTGAAATTCATATATTTGAAGAGTTACCGGTTGCATGGAACCAGCAGCTGGTGCCAAGCGATTTCACCTTGGAAAAAAAACTAGTACAATAGAACATATGGTCCAGAAAAAAATATTGGTAGGAAAATTATTACTCTTTTTAATTGGAGTACTCACTCACTAGTATACTCAAGAAACTTTTGTGAATTAGTTTAAAGCCTTCAACTATTCTTTTTTGAATATGCTTGTGTTCTTCCAGCCACTTCTACAAACAGAAAGTCTATCGTACCGAAAACAAAGAATAAACAGCTGACTAACAAAACTTCCACACTTGATTTTTCCAAACTAATGAAGTAATTTTAATGTCTTTGAGCAAAAAGTTAATTTTTTTAAATAAAATATTGAATGTTTTATTAAACTTCTGTTTATTTTGTGTCCTCGAGATTAACTTCATAATTTTATTAACTGCTCTTTTCAACTTAATAGGCATTTTTTTGAGTTACGCATTTTGACATTCTTCTTTACTGTCTTCAAAGGGACCAAAAATTTACTTAATTAAATTTAATGAAGTTTACAACGATAAAACTTTACGTTCCCTTTTATTTTATTTTTCATATATACATTAATATTTGCATCTTTATAAAGGTTCTTGGAAAGTTTCGTGGAATGTGCAAAATTAAAACATATTTTCATCCCGGTTCCCTTTATTTAAACCAATACTCCTTCGTCCTGGAAAAGTAGCATTAAAATCACAGGGAAATGCGCTTATTTTTATATATTTTCTCGTAATAATATCTACTCAACGTTTTTGATATAAGAGAAAGTCTCCCTTTTTAAATATCATTATCTGTTAACTGTGCTACCGTATGTATTTAAGCAGGATTTTAGGCAAAGCAAAAAAGTTATAATGGATATGGGTATATTTATAGACCTTATATTAGAGGAGACAGAACTAATTATTTTTTTACTTGCTCAAATATAACCTATTTCTGGTAGACTATGTCTAGATATGGCCGACTGATATTTGTGGTTTTGTGATGTTGCCTGCTCTCCATTTAAGGTAAGATATTTGTGATTGTTATTGTTTCATCTATAGTATTTGTTGATTATATTTACAAAAATATTGCGACCTTTTATCAATATTTTATGAATTATAACCACCTGAATTATACAACTCACATTAAAAAATGTTTAACCATTGAAGTATTTTCTTCGGTTAGGTCATAGAAATGAGTTGCTCAATAAGCGACAACGCCGCATGGCTTGTCTAAATGATACCACGCGTAGAAATTGACACTTGTCCTTTGTATTTTTAATTATTTTAACCCTTTCCGAACGACTGACGCACCTTATGTGACATCGAGGTAATGTGACGGCTGTCGTCTGAACGACTGTCGGTTTGAACACGACGCTTATGATTTTTAGACTCATTATATGGAACTGTTGTCGCAGCTTTTGTGTTTATTGCATACTTGACCACTCAGACAACTGACGCGTATGGTCGACACTGCCGATTGTATGCGACATCCGGCAACCCTGCAAATTCATTTGCGTCTCTAGTGCAGTGTTCGTGTTTTTGTCGTTTCCTCGCCAGTGTGCATTAAAATGTCGTCGAAGGAGGTTGCTGGTCCTTCGGGAATCTCGCAAAGAGCGAAAAAACCAAGACTTACTGACGACAGCTACTGCGGAATGAGTGTTTCTGAAGTACGTAATATTTTAAGTGTCATAGACAGTAATTCTGAACCATATATGTGTAGTGGAATTGAGTATCTGCCCCAATCGGATAGCGAAAGCGAGGGATGGGAAAGCTTAGTTGATCTGGAAGAAGAAAATCATGGTGAGACCAATAATGAAGAAAATTTAGTAGACAGTTCAGAAAATAATGAAACTTTTGAAATTGTTTCGGGTCTAGAACCCTTTGTGCCTGCGAAGCACGTTTCTGATAATAGCAGTAGCGGTGTAACGAATGAAAATCTCTTAAACCCTGGAAAAAACACTGAGGTAACACTTATCGAGAATCTTGGTTCATCTGACCAATTCTTGCGAAACTATCCGTCAAAATAGAAAACACATGCCTGAAAAGGGGTGAAATCGACTGGAAAAGTAGCTCGAACTTACTGGCATTAAAATAGAAGAATCGTCGGGACGTAGTTAAGCTCACAAGTTTCCATGAGAAAGAAGTAATAACTCGTCAAAAAATTGATAGGGTAACCCAACAGCTTCAGAAAAAGCATTTATGTGTAATTGACTATAATGCGCAAATGGGCGCTATTGATCGTTCCGATATGATGATAAGCAGTGCAGACAAGGTTTATTTGTAAAGTGTGATGTTGGACTCTGTAGTTTGTGCTTCAGGGTTTACCATGAAGAAAAAAATGTTTAGTTTTATAAGAAATAAAAATAGCTTTGTTCCATGTGTTATCTCAGATTATTATTTTTTTATTGGCTGTGTTATTTAGAATAAATGGTGTTTTTGCAATAAATTGTATTTTTACAATAAAAAAATTTGTTTATATCATTTAACTACAAGAAATCCCAACATCGGAGTATTGTCGCACATCGTCGACAGTCGTCTGAGCGGTACGCGGTTTGAACATCCGTCCGTACAGAACAAGTCATCGGGCATGGCTTCCGTAGGGAAAGGGTTAAGCTTTGTTGCCAAAGGAATTCAAACGAATTATATTGGTATTTTTTGACAAAATTATAATATTAAGTGATATTTAGGGAAAGAAATTGTTCGTCATTGTCAAGTGTGTAAAAAAAGGGCTACTTAAGCCCCATTTTTTCATTTCAGAAGTAAGTTAAAATATTGGTTTGTTTACAACAATTTCATCAAATGGCGTAGCGATGTCGATTTCAATCAAAATAAACAGGTATAGTAATTATTCCGTTAGTTGGCAATATTGAAAGACCGCACCTACATTAGATCCGTATTTTTCCCGATCCGACGTTGTCCGACCATCGGTATCCGATAACGTCAGACAAGAATTTAATAAAACATCATAACCATTACTTCATCGAGTTTTTACACGTGGAATAATATTATTATTATTATTTTTTACCATTACAGCATTTATAATAAATTAGATAAAACTAAACATAAACATACTTACTGACTACTATACATATACCTAATAATTATCAAACGAAGTCTCAATCAAATTATTTACCTAAAATTTGAAATTTCGTTCCAATTGACTCCCATAGCTCACATTTTATATCAAGGTTGTGGTAAGCTTTTACCCTCTGGTCCCACATACGAGGTTCAGCTCTAACAAATTGTATTAACAACTCTATTTTTTCCGTTATTTAACAATTTTTAAAATGTTGAACTTAACCTTTTAATTCCTTCACCAACTACGTACGCGTCGGACTGGAAACAAACATGATTGATCGGCCGTCGGATCGTATAGTGTTGGAGGCCATCGGTACTCGAGGAATCGGGAACTTCGTTTCATTTATAGGCACTAACATTAATATTAATAAGTTTGTTTTTCTTCCGACGTCGTCCAACTATCGGACAACGTCTAGTCGGATAGGATCGGGAGAAATACGGATCTAATGTAGGTGCGGCCTAAGTATTTTGAGCCGTAGAGCACCAACGAAAAAATTACCACGGATATGTGTGATTTTACCCCGCTACCCTCTGGTCTATATGAACTAAGTGAACACCTGCCAATCTGTATGGTGTCTTTTAGGGGTGCTTGCCTACAAGACTCGCTAAGAGTCATTTCTAACAATATTTTTATAATTATCTAGAAGACTTTATGTCTAGGCGCCAGGTTGAATTAATTAAATACTTTTATATTTATTTACACTTCACGTTTTATAATTACCCATTTTAATTGTAACCAGTAGTGGAAGCTTTTAAAATTTAAAATTTTTTGCGCAATTAATATTATTGATAATTTTTAAAGTGACAAAACTATTCATTAATATATTCCAATAGAAATAAATATCACCCGACATAAATAGCATAACTCCTGAATAATGATACAGCGTTGCAAGCACGACGACGGAACAAAGAGAATCGATTGGTATTCTTTATCATAGTCATAGACACTCTGTTATAATAATTGCGTCAAAACCAACAGAGTTTTATGAATGGAACGTTGCGTCTCCTCTGATAATAGATCTATGGGTATAATATTTAACTTCACATTAAAAAAAATCTCTTCAATTGGGAATTTTTTATTTTCATCCCTATTTTACAAAATCCAATTTAGGTATTTGCATACTCGATCCATTACCATAATTTGACTTATCTGGTTGTTTTAATCTATATGCTCTTAAGTGTTCATTAAATTTTACTTCACAATTTCTTTGTGTTTGACCTATATATTTTATACAGCATTACATTTTGGACAATTAATTTTATCACCAAATTTTTTTATTGGGTAATTTTGTTTTTACATTCAACAATTTTGTACCAACTTTATTTTGTGTTTTAAATAATATTACTATTTACGTTGCTGAAGATATTATTTTTAAAATTATATTCGAAATATTTCGGCAATATATACTATTATAATTGTTTAGTTTGTTTGGGAAATATTAGTTGTAAGGGTTCTTTTTCTTCTAGTGTCAATTTATTTCGAATATTGCCGACCATCTTGCAATGATGACCTTGTTGACTGCCGCTTTAAACAGTTCTGTGGTTGTTGTTGAATACCACGTACTTAAGTTCTTGAGCCATGATATCTTTCTTCTTCCGGGTCCTCTCTTTCCAATCACTTTCCTTTAGAGGATGGATTTTAATAGTTTGTATTTGTTGTCATTTCTCATTATATGCCCGAGATATTCCAATTTCCTTCTCTTAATTGTATTCATTACCCCTTGTAAGGGTTAGTTCAATAAGTTTAATAACATATATAATTTATCCCTATCAAACTAAAATTGAGAACAATAAAACTTCATTGTAATTTACCGTATACTATTGTTATTATTAAATAATTTGTTACTTTTTAAACACTCTCAAACACCCAAGTTTTAGGAATAGTTTCTCATAAAATATCAAAATGAAATTTATTTCCTTAAAAAAATTCAAAAATAATGAATTTTAACGAATAATACGTTACTGTTTGGAAGCAATGAATTAAAATTTTCTGATCTTGTATTATATAATAGTTTCTTTGAAAATGATATAAAAACCCACTAATTACTGATACTGACACACACGTAAACTCATGAGCGACGGTGTGATCTTGCCATTGCTAAATTCTTAATACATCTTAGAAACTAGACTATTTTAAAGTTTCAAACATTGTGATTATTTCCCATCCAATTGATAATAATCGTATAGACAATTAGCTCATGCACTAACGGATTTAAACTGACAGGTAAGCGTGTTGTTATTTGTTGCGTTCGCTTTGAGGTAGTGATAGATTCGAAACGTGAAACTGTGTATCGAGTAATTTGTTCCACATGAAAGAATCCATACAAATGACGTTTTCCAAGTACATATTCAAGACAATAACAGATTCAGATGTTTATATGTTTAATATATATTTGTCATCAATAATGCAATAGTGATTTTAAGTAAAATACTTTTATAACAATTCACAAAAACGTTGATAAAATTATATGGATTGTATTGAAAAAAAAGTACTTTACACTGGGTACTTTTAAAATAATGAAGCTTTATTTAAAAACAATTGTTATCTTAGCACACATTCGGAAAATTATATCATTTGTAATGATTTTCCAAAACTGTTAAACTGACGGATTAAAAAATTTTATTTAAAAAAATCTCTCAGTCAAAAAAATGTTTTGTAAAATCTACAATAAACTAACCGTTTGATGAAATACAAAACTTATTCTTAAAGTTTAATTAATACCTTATCTGATCAATAAATTACAAACCTTTTATCCTTTTTATAGGTCCAAAGGATCTTACGGTATATTTCGCTATCAAGTAAAAGAATCTGGTCTACGAAAGCGAAAAAATCTTGAACCCCGTAACACATTGAATTATCGTAACGACCTGTGATTATTTTTTTTATTCCAGCAGGAATAAAGGCCTGGTTGTCTGGGATTATGTTTGTTTGTCGCTGAGACGCGCTTGAATACTCCCTTTGTACTCTTTATGCCCTTTGTGCCAACGGTAGATATTATACTTTCGCGTTAAAATATCTATCGCTTGATAATACATATGTACCGAAGCGCTTCATATTCTACATTCTACGAGGTATTGAGAATTAAACTTTTTGTCGAGGACAAAACATACTCTCTACTTTTGTCAAGTCGTTTTATGGCCTATAAATTATCTAAATTTTTAAAAATAAAAACAATCTTAACTATTTTTTGTTTTATTTTGTTTATTTGTTTGAAATAATTACGCCACAATCCTTCTCTATGTTTTTAATTCAACGTTTAGGATTTTCAAGAATAATTTAGTTTTAAATCTTTTGTCCTTACCCGACACTTCGGAAAAAGTTGACAACTATTTAATAAGAAGATCTAAAAATGGTGAAGAATGATTATTTTCAATTTCAAAATTTTAACATTTTTTTCCTTCATTTATATTAACAAATATCATACATAAGGCCATATTGCGAAAATGTCATCTACAATTAGATTTCATTTTCGATTATGTACCATTTGAGCTTCAAAATGTCCCATGTAAATATTTGATAAACTTGGCGAGAGGCAAGAGCCCATGGCTAGACCAAAATTCTGTTCATATAAATCATTATTAAATTGAAAATATGTTTACCTACGACCACTTCTGTAAGAGGTCAATAAGACACGGTCCTCAATCAATGTAAGATGCCTTATAACGCATGGTAAAGAAAACGCACAGTTGTAAAGTAAATTGCACGGCTTCCCTAACAACCACTTAGAAATTGTCAGTAATCGTCGGCAACTTATACAAAATCTCTTATTTACATAATATTTACAGTTGAATTTCATACTATATAGAATTAGCAAATAACATTTATTAGAAATAAGAGTTATTTGGAATTATATATTTGTTCTCTTTCATTAACTATCTTCTTTTATCTTTCTAAATAGATGATAATATAATAACAAATGTAATTAATTACGTTTTTCAGATTGCTTTACGTCATTTTTATGTTATTTATAATATTTTTATTACCGAGAAACTCTTTGAAAAAACTTATGAAGGTGTTTCAACTTGTAAACAAAATCGTAACGTATAAGAAGATATTTTTTACTTGTTCTGTAACTTTAATATCACTTCAGTTAATTTACAAAACCCTTTTGAATAAATGCTATTAATATTTAATAGCTGTACAGTTACTGTAAACAATAACTAATATGAAGTAATTAAATGTTATACAAAAAAATCATCAAAAATATCTATTGTTGCTGTTGTTCAAGTATTAATAATATTATTAATACAAGTACAAATGGGTCGTAGGTAACGTATAATACATAAATCGTGCTACGACCACACCTCTAAACCGTCAATAACACATAATCTATAACCTATGTAATGTATATCTTGTATGTAATGTATCTATGTAATGTATCTCACACGGTATAATAAACGCACGGCTTCCCTAGCAACAACTTAGCAACAATAGACGTCGCTATTTTATTCAAAATTTCCTATTTACATATTTGAAGGTAAATTTTATACTACATATAAATGGCAGATAACATTTATTAGATATAAGATTGCATTTAATATATATATATTTAGAGTTATTTGAAAATAAATATTTGATTCGTTTCCATTAATGCTACTTTCTGTCTGTATTAATGGATCATAATATAAATGTACTTAATTACGTTTCCCAGATAAATTTACGTTATTTTTATGTAATTAAGTTAATTGTTTTAACATTTATAAAATTATTATTACTGAGATACTTTTTAAAAATACTTACAAAGCTGCTTCAACTTGTGGATACAATCGTAACATATAAAATACACTTTTTACTCGTTTTGTACTATAATTTCACTTCACTTCAACGAAACCGTTTTAAATATTAAGAATGCATTAAATGTTAATATTACGCGAGAAACCGATCAGTAACACTAAATTAATCACTCAAAAATGATGAAAATGAGTTTTACTACAATAAGGAGTACATTGAACCGACATATTTAAAATCTTTTACACATTGAGCGTCTGCGTCTGACGTCTGACCGCATGCGCACACGTTATTATTTATCAAAAAACATTCCATTTTTTATTGTTCTTATAATTTGTTTGTATGCGTGAAGTTTTATACAATTATTAAAAAATATCAAGTGATAGTGAAATTTAACTCTGAATTTAACTCCACCCAATATAACTAATGTTAAGTATTTAATTATTATACAATAAAATGATTAAAAACATCTGCTGTTGCTCTTGTTAAATTATTATTAACAAAAAGATTATTAATGCAGGTACAAGTAGGTCGTAGGTAAAGTATAGTACGTAAATACTGATGTAAAGCATTTTATGCTATTTACCACACACGTTACGTAATATACTGTTATGCACTTGAGACTATGCGGCAACTTCTCCATTCGTGCGTAAAATGCTTCTTACCATATACCTTACATAGTACACTATTTCATTATACATACATTTAATAACTCTATTAATCTTGTTACGCTCAATTTGGCCTGTTCTGTAAGTGTCGGATCAATTTCCAATTTTCATTTGATAAGTTCAACTGTTTTTTTACTGGTCCCTAATAAGTTTACGAGAAATTTCACGAATAAAATTTATTATTACTGTGGGTGGAACAAGAAAGTTGAGATATTAGAGTGTGACGACAGTAAGGCGGAGATAAATCATTCAAACCGTGCTAAATTAAACGATGGTTTTCATTAACGGTACCTACTTTGAAATTATTCTGAGAAAAAAAAGTTAAAACTTTTAGAAGTTAGGTAAGTTTTTAACAAATAACATTTTTTGGTGCCTAATATCTCATTAATTCTTTTTACAAATCTAAACAACATAATGTCAAGTTCTTCATAGTTAAATGTATTATTTCAATTTTTATTTAGAAACTTGTTTTGTTTTTCCTTTTATGGTGACACTGTAATAATTTTACTTTGTAAATGATATTGCACATATTTTTTCATTATATCTTAATTTTGTTATTTTTATAAATGTTGAGATACTTTCGTTAATGTTTATGAGTTGTTTTGATACTTGAAGATTTAGTAAAGTATTTTCATTATTATATTTTTATGTACTACAGGTTATGTTCTTGTTTTGTCTACATTTATATCGATACTGTCAAACGCGAAATTTAGCCTTAAATAAAGAATATAATTGGCAAATGTTAATTTCATGTCATTATCAGGAATTATTAACCGACTTAATTCTTTTTTCGAGGTGTCTGTATAACAATATCAAAAAGTGTGCTGAAGATCTACGGTTTTGTTTTCTTTATCTGGTGATACATGAACCAACTCAATTGATTTATTAAGAAAAACAGTTTAATTTGTATCCCGACCATTGTATCTGTATGGGTGGAAATTCAAAAATACTCATAAACCACACATCCAATAAACGCTTCACGCCATGTTATTGTTTTAGACAAAAATATTTCCTCCTTTGTACTGGAAAGTAAACTAAATTTACAATTTGAAATCGGGCGGGAGATTTAAACTAAAACATAATTACAAAAAGCAGTTATGCAGAAAATTGAAAACAATAAAACAGTTTAATCAGTTGTTTATTTATTTATTTATTTATTAAATTGCAATTATACAAATTGGTCAAACAGAATAGTAATAGTGTCAGATTGTATTCTTTAGTTTGTTTTCTAATCGAAGAACAGTTTTTTATAAGCATTCAAAACTTTCATATCTAAGAGAAACACTTTCTATAACAGGAAGCAATGGTGCATGAATTAAAATATACTTGAAAACATTTTCGAGTTAAATAAACATTCTTATAATTTAAAACACAAAAAATATCAAATAATTTGGAAACTTGCTTTCTTATTAATTTTATTCCACAGGATCTTTAACTTTATTGTTTATTTTAATAAACTATCAATTTTGTCACAACCTCTTCTTGACCAATTTGGTCAAGAATTGGTCAAAAATGTTACCAAGATTTAGTCTACATATAGCGAGTATTTCCAAAGAAGTATACTTTTAGTATACGTCAAATTTTAAGTTTTGGTTTTTATAGTTTTAAATAGCTAGTTTTTCGGATTGTTTCATTGTTTACTGTTTCGGTGCTATTGAAAGTTTTTTCATTTGGTTTTTTCACTATTTTATTTCAGATATTAATTTATAATACACTTTGATCTGTGTCAGTTGGTCGAAAAGAGGATTTAAATATTTTTGTTTTCTTTAAATTGTCTGCCTAGTTTAGAATTTTGTTTAAGAATTGTTGATTTTATTTATTTTACTTTTATAGAACGAATATTTTTATATATATTTTTTTTATTGTTCATAAATGCATTAAAGTTAGTATTGTATGATAGGTTAATATTTCTTATACATTTTAATCATATATTCCATAATAATAAGGTACATTTTTAATATATAGTAATAATATATAATTTATAATATAATATAAAGAAAAGCTATATTTTTTTTAGGTTTACATAGAAACATAGCAACATTAGTTCATGATATCTTTACTATGTTAACATAAGTCAATAATTATAAAATTTATTTAATTAAAACTATATAAATATTAAAGTTGTCAAAATTTTATTGAATTTAAAAATGATGTAATTATAAAAAATAATGTACTTATTTAGAAACCATTTGATGCGACTAAATATGAATTAATTGTCGTATTAAACAACAGGTTAGCGTTAGGTTATGTTTATTTTGGGTTAAATTTTTTAGCAATTTGTACTATTTCTATCACAAGATTTTACTGCCTGACAATTAACGATGGCCCATTGCTAGGTTTCCTCTATCGTTTATGAAGAATAGCGTATAATAAATTGGTTATAAAATTTGTCAAAACCTTAGAAGAAAAAAAAAAACAGGAAGGAATATGTTAAGGAAAATTTGCGATGACAGTCGGTCATCTTGGAGCTCCTTGTATTCCGCATTGTTTACGTTTATAGTATACTGTCAAAGCAATATTTGCATATAAATGTCAAAAATGAACGTATAACCACATAATTCGGTTCTTATAGAGCCAAAATGATATACAACACTTGTTGTATTCACACACTTAATTGGTTGAATTTTATTCGTAACAAAAAATCTAGCAAACTTTCTGGACTCAAGGTCATTTTGCATATACTCCTTCTTGTTTATTTTTGTTCTTAGGTCCGAATTCTTAATACTAAATATCGGCGTGAGTGTACTAACACAAATTTTGGCGCTGTAAATGCTGTGAGTATGAATCGAACTGCGGTCCGTATGAAAGGCTCTAAATACAGGCTGTTGCAAATTTTAATTGTATAAGTAAAATGTATTTTATTATAGTTTTTTAATGTAATTCCCTTTGATAACTGTTATTTTCCTTTCCTATTATTGTGGATGTATTTATAAGTAACTTATAAACTTTTAGTTTTTTGAAAAGTTAAATTTAAACTCTAAAAACCAACATAAACTAATTAAAACTATTAATTTAATACATATTTTAATAAACAGTTATGTAAAGTATGTAGTTAAGTATTTAAATATTAGATATAAGGTACAAGTACTTTTGCATGAAGGTATCTTATAGTGCTTCGATAACAGATATGTATTCAAACAAAACCTCATAATATGGGAAATACCTAAAAACATATAAATAATGTTTCTAACACTGTAACCCTACATTATTACACAAAATTCACATAGTTACCCCTTTAAAGACTATTTCAACATCAGTTGATAAAACTTAATGTTAAGCGATTTAGTTATAAGAAATGTATGTAGAATACTAATCCAAGTTTGTACGTCAGTACAAACCTAGTACCAATCTAAAAATACAAGTTATTATTATAAATTAAAATAACAAGTCTAATTTACATTCTTTTAAATCAAATTAATATTCAAAGATTATAAGAGATTTATGCACAAATTAATATAAATATCAGGAGTTGTAACTGCTACAATAAGCAAATTTCAAACATCAATTTTGGATGGAAAAACTGATAAAAAAAATAATTTAAATAGTTATTTTATAAGTTTAAGAATGCAAATTTTCTATATTATCAAAGAAACATTCAAATATGTAAAAAAAAATAATTTATGTAAATTTAGATTAAATTTTGCAAATTGAAACAATTGACTGCTAATTTAATGTCATTAGTGTCATACCTAGGGAAAAGGTATAAAAGGCCGTGAATGCTGATTTTCACTCTCTTATTCGCAAATAAACTTGAACCTGATGTAATGAATTCAGAGAAAACTGGTAACATAACCCCACTTTTAACAAAAGTTGAATTTTAGTACATTGTTTAATAAAAATATTAGCATTAAAGTAACTAAGTATAGTCAAAGTCAAAGTCAAAGTAGGTACTTACTGTGTGATCCATCGATATCAAATTGAATATTGGTAAGATTAACAAGATTTCTTATCCTGGTAGAAATTTTTTTACCGTACCCATATTGCCAAAATGATATGTTGGGAATTGTCTAACTAGCAAGGAACAGCAACGCCGAGATCATTGCCAGTGGAAAGACAGTTATTCGAGGTACGTTTGTTTGAAATATTTTTTTTTGTGCTTTCGCATGACGATTTAAATTAAAGCATGGACAAATATTAACATTTACTAAATATTTCACAGGTATTTCCATCATATAATAAAATAAACCGCATATAATAAATCTTTGTATAGAATTAATAATTTATAAAACACATGTATTAAATTAATTCCTTAATTATAGTCGGATGTTTTACAGAGTAGTTCAACTGGGTTTTACCTGAATTCTACCCAAGATAAAGAGTCGAGTCTCTAAAGAAATAAAATTATTGAGCTAGCATATTTTATTTTCGTTACCGCGCTTTTTAAATTCAAACAAGGAAATAAAATACAAATTAATTAAACATTTCATTTAATTAATAAATCAATAAATAAAATATTACTTAAATAAAAACTAAACAATAAATAAAAATTAAAATCAATAAAAATAATATCATAACAATATATTTAGTATCTCGTCCATTACAAAAAAGTGATTAATAAATAATGGTTGTTTATTTATGGATAATATCCCGAATGATGTTACTTTTATTCTTTATATTCATTTTTTGTTAATATTTTTTAAAAATAACATGCAGTAGTATCAGTTCTTAAAAGTAATAAATATTATAATAAATAAATCACGACTCGGAGTTTAACTGTTTTGAATACATAAGGAAAATAAGGGACAAAACAATAGACAATATTTAAAAACACATTTTTGAGTTTCCGAGTTTAATTAATTTAATAAATTTTTTATGTGAGAAACTTCAGTATTTTTTCCTTTGAAGTCTCAGAACTTAATTTTGTTCTCGGTTGTCATATAACCTTACAATTTAATATAAAAAAAGGCTTTCCAAAACATTTTATGAAAAAAATATATGAGATCAAGTTCTTTTGATACATAACACATTGGAATTTTACACTCTATGGAGTTTCTTACGCTTTTCTCGATAGGTAATGAATATTTGTTTTTACCCAATAACAAGAAAAATGTCGAGTAAAATGTTAGGATAAAGTTTCTGTAAAAAAGATGTGCATATTACCAGAGACAACCAACGAGACGGGAAACTCAATGCATTATTATTGTTCGTCAAAACTTGTCTGGGCCATTCTGACTCAGACATAAGGAAGGTGGTGCTATAGTCTATTTTCTACTTTTTCAAGTATAATAGTTCATTGTATTAATAATAATGTTACATCAGAATTTCTTTCTCTTTCTGTCTAAGGCACATCCATTTTAGGTTATAATCTATGACATAAACCGTTAACAGTTTGAAGTTGAAGTATGATTGACAGTTATTTAGTTACTGACACAGCGTTGCCATATTGTGTCTACTCGTTTTGTAAAGGTGCCGTTATATCTCGTGTGGTTATATTTTGAATGCCAACTATTATCAAACGGAGCCGTTTCTTTGATGGGACCGTTATTTAATATTTATGAATATTCTATTAATTAAACTTTCCCAATTTTTGAATTGAGAAAATAAATGATATTTAAATATATAACTAAAGATGCTATATTTTTTTTATAAATAATAATTTATTAGTAAATTTATATAGAAAAAATGTCAATAGTCAAATTGCTTGTCAACATTGTAAAGTACCTTTAAAATTACCATTAGCAAACTACACATTGCCTTTCTCAAGAGAAATTGTCTCTGATACTACGAAGTCTAATATTTGTATTATAAAACTTGTTTATACGTTAATAATTGTTTATAATTCTAGTGAACTAATAAACTAACATGAATATTGTCTTACCAATATATCGTTTAATAAAAAAATATCAAAATGATACTAAGAACAAGACTCGTAAATCTTTAGCATGGTACCGGCACTGACTTATCTCAAAACAAATCGCGGTGAAAACGATTTATTGTTTTGCGGGGGTGGGACATGCACATACGTTTAAATTACGAGTATATAAACTCAATCTTTCGGTTAAGAAGCATTCGTGGGATTGCTAGATTTAAATTTCACTTCGTTGATTTACATTTTTTCATAAACTTAAAAAAATTGTTTAATAATAAACCATTTCATTTCAGTTTAAAGCATAAACATTATTTATTATATTTATAAACTAGTTAACCAGTGGGAATATCGTATTTAATATTACAACTGTAAATTTTATATGGTGAAATAACCTAATATCTAAATATCAATTAACAATAATTGATCGGTCACAATAAAAATCATTTAAATAAATAAATACACACAAACAAAAATGAAAAATAATGATATGCTTAATTTAAATGTAAACATACAAACATAAACATATCACTCCTTTTAAATCAATTTTAATTACCACTTACTAGCTAAAAAATAATTATGAAATACTTCATATTACATATTACATGTTATTCAGAAGTCTAAGATATATCACAGAATTCAGCAACTTTATAGTATGGTTTCTCCTGGACGAATGTGTCCACAGACTTATTAAGTATAATGAAAAACTCTTCGTTTTACCAAAACTTCCAATATTTATTTAAAAAATTGCTTTCTTAACTTTAATGACAGCCGTTTCGCTAGACTTAGCATCGTCAGATTGACATATTGAAGTTACATTTTGTTTGTTTGTAGCTAGGTACCTGATGTTTATTAGGTAGTTATAAGGCTAGACCAAGTATGGAAGTAATAAGACATAACCAGGTTTTTCTATATCATTGCACAGTTATACTGATCTTGGAGGGAAGTATATCCAGGATAATCCCTTAGGGCTCATAACATCTAGGCTTTAATATTGTTATGTCTTATTACTTCCATACTTGGTCTAGCCTTATAACTACCTAAAAACATCAGGTACCTAGCTACAAACAAAAAAAATGTAACTTCAATATGTCAATCTGACGATGCTAAGTCTAGCGAAACGGCTGTCATTAAAGTTAAGAAAGCAATTTTTTAAATAAATATTGGAAGTTTTGGTAAAACGAAGAGTTTTTCATTATTCTTAATAAGATGGACTTTCAAAAAGTAAGGGTTAGTACAATCAATTTAATTAGTGTCCACAGACATTAATGTCAACGGAAATAAATTTTTATTTTAACTTTTTTGTGTTTGATAATAATATATTGCCTTATGAGGCGGAGAAGCATGACTTTTCTTGACGCACCCGATAATAAAGGGCAAGTCAAGAAAAGTTATGCTTCTTTGCCAAATAAAGTGTACTATTTTTTCTTCAAACATAGCAATTTTCAACCATAAATAATACAATTCATACGCTATTTTTACTCGAAATTAACTGTGACAACTATCAAAGTCGTCTAGATGTTAGAAATTAAAATAATTAAGTCGTCGGTGGGATTTGCGACTCCTTGGTTACAGTTGTTTTACAGTTATTTTATGTTATTAAAGATAGCTTATTGTTGTTGCAACTGCAAGCGCAAATTTAGTGCGAAAATGGAAAACCTAAACAAAATTGAGTCCGCGGCTAATGTGTAGCATGTTTGGGGCCCTCCAACTCCGGAATAAAGTACCGGTTAGCGTACAAGCACTTCCAAGAGTGGTGCGATGCAAGAGGAGTACGGCAAGTTACCGAAGACTTTTTACTGGCATATTTTTATATAATGGAAAATGAAGATAAATGGAAATCCTCTACTATGTAGTCACGATACTCTAAGATAAAATCCAAGTTAGTTATTAGAAAAAATGTGGATATAAGAAAATTTACGCGCCTTTCTAAAAAAGACAAGCGAAGGATATATTGCAAAGAAGTCTAAAGTTTTCACTAAAGACGAGTTTGATAAATTTTTGTTTGAAGCGCCAGATATTAAGATTAAAGGTAAAAAAATTATATTGCAAAGCATGTAGTATAGTCTACTAAATTATAAAAATATTTTAGATTGTTTTGTTAATTGGGGTTACCGGCGCCTATCGATGCGACGAATTGGTAAAAATAAATACTGTGGACATTGAGGATAAAGAAAATGTAATTATTATCAAAATCCCAGGCAGTAAACAAGACAAATTAGATCTTTTACGATAATTGGTCAAGACTACATCAAACTGCATCACTGCGGTCTGAAAATGTCACAGAAAACCGATTTTTTATAAAGTATCAAAATGGAAAGTGTTACCAAAGCGTCATGCCTCAAACGACATGGGGGCTGGAAATCAAGCACGGTTGCCGAAAGATATATAGAGGATTCAATAAGAAATAGGAACTATAATGCTCAAAAAATTTTAAACCCTCATGATTCACCAACATCAGAAATGATTGTTGAAAGTTGTGCTCGACCATCAGTATCATGAACAATTACCAATGCGTATCAAGAGTCGGGAACATTTTTGCACGGTTTTAATTTTGAAAATGCTTCACTATCTAATTGTACTTTTAATTTTACTATAAATATTACTATAGTGATGTTTAATTGTTGTTAATGACATTTGTATTGTTTCCCTCCGCCGTAAAGAAATGGGAAAAAAACTGCTGCCGGCGGAGACATCAATCTTTGACAGGAACAAATTACATCATTATTTTAAGTTTAAAGAAAAAACATCTTTGAAAAAAAATCTTAGCAGTTATTATTTAATCATGGATTATTTATATTTTGACGATGTGTAACTTTAATACAAAAAATGATATTACTAAATTTGCCACCTTGTGAAAAAGCCACATATAATTGTTCATGTGAAAATATAGATTCTGGTAAATACTTTGGTCACAGCAAAGGCAAATTTTATTGGGGAATTGTTTTCTCACTATTTGGAAGGTTACGGTTAAATCCAGTGTGAGATTAATCCGGGGAATAAGTACAGCTTTATAGGAGTCAATGAATTTAGCATTCATGACAAACTCACCTAAGTAAGTTACTAATCTTGTCCCATTTATTAATCCTTGTTTTGGGTTAATATTTCTTATCGGCATAATAATAGTATTTTTTAAACACTTCATGAGGTTGCTGTTTCAAGGAACAAAATTGATATTTTTTATATAAAGCGCTCGTAGATTTTTAAAATATTCGTTTTTAATTTTTTTGTTAATCGTTATAAAAAATGGTCGAAATTCAGCATATCCCTCACATAAAATAATCTTAAAATATTAACTACAGATTAAAGAAAATCCTGTATATTAAAACAAATAATAATAAAAAAATGGGAATAATAATTTAGAACCACACATATGAAATTCAGAAGAAAATCTTCTCAAAGACTTAGTAAAAAGAATAATTAAGAATTATATTTACAGTTCGTAGAGAATTTTATACTTAGTAAGTGTAGTTTTAATTCCAAACATTAGATAGATAGGAGTTTTCCATATTTGTTAATAATTCTTTCTTAATCGTAGTTGTAAGTATTTGAAAACTTGATAAAAAACAATATATGAAAGTTATAGATAAATTAAGTAATAAAGAACTTTAATAAAAAATCCAAATAAGCAAAATTTAGTGAATTTCCATGAAAAGGGAAATGTGTCGTGTAGTGATTTGAAAACATTTTAAATAAACAAATTCAGATGCAAATAAATCTTGTAAGCTATCCATATCTCAAATGTGGGTTGAAACACAAAAGGTTCAAAGGAAACTCAAAGTCTATCCCACAACTGTTTTATTAATTGTTGCAACTAGTTTCGGTCCTATAGGACCATCATCAGGCTGAAAGAATTACAAACTAATAGAAAGAGGATCTTAAAAGTACAATATCAAGTTAAAAAATTCAATACACTTCCTTACAAATTGATTACAATAACGAACTGATAAAACAAATAATAGAAAAAGTTACGATCAAATGTGAAACCATATTATAATAAACATGAATAATAATATGAAAATACAAAATATTGTTCAAACAATTAAGTAAACTGAAATATAATATAATAAAGTTAACATTGTTAAAATTGAGTTTACATTAAAAAAATTTAATTATAACTTTATGGATATTTTTGAAAATTTATCATTTTCTAACTCTTAAAAAAATTTTGTGTTCTATGTGCTATATTCATCATAAGGTAACTGAGCAAGCTACAAAGGAAAAAAAATATTGAAGGACTTAACGGGCAATTTTAAATAATGATAACAAATTAAACAATAAACAATTAAAAATCAGAAACATCACAAAATTAAACATCACATCAAAGAAACAGCGTAATATTAATTGCATAGAGTAATGAAAATAATGTTTTATATGTACTATTACAAATTATATTTACTCCTTATGCGTTTATGGATTTTTTAGACTCAGGGCATACAAGTAAGGTTTTCATTTAAATGTTTTACATAAATAATAGAAAAAAAGTTTTAGCTTAATGCTCCGAGTTTAGGTTATTCCTTAGTTAAATATAGAAAAATCTAAAAAATAGTTTAAAGTTTGAAGAACTAAACTTAAAAGTTACAGAATGCTACAAATTGCTATTTTCTGGCTTTATCACACGCCGGACATTAAATTACGTAACTATAGAAAACGTGATAATGATCACCAGTTTTAAAAAAATCAGATGAACGGCAAACGGCAAAACTATGTAATTATTTATCCATAATATCGAATCTCCGCAAAGAAGTCTAATACGAACAACACGTAAACTGAATATAAGTAAAACATCTACACGTCGAATGTTTAAATTTATTGGCCGCCTTCCATACCGAATTCAAATGGGGCAACGACTAAATTTTGCGGATAGACGTAAAAGAGAAATTTACTGTGGATGCGTGAAACTTGGTGTATAAAGATACCGTTTTTTTAAGAAACTCAAGTTGTTTGAGGAACGTCACATTAACCGAAACGGTTACATAAACCGGCAAACAAATCGATTTCTTGAGTTTGAACGTTTGCAGAAAAGCTTCTCTACAGTACACGAGTAACTATTGGGGATACTGTGTGGAGTTATAGAATTAATTTGTCGAAGACGAGAATTAACAGCCACTTACTGTCAATCAAGAGTGGTAATAATATTGTGACCCCTTTGGTCAGAGACTTAAAGACCTTTTGTCGTGTGTTTAATTTAAGAGTCGTTTAGCAATGGTTTTAACAAAATGGCCATGTATCTTGCTCATTTTGGTCTTAGTTTGGCCACCAAACCTTAGGAATAACCACCATTTTGTACAGCCAATGTAACATTCCTGGTCTGAGTCCCCAGGTAGTATTATATGTACTCCTAGCAACCAGAAGAATTGTCTCTGCTTTGTTTATGATATGCTTTTTATGTCAGTTCCAAGTTAACTTTGGGTCAAAATTAATTCCAGGATACTTTACCTCAACCGAAAATTGTAATTCTGTCCTCCGAAGCTAAAGTGGGCCAAGTTGTTCCTTATTTTTTTTGAGGAATCCACTATTTTAGATTTGGGATATTAAATGTCATTTGTAGTCCATCTCTGGTTATACTATTGAATTTACCTTGGGATAGGATTAACAGTTCATCTGCGTATACTATGGTATTGTTTCCTTTGTTGTATAGGGTTCTAATGGTTTCTTTCGTAACCAGGTTTCACAACAAAGACAACACTCCCCACCTTTCATTTAAAAAATAGCTTATTAAATGGAATTATATGTGTTTCGCTAAAATTGGCATCGTAGATTGACATATTGAAGTTACATTTTGTTTTATCAAGGTAGCTACTTATTGTTGATTAAGTAGTGTTAAGAATAGACCAAGTATGGAATTATTAAGACATAACAATATTAAAGTTTATATACTACTTTTAGCGAAACAGCTGTAATTGCATTTAAAATCCTGGAAGTTCCCTTTAAACATTTACTTCTTTATTGTTTTTAAGGAGATGGACTTCCAGATAGTAAGGGTTGGTATTATAAATTTGTTTAAAAGGATAATTTTGTTAAAATCATTTACTTGATTGTTACTATAACAAACAAAATTGAGCATGATTTAAAAAGCAATAAACTCTCTTATTTGTCCATAATCCAAAAAAGATTATCTTGTATTACATAGAATACTAATCCAATAAAATTTTAGTTTTATGTCTATTGTACAGAACTTTGCTAAATAAATAATTAAAGTTTTAATTAACTTGTTTAAATGCACTAATAACGATACTAATACGGCTTGCAGGTAATATTAATCAAATATAACTTTTCTGAAATGAAGATAACATTTTTGTTAATAATAAATTTGAATAACCATTTTGTTTTGAAGTAAGTGACAACTTTGCCTTTCTTTATGTTAAAGAGTTAATTTTTGTTAATCCATTAAGTTTATTGTTCTTGTATAACACCGCATTATTTCAAAATATTCCTAAAACTATGTTTGATGTCAAAAGTGATAGAACACCCTTTTTATTTGTCTTGACAGCGACCTGACTGTTAGGTGAGCAGACTGCGCGGCGGTAATCCTGCTGTTTCCATTCATTTACTCCCTGTTTTGATTGATTGCCAAGGATTGATATATGAGTACACGTACCTTTTAAGTAAAATGAATAAAATGAATACCCACTCCTATAATCACCTACTTTAAACAAATAAATAAATGGACATAAATAATAAAAAATAGACTGGCTTTTTAGTGAAATATTTTTTATATCGAAGTTCTTAAATTTTTTTGATCCAAGTATTTGGGCTTATTATCATTTAGCAAGTAAGCCTTTTTTATGTCTTTTAAATCTATGAACACCGGCTGCACAGACGAGGAAGTGTCACGTTTAGTTCGAAGGAGCCAGAACGCAGGATACCATTGGCCAAAGCATCGGATTTTACATAAATATTTATCTTTTCTCGCGTGAAAGTAAAAATAAATAAATTAGTAATAATTTTAAATGAAAATAAATTAATGAAAAAATACAAAAAATTAAAAATATATTGATATGGTTTGTTTCGAGTAAAAAATAATTAAATATGAAATTTATGAAATTATAAATTTGGTGAATTCTATTGTACTAAAAAAAAAATAATAATAATTTTATGTGTCAAAATTTATTTTGAGTGAAGTTTTTCGGAAACATCAGAATTTGAAGTTTATGTCAAACATAGGATGTTAGTTTTTCGGAAACGTCAAAATTTGAAAGTTATGTCAAACATAGGATGCTAGTTTTAATAAAATTTATGTAATGTTTTGAAAATTGTATTAGTTTTAAGTATAGACAAGAAGTGACGGAGATAGTGATGAGGAAGATTCGTTGCGAGGTGAGGAGAGTTTTTTTTTGACAGAAAGTAAATTGAAAAAAAAAGTCAAAGATAAAAAGTTAATTTATACAAATAAAAAGGCAAAAAGCAAAGTTTATTGAAATTATAAATTAGAAGAAATCAGTTAAATTATTAAATACAAACAGCAACAAAAATTTATAAAGGAAAATTAATACATTTTACTGATTAGTTGTGCAACGGACGTAATAACATAAAATAAAAACCATTTAGAATAAACAACTGGAGGATAAAGGACGAGGACAACAACTGGACGACAAAGGAAAAAGGACAATAACTGTATTACAAGAGAAAGAACAAATATAAAGAAAACAAGAGTGAAGGATAATAAGTGTAGATAAGGTTAGTTAAGTTAATTAAGGTAGTTAAGATAATAGGGTTAGATAAGTAGTTAGGTATTTGTCTAGGTAGAAATTTGTTTAAATAATTTTCCAGTACAAAAATTAAAATAAATTTGAGTTTAAATCCAGAACCCTAACATCCTGAGAAATAATTCAAATAAATTCGAAATTTAAAAGTTATCTAAAGAGCATACCATAACAATATATTAAAATAATTCATATTAATAATAAATAATGAACTAATATAGGTATTTTTTCTTACGTATTACCAAATTTTAAACTCATGTTCGATGGGTCCAGAATCCAACAGTATTGGATCACCCTTCAGAGGATGCCTACTAACCAAACCCACCTATAACATACTTCAAGACAGGTTGCGGTCCCTCACACACTCTTCACCCATTCATACAGAACATTCCTTTCTCCTAACCATTTTCTCCATAACTTCGCTAAACTCCACCTATTCTTTCTCCCCTCTCAAGATTATCTCCACCATGTTCTCCCAATATACTGTTACCACGAGTCTCCTCTCCATCTGTAAATCCTCCTTGTTCTACCAACATCTAAACACATATGACCCTCATTATTCTTCACCTCACACCTCACGCATATTTCAGTCTCTCTCTTCCCAATCTTGTATAGGTACCCCACATATGACCCATGCACAGTGAGCACTTGAGTCAAGAAGAGGTTTAACTCCCCAAACTCTCGGTCCATTCACTCACTCCTACTCGCCATTTTTAATGCACCTTCACTGTCCTGTACCCCTGTACCACTCTCAACAAAATCCCCCTCTGCACCTAGAGTAGTGGCTTTATCCTCGCATGTATTCCCGCTCTTTCAGCCCACACTTCCGCTCCGTACAGCATACTCTGCTCAATCGCCCTACCAATAACTCTCCTCTTCCATTCTCCCGGCCCTTTCACATTACACATCAATCTCCCCAACCATGCTGATCGTACTCTCGCCTTCTCTGCTGCCTTTAACATATGGTACTTGAAGGATAGTTGGCTATCCAACCCAACAACCAGATACTTTACCGACTTCTCCATTCGAATTTTCTTCCCATTTACCATTACCCTAACTTACCTCGTCTTGCTTCGTCACTTTACAAGCAATCCCACCGCCTACAATCCCGCCCTTCCCGACTCATGTCCTCCCTTCTTCCCTTTTCAATTGTGAAAAGTTTTTCTATAATCTCCTTCTCCCACTCCTCTTTTAGTACCACGTTTCTGCTTCCTTCCATTCTTTTCACCTCTATTTCATATGCCTTACTCCATGGATTGTTTTTCAGCTCCCCCAGGAATTCCTTCCACTTTTTTTTCTTCTTCCTTTTCACTCTCTGCTCCAGATCCTTCTTCTTCTCCTCATATCCCTCTCTACCCTTTACCCTATCTCTTCCCCTTAACATCCTTCGTTCTTGCTTACATCCCTTCCACAACTCCTCTATTTCCTCAATCCTCCAGTAATTAGCCTTCCATGCACGCCTGTTGTCACTCTTTCCCTCTTTTTTACCACTCTTTATTACATCATACAGCTCATTCACGTCATGTCCGAGCCCTTTTTCTATCTCTTTTCTTACTTTCTTTCTCATACTCTCCACTTCAGTCTTTGTCCAACTTCTTCTTTTCATTTAATAACACTTACTGTGTAGAAGTTCACCATCATCTAACGATGATGAGTTATCAAAACAGCTATGATTAACTTAAAATTTAAGTTTAGAAAAAAAATAGTGGAAGCATTGTCACAAAGTTTTTCCACCTACCTTACCGAAAAACCAATCATATGAATATTAAAAATAGGGCGGAAAGTATTGTGTATCAACCCCGTAGGAATCGATTCTCAGGAGAAATTGACGTCATTTTCTCTCGATATTGCAATAAGTCTATTCTTGAAATATTTCATAGGAATCGATTCTCCACAAATACCGAGAATTGATTCCTCATATCATTTGGTGGAGAAAATTGAAATTGAAATTCTTGAGAATTTGAATTGTCAACTGTCAATAGTGCCTGTTTTGCATTTTGTAGTAATTTGTTTATAATCTAATTGTTGATACTGAATATATTATTTTTTTGTGTTGTGTTCAATAGAGTTAAAATGAATAATTTTGTTCTTCAAGCTGTTGTCTTAAATAATTTAGAACAGGTTGAAATGGAAAACGCTAATATTAGACAGAGACGATTGACGAACCGAAATACTTATGAAACGTTAAGTGATGAGTTATTTAGGAAATATTTTCGTCTATCTAAAGAAGCGTTTGACGATCTAATGGACCATATCGAGCAATACAATAAACAAAACAGCAAAACACTAAAAAATGTATAGGTTATATTCACGAACTATAAAAATGTCCAAAATGTCAATTCTGCCAACTTAATAAAAGAAATTATAATACAATATCCGAATATTTGATTGATTATGCAGTTGAAATACTTGAATTTAGTTCAGACATACGTCACTTTTCCTAATTCCCTAGAAATTGAATTCCCACACATTCAAGAATTGGACTGGCAGTTCTCAGGAGAATTTTTTTTGGGAATCAGTTCTCTGGAGAATCGATTCCTGCGATTTTAAGAATAGGGCCCCAGCGGGTGCTGTAGATTTGACATTTTTAAATCAAAAACAATATAAATTTTAACCAATTCTAAAAATTAATATATTTTAATATTAAAATCAGAATTCAAAGATATTTCACGTAATGGAAACGTAATAAACAATATCGCTGATATTGTAAACTATAAATAGAAGAGGACCAAGGAAGGAGCATATTATTACTGTGCTTTCCACTAACCTGTCCTGTAAATAAGATTTACCTGCTTTGATTTTGTTATGTCTATCCTTTAAATAAATAAATGTAGCGAAACAAAATATCACGAATGTCAAAACGCTCAAGTTTGTGTTAAAGTCTGTGTTTACGCAAATTGTGTCGGAATAACATTTTCATGGAGAAAAATTGTTGTTAGTTCCTCTGAAATAATAGCTTGCATGACTTGGGTAACTACTGACAGAGGACTAATCAAACGCTGTTTATGGGAGTCAATTTTGTTACATTTTTAAAAAAGGGTGTAATAGGTGATAAATTCAGAGTAGGGTGTAAATAATAGTACGAAATAAGTGTGCATAGCTTATTATAGAGGCTGTGGTATTTAAGTTGCCATGAGGTATATTTTAACAGGGTGGTAGTTGATATTGGTGTTTGATAAAAACACTGTTACACTAAAATCATTATAATTATAAAGGTTCAAAGGAAACTCAAAGTCTATCCCACAACTATTTATTAAACGTTGCAACTAGTTTCGGTCCTATAGGACCATCATCAGGCTGAAAGAATTACAAGAAAATAGAAAGAGGATCTTGAAAAGTACAATATCAAGTTACAATACAATACAATTCCTTACAAATTGATAAAAATGACAAGTTGATAATACAGAGAATAGAAAAATTTTTGTAACAATCAAATGTCAAACAATATTAATAGAATAAACATTAATAATAATACTATGAAACTGAAGATAAATCGAACCGAGATAAATCCGGGGTTTATAGACTCTCTTGCGCTGATTGCAATTCAGTTTATATTGGTCAATGCGGACGTAGACTTGAAACACGTCTCTCTGAACATGTTAATTTCATTAAGAAATCCCAAACATTTGAACATTTTAATTCTCCTTCATCCTTTGCGAATTACATTCTATCTGAAAACCACTCTCGTGAACTTTTTAAGGTTGACTTACTGCATTTTTGTGATAAGGGTTATAGATTGAATTTGCTAGAAAGCCTTGAGATACATACAGCTCTTTTAGATGATAACATTAATTGCCTTAATAAACAACTTAGACCGTCTGAAAATTATGTTTTCCTTAGTCTCAAAAATAATATTTTGTTATAAACTTGATTTTCTTTACTCTTTTTCTTCTTCTTTTCCTTTTTAAATTTGACATATAGACTTCAATTTAATGTTGAATTTCATAGTTCTATGATACAGTACCTGTTTTAAGTATCTTTTCTCTTTTTTCTTTAGTTCCATGCACTTCTGCTTTATGTCTGAGATGATATGTATTGTGATTAGTTGACCTTTGGTATTGAATGGTAGTGGTCAGTGTTGTCTATTTCAGTATAGTTTTCAAAAATTTTTTGAAAATTTCCTGCATCCCATTATTTTAATGGAATTAAATTATGATTTTTACTCTAATTATTCCTCTTTTATTTCTTTGTGGAATATTTTCTTGGTTGGAGGTTCCTTTTAAGAATTTCCATCCACATGTGAATGATGGGTTTCCACTTTTGGATCCTCATTTACTTCCAAATACTTTCAATTTAAACTGTAAGATGTTCACTTCTTTTAGAAGTTTTCTTTCAAAATTCCTTCACAAAAATAATTTCACTACGGTTAAATCGTGTAAGCAACTCTTATTTTTGGGATTTGCTATTACTCCAAATATCTCCTCTATTTCAATTTTTCCTGATATATTCCACTATATCCCCTATTTCTCCCTCTGGGAATTAGACTTAAAAGTAACATTATTTTGTTCCCACTTTTTCCATATCGGTCTCTATATATTGAGATGTTATAATAAATTCACTATTACCTCCTAATAATGTTTTAATCTTCTGTGTTTTTTTTATCTCGTGACATTTTACGGTAAGTTTTGTTTACTTATTATATTACTTTCGATAATGAATTTTTCTCAGTATTTTGTTTTGAATAGCATTTTAGTATTAGATTGTTTTGTGAAAAGTTTTTGACTCTCTTTCATCCTGTCAGTATTAACTATAATTTCCATAGGTATTTTTAAAACTTATGAATTTCTATTTCTTATAAGATGAATTAATGTAAGTTCAACTTTAACATTGTTAAGCTTATTGTATTTTATGATCTATTATTATTTAAACAATATATTTGCATTTTCATAGTATTATTATTAATGTTTATTCTATTAATATTGTTTGACATTTGATTGTTACAAAAATTTTTCTATTCTCTGTATTATCAACTTGTCATTTTTATCAATTTGTAAGGAATTGTATTGTATTGTAACTTGATATTGTACTTTTTAAGATCCTCTTTCTATTTTCTTGTAATTCTTTCAGCCTGATGATGGTCCTATAGGACCGAAACTAGTTGCAACGTTTAATAAACAGTTGTGGGATAGACTTTGAGTTTCCTTTGAACCTTTGTGTTTCAACCCACATTTGAGTTATGGATAGCTTACAAGATTTTCATTATAATTATATTTCTAAGTATCAAAACTAATTACAACACATCATTACTATAAAAATAATAACTTGAAATATGCTTAGTCAGCAACCTAGCGAACATATATTGAACTTGAACGCGAATAGCATCTATCTATTTATATCCGTAGACCATTGATATGTTTACTTGTTTTATGTACCAGACCTTAGTTAAAGACACGCTATGACATTGAACGTGATGTTATCATAACACAACTATGCGCTTCTAGGTCGTTGATATTTACCTATAGTAATTTAATTAATTATACCAAATATACAGGGTGTTCACACCACAAGGCACTGCAATTTTTGAACAGCTTTGGAGTTAACCCATCTAAAATAAATAAAACGTTTATAACGTTGAGTAAAAACATTGTTCTTTCCCTTTATTTCTGTCATTTCTTGTCATTTACAGTATTATTAGTTTATTTAAAATGTCAAGTTAGTTCCCTGTTGGTATTAATTATTAATAAATTCTAAAATAGATGATAAATTTATGCAATGTGGCTCTATACTATAGGTATCAAAATAAATTTTAAAATTTGTAATATAAAAATCTTATAGTTTTTTATTTTGTAAGTTTGTAGTTCCTGCAATTTATCATTAAACCTCTAGAATATATTAAATTCTACTAAAGCTTAGTGAAAAATGTGTTCCCCCAATAAAAGAAGTAATATATGAGCACGCCTATGAATTTCATTACAATATCTGAAGGGCCAAAGGAGCATTGTATAAAGTTCAATCTTATTTTTAAAGAACATATTGGATGTTTAATCTCCTATCTGAATTAGAATGCCTTACATATTTTCTTAAGTAGTTACTGGCATATTTTTGACTGCAATATGTTTGAAAATAATAAAAATGTACAAAATATTTTTCTTAAATTTTTTTTATCACACTATTGTAGCTCTTTCTGATTATTTAACAGATATATATGTATGTGCACTTTGTTTATGACTTTTTACACAAATAATTTACTTGCAGCTCGTAGATAGTAAGAGTTGAAAATGTATATCTCATATTTATATCCATACGAGTTGGTGAATTTGCTGTTTGGTTAACGCCAACGCGTACCTGAGGTCATAAGTTCAATTCTGACTGCATAGTGGTTGGGCTCTTTTGTCGTACATATTTTCAAATAAATGAAAATTTATTGGTAACAGATCCGTACACCGATGAAAAAATTATTTATAATTCCTTTGAACTTCCCGCAAGGCAAAAGTTACTGTTCAGTGTAATTAGTTTTATAGAAATGTATAAGTAAAATTAAAAATTGCATAGCGTAAAGTAATTTTTTTACCTTCAAGTACTTCAGAGAAAATTATTTTTCTATACTAACTAAAAATATCGAAATAGTATGATTCAACATTTTTAACATTCCACATTATTTTTTAATTAAAACATTACTAATAATGCGCGCTTGCTAAAAAGAGATTTTAATAAATAGAGCACAATACCTTTACTAGGATATTACATTAAAAGAAAATTAAAAATATTATATTAAACAATACAATAATACAACAATACACAATACTGCTATTCAGGTTTCTCTTGGAGCTTATCCTACAAGCCCTATTCAAAGCCTTTACTGTGAATCTGGAGAGCTTCCTCTATCTCTCAGAAGACCTAAGTCTTTCATATTCTGCTACAATTTCTGCAAATCAAAATAAACCCGTAATTCACAATGTATTTGATAATCGTTTCTCAACTAAATTTGATTCAACTTCCCGCACAGATCCTCCATTCTATTATCGTGTGAAAGGCTACTTGTCTAACCTCAATTTCCAAACACTTATGATATTTCCTCTATTCTCATCCCGCCACCTTGGACAATACCCTTACCTAGACCTGATTTTAGTCTGACGAGCTTCAACAAATCTGAAACTCCAACAACTGTCATAAAACATGAATTCCATCAGATAATAAACTCAAATAGTAGTACATACGAAATTTATACAATTTTTAGCCTCATTTAAATTACAAAGTTCTACCACTATTTTCTCTTCTGAATTATTTGCAATTTTACAAGCAATTATTCTTATCCATCAGAAAAATAAGCAAAAGAGCATAATAATCAGTGACTCTCTTAGTTCGCTCAAAGCAATATAACAATCACCCTTTTTTACTTCTCATCAAGATAGAGCTTCAAAGAATCTTGGATAAAAATTTTGATTTGAAATTTTTATGGGTTCCTTCACATAAAGGAATAAAAGGCAACGAAATGGTTGACACGCTTGCTAAAAACGCTCCCAGTAATCCTTCATCAATAATATTTAATACTACGATACATACAGACTTAAAAAGTAATTTTAAACAAAAGATTACAAGTATTTGGAAAGACGAATGGAAGAGCGCTCCTAACAAACTACTAGAAGTAAAATCAAAATGGTCAACCATGGAAATTAAAATCAAAGAAAAGAAGAGAACAAAGTGATAGTGACACGTTTGCGCATTGGACATACGAAACTAACGCACCAATACTTAATGAAGAGAACAAACAAACCCACCTATGAAATATGCAACTCTGACTTGTCAGTAAAACATTTTTTGATTGACTGTGTTAAATATGAAAATGACCGAAAGAAGTATTGCATACCGAACTCTCTTAAAAGTGCCCTCGATGAGAACAGTGATTCCCAAAAACTTTTCAATTTCCTAAAAAGTTATATTTTAACATTTAGGCCTATATTATGTAAAAACTCCTATGTCAAACATATTGTAACGATAATAACCCAAGAGGTTGATGAGTCTTTAAAAAAAATAATAATACTGTATTAAACAACGCATTTTATATGGCTTTGGTGAAGAATGGTGAAGAACATGCCACCAGAGTTACTAGAATGTCTAGGTCGATAATAGATCAAGTTCTAAGTGATTGTAGTAGTTGTAAGTTAGATTTTAAACTTAGTGTTAGGGACAATGCGATTTCGGATCACAATATGATTTTGGTAGCAGTCAAAACTTCTGTACACATTTACAAACCAAAGTTATGTTATGATGTTAAATCTATCAATTATAGGAAATTTATAAGTTTATTTAGCCAAAAAGTTTTAAATCAGAATGTAGTAACATTTCAACAATTAATTGATTTAATTAAAGAATGTAAAACCATATGTGAATATACAAAAAAACTAAAAATTAGGTCAGAAAATACCTGGTTAAATAATGAAATTCTTGTTTTAATGGAAAGGAGAGACAAAATTTATAAAAAAAAGATCAGTCATCATTTAACCTCCGAGTTTGTAAAAATAAAAAATATAATAAACCAAAAAATTAAAGTTTTAAAAAACCGTTATTTTCAAAGAAACTGGGACTTGGTTGGAAGTATTATTAAAAAACAATGGACATTTATTAATAGTTTTATAAAAAATAAGAAGAATGAGGTAAATGTGGACTCTTTGATATATTTAAATAACTAATAAATATAGAGAGTTACCCTTAAATTAGTAAATTGACGAACTAAGGACATAAAAATTACAAGTTTTACGAATAGAAAATAACTGGCTATGATACCCACCTTCGCCCGGGTATATGATATTACTTGGTAGTTGAGATATAAAAAAATAAACTATAACGTAAAAAGTAAAAAAATTTATTAAACACATTTTCTCATTATTTACACTACTTGTTATTAATAGTATATTATGCAACGATCATGTAATGATGGTTATTAATACATGAGCATTAACTGGGATACGAAACGAGCCGAAGGCGAGTTTCGTATGGTTAATGAGAGTGTATTAATAACCATTACATGAGAGTTTCATACGCTATTTTTTCTACGACCGATATAAATAATCAAGAGCTAAAAATATTATATTTATATTTGTAATGAACACAATAACAGTACACGTATTTCTATAAAAAATTCTACAAAATTGTAACCGATGGTATTACCTGAGCTGTATTACCATAGATGTAGGAAAATTATAAACATTCTATTTATATTCAACATAATAATAATTGTAATTAATCTGATTTCTTGAAAATGTTAAGATAATTTATTGTGAGGTTTGAAAAGTTTACTCCAGGTCCCACTGATCTGGAAGTGGAAGAAATATTTACATTTATTTCATTGTTGTTACTCTCAATAGAGTTCAATATTGTATTGGAAATACATAGTTTCCATCAATTCTTGAAAATAAGCAGTCAAACCATTTTCGGAGAATGTCGAAACATAATTTGTACTCCTCCAGTCCATAAACCGTTGATATAATTTTTCGTACACTTTCTTAGATTTTTGAGCCAAAATATTTTGTACTGCATATTTCCTGTTTTCTCCGATATATGTGGGTAATTCTTCTATATCGCTGATATCAGACATTTGGATAATATAATTATTAATTTTTAAAGTTTAGTTCAAGGAGACTAGAGCTCTTGGTTTAGCTGTTTAGGAAAATTTATTGAATTTGGAATGTAGGTTAGAACTGTCAAACACTTTTTGAGAGATGCCTACTTTATACCTAATTAAATGTAAAATATAGGTGGTGTGCAGTCAATTGTTCAGTATCTTAATGAAAACCATTATAACACTAGTGTTATAATGAATATCATTATGAAACGGATTGTGGACATATAAGTGTATTATTATAGTACGGGCGTAGAAAAAAACATTTTTGATTTTATTTTGCAAGGTAGGTATATAATATAAATATTTCGAATTTCCTACTCAGTAGCAGGAACATTTAAAGCATACCGCCAGAGAAGCAGGATTCTTTGAGGTTGATGCCACACTATTTTAACGTTTGCCTTTACGCTTTGTTAATTGCAAAACTAGAAGCTAGTTAAATTGAAAACTGCAATCTCTTAAATTGAAATTCAGAAGAGCTCAGTGGTATTCTAGGTATAAATACTGTTTGTCCTTTGTTCTTTCCAGAACTAATTTTAGCTTCAATGATAATTCGATAGCTGTTTTCTGTTTTACGATCATCTACATTTAATTACATAGTTTTGCAAATTTTAGATTTCTGATTAGTATGATTGGAGATCCAATTTTCAAGCTAGGGCAGTGTAATGATATTTCCGTTTAGAAATTTAGAAATTCAGTAAGGGCACTTTCGAAATTTATGGTACTAACCCTTACTATGTGAAAGTTCATCTTATTCAGAACAATAAACAACTAAAAGGTTGAATTAACTTTCACTATTTATTCTTTAAATACTTTAAATGTAAAGAGAAAATACTTTAAAAGAAAGAGAAATTTAAAGAATAAATAGTGAAAGTTAATTCAACCTTTTAGTTGTTTATTGTTCTGAAGGACACTTTCCTCAAATAATCCCATCGATCGCATTATATATTTTCTCTTCACCAGGTATTTTCTTTAGAATACTAAAATTAATAGCATCAACAATATAATTTTTATTGCCAAAATCCGTCTTTGAAGTAACCACGCTACGATGGTATAGTTCTGAATAATATTTGGATAAATATTGTCGATTAGTCCGTTTTCAGTAGTGGCTATGTTATAGAAGTAACTATGGAGTTTAATGAGGTTGGTCGTTTGGTCACTTTTGTAAGCATGGATTGATCCCATCTGCTGGTGTTGACTTAATAAGTATAAGTAGAGGTTCTTACATTATTTCAGAGTTTTTCCGCAATTCTTGCAATGTTCTCCCCTTGGTTTCAAGTGATTTTTTATAGGACATGGTGAATTCATCCCAAAGGAAAATTTTAGAAGTTGACTTCGTCCAGATTTACCTGAGATTCTCAGTTCAGTGAATTTTCGTTCGGCTATAGTTGTAATACAGAATTGGCAGTTCGTCCTCCTTCCATAAGTGTGGCTGCAATACCGGATGATGCTAGTTTTTAGCATGTATTTTCGCCAGGTTTAAATTTATTGGAAATGATTTACCGGTGTCTCCTGGTGCGTCCAGTAAGTAAATAATTTCGGCAGTGTAATTTATTCATTATAGCGGTTCATTATAACGTTTAAATTTTTTTTTTATTCACATTGTGGAGTGGTTTGTCGTGATCAATGTATCCAAGTACTTCAATAACGTTGTAGCATATTTAATATTTATTGTACTAACCCTTACTGTGTGAAAGCTCATCTTATTAAGAACAGTAAACAACTAAAAGGTTGAATTAACTTTTACTATTTATTCGTAAAATACGTTTTAAATTCAATTACAGCTGTTTCGCTAAAAACTAGCATCGTCAGATTAACATATTAAAGTTACATTTTGTTTGTTTGTAGCTAGGTACCTGATTTTGGTTAAGTAGTTAAGGCTTTAATATTGTTATGTACTTCCATACTTGGTCTAGCCTTAAATACTTAATCAACATCAGGTACCTAGCTACAAACAAACAAAATGTTGTAACCATATTATGACGTTGGGCGTCAATTTGTGATAGAATTTACATGTTGAGAGTGAATTTATAAAAATATTTAGTTAATTATTTAAAAAAAATAACAATATATCAAAAGAAAAAATGTAATTTACAATAAAACAACCATTAATCCTAATTTCGTCTTTAATTAATTGTAAAAGATATTTCAATAATTAACAAAATTTATAAATGTTTATCACAGTAAAAATTATGATAGTTAAATACCTCGGCTAGGGGTGAGTAAGTTCATTAGCTCTGACTATAGTACAATATTTGTTTTTTTAAGAAATTATAAGGGCGCCACTGAAATCTTTTTATTTTTTATGATACTACTGAAGAAAGTTGTTTTAAGCTGAGTTATTTAAATAAGTATCATAAGATGACAGAAAGATGTCAGAAAAAACTGTCTATGAAGTAAAAAAATGAAAATGTACCAACAGATAAAAGATAAATAGATTTCCTTTGGTGCTAAAATGAATAAAGTTGAGAATAGGTTAAAAAAAATAATCCGCAAACAGTAAAAATACTTATTCTAATACAGTTGACGATATAGATAGATATAAACAAAAATAAAAGTGAAAAAATATGGGAACAGTAAACTTAATATACCACAATAAACTTATCTGTTAACAATAGTGGACGATCCTTCACCGCACCTTGGGGTCGCTACGGCACTGTTTAGGTGGTTCCAAATGACTATGGAAGATCACAAGTGGAGGGATGATCTGCCCAAGTTGTAGAGATGATCCAGTTAAAAATGTTCGTGCATACGAGAGCTTAAAGTTTGAAAGCTGTTCAAGTTTACTAAATCTTCAAATTGAAGAGATGCTTCTAGTTTACTGTATTATATTCCAACTTTCTGAAAATTAGCAGTGTCAAACACGTGTTACATTTACTTTTCTGGCACAGAAAGTACAAATCAGCATAGTCCGAAATCTACAGTTAGATGCTAACGTATTTTAATAGATTACAAAAGATACATTCTTACATTAAATTTACTTTTTAACAACCTTACACACTATTAAAAATTCCAGAAATGTACTTTTACTAGCCTTTTTATAAAAAATTATCATTAATACTTTTAATTACGATAAAAAGATTCTTTGAATAATAATGAAATATGTTGAAATTCTCATCTGATATAATAAAATAGAATATAACTTTCGATGTTTTATAAATATTTTAACAAAAAGGAATTATAAAATTGGAAAAAAACATACCTGTATATGACAGTAAACCAATACAAGAAATGAGACTGGGAATAATTATTAAAACCTCTTGAAACCGATAATGGCAACTCATTAGTACACCTCGTAGCGTAGCTACTTTAAACTTCCAATTATAATTATAGAGACCGTATTCATTATTTTATTATTAAGAATTCTTTCGGAAAGATGGAGCTCGCGATACTAATTTAATTTAATATTTAGGATACCAGGTGCTTCAGAACTATTAGCAATAGAATTCTGTGCCCAAGAGTGCCTAAGAAAAGGCCTCAACACAGCAAGAATATTTATTGCATCTGATAGTCAGGCTGCTATGAAGGCTCTGAAGTCCACAACCTATGAGTCAAAAATAGCCTGGAATTGTAAACAATCCCTTAAACAACTGGCTAGTCGCAACAAATTAAAGTTGCTATGGGTGCCAGGGCATAAAGGAATTGTCGGAAATGAGATTGCCGATAGTCTCGCAAAGGAAGGAGCTTGTGCTCCTTTTATCGGACCTGAACCATTTTGTGGCATATCAAAAAGCCGCATAATGGAAGAAGTTCGAAAATATGAAAAGGAACTCAGTGCAGCCTACTGGAAAAATGTTCCAGACCAAAGACAGGCAAAAAGGTTATTACGACCCTCTGCCCGCTACGCGAAATTACTCTTAGAGCTTCAGAAATCTGAAGAAATCTGAAATCAGAGTAATCACAGGAATTCTCACTGGACACTGCTCACTCAGATACCATCTCTGCAAAATGGGCATATTGGACAGTGGGACATGCAGATTCTGCGATGAGGCAGATGAGACGTCAGAACACATTATCTGCAATTGCAGAGTAATTGTTCGGCAACGCCATAAATATCTGGAACAGGTATTCCTTGATCCTGATCAGATTACAAACCTAGCTCCAAAACGGATAATGGACTTTCTTAGAAGCCTAGACCTTTTGGACTAAAATATAGATGTAGGGTATACACAAAAGATCTTAAATATTTAATAATTTAAATAACTAAAATTAGAGCTTTAGCTCCAAAATAAAAATTAGCTACGGCTGTATAAATATATAAAATGTATTAACTTTATTATAACAAATTTAATTTAAAACTTAATTGAAATTGGAATTTTAAATTTCGCGCCCTCACATGCTGCAATTGCTGGCAGCGCCTTTCGAAAAGCAACCCCAATTAACCGTTGTTCTGAACGAAGTATAAAAACTCGACAACAGATGGCACCACTATGAGAGCCTGAAGTGTTTGTATCTTGTTCTCAACACTATTATGCTGATGACACTCAATTATATATATCATTTCATCCAGAAGAAAGTAAACATGTAATTTCTGCCATAAACTATGATATCCAAAATGTACTAACTTTTTCCGAAAACCATTGCCTTAAACTAAATACTACAAAAACGAATGCTGTTTTATTCGGAAAAAGATCTCAAAGAGCAACATTACAATAATGAAATATCTGTAGGTTGTGAAAATATCATATTTAGTGATAAAGTTAAGAATTTAGAGGTTTGGTTAGATGCGGATTTAAGATTTACTCACCATGTTAAATTGTGTTTACAAAGAGCATATGCTTCATTGAAGCTTATTTACCAAAATAGAACTTCTTTAGATAGGTCAACAAAATCTTTATTATGTAATTCTCTGGTCCTGTCAAGACTAAATTATGGAGATGCAATATACCATGCATACCTAACTGAATTTGACTCTAGGAGAATTCAAAAATTCAAAATGGTTGTTTACGACTAATTTTCGGTATAAGTAAGTTTCAAAGTATCAGACATATTTTAAAGCAAATAAAAGGTTGAATATGAAAAAACGTAGGTTATTACATTCGTTATGTCTTTATGCGAGAATTGCACAAGAAAAAACACCTTACTAGACATCTAAACTTAATTTAGAACAGATATTGTTACTTGGCTGGTTTTTTATCGAATGTTTTTAGTGGGATTTTATTTATAAAAGTGATTTTCTTATTTGCTCGACTTTACTTGTTATAACTTTATTATTATCTTATTTTTCCATCACCTGTCTGATGATGGTCTGATGAGACCTAAACTAGTTGCAACGACGAATATATTATCTTAATTTCCGGCTGACGGATTACCAAGCCGTATATGCTTGTATTATAGTGTTTATATTCTTTATAATTGTAAAATAATTCTTATAAATAAAGTATATTATTATTATTATTATTATTATATCAGGCTATCAGCGCAAAAGTGGTGTAACCCGCGGCACTGCACTTAGGAAAAATAGGATTTAAAATTTGCTAAGATAGATTTGTTTTTATTAATTTATTTTTTATTTAGCGCCATCTTTTGTTTTGATAACAAAAGGTGGCTTACTCCACTTTTTTATTCAAAGTTAATAATGTATAGAATGTAGTTTACACCAAAACTGCAACCAACACAAATAGTGGGTTACACCACTTTTGCGCTGATAGCCTCATATTATCTGCAGTCTATTCACTATTACCTAAACATTTATTTAAATACAACAATAATAAGTTAACCAGTTCTTTAATGTTTAAATAAAATACGATAACTAAGAAATTTAATATAAATCTTAATTAAAACAAAAATAAAAAAAAACTCTTCGTTTTAACGCAACTTCTACTTTTAATTAAAAAATTAGGTTTTTAATCACAATGACAGCCGTTTCGCTAGGGTTAGT
Source organism: Ophraella communa (assembly GCA_035357415.1). Classification (NCBI taxonomy): domain Eukaryota; kingdom Metazoa; phylum Arthropoda; class Insecta; order Coleoptera; family Chrysomelidae; genus Ophraella; species Ophraella communa. The sequence continues at coordinate 21,589,380 of CM068982.1, forward strand.
ACAATAAATTTCATAAATCTTAAATCTGTGTCTGTTGAACAGGGAAGGTAAGCTAGTCTCTTAACACTAAAATTATAAGTGACTTCATATGCTATCTTCTGAGAAGTTATTTTGTATATGAAGTAGTTTTACTCTGCGTTTTTTAAGAAATAGTAGGCTCTAGGATGGGTACTCTGTATTGAAAATCTTCTCGTTGTGGCCGACGAGTGGCGGATGGATGAAGGATGTTGCTGTGGTAAAGGGCTGTCTTGCAAATCTTGGATAATTCTTTGGACCGTTGTTTTCCATGTCCATCGATAAATTGCCTCTGTTGATACTATTATTGAAAATAACTCATGCCAAATTTAATTTTCCTGTTTACATGTTTTGCTTCAGAAAGTCGAGAGTCAATGGTAAGTTTTTTCCCCGTCATCAGTAAATATTTTTTAATATCTACAGATAAATAGTTCGTCGGGTTCTAATAAGAAGATCTTTACTGGTAATTTTCTTTTGTGCATATTGACATGTCTTCAGCTCACGAATGCAGTTAAAATATTTCCAATTATAAAATTTCATTTACAAAAAATATCTCCACCGTTAGAAATGTCATTAATTAATTCAATTCAATACTAAAATTGCCACTAAATTGAATCGTCAAAACATAATTCACCGCAATTTTAGAAGCTGTGACCCATTCAAATTATTGTACATAACTTTGTAGGCTGATCCTTTCGTTCTATTTTATAATTATGAAATATGGCAAGGGCTTAGGATAAACCTTATTTCGTTACAGTTCTTCAGTTTGGAACTAAATTAAAATTAGGCCTTTCTAACTTGAAAACTAATTTAAAATTATAATTTACTTCAGTTGGTGCGATTCAGAGGCGTAGGAAAGAAAAATGTTTACATTATAAAAACCTTTATAATATTCATTTCTCACTGATAATCAGATAAGACTGTTGTATTATATTAAATCTATTTGCATTATATTTTTCAATAACTGTTTTAAACAAACGCACTTTATTTTCACTGTAATGTGACAAGACAACTATTTTATTGTTATACAAAGTAATCGATCAATTCATAAATTGAATTTTCTCTATCACATTTTTTTGGTATGAGGATCCTGCAAAAGTGGGTTATAAATATTTAGCCCTACAGTGTGCATTGAAATAAAAATTAATTAACCTTTATTTTAGTCTTTATTTCTCAGCTCACTGATTCTTTAGTAAATCGTGACAGAAACTCTGTTAATATACAGCGTTACAATTGTTCTAAATTTGAAATTTGAAATATTGATATTGCTCTAATAATTAAAAAAACCAAGGTGGATGTCAATATGTAATATCAAATGTTAGCTTTAGATTTTACTATAAATTATTTCTATAAATTGTACTATTAAATGAATTATTAATTCAAAATTCAAAGCTATATGTTTTCTGTCGAAATACAAAATAGATGTCAAAATCACATCAGCTACAAACTCGCCTAAATAAACTAAAAAATATAAATCCTCAAATGGTTTCTAACAGTAGTGATGATGACCTTAGAATCAGAGTATTAAGACTTTTTTGTACCTGTTACTAATACATTCTGTAGGAATGGAACTTGAAAAAAACCGGAAATTCAGTTTTCTCGAATTTGTCGGCACTCATTGCTATTTTTAAGCGACTTTTTGAAATGTTTCACTCGCCTATAACGGTATCTACATCGCTCCACTCCACTTGTTTGGCCTGTGTCTATGGCGACGCAGATCCTTTCTGGTAATGCCCACGTATGTCTTGGCTACTCTGCTATTCGAATACTTCAGTAGTTCCTTGGATAGTCTACAACCTCTTTCTTCATCCCATCTTCCCTTGAATTTGTCATGGCAGCGTTCCTTTACTAGGTCAACCATCGCTGATGCTGGCAAGCTGATGAGACTGCCAGGTCACAAAATCTTTTGGGAGACAGCCTTTCTAGCTTACCTTTTGAAATAACCACATTGTTGATACAGGCTTCGGTAAGGGCCATGTGAAAGGGCCAAAAAATGTGTGAAAAAATTCATCATAAAGTTGAGTAGGTACTAAATCTGAATGGGAAGAAGACACCGTACAGAATTTAAACCAAAATGCCATAAAGTGGTATACGGACGGTTCCAAGTTAGAAAAGGGAACTGGAATAGGAATCTTTGGACCGAAAGCCAAATACGTAGAAAGCTTGGATACATATCCAAGCATCTTTCATGCAGAAATCCGCGCCATCGAAGGATGATGTATTTTTCAACTATGGAAACAGCCTGTCTCTGTCTGAGCTACACTGCCATTACAACCTATTGGCCATTTTATATTTAGTTTAAAAATCTGGAAAAATACCACATTCTGAAGCTTCTTTTGTTTTAGATCCAACTCGCCAATGCAATTTAAACGTTGTCATTAATAGTTATCTTGTAGGGCCTGTTGAAGGCATATCTTGAAGAAATTGATTATTTATTTACTTGCAGCGGTGGAAGCTCGTTTATAGCTTCGCGCCATAAGCTACACCTCGACCTCAATGAGCGGAGCTGTAGCATGGTATCAAGAGGGGTGAGACCACGAATAACCTGCATTACTCTAATTGATGTAGTTCTAATACCTCCTGTTATGTTCAGACATGCTGTTCTTTGTATACATATGGTCCAGTATGCAGCCGGTTTAATTTGACTATCCAGTAAATAGCGCCGTAGGTTATCATAGGTCCTATGAATACAGTGTAAACCCACTATGTAACCCTTGCCCATAACTATTTGTTTTTATTTTAATAGCAAATTAAAAAGAATTATTATTTTTTTATATTATAGTTACATATTTTCTTCTTCTTCTTGGTCCAATCTCGTGTCCGATGTGTAGTGGCTATGAGACTGTCTACACCATTCAAGCTGTTTACAACATTTCGCACAATTCGACGCTATTTGTGTCGGTTACCTGCCTCAAGGGTCGCTATTTCCAGATTCAGATCTGTTAGAAACTACCCATTTTCATATTTTGTTTGTTAAAAATAACTCGTATAACGTGAAGTTACAGTTTTCCAGCATTTTATTGTGTAAATCTATAAAACTGACATACAACAGACAATGAGAGGTAATTAAATTTATTGTACTAACTCTTACTTTTTGGAAGTCCATCTTATTAAGAATAATAAGAAAACTCTTCGTTTCAACGTAACTTCCAAGTTTATTTGAAAAAATATTTTTTAAATCACAATGACGGCCGTTTCGCTAAGAAGCATCGTCAGTTTGACATTTAAGTTACATTTTGTTTGTTTGTAGCTAGGTACCTGATGTAACTTAAATGTCAATCTGACGATGCTTCTTAGCGAAACGGCCGTCATTGTAATTTAAAACATATTTTTTCAAATAAACTTGGAAGCTACGTTGAAACGAAGAGTTTTTTATTATTCTTAATCAGAGGTAATATTTTAAATAAAGTAAACTTTATTAAGTAGGAAAAGGCTGACGATGAGAGTTGATTAAAAGTTTGTAGACTGTTTAAATAAAAAAAAATTGTCAAATATTGTGACAATAAATAATATTGAAGATTGACTATCCCTTAGCTTTTCTGTACAGAAAGTGGACGTGTTCCCAAACCGCAACAATAGATGTTTAGGAGATTAGTACTTTGGAATAAAAGCCACATGATTCGTAATTTCATAAGAGTCTTTCTACTATTTTTTCTTCTTTTTCTTTTTGCTGGTCTGGTTATACAATTTTCAATTGATGAAAACCTGATACAGTCGACGACCTTGATATTAATTATTTTATGTTATCTTTCTTACTGCTTTATGCAGCCTCTAACTGATGCTATTTAATTATACGTAGAAAATGTTTTTAAAGTTATCTTACTTTAATTAAAATATTTAAAATATGCAAAGCAAAAAATTGCGGTAGAAAAAATATTTATGAACTTGTAGCTTTCAGGAAACACAAACATTCTCTAAGGGTAGTGCTTAAATACTTATAGAAAAGAAAACAAAATATTCAATTTATTTATTTAATGCACGGCAACAAAGGCCATTTGCACAATTACAAGTTATGAAACAATGTTGATACATATACAATAGTAAGTTGATATTTACAATTTGTTGGATAAATTACATTTTTTTAGGGTTAGTTTAAGATTAATTGGGTAAGTTGATAGTTAGGAGTTGATATGTGATAGGTGGGTGAAGGGTGACTAAAAGAGATTGAGTTATTTTAGAGTGTTCGATTGTTATTTTGGTGAAGCATTGGTTGCATAGAGCGGGAGGTGAACGGGACATGAGGTAGCTGTGGGTCATACGTGTATGACCTATGTGCTAACAATGGTGTCAGGTCTAAAAAAGTTAGGTAAGGAGATGGATGGTATAGTTTTTTGGATATAAAGAATGGTTGAATTGGACGTTAACCATGTGTGGAGAACTTTTGTTTAATTATGTAAATCAGGTAATGAGGCTGGCAACGTTGCGTTGGTAGCGCTGGGCTTGGTGGAGCGGCAGAGGAACAATGTTATCCACCTTTAGTACGAGTTGAGTTTGACCTCGCTTGAGTCATTGTGTTCTAAAAATGAATGACATTAATTTTGAACAACGGTGTGCTATCAGGTTTTACTACAGACTTGGGCACAGTGCAACGGAAATTCTTCTTAAACTTCAGCAGGCAGAACCCAGGTGTTTTGGTGGCATTTTCAGAAGGAGGAGGGTTGATTGAAGATGAACCACGAATCAGAAGGCCTTTATCTTCAAGAACCGATGAAAATGTCGATAGAATCCCCAAGGTCAAACGGTCGATCGACGCTTTTACCGAGAGGTTCTTGAAAGACTTCGAAAAAGGGTCATTCGTGTGAGACCAAAAATCAAGAATAATTGGGTGTTGCATCACGATAATGCTTCTTGTCACACATCAATTTCAATAAACGAGTTTTTAGCCAGTAAAAACATTTCTGTGGCTCCTCAGCCTCCTTATTCGCTTGACTTGAGTGACTTTTTTCTTTTCCCAAAGTTGAAAAATCACCTTAACTCAAGGGAAATCATTTTGAGAAAGTCGAAAACATTCATACGGCTGTAACCGACCAGCTGAAGGTTATTCCAGAATCGGAGTTCCAGCACTGCTATGAGGAGTGGAAGAAACGCTGTGTAGCCTCAGAATGAAATTTTTGAAGGTGACAATACAGAATTGTAATTCTTTTTGTATGAAAATTTTAAAAAATCAGTCTCATTACTTAATTTACAGACATCGTATTTCAGTTGGAGCGGCGTGATATTAGAATTTAGGTTTGATGCTGCTTTTGAAGTTTGAACGGATTTTTATTTCCTGGTATACCTTTATGTGCACTATTTCATTCAGTGAATAAATGGAGAAAATGATGTAACAATGTTATTATAAGTCGGCATGTGTAATAGGGCTTGAAGAATAGCATACAGCTCTCCTGTGTAGGAGCTGCAGTGAGCAAGTGTCTGGTGTGAGGACTTGTTGTGTAGGGGTTACAGCGCAATAAATTTCATGAATGGATTTGGACGCATCTGTGTATATTACATACTCATGAGAGATGTGGTATAAGGTGCGGAGAACAGCTTGTGGAATTGCTAGTGGTGTGGTATTGTTTTGTATGATATTCAGAAGTGAGGTGTTGGTAAGAGGACTACTGAGGGTCTAAGGGAGCTGTGATTTACAACAAATGGTGAATTTTAAAAGAGGTTGGTGGAAGATGTTATATTTGACACTTTAAAATACCGGGTGTCCCAGAATAAAAAAAAAATATGTTTTTTAAATGCAAATATGATCGGTTTTTTGGAATACCCTATAAATTTTTATTCAATCTGAAAGACGAACTCTTTTCCTTTGAGAAAATGTATATTTTGTTAAGGTTTTTAAGAAAAATGAGTAAGTTATTTGATTTTTTAGAATAGGCTGTTATGTAGGCATCTACGGGTTTCAATGCAAAAGAAGACTTAGGGATTTTTATAGATTCAACAAACTGACACAACGAACTGTAAAAGTAATTCATTTTGATTTGTTTTCGACTTATTTTCAATAATGGTGCGATTTAGTTCACGTGAAAAATCAGAAACTGTGTTATTGTATGCTAAGTATGAATCAGTTGTTACTACCAAAAGAAGATTTTGTCAGGTATGTAGGAAACATCCACCTTAACAAAACAGCATTAAAAAATGGAACACTGCATTTTTACAAAATGGATCTATGGAAAGGAAGAAATATCAAACACGTAATGGTGATATTTTTTAAATAGACTCTTACATATTCAGGAAACATTACAAGCACAGAATAAACTTTTCGCAAAGTATCATCCACAACTGGAATTTAAAAATCCGAAGTTCAGAGATGTATGAAAGTATTGAAGTTAACTCCTTATAGTAAAATACAGATAGACCAAAAAATATACGAAAGGTATTTTCAAACCAGAATTGTTTTTCTGAGACATTACTAGATTTATTTAGAAAAGTTCCTAATGTTTTACTTATAATGTCAGATGAGACTGGATTTCATTTAAAATGGAGATGTAATAAACATAATTGTCGCATATGGGGGTCTAAAAATCCAAGGGTAATTAAGGAATACGAAAGAGATTCACCAAAGTTAAACGTTTGGTGTGGAGTTTCTAAAGAAAAATATATGGTCCATTCTTCTTTCAAGAAACTACAATTACTAGTAATGTCTACACAGACATGTTACAAAATTATCTATATCCAGAACTGGAACAAGATGGCATCATAAATTCAGTTTACCTTCAGCAGGACGGTGCACCACCACAGTATTCACTTGTGGCTAGAACTTCTTTAACAGGAACATTTGGAGGTAGGTGGATTGGGAGAGCTGGATCAATTGAGTGGCCTGCTCACTTACCAGACTTGACAATTCCAGACTTTTTTATATAATCTTTTATCAAAGATAGGTGTTATAATCATGTTCCAGAGACTCTAGAATAACTGAGATATAACATTGTCCGAGCATTCCAAGAAATTACCCCAGAAATGTTGTAAAATTTTTTTCACAACTTTTTATTCGGGTTACAAAAATGTATAAACTAAAATGGAAAACACTAAGAACATCTTGAGGATTTTTATTAAATTAGATAATTTATAAAGTTATTTTTTAATAAAATTGGGTACCATATCTTTCAAGTTTGTTAAGGATAATAAAAAACTCTTCGTTTTAACAAAACTTCCAATATTTATTTAAAAAAGCAATTTTTAAATAAATATTGGAAGTTTTGTTAAAACGAAGAGTTTTTTATTATCCTTAATAAGATGGACTTCCAAAAAGTAAGGGTTAGTACAATCAATTTAATTTCAAGTTTGTGTTGTTATTTTGTGTAGACATCTCTATCTAATAAACAATTATTATTAAAATCCAAATAACTCACTTATTTTTTATCCAAACAAATTATATATTTTCTCAAAGGGAGAGAGTTCGTCTTTTAGATAGAATAAAAATATGTAGTGTGTTTCATTAAAAAAATCGATATATGCATTTAAAAAACACCTTTTTTTAAACACCCTATATAATATTTTACTAATTAAACATGTATACTGAAAAAACTTTATATAAAAAGAAATTGTTTCTAGAAAACCGCACCTCTCTATGGTTTTTAAGTTCGATACCTATATTTGCAGTTAAAATGAGTCAGAAACTTCTGGGACACCCGGTATTATGATTTATCCATTTCGCTTTATTAAAATAAATAAATTTAGAAATATGCAGAGTGAAAAAAAAAACAGGTGAAGGCAAAAATTGGTCGTCGATGGCTTGGTTAACAGGAATGTAAGAAGCAGTCTATAATGAGGCTAATATGGCTGAAATGTGCAAGTTGTATCCTCTTTTCTCCTTGGTACAAGAGCTAACATCAAATTTTATTTTAGGTTATACCAATTTACTTTAAAAATATGAAAATGTTTCATACGTTTTGTTTAATTTTTATGCATTTCATTTAAAATGTGTATTTCGATGTCAATATAAATAAGTAAATGTCCGTAATATTTATTTTTATTTTTAAACTGTTAATACAATACTTATATGAAATTATAAAAAAATACTGGTTAAAAAAAATCTATGCAAGTAGGGAGTAATCTCTTGCATATTGCCACAGTCGAAATAGTATCTGATGTTAAACCTAATTTTTTTGTATTATTATTTAATTTTTATCATATATTCCTATTTATATTTATGTAACAAATCATTGCATGACATTTTCGGTAAAGCTGCCATAATTGTATTCAGCAATTCTACCGAATTTTTACAATTTGAATGTAAGCTAAAATGTTTACAATAGAATGTCGGAAAACACTCATCTGGATGACAATTCCCATTTTACCGTTGACATTTTCACGATCGAATGCTTTTGCATAAAATTATCTATTCCTTCCGGAACTTGCATGAAAAGTATTTATATGCATTTCTTGTCAACTTCATTTAGTATCGTACACCAACAATCTAGCGCCCATAGGAGACGCAAAAGTATTATATTTAATTTAAAATACATTTTTTAAACACAGTTAACATTTTTAATTATGTCTTTATGTTATAAAAATAGATTTCAACACGTACCTGTTAGGCATAATAAGTTTAAAATCCCCGAGGACATGGATAGCATAATTCATTTCTCATACAAAGAACGATATAACTCACTATATTATATGAGTGACAATTATATATTTATATAAAAAAAAATTGCCTTAATCTAACATCTCTAATTATAATCTTAAGATATACAAATCTATTTGCTGTGAATAGTTTGTCATAACATTATAACTAATTGGTCCTTCATAGATGTTTAACTTATAATTTATGAATTAAGGCTTCTGAATTATATAATCTAAATCTTGTACTAAACAACAAATAATTATTAATGTTTCTGCATAAATATATGTAAATCTGTAAACAAACTAATCTTACTAAGAACATTAAAGAAAGAAACTTCTGATCAAAACTTTTATTGTGAAATATAGCTTTTTTAAATGCTATAACAGCTATTTCGATAATCTAATAATCTAATGGTCTCCATTCGATTATTCTTTGGTTCACCGGTTGCCTATTCTTCTTGCCACATGGCCTGCCCTATAGGTATAAAAATAAATGTAATCACTGTAGAAAAAATAAGATATTTTTCCAAATGCACCAATGAAAATATTGGTTCTGGAACTGACCTCAATAAGAGATTGTTTAATTATTAATTAATGTGCTAACTGTTTTTTGCTTATTCTAATTGAGTTAACCAAAGTAAAATAATGTTTAAAATTAAAACTTTTTCTTCAAAAACTGATTTCTTTTTAAATAAAAATCAAATTTTAGGATATACTTTTTGCGTTTTTAAGTTATCTACCTCTCTTTTAAAAGTTCTTTTTATAAGTACACGTGTGTAACATTTGTAGTGTAAATTCAGTAAAGCAGCCATTAAAAAAAATTATTAAAAATAGTGTTAAACTAGCTCATACATTTGTATAATTTTGAGAAATATATTTTTAGTTTTCACAATTTTTTCCCTATTTTAAGTTTTAAATCATTTATTTTTTGAGACCACAAGTAATCAACAATCAAAATTTGACAACCAAAAAATTTCAAATATTTAACAAATTGCAACGTTACCTAAAGTACAGATGGTTAAGTTAGCAGTTGATTTAATTACGATTACGTTGGTGCTTACGAAAAGTAATTTGACAGTTTAATTAAATTTAATCATTTGTTATATTTAACAATTGATTAAGGAGATTGGTGCTGATTAGTAAATTTGAGGGTAAATACATATAAACAGTTATTAGAACATAATAATCAATAAGAAACCACTGCAACTAAAACGATACCAAAATAAATAAATTTACCCAAATTTAAATTTTTGATTGCATCTCACAACGAGCTTTACTTAGAAATGTAAGGACGAGCCGTGATACAGAATTTAGTGCATTTTGTTTAGAATTTTAAGTTAAACCACGACTCTTTAAGGCTTTTTAAGTACAATTTTTAAATACGTTTGCTCCTGTACCTCGTTGATAACGACCAATTTCAGTGTCTTATTTATTACATAAATGTGCTTTACCTTTTATAAAATTTTCTTCGACACTTTTTTAAGAACCACGTTTATTACGTTTGGTTTATATTAATCACGATTTTATTTTTTAATGGCGTTCAATGAATGGTTTTAGGATGCTTTCTAAAACTTCGCACATGCCGTTGATCATGGGTTTGACAAACGTTTGGTATGGCCAGAAGATTATTGGATAAAATTTCTTCCAAATGATTTTTTTATAATTTTTAGTTGTATTTATTTAAAAAGTTGTTATAAACAAATGTATTGATATGTTTTCAATGCTTAGAAACGTATATGTTATTTCTCAATTTTTGTACTACTTAATATAAATATTAAGATTTCTCTATTTTTTAACAAAGTGTTTAATATCTTTTAAACACATAAGGTTTTATTAAATTGATTGTAGTAACCCTTACTTTTTGGAAGTCCATCTTATTAAGAATAATAAAAAACTCTTCGTTTTAACAAAACTTCCAATATTTATTTAAAAAATTGCTTTTTAAACCTTAATGACAGCTGTTTCACTAGACTTAGCATCGTCAGATTGACATATATTGACAGTTATACTGATCTTAGAGGGAAGTACATCCAGGATAATCCCTTAGGGCTCATAACATCTAGGCTTTAATATTGTTATGTCTTATTACTTCCATACTTGGTCTATCATTATAATAACTACCTAATAAACATCAGGTACCTAGCTACAAACAAACAAAATGTAACTTCAATATGTCAATCTAGCGAAACGGTTAAAAAAGCAATTATTTTTAAATAAATATTGGAAGTTTTGTTAAAACGAAGAGTTTTTTATTATTCTTAATAAGGTTTTATGATTATTTAATATAAATAAGCCAATTTTATAAAGATGGAATAAAAAATGGTAATTCACAAATCTTAGAAGAATAGTGTCAATAGTAACAGATTTATGATGGCAATTTTTTTATTTTAAATTCTAAAACAATACGTAAAATTTGAAGGTTAGGTTCAGTAAATTTCCTATTAATTACAACTATTCATCAATACGATAGTATATTGTGTCACAAGGGCGGAAAGTGGGCATTATCAGCCCGCAGCAGCAAATCCTTTTATACACGTGTGAAAAACAATTTTTTTTTCGCCTACCTTTGTGACTATTAGATAAAACAAAATTTCCCTCTTCCCTCTTCCCTCTTCCCTCTTCGTGTAGTCAATCGACCTGAGCTGAAAAAAACTGTAGAGTACTGTGAGGCAATTTTGATTTAAATGAAAATTTGGATTTAAGCTCTGAAAACCCTCTATTTTAAAGTTGAAAAAGCCGGTGGCCGATATTTAATTTTTAGGGGTGTTACCAGACTCTATTCACTTTTGGTAATCCTATCTATGTTAATAATTATATCTGTGCTTGCTCAGGGTGAATTATAAATTATATAGCTAACGTCGGAGAGAGGGTCGTAAAAATAAATATTTTAATCCAGGGAAGAAGTTTACTAAACTTATACATGATGATGATACTAAAAAAGAAAGAAAAGAAAATAAGGTTTTAAAAAGTGAAATGGTTATAGAGTTAAATCACTATCTTCTATACAGTACAATAGTTATCTCCCAATTGGTCCCAATTGTTCACAGTGATTGAAATAAAGAAAAGAAATTAGTAAAAGTAGAATAACCTAAAGTGAAATATTAACAATATATTTAAATTATTAAGAAATATTTCTAATATACCAAAGCACAGCATGCAGAAGTTATTAAGTGTAAAGTACCAAAAGCAATAGTTCTAAACCATAGTTATAAGTGGTAGAGAAAATTCGAGTCCCATAGGCTCAAATCGTAGGCTATAAATTGAGGTTTTAGCAGTAACAGTTAACTTAAAAAAAATTAAAGTTTTACTTGTTGGTTCTTAATAACATACAGTCATCTACTCCGCAGCCCTACCGTTAGCCAAGCCAGGTGAGTGTGAGCTTTTCTAGCCGAATATATTAATTAGGAAAGTGTAGTAGTCTCCAAGCTCAGTTTCGTGTAAATAGTGAGTAATTACAAATTAGGAATTACAACAAAAAAGGCCTTCAAAAGTAATGATGTTCCAGATAGGGTTGTACAATACTAACTAAATACAACTTACCATGTGGTGGTGGATGGCCTTTTAAAGAAAAGGAACAAGAAAGGGAAAAATCCACAAAAAAATACGATATCATACCATATCATATTCCCTTTTCTGGTATAGGTGATTTACTTTTTATTTTGGCACAAAAATCCGAAATAAAGTTCTAGTTATTAATGAAGTACCTGCTCCAAGCCCAAAGTCAAAAGCAACAAAAAAATCTAAAATGGAGATGAACCAAGAGAGAGATATAGACCATCCAAACTGAACTGTGATTGATATGATTAACCTGTCAACCTTTGTTATAATACCATTAATTAATTAAGTATACTTCAACAAGACAGGCCAACAGTGAAAAGAAGAAGACTTTATAGTGTCATAGAGGTTAATTTTATAAACAAAACAATAAACTCATGGATAAGGGTTAAATGATTTACATAGCCGAGTGGATTATTCTTAGTCGAGATACTGGAATGTTTAGGCTGGAGTGTTTTAGTGGCTAGGTAAATAGAAAAAATTTTTACTTGTTTTTTTTTCCAAATTGAATTTAGATTTTCTTCACTTGAGTATAATAATTTATATTTGATGCAAAACAAAATTTGATTCACGTCGCTAGTTTCGTCTTAATAATAAAAATACTTAAATTTGTTTACATAAAGTTAGTAGCCGTGATTGACAAATCGCGTCGTTGCCGTTGTCACCGATTAGTATATTTACTTTTGTATTTGTCATTTTGTTTGTGGTTTTTGTGTTATTCTTTCTCGTTGTTATTTTCAAATCTAAAAAAACTTTTCTTTTTAGAACAGTGTAATAAGTGAAAAAATGCCAAAACAACTAAATAGTCGCGGCAAAGAACTGGTAGCTTCTTTGATAAATTTTTTTGAAAGAGAACGAGACAATGGTGGCCCTTTCATACCTATTGCTGCTGTTCAGGAGGTTAGTAAAAAGTTTTAAACAGTATATTAAACCAAATATTATATAAGTTAAATAGAAATACAAATGTTTTCACGATATCCACAGTATATTGTGGATATCGTGAAAACATTTGTGTGTTTATTTAACTTAATTATGGTAATCATCAAGTAACAGTCAATTCAATCAAAAACATTTTATTTAAGCGTGTGGCAGCTACATTTAACCTCACTATGGCTACAGTTTTCAGTATTTCAAAAACTGTGAAAGACCATGGAATATTAAAATCGCCTCCAAAGAAACTTCGGTATGAAAAAAGAGTAACTAATACCGATGTATTAAATACAAGTAGAATTCGAAATGTAATCTACAATATGTATGAAAAAAGTAAGCTATTTAAATTCTTTTTAATTATAAGACCAGAAAAAATAATATTATTTTTTTGTTTTCAGGAGAGGATGTAACTTTAAATTCTTTACTTGCTGAATTAAAGGTAAGGCACTTATTTGAAAGTTCTCGGTCTTTATCAAATTTATTAAAGAAAATTGGTTTCAAATGGAAAAAATATTATCCAAGATGGGGGCTCATGGAGCTTCCTGATATTGCAGTAAAACGGGTTAGATTTTTAAGGAACTACATTAAAGAAAAAGAAGCAGGTCTATATAAATTTGTTTGTGTTGAAAAAACATGGATATTTCAAAATTGTAGCATAAACCGTTCGTGGTAAAATAATGATAAAAGGAGTGTCAAAACGATTAAAGTTGATGGTAAAAGGTAAACTCTCTTTTTTTAGTATATGTCTCTGTACCTATTTACATGGTAATTTTAAATGTTTTTATTCAACAAGTTTTATTTTTCGTAGATATATCATACTCCAGGCTGGGAATGAAAATGGGTTTATTGATAGTTCAAAAGCAATATTTTCCTCAAAAACCAAATTAAGCGATTACCATGGTGAAATGAATCAGGATAATTTTTTAAAATGGTTTGAGAACCAGCTGTTTAATGTCACAGAACCCAGCATAATTGTTATGGACAATGCTCCATATCACACTGTTTTACTCCATAAAACACCTTATACAAGTTGGAACAAACCACAAATTAAAAAATGGTTGACTGGTCAAAACCTTGATTTCACAGAAAATATGCTAACAGTTGAAATTCTGAACATTGTTAACAGGGGTTTAAACTACCCTTTATCGTAAAAAATTTAAATCGTATTCCAAATCATGTATGTAGTAAAATTTGAGTTTGGATAAAGCATATTGTGAAATGAGTAAGAAAAGTGCTTTTCCCATGTGTTATACACTATACTTTTTCTACGACTGCAACTAAAAATTAAAATAATACAAAACACAAAAAAGGATTAAGTGTGTATAAATTATATAATATTATGTATAGTAATATGTATACCTATTATATAACTGAAACTTAGCTTTAATAATAAGTTTTATATATTCAGACAAATACAACCCCTGTAAATCATCCTCTGGTGGTAGTATTTTTTTAAAATGCAAAAGATATCTATTATTTGGCCGTTTTCTATAAAAATTTGGAATGTTATTATAGTTGGTTTTCCGGAGAGGTAGCTCTTTTAGCTCTTTGAATACAAAACAATAATAAGCATGTTAAACAATGTTTCTATTTACCCACAAAATAAATATGAGTAATAAATTATTAAATTAAAAAAAATGTCTTTATCTCTAATATTTTATTTAGTAGCTCTTGTCGAGCTCTTTAGTTTATGTAGCCCTGTTCAAGTTTTTAGATATAATGTATATTTTATTTTTGAAACATTCTTACGGATTCAAGCGGTCTAGAAAAATCAGTAAATAACATGGAAACGGTTCATTCCCAGATTAAAATCTACCTAGCCGTCCCCCTCACTTCACAAATTCTTTGTTTCTAAAACTGACCACTTTTTAATACGATGTCTGTTTTGGTATGTTACACCATAAAAATAAATTTATGCGCTACTTTATAGATGCTCGGTATACTTTAACTTATTACCCACTGCGAAACAAAGATTTTATTGTTGGTGTGATATATTACTTTTCATATTTTTTTACCCCGGGAGGCGGGAAACCAATAAAACTGCTCTTAATGGCCAATATCCTTAGAATCTACAAAACTCTCAATAAATGTCACTGCATCATATTTATGTTATTAGCGAAGTTCGTACCAGAGTGAACGAAACGGGTTATTTCTTATGACCAAAAAATTACGTACACATATTTCGTATTGTATTTGGGACAAAAAGGCGTAAATAAATCTTCCAAGAAACATAATTTATTAATCATATATTTTTAGTGGATATTGGCAAGATTTATTAACACAACCGATTAAACATAAAAATAAACTAGAAAGTTTCTATTTGTAAAATTTGCTTCATACAATGAGAGTAGAAACAATCTTACGGTTGGAGGAATGATGACTGGGTTTTCTAGATAACCCGCTGTTAATCAATTTGTTGTAGGTAAATTGATAGTTGGGGGATACAGTAGAACTAATGTAGTGGACAGATTGAAACCACTAAACCTTATCCTTCTTTGCCCAACCTGGAAACCGACACATATATTGTATACATTTCAAAGAACAATAAAACCCGTAATGTTTTTAACATGTAGGCAGCGGATTATATCCTCTTAATGATTGCTTGTTTCTGCAAATCAATTCTCTGCATAAATAAATTCATACACTTCGAAAATGCCTTATATTATTTAAGACGGCAAAATTTACTTTTCTGAGTTATTTTGTGTTTTGTTGAACAGCTAAAGAACAGTAAACAACTAAAGTATTTATTAGAGAAAAACGTTCTTAAATTCAATTACAGCTATTTCACTAAAAACTACCATAGTCAAATTGAAATATTGAAGTTACATTTTGTTTGTTTGTAGCTAGGTACCTGATGTTGATTAGGTAGTATAAAGACATAACAATATTAAAACCCAGATGTTATTAGCCCTAAGGGATTATCCTGGATGTATTTCCGTCTAAGATTAGTATAACTGTGCAATGATATAGAAAAACCAAGAAAAATTATATCATGCTGATCTTTACAATAACTTAATATTTTTATGTTTTTATTTATTTTACGCCTTATCTATGTATAAAATGAAGACTCAATCAAAGTAAATAGTTTAATAGTGGAGAACTTCCAAGATTTATTTGTTTATTCGCTACTTTAATTTGTTGATCGACTAGATGTCTTTTTATTTCAAGTTTTTTAAGAAAATATAAATTTTGTTTTTTATCACAAATTTGTAGCATTTGAATGTCATTGGTGTGTATGAGTTAGTCTGGATGTTCAAGAATGTATTTTGCATAGATTGACTCATCTGGTTGTAGTAATCTATATGCTCTTAAATTTTCATTAAATCTTTAAAATTTCTTTGTTTGACCAACATATCCAGCATTACATTTTGGACAATTAATTTTGTAAACACCAGATTTTTTTAATTAAGTGGGGGATTTACCTTATCAAGAGCAAGACCTGCGGGGATTCGGTAAAGGCGGAGGTAGATATTTTGCTACTGAAGGGCGAAGCGTAAATACTATAAATTACGTTTCATAACAGATATCTACAACAAAATAATCTCCCTTATATCTAAGTATAACAAATACGAGGGGATTTGAAATCTTTGGAAATAAGTTTAAAGACTTATTTTGCGCAGTCTGCAATAATAACGATTACCTTGTCATGTACTTTATCCCTGAAAAATTTAGCTTGTTACGAATAAGTGAGAGGTAAATCGTTTTCTAGAGCGAATATTGTAATACCTACACTCTTTTAATTCCTTTTGTGAGTTTGTTATATATGCATATATATGAATGGTATGTATTTAGATATCAGTAAATAATTGTGAAAATAAGATGAATTTTTGTTTGAACATTTTTTTAAGGTCAAATCTGTCATAACTTATCGAATAGTGAATATCTGTCATACTGATCACAATTTAAAAAAGGACTTAAACTATGGATTTTTGCTAATATCGTAAAGTAAAAAAAATAAGAGATAATAAAAAGATATGAAAAATCAATTGCATCAAGAAATATTTTAAACAAAAACTTTTAAATGATTTTATATTGAGATATTGTTTCGGATTATTGTCTTTTATAAAAAATCTTACAGAAAAAATATACACAGTGTTCTATCTATGACAACATTTAAAATCTCTGTCAGAGATAAAAGTTGAATAATTTTGAAAATTACCGGACGTACCAATATGTAATGGCAAGGCAAGATTTTTTTTATTATTAGGTACTATCAATAAGACAGAATTTAGAAAATCACACTTTTTTAAAGTTTTGTGTTTTTATGTCCTAAAATTTCAAAATTAGAAAAAACGACTTGTCCCTTTTGACCATCTTGGGTATAAAGATTAAAAATCATTCAGTAAAAATAACACTTTATTTAATATTAATTTTATCTCAAATTGCCATTCCCCTGTTAACCCTGCTGTCAACAATTTCAGGCAAAACATACTCCAAATAAAATATTTTTATTTTTTCTTCCTTTTTTTGGGTGCAAAATTCCTGATTTCTTGGAATCTTTTCTATTTTTATTCCTGTTGGAGTCCAATCGCAAAGGTAGCAAAAATTCATTTTCGTAACATGCAATTGACCTTAAATTTAATAATACCAATTGTAATTTTCATTAATTAATTTGTCTTTTCCCAAAAATGTAATTTTTCTTGTATCTATTCCCTCATCTATTGCAAACATTCTACATGAATAGGGATACTTTACAATGGAGTTTTCATTTTCTACAATTCCATCAGGAGAGGCAGCTACATAATTAAGTTCAGAATCAATGAAAAGACCACATTGTACAATTTTTTTGTTTAAGTATTTTTGCAAATCTTTTCATTGTCAACCCCATATTGTGTAGCATTAGAAAAAAATTGTTTAGGATGAACAACTGACTTTTAGGTTTTAGTTAATTTGATTTATTAAAATGAGATTCCTAATAATTATTTTATTTATTGCATTGAATTACTAATTATTTTTTATTTATTAGAATATTTGGTAATATTTTAACTTGTAAACTAATGTCAGATTTTAATAGCTAAAAAAGATACAAATATGCGTAGTGATACAAATATTTTATATAAAGAGAACACAAAAATTACTTATGAAGGTACCAAAGATATATAGAATTAAAGGCAAAAATTAAAAAGTATTTTTCATCGTTCCCTGGTAAAATGGAAACATTTGTGAATGAGTTTATTATCTTTATAAAATATTAGTTCCCTTACTTTCCAATCGGCGGAGCCACTTTATAAAAGCAAAATATTGGATTGCAAAGAGTTCGTAGTCCCCTATTTTTAAAGCTTATTTTTAATTTTAGGCTCACAAAAAAATTATCTAATGTAGGTAAAAGTCCAATCTGTGTTCCTGTGGAGAGAGTTTTTAAAAATTTTATTTAGGTTTTCTTAAAAAAATTGAGAAAAATGGGTAAAAAACCGACATTTTACTATTTTTTTTTAGAATAAACTAGATAAAATTTTTAAAAAATCTCTCCATAGGAACACAGATTGGGCTTTTACCTCCATTACATATTTTTTTCATCATCCTATAGTTAAAAATAAATTTTAAAAGTAGGGGACTACGAAAGCATTTCAAATACTGATATTTACAAGGTAAATCCCCCTCTTAAGTTTTTACATTTAACAATTTTGTACCAACATTATTTTGTGATTTGAATGAAATTGTATTAGAAATATTTTCACAGTACATAATAGTTTTAGGCAAGGCGCACATTGAGACACAAGCGACGCAACCCACGCAGGGTAGCACAAGTGACGAAGTCCACGAAATTTGTGCGTTGTGTCGTTTGAACGCATATTGTCACAAAAGCTTCTTGTTTCCTGCGCTAATAGTAATTACACATAAATAATTCTCTGATGGAAAATTTATTTCTAGATTTAAGTTCTGAGTCAGATTCGGACGCACATTGGGAATCGGAAGTGTTGCTGTATGACCTCTCAAAAAAAAGAAAGACATCTTATTGGAAAAGCAATTTACATGGAAAAAAGGCAAAGTCATGGCGAATTTAATTTAAATAAATAAATAAATAAATAAATGAGACTGTAGACTTTGTACACACTTGATAAAATAATAAAGGAAGGAAAATTTATTGTATATTAAAAACCGTAGGTTAAGTGTGTAAAGTGTATATTAAATTCAGTAACTGAGCGCTTTCAACTTATAAGGCCATCATCAGAGTTACTTCCTAAAAGGTGATAAACATAAAACTTAGAAGTAAGAAAAAAGTGTAACTTACGTTAAAAGATAAAACCCCTTCAGAAGAGACATTACAACGCATTAAAATCATATAAATTAGTTAAATTTTAAAATTAAAACATCTTGACGACAACAATATATGAATGTAAATTAAAAACTAATTACTATTATAAAAACAAACAAACAAATTTAATTTACCATCTGAATTCTCGGACTCGAAATCAGTTTGAATAAGTGCCTAATATAATATAAGATTTCATATATGAAAGATCATTTTGTATCATATAGAACAGAAAATTTTTTCACAGCCTCAATAAGTTCTTCCTGCATTTTTTGCAATTATTTTGCCATGCACGCTCACGAAATCTGTGTTTCGAACACTGGGCAACGCACGTCTGGTTTGACACATGCGAGGCCTACGCTGTGTTGCGTCTTAATATGCGCGCGTGCATTGCTGAGTACATGATACAAAAATGTGGCTTGTGCTACCCTGCTTGGGTTGCGTCGCTTGTGTCTCAATGTGCGCCTTCCCTTATATCTTTTAATTTCTTTAGCTTGTTGTAGTGACATTTTTTGTTCATTAATTAATTTATTTTTGTGCGAGTACGCCCCTGGCGCTATGACCCAGACGCGAAGCAGTCAGATGACGCGAGAATCTTCGAGAATATACGGCGTCCGATGAGCGAAGCATCTAGACTCGATACGATTACCAGAATAGACTGGAACAATATTTACCTATATAAAGGACCGATTCGAATATTTTAGTGAGTTAGTTAGTTACTAGTACGTTGTTAGATAAATGCGAATGTAAATATTGTCTTACATAAATTAAAGTATTGTAAATAAATTGTGTTATATAAATTAAACAGTGTTAGTGATTCAAATAGTATAAAAATAAATTAAAAAGACTAGTAAAAATAAATAAACGTTACATTGGTGTCAGAAGTAGGATATTATAAATAAAAAAGGTAAAAAAAAATAAATAAATAAATAAATAAATATGTCGAAAAAACTTTGTGACTTGAAAGTGACAGAATTACGTCAAGAGCTGGAGGATCGTGAATTGGAAACAACAGGAAGGAAGACTGAGTTGTTGCCAATGCTTGCTTAAGCATTGGAAAAGGATGGTTTAGATCCAGAAAATCATATTTTCGTAGACGACTCTTCTGCTACAATTATTTCTTCCTTAAATAAAGTTTCTTCTGACATTTCTTCTTTGGAAAATAAAGTTTCTTCCGATATGTCTTCTTTGAAGAGTGATATTTCTTCCGAAATGTCTTGTTTAAAAAATGATATTTCTTGCGATATGTCTTCCTTGAAAAATGATATTTCTTCTTTAGAAAACAAAGTTTCTACTGATATGTCTTCCTTAAAAAATGATATTTCGTCTTTGGAAAATAAAGTTTCTTCTGACATTTCTTCTTTGGAAAATAAAGTTTCTTCTGACATTTCTTCTTTAGAAAACAAAGTTTCTTTGGATATTTCTTCTATGGAAAATAAAATGTCTTCATTTGAAAAAAAAATTGAAGAGAAAATAAGAGAAATGGAAAAGCAAATGGAAGAGATGGAAAAAGGAGGTAAAGAAGATATGGAAGATTTAGGAGAGGAAAACGAGAACGAAATGAGAAGCTACAAAGTGGAGCAGAAACCGAAATTGGAAGGCAGCGAAAGTTCCGTTCGTGTTAAGGCCCCAACCTTTGACGGAAAGATGTCTTGGGAAAATTATCTCAAACAGTTCGAAACAGCTGCAAGAGCGAACGGATGGTCCCAAAAAGAGAAGGCAATAAACCTCACCATCGCTCTGAGAGGAGACGCTTTGGATGTTCTTCAGACCATACCAGTAGAGGACACAGATGATTTTGAGCAACTGAAGAAAAGCTTGAACATGCGATATGGTCACGAACACTTGGAGAACTTGTACCGATCGCAGTTAAAGACTCGAAAACAGAAGCGAGAGGAGACACTTCAAGAGTACGAAGTAGATATTGCCAGATTGGTAAGATTTGCTTACCCTTCAGCTCCAGAACAAATGATGGAATGTTTAGCTGTTGAAGCATTTCTTGATGGACTTCATGACCACGAAATGGCAAAGACACTCCGTTTAGCCCACCACAAAACATTAGTGGACATCTTGTCTGCCGCGCTTGAGTATGAAGCGGCTTCGAAAGCTTGTGGAGGATACAGTAAAAAAAGGTCTGTAACGGAAGAGGAAGATGAAAATAAGTTAGACCAATTAGTAAATATGATGAAGAACTTTACTGATAAGAAAAAGAAGAAGACCATCAGGCGCTGGAATTGTGGTGAAATAGGACATGCTCGCAATTCATGTAAACGTCCTGGGGTCACTAAGAATCAAGAAACTACTCCACAGGAAAAACTAAAACGAGCCGGCCTAGAGGGGGCAGCTTCGACCCGGAACGTTTCCAAAGAGTACGACTTTAGGATCGAACATCGAGCTGGGATAAGTCACAGAAATGCAGATTCCCTTTCCAGAAGACCGTGCCCAGAAGAGTGTTCTCACTGCAGTAAGACAGAATTAAAAGAAACTGCAATACTACGAACAACTGTAGTTAACGACGACTGGGCACCTACTAGAATTAAAGAAGAACAAGATAATGATCCTGTTTTAAAGAAAATGAGGGAATGGAAGATAGAAGATCGTCGACCTACTTGGCAAGAAGTGTCAAAATTCTCTACAGTCCTTAAATCATATTGGGCTCAGTGGGAGTCTTTCATTTTGGAAGGCGATTTATTAAAGAGAATAATTGAAAGTTCCGTTAACAGAAAGCAATTAGTTATACCAAAGAGTAGAGTAGCCGAAGTACTACGACAGTTACACGACAGTCCATCTTGGTGTCAAGAAAACCCTGCAGAGAGTTCGTGAAAGGTTTTATTGGATGAATAGTTCCGATGATGTTAAGGACTGGTGTAAGAAGTGTACCATCTGTGCTGCTAGTAATGGACCTCAGAAAAGAGGAAAGGCTCCCATGAAACAATATAACGTTGGTAGCCCATTTGAGAGAATTGCTTTAGATATTGCTGGACCGTTCCCCACTACTGAGAATAAGAATAAATACATGTTGGTGGTAATGGATTATTTTACGAAATGGGTTGAAGTCTACGCCATTCCAAATCAAGAGGCAGCAACTGTCGCAGACGTGTTAGTGAAGGAGTTTATTTGCCGATATGGAGTGCCCTTGGAGATTCACAGTGACCAAGGAAGGAACTTCGAAAGTCAACTCTTTCAAGGAATTTGCGACAATTTAGGAATGAAGAAAACAAGAACTACAGCATTGCACCCACAATCGGATGGAATGGTAGAACGCATAAATAAAACCATTGGCAAATATCTATCAAAAGTAGTATCCAATCACCAAAGAGACTGGGACCAGTATATTTCGCTCTTTGCAATGGCTTATCGATCCGCCGTCAATGAATCAACAGGTCAAACACCAGCAAAAGTCTTGTTTGGACGCGAGATGAGGTTACCATGCGATCTCGAGTTTGGATGCCGACCTGGAGAGGATATAGCTGGAGAAGACTATGTAATCCAGTTACGAAGAAAAATGGACGACATGCATGATTTGGTTCGCTCCCATCTCCAAGTTGCCAGTGACAGGATGAAGAAACGGTATGATACCCAAGCTATAGAGGGATGTTGCCAAGAAGGTGAAAAAGTCTGGCTCCATAACCCGAAAAGGCAGAAGGGGTACTCACCAAAGCTACAACAATCTTGCGAGGGACCATAAATCATTAAGAAAAGAATCAATGACGTCATATACCGTATAATAAAGACTCCGATTGGAAAACCTAAGGTAGTACACCGAAACCGACTGGCGAAATTTGAAGGAGATCATAACCAGGAAGAAGAAGTCGTAAATCAAGTCCAAGATACACCCGACCTTGCTTTCGAAGAATTTATGGGTGCATATGGAGGTACTGGGAAAGCTAGATACGGCGTGACTATTGAGAGAGAGCAAGACCTGTTCACACTTCCTGATGACTACTCATTGGCCCATAGCGTTTCCGCCACTATCAGCGACGGCCGAGGATTAGCGTCTGTCTTTCGAAGGAAGTTTGGTCGACTGTCAGAACTTCGAAATCAGTTACCAGCCACTGGGAAGGCTTTGATATTTCGAGATGACTCCCGTTGCCTCTTCTATCTGATTACCAAGAATACCTACCAAGACCAGCCCACTTATCGAAATATATGGGAATCATTACTTGACTTGAGAGAGCACGTATTGGAATCCAACATACAGAAGCTAGCCATGCCGAAAATAGAGTGCAACTCATTGGATTGGAGGGTCATCCGAAATATGGTGGAAGTAATCTTTCAAGATACCGAAGTCCAAGTGTTGGTATGCAGCCATTCGCCCCGTGTCCAGCTGACATCAAAGACCATTCCATGTTATTTCCATGCAACTGGAAATTGTAGACGAGGATTCAGTTGCAAGTATCTCCATCCAGTCTCAATTCCTTAAAAGTTCCAGGAGGAACTATCTCTTAAGGAGGGGGCAATGTTGTGCGAGTACGCCCCTGGCGCTATGACCCAGACGCGAAGCAGTCAGATGACGCGAGAATCTTCGAGAATATACGGCGTCCGATGAGCGAAGCATCTAGACTCGATACGATTACCAGAATAGACTGGAACAATATTTACCTATATAAAGGACCGATTCGAATATTTTAGTGAGTTAGTTAGTTACTAGTATGTTGTTAGATAAATGCGAATGTAAATATTGTCTTACATAAATTAAAGTATTGTAAATAAATTGTGTTATATAAATTAAACAGTGTTAGTGATTCAAATAGTATAAAAATAAATTAAAAAGACTAGTAAAAATAAATAAACGTTACATTATTTATCAATTGTAATGAATATCCATTACATGTAGGTATTTGTTTTACAAGCTCAATTTTTTTTATTTAAATTATTTGTATTCATTGGAAGTTTCGTTCAACCGTTTAGTTGTTTACTGTTCTTAATAAGATCGACTTTCACATAGTACTACAATAAATTTCATGTCTATAGGTATAATAATTTAAAAATAATAGTATATTGTAATACAAGTGTCACAAAGACGGATTTTGTAATACGAGTGAAATTTGCGTAACTCGCCACTTCGTGGTGCGTTACGGAAAGCACGACTCCTGTCATTGTGACACTAGTTTTACATTCTATTTTTTATAATTCGAATCCAAAAACATTTTAGACAAAATTAAAAAAAAAATTAAATTACAATAAAGATTTTAATATTTCAATTTTATAATGTTGGTATTTGAATTTGCAGGTGGTATAATTTTAAAAATATAATTTCATATCATTTACATAAAGTATTGAAAAGAAACTGGATATCATTTTGTGTTTTCACTCATAATATCACCAGAGCTTAAATTATTTCCGGAAATTTTTTTGAGGACACTAATTTTCTTAATTTCCTTTCCAAGAGCCTGACAAAATCGCGGTATCATCCGTAAATGTAAAGATATTCCAATATATTCCAGACATTTCCAATACATTCGGAAATTATGTTTTTAATTTTATTCGTTACTGCAGCAGGTTTTGGTTCAGCCTTTTATTAATATTGAATAATAACTAATAATAACACATGTTACAATGAAGACACTAGTAAAACCAAGGTTGGGGTTTGCCTTTATAATCTCTGGACAAAACATTACTTGGCCTGATTACATTACTATAAGCTGAACTTTTCTACGATCGGAGTTTAGAATATTATTAGTAATAATATAACAAGAGAGAGAATAAATTGAAAATAATTTGACAGTTTGTTTGAAAACTTGTTACCAGGCAATATTGCTAAATGGCAACAAGTTTGAACAAAATCTGTCAAATTATTTTCTAATTTATGAAACTCTCGAGTTATATTTGACAAGATTATTTTTAGATTCACAATTTATTACAATAAAAAAGATCAATAAAACTATCATAAAATTATTGAAAAATTATTAATTATTACTTACAAGTAAGTAGACACGTAGACACAATTAATTATTTTGACAAGTATCTGACAGTTGCTAGGCAAATAAAAGCTACAGTGATTATTCCCGTCAATAATCACAAGAGACTTATTCCCACTATAATAATGACATAATTGTGACAAATAAAGGAGCATTTCATTGGTTTTAAGAAACGTCAAAAAATAATCCCTAAAAACCAATCTGATAGCTGCTATGTTCCTGTATAGAATAATTAATAATAATGTTAGTCCTGATATTAGCAAATTATTTAACATCTTAACTAGCTTAGACTGGTCTCCAAATAAACAGTAATGTAAGTAATACATACAAAAGTACATAATGTTGGAAGTCCCAAGGAATCCGAAAACATTAAACATTGTAATTAATGAAATAATCCTTATAAAATATTACATTAAGAACTCAATGTATGCAGTTTTGTGATTTATGTAACAGCGATTCACGTTTTCGTATTGGGTCATCTGATGAATTTATCATTTGACTAAATTGTTTGGTCAACCATCAAAATTGTAGATAGAGTAAGGATAATTTACGCTGAATAACTCAAAGTCCTACTCTATAACATCGGAAAAATTAATGTCTGAGCGGGAATAGTAATTAATGAATCTATTAATTACTCCAGCTTTAATGTAATAAAATAATAACTAATATAATAATTTAAATAAATATTTAAAAAATGATTTTAAAATAATGAATGTTTCTAATTAGCAAAAGCTCAGGTAGGCTTGATCCTGTTAAATGAATAGAAAGGTTGAAAGAAATTTAGGTAATTATATAGCAATAAATTTATTATAACAATAAGAAAATTTACAACAGAAATTTGATGAAGATAGATTCAAAAAGAAAAACAAATTATAAGCTTAATTATTTTAAATATTAAATAACTAGAGATAAAGACATTTTTATTAAACAAATTAGTTATTTGGTCTAAAAAAATATATAAAAAAAAAATTATTATGAAATGTTTAACGATAATTATTAAAATATTATTAAATATTATTAACCATTAAGAAACAAATATATTCTTTATTTGTTGATTAATTAAATTAAAAATAACTATCTACTAAAATTAATATAGGTAATTATTTTACAAAAATTGCCTGACCTCATGTAGCTTTGTAGAATCCTCTCTGATTGGGTTAAATTAAATTGTCTAATGAAATTTGTCGATCTATGAAATATTTTTATCTGCAGATTGATTGAATCACGAGCATAACGAATTTTCATTCTAAGCGAATAGCAGACTATACTTTCTCCACGATCAAAGATTTTAAATATATATTTTTAAATAGAAAAGAACAAAAATCATTACACTGAATAATTCAAAAAACATTTTATTTTGTATTGATAGTTATATTTGTGCAGTTCTCCAAATTAAAAACTGCTCCATTATTGGAGGAAATTTCAACAATTGCTTGGTTTGTAGATGAATGACATTAACATAAATTGAAGTGGAAGGCATGATTAGCGGATTGTTAGATCCAGTAATTGATCTGACTAGCTCATTTTCTATATTAATTCGATTGTGCACTGACTTTTCTATGTATCCTTCTGCCACTTGGGAGGACTTCCACCCCCAATGTCTTTTAAGTGTTTCCAGAAATATTCCTGCATCCACTAATACAGTGGCCGACGTTCTCCGATAACAACGACCTGTGTATTCTTGAGGGTTATCGAGATTTAAAAAAGTGGAAATTTTTTTGGGCGTATTACCAATTTTATTGATACAAATTACCTGTTTCGTGAACTTTCCTCCTTGGAAATTGACAAAAAAATTATTAGAAAGGATGTCTCGTTGTCCCAAATGGTAATATTTTTTCACTCTGTTGTAGAATTCTCCTGTTATAATAGAATATAAAATAATACTAGGTATAACATAACGACCATTTTTAATATTTTTTGTCCTCGCGAAATATTAACAATAAATTAAAAACACTTTTTACCCTGGACTAACAAGAATTAACTTTTTTATCGCAAAGATGCATTTAAAACAACTATTAAATTAAAAGAATAAATAATAAATTAAAAGAATAAAATATTAATACGTTTATCGTTGCTTTTAATATTGAATATATTTTTCACATTGTCGAGGATTTCCATTTTTTTGATAATTCACCAAAAAACGCCATCAAAACATTTTCTGAAAATGAATTTGTTTTCTTTATTTGTCACCAATCCATAAAAAGTTTGTAATACTTTTCATATTCAGGTTTTGATTTTTGTGGTAGTAAATTATCCAATGTATTATTTAAATTGTTTGTGATTTTAGGTGGTGTATTTTCAAACTCTAACTCTGAATCACTGGAAAAATTCATTATATTTTGAAATCGAAACTGACAACAATAATTTTGACAGTTAATCTTGAACTACGTATGAAAATGAACTGCTTAAGGGAAGTGTTATTAATGCTTACCAGTGTGAGAATATTATTATAGGTTCGTTCCAACAGACAATCAGGGATGCGTTTCGGATTGTTTTCAAATTTGTTTCTACGCATGCGCGCATTTTATGAAATTTGAAACTAGTCCACAACTGTTCTGTTGGAACACTGTAGTACTAGTTTGACATTTAACACATGACAGTGCAACAAGTGGAAAATATTTTCTCATTCCGAATTTTTCGGGCGAACACCAATTTCCTCAATTATTTCCTCGAGATAATCGCTGGATTCGTCTTTACTGTGGAATGCACCAATACTTTCGTCTGATAAATCGCTGTTGCCAATATTTTCATCTGAGCCACTGTAACTCATATTTATATTAAATAGATCTCCTCAGGATATACCTAAATATATAATAAGCGAAAAAGGTTAAGTTGAATTAAATGAACAAACACGAGGTTTCGAATGATCAAATCTTCTTTGCGCATGCGTCTGATTTATAGTTCGTAACAAATTCACAAACTCATGACAGTTTTCAAACCGTTTGTGTGTAACGTTGGAACAGCTTACTATCAGTCACCAAACTGTCACAAATTGTTGTTGGAACGCTAAAATGCACATGCGCATGCTCATAACAATCTCTGATAGTTTCGGACTCTTGTTGGAACGAACCTTATATCACATGAGAAAGAATGTAAATACATTAAAATTGCATGGGGACAGAAGTGCTGCAGAATATTTTTTCAATCTCAAGAGAGGGAATTCCAACATTCTGTAATTATTTTTTTTATGAATTGGCAAATTCTGTGGTGATCGTGAAGAAAATACATTAGTGGCTAAAAATATCGCCCATTTTGCTTCCATTAACACAAAGGGTGCTTTTTTTGATTTTTCGATTAGTTTCATTAACCATAACCACCCCAAGGGTCTAGCATAAAGTTATTTCAAACAATACAAACTGTACTAAACATAACATGGTGTCAGAAGAAAAGAGTTATGGTCAACCCAAGTAAA
This sequence comes from Ophraella communa, assembly GCA_035357415.1. Classification (NCBI taxonomy): domain Eukaryota; kingdom Metazoa; phylum Arthropoda; class Insecta; order Coleoptera; family Chrysomelidae; genus Ophraella; species Ophraella communa. The sequence continues at coordinate 21,618,022 of CM068982.1, forward strand.
ACACTTTGGATCCGTTCACCAGGAGGCACAGATATCAAAACCAAAGTTTTTCAAGGATATATGATAATATTGATAATTTTATATATAGATTTAAAAAAATGTTCATATAGTACAAAACACAACATGCTCCATTAATGCAAATTTTATTTTGCATTAATACAATTGCATTAATGCATTAAGATACCTATGTAAAAAGGGGATATGTGAAATCATCCTGTTTTCCTTATAATACAACAAAAACTTTAATTATTTCCGGAAATATCTTTGAGGGTAAGAATATTATGAAAATTATCCCGAGTAGCGAAGCGACAAGGTTGCGTAGTATTTAGTAAGAAAATTTCACACGATTATTTGGAAAATAATTATTAATCTAATTTGACATCTGTCACAAAGCCTCATAATTGCTAGATTAAACATCTGTACCATAAAGAAATATAATATATTATTATTTGCCATTGGTCTAGACGTTGGGATTTCAACGTTATCCATGGTTTCAGCTGTCAAAAAATGCCCTCTTAAATATCGCGTAACCACGGAAAAATTTCTGGATATTTTTTTAGTTGCCATGTTCACCAGACACAAAAATAAGATTCCAAATCAAATACATCTAAGGCGGATCTAAGTGTACCAAATTAATGAATATTGTAATTAATATGCTGGTAAAAAGCCCGAAATATTTACTTTTCAATATTAATAGCTTGCCAGCTTTGTTTAATATTAGAAAAAAATTAATATAATTCTGCCGTTGTGAATACTAATTAAAATAAGTGAATAATATTGTTTTTAATGAGTTCACAAAAAGATTATATTTCTCTTTTAAAGGCTCGTAGGAATACATAAGACGAGCTGGCCACGTAAGATACAAATTTGTTTCGGTTTGACACAAATAGTTTTTGAAGAGAAGTCTTTGTTAAAGTTGGAGCTTAGCAAAAGTTTTAAACTCCGAAACTCATTTGTTGTTCTCACTCGAGTAGAGCATAGTTTCTCACATGCTACCAAGGTTCGTTTTGTTATTTTTCTTTTTCCCTTCTTTGTGTTGTTAGTTTTAACACGTAAATACAAAAGGCGAATTGTTTCGAGTTCTATATAACTGAAAGTTATGCAATTTTTAAGTTTAGTTTTATACAGAAAACTTCTGGAATAACACAAGGAGGATCCCGAAAAATGCAGGTTATTTAATTTTGTTTATAGTTTTAAAGAAAATTAAGGAATACTAGGGCTACCCTTACGAATAATCCGCATTAAATAAGTATCATAATAATTATTATCAATGTTTGTAAACAGTATAAAAATTCGTCTTCTGTAGTTTTATTTATGACAGATGTCTTAAAACATGTAAGTAAGAGGCCACAAATACGAAAAGGTAGATGTATCGCAAGGCGCAAGTATCAAAAACGTTGAGCTGCTAAAGAGCCACTATACGAATAACTTTAATAAATGCATGAGTTGATTTAAAATTATAAAAAAAAACCGTCAATCATATTAACCATAGAATGTTAGCGTTGTTTGAAAAGCAAAGCTATCACATGGCTTCATTGTGACAATTAACAAAAACAAAAGCAATAATACATTTTTCCGCTACCTTACCGGAAAACCAATCATATAAACACTAAAACAAAATTCAGAAATAATATATATTTTGACAAATTCCACAAAACGAAACACTATCACAAGAAGAGTGCATTCGATTTTTACAGGAAACGTCCGGTTCTGAATACCTCTTGATAAAAGTGAGCAACTACAAAATGGTATAAATTTAACAATACGAAATTATGTTCTAAAAGCCTGACAGTGTAGCGCTAAAGATGCTTGCCTCTCACGCAGGCGGCTCGGTTCAATTTTTTACTACATTTTTTTATTCTTTTTTAATAGTCATAAAAGTAGGAGGAAAACAGCTGTGTGTCACACATGCACAAAGGCATTAGCACCCCTTAGCTGGTATTTGCTGCCGTCCTTACACTCGGCAGCGAATACAGACATGCCCACTTTCCGCCCTTGTGACACAATCATAGACCTAATATCAGAGGAGACGGTACTATTTATATTTTTACTTGCTCAAGTATCACCTATTTCTGGTCGACTGTGTCGTCTTGATATGGCCGATTTGAGTTTGTTGCCTGCTTTCCATTTAAGGTAAGCGATTGTTAGTGAATCATCTATAGTGTTTGTTGATTACGTTTACAAAAATATTGTGAACCTAATGTTATCTCCTATTAATGTTTTATGGATTATAACTACCTAAATTACACAACTCATGTCATGGAATGGCAAACCAGTGAACTATTTGATTCGGTTAGATCATAAAAATCAGTTGCTCAATAAGCGACAACGCCGCAGGGGTTGTCTGAATGATACCACGCTCAGAAGCGGTTATACTATAAAATTTGACCCATGTATGTATGTATGTATGTATGTATGAGTTAGGGGTGATAATTACACTGCGACCTATAGGATCTATTGTGTCCCCCCTTACTTGCCATGTTCTGATATTTTCTCAGACCTATAGCAGCTCTTCGAGTCCTATTTTCCGAAGGAAGTTTGGGACATCGTCGGGCTTCAAATCAGGTAGATCCCCTTCCTCTATTTCATGTGCTCCTAGGTATCTAGCCCTAGAATTTTGCTAACCCTAGTTTCTTCATGTGGCTTCTTAACCGGCAATGCCCGGTTAATGTTCCCGTTAGAATTCGGAGCCTTTTTTTACTGAGGTTGAGGCAGCTAAGAGATCTCTTCTGGTCATAGTTCCCCAGTAGTATCTTAGATTGCCTCCGTCCTTCCAGCTGATTCCAGTACTTGGATTTTTCCTTCTCCATTTCTTCCCTTAGTTTTCCTAAGATTACTCTACTGCTGATCCCACAAGATGGTTCTGGTCCCAAAAGTGGGGTTTTAGCTCCTTTTTTTGCCAGCTTATCTGCTGTTTCATTCCCCTCTATTCCTATGTGTCCCGGGACCCATAGGAGGGTGACAGTGTTCTTCTGGGCTAGTTCATTTAGTTTGCCTAGGCACTCCCAAACCATCTTGGAACTGATTATATTTGAGCTCAGCGCTTTGATGGCTGCTTGACTATCCGACATGATCACAATCTCTTGTCTGCGGTAGTTTCTTCCAATATTGAATTCCACACATCTTTCGATGGCGCGGACTTCTGCTTGAAAGATGCTCGGGTATGTGCCCAAGCTTTCTGAGTATTTGGCTCTCGGTCCAAAAACACCTATCCCAGTTCCCTCGTCTAGCTTGGAACCGTCCGTATTCCACTTTATGGTATTCTGGTTTAAATTCTGTATGGTGTCTTCATCCCATTCAGATTTATTACTCAACTTTGTGATGAATTTTCTCACAAAGTTGAATTTCTTTGGCATTTCCCAAGTTTGATCAAAATGAAGTGATCGAGGTTTTTCCCTGATAATTCCTTCTTTGATGATTCTATATATTGTTTTCTTTCTTACACTTTCTAGTAGAATGTGCAGTGGGGTCAAGTTTAAAATTACCTACATTGTAGCAGTGGGGCAAGTTCCCATTGCTCCAGTGATACATGAACAGGCTAGTCTCTGAATCTTCGAGAGGTTTTTCCTCGTTCCTCGTTTTTCCTTTACGCCCCAAGCCACTGCCCCATATGTGATTAATGGTCTCACTATTGCTGTGTACATCCATTGCAGAATACGTGGGTTACATCCCCAGTTCCTGCACATCATGAGGGCTTTGGTTGCTTTGTGTATTACTTCGTCTTCGTGTTTGTTCCAGAGCAACCTGCTCTCTAGGATTAGCCCTAGATATTTTACCACTGTTTTCCACTCGACGATGTTCTCCCCTATTTTTATGATTTTTAAATAAGGTTTCTTTTTCCTTGTAAAGGCTACTAGTGTGGTTTTGGTGGGGTTGATGCTGAGTCCCACCGAGTCACACCATTGTTCCGCAATGTTCAATCCTCTTTGAACAATATCACAGAGGACATTTTCAAACTTCCCTTTTGCCAGGATAACCATGTCGTCGGAATACCCTTGACATGGTATGCCAATGCTCTTTAATTATTTCAAGAATTGTTGCCGAAGCAATTGCAACGAGATTTTGGAGATATATTGGTGTTTTTGGCGAAGTTATAGGTAATACTAAGTGAAATTTAGTGAAAAAAATGTTTTGTCATTGTCATTGTGTATAAAACCAGACTATTTGAGTCAGATTCTTTTCACTAGCAAGTTATGATAACGATTTTGTGACCCTGACATTGGTTTTTTTCCTTTCTTTGTATATAATATTGCTGATATATTTTTATTTACTAAGAATATATTTTGCTCATGGCAGGTGAGGTAGACAAATTTAATAATTATCTAAATAAATATAATCTAATATCGCGTAATTAATTTGACTTTAGAGACAACCTATCATTAGATACAATACAATACCAAACAATAACGAAGATTGTAGGTGATGCATACACAAATATCGACAGTGGCTAACCAACGCTATTCGTATTGCTTAATCTATCAAAGACCTTTGATACACTAGATCGTTCCCAGTTGTTCAAGGAATTATTGGAATAAGCGGCGAAGCACTAAATCTATTTAAAACCTCTCTTATTTATGGCAAGTAAATAATCCATTCATACAGTGTGAATCTAACAGCCAAAGGGAATTATTTCGCAAAAAGATAAATATATCTAGGGTGCTTGTTTAATCAATAATTTATTTCATACAGACTGTGTCATTTGACCGTTGGCCAATACGAACTTTGTTAATTCAGATATATATTATTTAATGATTAGATTATTCAGAACGTTTCTTGATATATTTCATGTTCTAAACCCAACTTTTACTGTTTAGGAAACATTAAGAGTTTCAAAATTGATTGTAAAAAGTAGCAATTAATTAAAGAAAGCTTTTTTATTTACAAAAATTATTATTAAACATAAAAAATGTTATTATAGTAAATATTGGCTGCGAAAGTGGTGACAATATACCAATTTTAATTAAAAATTTCTCCTAACCTGATTTAACCTCAAGGATAATTCGTCTTTTAGGTTATCTAAGTTTTGTAAACAATGTTTTTAAACTATCTCCACAAAAAAATCTAATGACTTAAGATCAGGGGATCGTGCTGGCCATTCCATCAATCCGCAGGTCTCTATTAATCGAGTTTGAAATATTTGAATGAGATATTATCGAACAATAAATTTGTAATGGGGTGGTGGTACTTTATTTTTCTGAAACCATATCATATTCGCTGGGATTTATGAGTTTGCTGCATCAGGATTTAAGTTAGTTATCACCTTCCGAATTTTAACATATGGATATGGAGATTTGCAACACTTGTTCAATTTAGATGTACACAGCAGACTACGTGGACATAGTTTAAAAGTGTAGAAGGAACCCTTTTCATCGATAAGACGCCAACATTTTCTGTGTAATCGTATTTTTAGTATATGGAACGGTCTACCAACAAAAATTATAAATTCTCCATCTACACATGTTTTCAAAAACCAACTAGATAGTTATTTGTTTGTAAACTGATCAGTGTTGTGCACAATCTAATTAGTGTAATTAGTGTAATTAGTCTTGAGTTTATTTGCGAAACCAATTTTTGTAATGTAGGTACTATTTCATTTATCTTGTAAATGGGCTTATGAGTCTCCATGACCCCAGCCCTTATTTCTATGTAATACTAATAATAATAATGATACATTCTCCAATTATTTCCTCCCAAATTAGCATAACCGCGAAGTGTAAAGGTACACTCGTCAGAAAACAAGACATGTTCTAATTCCATCACGTTGTTATCTAAAATTTCCATCATTTGATCACAAAAGTACGTTTTCCTAGTAGTTCTTGTGCTGATATTATTTTATAACGATGTAGTTTGTTTTCTTGTGATGCTGGAATAATTGAAGAATGGATAACATCGAAAATTGAAGCTGTTTTTCTGGGTGGAATAAATATGGGTGTTCTTCAAACTCAAGTATTATATATAATTTGTTATTATTATTTATTGTATTTGCACTTTTTTAATTTGCATTTACTTTATCTGTACATGTTCACGAAACTACATCTCTAATTTACTTATTGCCCCATATAATTAAGGAAAGATAGAAACTAATTTTTAAGTGTGCTGTATCAAACCTCTGCAAATAAACTCTTAAATTAATAGTTATTTTTGCAATAAATTTTACTATATTTAATAAAAAAATAATTAGTAAAAAATATTTTAGCTATAAAATATGTTATATCCAAAAATAAAAAAGTGTTTTAAATGAGATAAACGCATTTTCATTAATAAAGAAGAAATTCAATTGATATAATTTTAACTTATCCAACATTGCTTTTGAACAAATCCTCTTCTTCTTTATTTCATGGTTTAGGCCATTTCTTCTTCCTGTTGGCTGGTAAAATAATGCTTGTTTGGTGAAACGATTACCATCCATTATATTTTCTTGTATTCCTTAAACTTGTATCTTCTCGTTGATTAAATATATAAATTCAGCGTTTGTCTTACGTCTTCCTTTCATTTTAATTATGATCGCTATAATGATTTTTCTTTTTTATATTTAATTTATTATTCATTCATGCTCTTATTTTGGTTTTTTATTTTATTAATTGTTTTTGTCAATTTATTGAGGGTTCTTCATTTTAGGTTAATAAAGCATAAAACAATCCTGAAGACAATTACTAGACCATTACGGTTCTAATGGATAATTCACGGTTTATTTCCATTTTCCATTGTTTTTTCTTAAATGTATATGATTACATTTATATTATTACTTATGTAGTGTAACTGAAATAGGAATTTATTTATGAAAAGCCAATCAATAGCATCTTAGCAGACTTTTTAACGTACTAACTTTCTTCATCGTAAAACTTTTTAAGAAACTTGGAAATTACTTTTTACTATTTCCATCTTATTAACTTATCATCGAAGTCATATCCTTTTTAAAAATGTTTTTCATAAATAATCCTTGCAGAACAGGCTTAAGGTTAATATTTCCCGTAAATACTTGAAACTTGAAATCTAATTTTTTTATATTTTACAGACAATCTTTTTTTTAACTGTAGATGGTTGATATTAACAAATTTCCCCTGATTATTGGAGAGGTGCCGATAGTTCGCAAAGAGAATAATTGTAGTGGGTCAATACATGGAAGCTTTTCAAAAAAGTGTCAATTTCATACAATACTGATCAATAAGTAAACAAATTTAACAAATTAAAAAAAAAATGGAAAATGAAAGCCCTTCTGAAAATAATTTTAAATGGTAATATGGCAAGTAATACAGTTTACCCTCAGTTTTTCGAATGATATCAATAAAAATTAATTTTTCTTTCCCATTTACATGTTTCAACCCAAATGCACAAAATTATTATAACTTTGTAATATTGTATTTTTTAATAAATAGTTAATAAATAGTCTTGACAATAAGAAAGTTTAGCAGGAAACTCTTACCACACGCGTCTAAGCGTCTGGAAATTCTAAACGAATTCTTTGTTTTGATTTCCCATTATTAATAATTATTACTCATTTTTGAACGTAAAAAGGTTTGATTATTTATTTATTTAATTTATTTATGAATGGCCTGCGCGGAGTCCCGGTCTCAATCCACTGAATTTCTTTTTATGGGTTTATTCGAAGTCCAAGGTTTATATTAACAAACCAAACAATTTGCAAGATTAGCTGAAAGAATAACCCAAGAGATTCAGAGAATTTCACCAAAAGTTAAGCCAATGTCACAAAAGAATTTACAAACCGACTTGTCTTTTGTCAAGAAGTAAACGGCGCTCATTTTGAACATTTAATAAATTAAAATTACAGGATACTCCTATTTTAGTTCACTATAATTTATTTAGTTTAAGTTAATAATATGATCATTTAGTAGACTACTAAATATCATTAGATATCATTAGCGTTTTCCTTTTAGATACTTTTTTGATATTATCTCGGTTGTCATTGAAATAAAAAATATCGAACCCTATATTTTTGTAATCGTAATAAAATGTTTTATTCAAAAATAAAATAATATACAGGGTGTTCCTTTAAAAAATTTAAAATCGATATCACTTCCGGTTAAACCGGAAGTGGAAAATCGTTAAAAAATTAAAAACATATACGCAATATACTGTAATACCTACGTTCCAAATTTCATTTCGATATCCTTAACAATTCCAGAGATATTCACTTGGTTCTACACATTTGCCCATCAATGTATATAAAATACAGCATGGAGGACAAAATAGAGGCCCTTATTGTAAAAATTAGAAAGTAGCTTATTTTATTATGAATAGCTTATTATTAAATAACTGTTGAAATTTTATCCCTTACCGTTCCTGTGTCTCGGTGTTCACCCTACAGTTTTAAAATTCTTTCGTCTGTTGTTTTAGTCAAATCTCAAAGGCGTGCTCATGTTATTATTCGCGCCTTCGACACTGACGTCTTCAAATATGTTTCGTGTAAACTTTTGACAGCTAGCGTCTGTTTTATTTTCGAAAATCAAACAAAACGACGCAACTTCACCCGTTTACTATTTTAGAAAGTTGTACATTGCCGTTCTTAGTTCTGTCATATTGGCCATTTTTAGTTTTATAATCCCGAAAAGTTTTGTTGTTAACAACAACTTGATGTTATACAAAAGTTTCCTGGAAATGTACGTACTTATTATAAAAAAGGATAAAATAATATTCTTATTCTTTTTTTTCGCAACTTTAAACTAATTCATCTTCGTTTCGATGCGGAAAAGGAGCAATATCTGTTAAATAAATATCTAATTATATTCCACGTCCAGTCAACCGAGAGAATTCAAACTCGCCAAAATGGATGGATCTACCAACGAGCTTTGACAAGACTAAATATTATTTTAATGCTTTATCGGTGTTAGAATCTAAAGCTCTTAACGGGACTCACTTTGGTTTAATTTTTTGAGTTTTCTTTTCATTTTAGGCCTGTCCATGAATGTTATTTTTTTTCAATTTAGCAGCATCTAAGAGAAAATAGTTGTTTTTACTATACTATCAAAGAATTGAGACACTTTGTGTAAACATAAAAGTACACTAATAATATTTCTAAAGGTAAAATATGTCTTATAATCAATATTACTCTAAAGATATTTAAGAAAACCAGTAGATAAATGCAAGGTGGTCCAATGAAAACTTAAAACCTTGAAAATAAAAATTTGTAAAATCGCTTGGACCCGTCAATTTTTAATTCAAAGAGAACTACTTTTCTGCTCTTTGCATCCTCGTAACTTCAAACCCCTACCAGGGGTGATCATAACCCCTCGATTTTGAAGCGGGATGAGGGTTGTTGCGATACCTCATTTTGAAGATCTGATCGACTACTGTATGATCTTAAAAAAGAGGAAATGTGGAAATTTATTCGTATCTGACACATTTTAATGATAACTAGTAATTAGTTGATAATTTTTTATCCAATACAAAATTACTTTTTTTGGTTTTCTTTGGTCAGTCGTGAGTTTCTATGAACGTTAAACGTGTGTCAAAGCGATTGTAGATTTGTAGTAGAATTTCAATGGTATGTTCCGTAGAAGAAAGGTTGGAAATGATAAAATTATATTTTAGGAATAACGATTCTGTAAAAATAACATTATTTAACCAACGACAAATATTGGAAGTTTTGGTAAAACGAAGAGTTTTTCATTATTCTCAATAGTCTGCATAAGAGTTTATTTTCAGTATGACAGCTCCATTATATTAACAGGGAATATATAGGTTTGTTTTCACATCAAATCACTAACTTATTGCTTACAACTTTCAAACTAATGGTGTGCGCGAGTCACATTTAAAATAAATCCCGAACTAATTAATGTGAAAACTGGAGACAAAATGTATATGAGTAAATAATCCTTAAGATATTACCTAAAAAGAAGATTGGAAAGAAAGATTCATCAGAATACATGTCTTTTTAGATTAAGAAGATTTATAATGATTTAAAAAAAAAAACAGGAGAAAAAAACCACAGAAAATATTGAAACTATTTGACATAAGGTTTAATACGCGCATGTACCAACAATCTGCTGGAAATCAATTCTCAAACTGCGCATACTCCAAACATTAGAAACAAGTTTCAAACCAATGTAAAAACAAACCTTACCCAAAATTTGTAGATATTTTAAAATGATTAATAAATATTTATTGAAAATGAAATAGTAAAAATTTATATTGGAACAGTTTTTTTATATCATCTTTTTTGATAAAGTAATCCCAAATTTTAAAAGAAATTAACACGATTTAATAAGTCATAATATTTATTAATATGTGTAATAATCTAACAAAAAGGCAATTACATAAATATGGCTTTGGATATGAAAATCAATTTTTCTCCTTAAGCATTTACAAGACTTATTTGCTGCATAATAAATAATTTTACATCACCTATATACTTAGAGAGAGCATTTATAAAATAGTTACAAAATACTTTAAACCATGCGTGTTGGAAACTTACAATTTTCTCAGAAAAATGATTTTACACACTTATTATTTCCAAGAAGTTACAAATTTAGAATTCTTGGTATTTACAATCAACAATGAATACAAAATAAACTTCTTTTGTGATAAAATCTGTATAAATTTTTTTCTAGAATAATTAAGCTGAATATTCTTATTAACAATAATCAAAAACGAAGAATTTTTTGTTAATGCTCATTACAGAGCCAAATTAATGATGACTGTTTTTTTTATCTTTTAACAGCTGCAGCTCAAGAATTCTAGAAAATTACCAATTTTGAGGTTAGGTCTAGTTTTGTGCAACATTAACTTTTATTGTTGCACAATAATAAAGTACAATCTATGTAAATGGGGGAAAACAATCGACTATTTTCCCCAAAAATTGGGATATAAGGGACTTTAGTGACCAAAAAAATAGGATGTAACGTTAGATGACCCCAATTCAGTGCCAGAAACCAATTGGCTTAAATTAAAATGTAGACAAAGAGACAAAAAAGAAAAAAAACTTATAAAAGTTAGAGGACATTAATGACTTATACTTCAAAGGCGTAAATTTATTGTAAGATCCCTTTATGCAGAAAGTCTGAAGTAAAGTCGTTTTATAATTAGCTTTCTTGGGAGCAATTTTGCTCTGTTACAGTAGATGGCAGAAAACTTAATAACACTAAGTTAATTTGCTTTATAAAGGTTTTATAAGATAACTTACAGTACCAATAAGTATTCTACAGAGCAAATCTTACTTTGGGGGAATTATGCTGTATAGTTAAGCTGCTAAGAACATTCTTGGAGCAAAATCAAAGAACTTTCTAATAAATACACTTAACAAAACCATTACCGATCCAATGCCTATCAATACAGCAATTATTCAACTTTTATAAATAATCTTTCTATTATAATTTATTATTATAAGTGAAGTGTGATCGTTGGGCAGTTGGGCTTATTGGTCAGATAAAAATCCACAATTATTTCGGCCTTTCCAAAAATTAAATAGCAAAATTTATTTAGATCTATTGTAGAACGCTATCCAACCCGCGTGAAATTATTGGAGAGTGCAGATAATTATAAACAAGATGGCGGACTGTTTTATTCGATTGAACCGGTGCGTCAGTTGTTAGATAAAACTTTTTCTCGAGTTTGGATTTGAAGAAGGTGACATACTGAGTGGCCATCCATATCTAGCTCCACAGGACTTGTATCTAAAATCCAAGATTTGCGGCACCCAGCCTAAGTCAGCCTGATTTAAAAGCTCGGATAATGAATGCTGTTAAAGTACACCAGAAATATTGAGTACTAATATACGTCAACGTTTTCAGCAAAACATATGTTTGGTAATGCACAGAAGTGAAAGGTGAGCATTTCCAGCATTTAATAAATCAAGGGGTTGTGCTTATCCCTGTTAGGGGATTTGCGTTACAGGGATGCAAAGAGCGGAAAAGTAGTTTCCCCTCTTATCAAAAATTGACGGATCCGAGAAATAAGTAACAGTCTTCTAAAACCACTTTTGAAGAATGGATTTTTTTTCCTTCTTCTTTTTGACTACGGGAACTGAGCCCATTCGCCAAACCGCCCTTTTGAAATTATGTATTTTGATTGTATTATTATACGTTATATAATGATATATAACATATATAATATGTTTGTTTAGTAGTTGGTAAATATCTATATTACCAGAACCCAGCATAGTAGTTAAATTATAAGGTTTCGCGATAGCTGAAATGCGATAAAGATGGCTATTTAGTTTATTTGTGTTTGCTTTATTTAATGGGCAATCAAGGATTAAATGCTCGGTTGTTCCTATCCCTCCACATTCGCATGTGTCAGTTTCTCTTAGATTAATTTTAAATAGATGTGATGCTGCTAATGAGTGATTAAATCTCAGCCTACATATTATTGATGTCATTTGTTTACTTATTGTATGTTCTTTAAACCAAGGCTTATTGGGTATGCGTGGCTGTAGTTGTTTATAATAAAGTCCTTTCTGTGATTGGTTGTATTCCAACTGCCATTTATTTCTGATTGTAATTTTAGAGTATGCTGCCATATCCTCCATTGTACATTTATATGATGTAACGCCTTCTTTTGAAGCACCTTTAGCAATTTGATCGACAATTTCATTATTAACTAAACCTGAATGAGACTTGACCCACGCAAATATAATTTTCTGTTGTGAGTTGTTTAGCTCTTTTATTACTTTCAATATGTCAACCATAATGTAGTTAAGATTTTCATTTGGGTGAAAATTTGAAAGTTTTGCACTTTTGTTGTCAGTTAGAATAATTACGTGTTGTTGTCAATTTAATGTTTTAATATAATATAGTGCTTCTAGGATTGCTACAAGTTCTGCAGAATATCCAAATAGCTGCACCCACACCATTTTTTGATTTTGAAGCATCTGTGTATATTTGTAAGTATTCACTGAATAATTCGGACATATCCTGGTTGAAATTGGCGTCTCTTAAGGAGGGTAGTAGATTGTTATATTTAGGAAATATGTATGTATTTACTTCAATACTTTAAAGATCTTGACAAAAAAACGGTAGCTTATTTGAACACCACATATCGGCCATTAACTCATTTATTACATTATATGAGTCTATTAAACTTGGCGACTTTTTACTTGCCAATATTTATTCGTTAAGTCTAATATAAATAAGTCATGAATTGTGTTTAATAAGTCGCTGTTTTTAGATTTAAGTCTGTAAAGGAATTTTATACCTAGATAAAGTCTTCTTAATGAAAGTGGACATTCGACAGTTTCAATATAAATGTTAGTATTTGGAGTACTCCTTATTGCCCCAATGGAGAGTCGTAGACATTTATTTACTAAGCAAACCAATTTTTTTAAATGTGTATTTGCAGCCTGGTGATAAAATATGCACCCATAATCTATAATCGACCTTACAAATGTTCTATACAGATACAGAGCCATATTTGCATCTGCACCCCATGTAGTATGTGTTACGGCTCTCAATATGTTGATTGCTTTTTCTGCCTTTCCCAAAATATACTCTAAATGTTCCTTCCATAGTAATTTCCTGTCTAATATTATTCCGGAGTTCCGAAGTTGGTCTGTTGTAACGTGATTTGATTTGGTATCTTATGTTTTTTGGAAAATATACAAACTTGGCTTTTTTCTTCTGAAATGGACAGTCCTTTGTTAAAACACCGTGTCTTAATTACCTCATAGTTTTTATTGAGACTTTGTATTCCCGTTTCTATTTGACATCTGTCTTTGTAAATACATATGTCATCAATATGCAATACTTTCACGGATTATGTGTTTTTTAGAGATTCTTCAAGGTCGGCCGTATATATTAAAAATAAAATAGGTGATAATACACTTCCTTGTGGCAATCCTTTGGAAGTTCTTCTTGGACCAATTAGTTCCTCTTTGATTCTGACATAAACTGATCTATCTGTATATAACTCAATTATCCTGTGACAAAACTGTTCTGGTAAACCATAATGTACCATTTGGCGGCATAAAATGGACAAATTTACATTATCATATGCCCCTTTTATATCTAGAAAAAAAAGTAGTTTGACAACTTCGTTTATGCTTTATTTCCAAATTCTGAGTGTGTTTTTATCAGTTAAATATAACATTTAAACCTATAATATCAGGATTTGTTATTTCGAGTAGGAACGAAACAAATGTGAATAAAAATTTTATTTCTATTTTTATTATTTTATTTATACATGTAAATTGTAGGTATTAATAACTGTGACTATTTTATTAAAACAATTAACTGTAGTCGCCATTAATAGTTGTAAAAACTTATCTTTAATTTGACATATCGAATTTACATTTTGTTTGATAAGAACTATTAGTAAATTAAAAGTAAATGTGTAAATATTCTTTGGTTTCGCAAAGAAACTCTAACTGCTGTTTATTTTATTTAACGATTGTTTTTCTCGAAGCCCCATTCTCGTATGACTGAAATTAGGCTTCTGTGTAAAACAAAAATTTGTCAAGGACTTGCCTAACGGCAGAACTTTTATATTACGCCTTGCGTATACTTCTCGATGATTTCTTTTTAATTTAGAAGTTTTTGATCCCAACACTTTGGAGAAATGAAAAAAGAGGAAAATTGTGTCTTTTAAAATGATAAAAAATAGAAGCAGAGTTATCACATCATCTGCTTAGAGATGTAAATTTTCAGCCAGTAAATGGATTACTTTTTTTTATTATTTAAAAAGTTTTATTAGAGTTTTATCGTAAAATTCAGTAATTTTTATTTTGGTATTACTGTAACTTATAAGAATTAACTGAAATATAAAATATATCTTTAAAATTTCTTTTATTTTCTAGTCTAACAATGATTTTTAATTAGCTTATTATAGTATTTGAAAAACATTATTAAATGTGTGTATATATAAATCCAGTAGTGATCGAAACCTTCAAAACGAGCATCCGCAGTCGTTTCGGAATTAACCAAACGCTTACGTTCAGTCTTTCTATATAAAAAAAATCGATGGTCCCCCTAGGCTGAAAAATTCGTGTATATGAGCAGTTTTAGTGACGTAAATTCGATAATCGGCTGTTAAAGCCTAAGGGTACGTCAGCCGAAAACAACGGGCGTATTATGCAGTGGAATCATTGTAAAGTAAATAAAAATATTTTTTAGTTAATAAATTCTTTGTTTGTTATTAGTATCTAAGTAACATTTATAGGCATTATAGTAAAACTAATTTATGATATATTGCGTAACAAGTGTTGTAAGTAACCCATTACGTTTGAAGTGAAAAACTACTCGTGTAAGGTTCTATACTTTTTCTGTGTCCACCTATTTTCTTCTATAACATTAAGGAAATCAGAATTACTTAATTTATGTAATGTGTTGCCAACACACGAGTAATTCCCCTAGCATTACCCTAAGAAATATTTCTTTAATACTTAATGCTTAATGCTTACTACTACTTCTTACATACTTTTCGTCAATTGAACAAAATAAAGTGAATTTATTATTAGTGAAATACCTTTAAGATTAAAAGTGCAATGCCCCTAAATGTCGTTATTACATTATACAATTTCAATAATAGCGATTTTCTTTATTTCGTAGAAGAAAATAGATGGGCGTAGAAAAAATGTATAACGTTATACGAGTTGGAATCCCATTGCACACTTCTTGCGTAATGGGTTACTTACAACTCTTGTTACTTAATAAATTATTAGGTATGTCCTTTTTCTTACTAAACTTTATAATTAACATGCCCTGTTTTTTTTTCTAGTTATATAATTGATGATATAATCATTGAAATTTGACCTCCTTCCTGTTGACAATTTTATCTGGAATTTGGTAAACCCCTTTAGTTTTGGTGAAAATAAAGTTAAATAAATTCTGTTTCATTGTGAATCTGCTACAAAATGACGGTTTACACATTTTGTAACGACTAACGCCACAACACTTTAGGAGACTCATATTCCATCAATATGTCGCATACCACCATGAAGAAGACCTACTGGCCTATTAATCTTATCCAAAGATTAACTAAACTAACATTTTTTTGGTATTCTGCATTTTTTGCAAAGCAATGGATTAAATATTTGTTACGTTTGTTTGTAAATTTAGGGACTTGTGTAATGTAAGCTATTTTACCATTTATTGAAAATTTATCTTTAGACGTGAATTTTCTACGACTATTTTCGGGTGATAAGGCAGATACCAAAAAGGGGATTAGAATAGAGATCATTAGTCATCAGTCTTTTATACATTGGGAAAATATATTTAAAATTCTTAGATTTCTTAGTAGGTATAAGAAAAATATTTGGAAATTTAAGGTTAATATTCTAATCCTGAATGTTATGATTCAAAAAATTGTTAGAAACGGGTAACTCAGAAAATATCTACAGTATGATGCAAATGTATGGAATAAATTCATTATTTCAGAAACAAACGACTTAAAAAAAAATCTTAAATCTTAAATTTTTGAATGGCCATTAACTGCTATAGATGTGTTGGACTACTATTTTCGGGTGATAAGAGAAATTTTTCGATACCAAAATAGAATAAAGATAAAAAATAATTGTTTTAATACGCTAGGAAGATATATTTAAAGTTCTCTGTAGTAATATCACGAGAGAGTGAGAATAAATTAAAAATAATTCGACAGATTTTAGAAAACTTGTTGCCAGGCAATAGACACGAGAGCCCGAAGGGCTCGAGTGGCTATTGCCAGATGGCAACAAGTTTGAGAAAATGCCTGGAGAATTATTATCTAATTTATCGAACTCTTGTGTGGTATTCGATAGATTATTTTTTGACGTTACAATCAAAATCACTTTTAGAAAATAATTTGACAGATTTTGTTCAAACCTGTTGCCAAATAATTGGAATTGTTTCCAAATCGACGCGCTGCTTATCATGGTATTCTTACATGCACTTTCAATGATTATATTATTTATTTCATCGACTGATGATTCACTGAAACGTCTGGGATTCATTTTATGAATTTCTTGAAAATTTATGACAGACGCGTCAGATCAAGAAAATACGTTGTCATTTGGTTGTCACTCAATAAAAACAATGTACATTGAATTATTCTCGCTGGAATAATGTAAGTAGATTATTCCCACTATACTAATGTTTTGATTTGCTAGAACGTATATGAATTACTAAAATTGAAAATGTCCATTGGTTTCGAGAAACGTCAAAAAATAATCAGTATAATATGTGGGTTTGAGATTTGATGTTAATAATCAAATCTTGAATGTTACAAGTCACAAAATAGGTAGAAAGGAGTTATTAGGAGAAAATCTATATAAACGAGGAGTTTCAAATAACCACTTTAAATCGATCAACATGTATAGAGACGATAAGTAGTTACAATTTAAAACTGAAGCCAATTTGTTGTTTCTAAATGCCATGCGTTTGCTGTAAGTAAAAACGTTTTTCGGACACCTTACCTACTTAAGTATGATAAGTTAAAATTAGTTGTTTTTTTTTATTTTTCTGTGTGTTGTTATTTTTTTTTTAATTTCCGTCGGTTATTTTTTATAAATCTTATTTTCTTTTCTGTGAAGTTATTTGGTTTTTGAATTAATAAACAACAATGTCAAACTGTCAGTTTCTGACAAACCAAGCATGGCCAACTCACAATAATTATTGGTAAACGTTAAAATATCTATCAAATTAATACTTCGATGGAAAAATAAAATTATCTAGAAAACTGGTAACTTTAGGTATAGGGAGTACTTCATAAAATTTGAAGTATGATATTAGAACTTCTCGATAGTGATATAAAATACTATTTCTATTTAAAATTACCAAGAAAATAAAGTACTTGCATTTTTAATTACCCTGTATTTGATTTAACGAATGTTATGTTTTATAATTTTTTACAATTATTAAAAAACCATGGTTGCAATAGATCAATGATCCTATACACCTTTTTAATTATACAGGGAGTTAAACTTGATATAACTTTTCATAGTTTTTCCTGGTTTTTCTATATCATTGCACAGTTATACTGATCTTAGAGGGAATTACATCCAGGATAATCCCTTAGGGCTATTAACATCTAGGCTTTAATATTATTATGTCTCATTACTTTCATACTTGGTCTAGCCTTAATACTACCTAAACATCAGGTACCTAGCTATAAACAAACAAAATGTAACTTAAATGTCAATCTGATGATGCTTCTTAGCGAAACGACCGTCATTGTGATATAAAACATATTTTTTTAATTAAATTTGGAAGTTACGTTAAAACGAAGAGTTTTTTATTAGTCTTGATTATAGGGAAGTGTATTTACTGGACAGGACGAAATAAAAGTTTACTGGACGTGTGAAGGACTCCATTTAATTTTATACTGTACCCTTAAACACAAAAAACCACCAGTTAGTGATAGTCGGCTAAAAAGAATTTGAAAAGGGCCAGGGCGACAAGTTATTTTCTTTTCCAACTCTTAATTGTTTTGATAATAGTACAATAAATTTCATGAAGTCATCTTCGAGACCAGAATTAACCCGATTGTATAAGAAGTTACATGAGAAAAGGTGTAAGGCATCCCAATAAATTTATCTTAATTTTATTTTTATTATAAATATTGTGACAAAATAACTCTGTATTCTTGTTAAGACACCCATAATTTTGGATATCCCTACTGTAGGTAATTTACGAAAAAATCTATATAGCTTGAGGGTGGCGATCTAAAATATGTTACTTGCATGACACAGACCTTCGTGTTTTGAAAAAATTTAAATTATAGTTGAAGAAGCGTGGGTACATGTGAAAGTTGTCTTAACAGGTGTCGAGTTTTTTGTTCAATACAATTTGGTATCTGCCCTTTAGTGATGTTCGAAGATATTCTTTTAGATTTTATATTGATATATTGTGACTTTTGTGACGGGTAATTTTTATAAATAAGTTCCACCTGGTTCTTTCTTAATTATAGAACCGATAAATTATATAAATAGGGTAATTTTTAGGTGGGCGGTAGCATGGCTAATTGTTTTAATGGATGTTGTTTTAGCAAGAAAAACATATACTAGGAAATAGAAACAATTTTTTTAAATCGTATATTCCAGAAAAATATAGTTGTGTTTTAAAGTTATTATTAATCATTTATTCAAAGTTATAATTGAATATTTTGTTACAGGGAAAATTTAATACGACAGCTGCTAACATATTAGGTACACTAAAGATAAGGGTCTGGCAATTTGTTTCATTTTTATTTGCAAAGACAAAATTTAATCTTTTTCAAGTATATAAGGGTGGCCACCAGGGTGTTCAAGATTAATAATTCAGAGTTTAAAAAGCGTAAGATTGGAATGTTTAACATGGATATTCTAAAAACCGAATAGCTCTGAACTTTTCATAAAAGAAATTATGAAAATTATTTCTCCTCAAAAAAAGTCGTGGGTACAGTCAATAACAAAATTAAAGAAGCATTAATTAAAAATCGTTGAAATTTTAGGACAAAACAGGTCGATTTTTGTTGTAAATTAAAAAAAATTTAATCTATGGTAATTTTTTAAATACAAAGTTATGTGACATCATATTTAAAATGGATTGTAGTTATATTTTTTACGTTATTACACTTTTAAAGTCGAAAAATTTATTTAAACGCGAAACAAATTTTCATTAATAATCAAATCTAGGGCTTTCATAAATAAATACTCAAAAAAATTATTAATAGGTAAGCAGTAATAATTATACTGTGACATAAAAATCCAAACAACCACTTTAAATTATTTTATTTTAATAAAATTTGGTGAATTTATTTATTTTACTGAAATAAACAATTTATAAAATTGTCAGCCTTATCAGTTGAAGATTCCGGTTTATATACTGCTTTTTCTAAAACCAATAACAATCCAAAAAGAATATTGTAGCAGTAGTAAGGATCCAAATTTTGCGAAATTTGGTTCTTGACATTCTTTACGATTGGTTACGATGCCTAGGGTACGGAGACCTGTACGATTTCGTCAACTTAGTGAGTTTGATAGGAGTCGTATAGTGAGACTTCGAAAAGCTGGATTTTCTTTTCGGGAAATTGCAGTGCAAAGACGTGTAGACACCGTGGTTAGGTGTTGTCAGGCATGGCTTCGAGAAGGCCGTACGCAAAGATCAAGGGGCTCTGGACGCCCTCGTAGAACAACAGACCGTGAAGATCGCCACCTTAAAATATTGGCCTTAGGGGACGGTTTCTCCACTATCAGGTCCATTGCAAATGAATGGTTTGCAGAACACTGACAGACCTATTGCCATGCGAAGTGTTTACCGACGAATAAGACGTTTTGGCCTGTTTTCATAACGACCACACTGGGTCCTCCCATTAACTCCAGAACACCGACGTAAACGCCTTGAGTGCAGAGAACGGTCACTCTGGGATCAGGAATGGAACAGTATTGTCTTTAGTGACGAGTCTCGATTTTGTTTAGGTATGCACGATGGTCTAGCGAGGGTTAGAAGACGACGTGGTGAAAGGAGAAATCCACGGTTTTTTGTTGAAAGGCATGTTCATCGAACTGTTGGAGTTATGGTTTGGGGTGCTATAACTTATGGTTTTAGATCACCCTTAATCATCAGAGGTAACATGAACGCGCAGCGTTTTATCCAAGAAGTTTTAGAACCCCATCTTTTATCCTATCTTGACACCCTGGCAAATCCAACTTTCCAACAAAATAATGCCCGACCACATGTCGCAAGAGTCACAATAGACTTCTTTCAACATAATGATATCACATTGTTACCTTGGCCTCCAAGATCTCCCGACTTATCCCCAATTGAGCACGTGTGGGATATGATGGGTAGGAGATTGCTCAATTTGCAACGTCTTCCTCAGACTCTAGAAGAACTTCGAGAGGATTTTGTGGTTGCCTGGAATGAGATACCCCAGGAGGACATTGACCACCTGATCAGAAGCATGCCTAGGCGCGTTGGACAATACGTAACACATCCACACATTATTAAAGGTAAAAGGGCTTTAAAGCAATGCAATAATTTTGAAATTTTTATCATTTACTTCAGTAAATACTTGTACAAAATTTTATAAAAATAAAATCATTAAAACTGTGTGCTCGAATTTTTATGTCAGTTAGTATATTTATGCCACTAAGAGGTTTGTAAATATATCTTCTGATAGTGCAAAGAGCAAAAAAGACAAAAAGTTAGTAACTCGTCTTCTCATCTAACATTGCCTTTTGACGTACTACCTCAAAAAAGGGCAAATGGGAGAATAAGGAATTTTATATCTCCGAAGTTGTTAATGAATCGGCAGAAGATGTACCATAACAATATGTCGCATTGTTCTGCAAATGCTTTACGTTCCTTTAGGAAGTTGCTCCCCAGTAAGTTGGAAATATGCCCTCTAAAATGCTGCTTAGCTGGGCTAGTTATCAATCAATTGTGCTCACTATGAAGAAGGACCCAAAAAAACGGGAATTTCGTAATAACTTTTTTATTTTTTATTATTTCAACTCTAAAATTTAATTACTTTCAAAGTATTCGTCATTGACCACAACGCACTTCTCCAAACGAGTTTTCCTTTTGGAAAACTTATTTAAATTCACTCATCGGGATATCCTTTAAGCCTTTCAGCGTTTTTTTACTTCCTCCACGGTGGCAAGAAAATATTCTTTTTGAGTCGGGGGATCAAAAAGAATTCACAGGTGGCTACATCCGGTAAGTATAGGGTGTGGACAATCGGTGTCATTGCGAACGAGGGCTTTGATTTGTCGACGTTTTCTTGGGGTGTCCTGAACGAGGTTGGTCTTCAATAGCATTTTTGAAACATGAAAACCAATCGTTATATCTGATTTTACTTAAGGTAGCATCCCCATAAGCAGTCTTAAACTTTACTATAGTTTCCGCTGAAATTGCCCTAATAGAAAACAAGATTTCACAGCCGCATGTTATTCAAGACAATCTGCCATAATGCAAGAAGTTGTTTTACTAAAAAAAAATTCACAGGTGAATCAATGTACTCACAGCTACACAACACACACAGGACACACACAGGACATTTGGTCAAACAATAGGTTTCCCCATTTTCCTTCCCAACATCAGCGTACTTCCCAGAACTTAAGGGTTCCCCCGTATACTTTTAAAAATAGTAGATTGTGTCTCACCTATGGTAAACGCAATGCATAAAAAGGTAAAATCATTACACTTGAAGTAAAAAAATTTAAACAATCTGTACACATTATAAATACTAAAAATACGAGCATGAATGCTTGGTGACGAAGTAAAACTTAATAGTCTATTTAATGTACATAACAATCCTCACAGTAGTTTAAAACCAATAAGTGTAAAAGAGTTTCTAAAAGATCAATATTATGTATTTAAAAACAGATCCTATAGAAATTTAACTACATTAAAGATTAAACAGTTTTCGGAAATTATGCAAGAACTATGTAACTGAAATCTATATTTCATTAAGCAATTCATTAAGCTTCATTAAGCAATTATTCGATATCCATACATTTTCTACATCGTCGAAATTGTTCATTTTACAGACAAGATAGCTCACATGGGCAAAACTCCCCATATAGGGAATATAATGAAAAGGAATCTTCATTGGTATAATCATTGGCCCTTTTCCTTTTAAGAAATCCTAGTAGAAGAACATTATTTGACTTAACTTTATTGTACTAACCCTTACTTTTTGGAAGTCCATCCTATTAAGAATAATAAAAAACTCTTCGTTTTAACGTAACTTTCAAGTTTATTTGAAGAAGTTAGGTTTTTAATCACAATGACCGTTTCGCTAAAAACTAGCATCGTCGGATTGACATATTTAAGTTACATTTTGTTTGTTTGTAGCTAGGTACCTGATATTGTTTAGGTAGTATTAAGGCTAGACCAAGTATGGAAGTAATAAGATATAATTTCATATTTTACCCCCTCACTGTATCCTGAAAAATAGACCAAAAAGGTGGGAGATCAACTTAATAATACCAGTCCATAAAAAGGGAGGTTCGGTTGGGTAAACATAGTGGTACGGAATGAAACCCACGCAGGCGAAGGGCCTGATGTGAAGCCGTATGAAGTGGTTATCACCCTCACCACCGTGGGAACCAGTGGCTGCTGTTGGTGAGTGGCGTGAGGCTCTTAATACAAACAAACTGGAGATCGGATATACTGTTAAAATGGGGTATCTCATAGCAAAATATCTTGTTCTGTATTGACCAGGTGCAGAAAAACTCCTCAAGCCGCCCAAAGTTCGTTTGACGGAGTACCTCCTTCCGGAGGAGCAAGCTTCTTTCAGCGATGGGTGCTCCTGGTCTAGTATTGAAGGATATAGCTATGAGTGTCTTATTAGCTCTGCCGAGCGACCGAGTAACCAAGCAATATTTACCCTAACTTTAGATCCCAGCTCGTTTTAAGATTTACCGCATTGAATAGCCGCCTTTGAGGTTATTGCAGTAGTCCTGCAAACGAAATGGTCGATTGTAGGGTTAAGTAAGAATTCATTCTCCCTATAAAAACGAAGATCAAACACAGAGCTATATGCTTTGTATCTATGCTTCAGGCTTAATATAAAAATTTTAGAAAATCGAGACATCTTAGTGAGTGGGGTAAAGAAGTTTAGAGGAAGAGAGGAGCTCTTTTTTACTTTTATAGATTTAAAAACAGGTTTTAACACAGTACAAAGAAAGCTAAAATCAGCAGTAAAATTAATTATTAATTTAAATAATCCACTTGCACGAAGAAAGCTGAACTAAGGAAAGAATTAAAGCAGTGATATAGTCCAAGATATAGTCCTGATAACAGGGGAAAGCGGAGTCCATTCAGGCAAAGTTATGGGATAAAGGAATCTTCAACCGGTAAAAGTTTTATCCAGATAACGTAGTCCTTATGGTAGATTCAAAAAACATAGGTTGACTATCATATTGTAACAAACTTGGAATTATTTTAAAGTTTATTCATAGAATCACAAGTAAACAACGGTACAATTTGAGGCATTGCTTTTTGTCACTAATTATATGGTAATTTTCTCTTACTTAATTACTTTACGTTGACTTTATATATCATTTTTTCGATTTTCGGTCCTTATCTAGAAAGTATAGAACATTAAACTATAGAACGTTCCTGTTAATTCTAGTCCCTTACCCATATGCGGCGCAAGAGCAGAGGCCAACTCAAAGATAAATACTAACCTCATATTTATCAAGCTGACAACCAATATTAAACTTAAGGGAAAGGAGAATCCAACCTAATGTCTATTAAATTGACAAATAAGTCAGTGTGGGGTGTAAAGTAGGGTAGGGATTGCTATGTTAATTTTTACAGAGTTTGGTAGATAAGATTCAATGAAACGCCAAGTCAAAACCACAGACTTTTAATCAGGTAATATACAATTATTGCAACTAGTTTTGAAATGTACGAGAGTTGTCTGAAAAGTTTCCGACCTCAACATGAAGATGGCAGCACTCGTAAACAAAAGTTGGGAAATGTGTTTGTGCATGCTTTGAAAGTTACCCACTAAAATTTCAGCCATTTTGGACGCGCAGTTGTTGTTTGACAATCATTTGAGTGAGTCAATGTGAGTGTTTTTATGAAAATGGAAAAAATCGAGTATCGAGCTGTCATTTAATATTTGTTTTTGAAAGGCAATACGCCTACGCATATCAAAGACGAGTTGGACGTTGTGTACGGGGACTGTGCACCATAATTTACCACCGTGAAATTTTGGGCTGCTGAATTTAAACGTGGCCGTACCAGCTTGGGTGAAGATGAACGTTCGGGACGTCCAAAGACTGCAACCACTGATGATAATATCGCTCAAGTTCACCAAATGGTGCTAGACAACCATCGAATTAAAATTAGAGAGCTAGCAGAGGTTATAAACATGTCCAAAGAATGTGTTTGTCACATATTGAATCAAATTTAGGCATGAAAAAGCTGTCGGCGCGTTGGGTGCCGCGTTTGCTCACTTTGGACCAAAAACGTGTTTGAATGAACATTTCCAACACTCTGTTGGCGCAGTTTACGCGCAACACATTTTAGCGCCGATTAATTACTGTAGATGAAACTTGGATACACTATTATACTCCAGAAACAAAAACACCGTCAAAACAATGGACTGCGAGGGGGGAATCGGCTCCAAAAAAAACAAAGGTTATTCCTTCGGCTGGGAAAGTGATGGCAACTGTTTTCTGGGATAGTCATGGAGTTATCTTAATCGATTATCTTCAAAAAGGAAAAACCATTAAAGGAGCATACTACGCATCATTACTTGACAAGCTGAAGGCAAAAATTGCGGGAAAACGACCACATTTGCAGAAAAAAAGAATTTTGTTTCACCAAGACAATGCGCCGTCTCACACCTCAGCGGTTGTCATAAGGAAAATCCACGAATTACAGTTTGAACTGCTTGACTGCCCTCATTACTTCCCATATCTAGCCCCAAGCGACTTTTTTTGTTCCCTAAGCTTAAAGTTGCGCTCGGAGGATAGAGATTTTCACCTTCGTAAACAATTATTTTGCAGGGAAAGACGAGTACTATTTGAACGGGTTGAAGAGATGGAAGCCTCGCTGGGAGAAGTGTATAGACTTACAAGGAGACTATGTAGAAAAATAAAAATTAGTTTGAAGAAAAAATTTCTAGTATCTTTGTTAGGTAGGAAACTTTTCAGACAACCCTCGTATATTACCTGAATAAAAGTCTGTGGTTTTGACTTGGCGTTTCATTGGATCTTTTCTATTGGATTCAACCACATTTGAGATGGATGACCTTACCTTACAAACCTTAAAGATGTTTTAAAAATCCAATTATAAGTTCGTAATATTATAGAAGAAGTAAACAGAAAGGGTAATAGTAAAAGTAAATATAAAAAAAACAAAAGTAATGCTAGTTAATGGGAAACAAACAAGCGATCAAGACGTAACACAAATGAAATACAAAGAAGAAAAAAATATAAACAGTAACAACATTCAAATCCTTGGATACAGTGAAATGTATGAAGAAATAGCAAATAGTGGAAATAAAGCCATCTATTAAAATATGTTATGCCTAAACAAGAGCGTATTGTCATAAAAACGTCAAAGTGAAAAATGTATAGTAGAATTACGCCTATAATAACACAAGCTAATGCAAACTGGATACTGAACAGGAAACATGAAACAAAGGTTAAAGCAACAGGAATAAGGAGTGGGATAGAGTGGGAGGTGATGACTTTGACTTTCTTGATGTTTAAACAAGAATCAAATATAGTTACCCTTTTTCAGTAACGCTCATTAAAAAAGCAATTAAAAAGGATTAAAATTGTTTCAAAAATTCATCATTTTACAAAGAACTCGCCGGTTAAATATTTGAAATTTCTCTTTGTGATTTTTTATTAATTATATAGACAAGAGACGTCTTACGTAAAACAGATTTTTCTGTTGAAACATTCAAAAGAATCTCAAATATTTTACATTTTCGGTTCCGTTAAAATAGATGTTAATGAGGCAAAAGATTTAATCGTTTAGAAATAAAGACATTTTATGAATTGTTAAAGATGTATTGATTAGCAAAAGTTAATACATACTTGATTTAACAGTATTTTACAGTAAAAGATGGTATTTTTTTCTGGGAAGCAAAAAAGTAAAGGAAATATTTACCATAATTGCTCATTGACAAACATGCAGCAAGTAGAAGGCCAACATAAATATACTGTCATAATATAGGGGACGATATTAACTAAAAAAACGAACTTATGGAAATAATATTTACATTAACATACTTTTGCTGCATTACGATAAAATCGATAAAAAGTATTCATTTCCACCAACGGTCGCCTAAACTGAGAAGTTTTGCTGGCATTTTTATTTATGTAAATAGTGATATTTTTATTTTTTTGTACAGGGTTGCAAAAAAGTCTTGCAGTAAGGCTTTTTCTTTAAAACTGATACATCTACAATTAGATTAAAATTAAAATCACTTGTAACCGGCTGCAGTAGCCGGCAGAGAAAACCCGATTTTCCTGAAGGTCAAAAACCGCGTTTACTTTTAGAGACCAAAAAATCGCATATGTAGGTAGGTAGGTTTTGCAGAAATGATTAACAATTCTATTCGCAGCTTTCACCATAGATTAGAACAGCTGAAAAAGAAATGGACACCTTGGTCACTTACTGCAAACGAAAACATTGTAATTTAGTTCAATTTTATATTAGTGTTATGTGTTGTAAAAAACCATGTGTATAAAATTATATGTTTAATACAAAGTTTTTTTAATCATTTATTATTGTGTCAAATTACTATCCTTTTTGAAAAGTGTATGAAATGAGCTTTTCTCTGACGTGTTCTTCTTGAATTATTTTGTAAAAAATGCAGAATATATTGCCAATTAGTATTCAACATTGTATAATTTTAATTAAATTTATTGTACTAATCGTTACTATGTGAAAGTCCATCTTATTAAGAATAGTAAGCAACTAAACGGTTGAACGAAACTTCCACTATACGAGGTTGGGATAAAGTATGGAACCAAGTAAATATCTTTTTCCTACGACCACATATGAAAATGCTAGATTGCACACTTATTTGTACTTAAGAAAGTAGCTAATATCAATACACGTATTGAAAAGTAAATATCAATACACGTATTGAAAAGTAAAAAAATATAGTTCTATGATCTGTGACATTTACGTCAAATTTATCAATAGTAAAAACACATGAATGTCAAAGCAAGGACCATTTAATTTTTTTAAATCCTTTTTAAATCCTTTTGTCAAATATTGTATTGTAATTGCCAATACAAATTTTTCTGTGTAAAGTAAGAATAAAGAATAAAGTTTCTTATAGGTTTTTAAATTTTTAAAAAATAACCATATTTTTATTCAGTATTATTATTTTTATAAAAACACTTTTGGAAAGAACAGTTTATTCTTCTTTTTTATATTGTGTTTATGTTCCGTGCATGTGTCGAATGTGGATTTTTGAAGTTATGTTTGTGTTTCTGTTTACAATTATCTTTGTGTCTATTATTGTTATATTACTTTTCAATTAATTTCACCAATTGACCATTTTACTTTTAATTTTTATAGAGCCCACAAAAAAAATTAAAATGTCATTTATCTAAAAATAAAGAATTTTGATGTGAATTCCTGAGAAAGGTGGTTATTTGATTTTAATTAATTATATTTCCATACAATATATAAACTCGTTTAAATCCTAATTTTTAACATGACAATTTAAAATAACAATTAAAATAAATTTTATAAATAGATTTAAAAAATTTATTATAATAAGAAATATTGGGATCGTAGTAAAAATCGTGTACACAACGCGTTGGAAAGTGTATTTCTTGCACTCGTTACGTTTCCGCACTCGCCACTACGCGGCTCGTGCTAAACTTCACTTGTGCGTAATACTTCACTTTCCACACTCGTTATGTAATATACTATTAAACGAAAAGAACGATATTTATGAAAACTTGCAGGTAAGTGCAATGGAACAAAACGCATCTGATGTACATTTTTTTTAAAATAATATACATCCGGTTTAACCGGAAATGCCATCAACTTCTTTAATTTAAATGGGTCACCCTATATATTTTTACAGATTTTGAAAGAGCTTGTTATTTTGAATTCATACACACTGAGTTTAATGTAAACAAATTTGGAAAAACGAGAAATAACTCACTGTTAGTAGTACAATAGATGTACATTTCATTATTTTAGAATAATGAGATACAAAATTACTTCAAATGTTCAAAATGCTCGCTGTTTACTTGCTGACAATATGCCATCCTATTAACAAATTCTTGAGTCACTCTTTCCAAGACTTCTCCACGTATTAGTTCACATTCATCAATCATTATTTGTCTCAATTCCTGTAAGCTTGTTGGTCGTCTAACGTAAACACGTGATTTTAGATAACCCCAAAGAAAAAAATCTAACGAGCTAAGATCCGGAGAACGAGCAGGCCACTCTATGAATCCTCTACGACCAATCCATCGATTTGGAAAATTCGCATTCAGAAAATCCCTAAACCGTCTATCATAGTGGGGAGGTGCTCCATCTTGTTGAAACCAAATATTTTGTGGTAATTGCCCATTCTGTTGAAGTGCAGGAATAATTTCGTTTTTTAGTAGATCCAAATACTTTTTACCATTCAAGTTTCACTTCTGTGAATGCTGGGTATGTGCTTTATGAATCCAATGAGGATTCTCATTTGACCAAAACCTTGAGTTACGGCGATTAACTGTTCCATTTAAACAAAAAGTTGCCTCATCGGAAAAAACTATGCTAGAAGCAAAATTTTCGTCGACATTACAGATGTCCATTAGCCGTTCGCAAAATTCCACCCGTCGTCGGTCAAAATCATCGTATGACAATTCTTGAACCAACTGTACCTTATACGGATGATACTTTTCACTTTTTAATATTTTTCCTACAGAACGTCGACTGATGCCATGGTTTAGTGCCAAATTTGTGGTGGAAGTTTGAGGTGATTCTACTAAACCGATTGCAATATTTTGTTTAACAGTTTCGTTTGTTGCAGTTGCGGTCTTCCAGGTTTTAGCAAATTTTTTACCATCCCAGTAGTATTAAAACGTTGTAATGTTTTAGTTACTGTTGAGCTTAGGATTTCTCTCCGGATGCAAATTATTAAAAATATGACACTTATTCACACGATCACCATAACCGATCATCATTAAAATTTCAATACGCTCTTTTTCACTTAATTGAACCATTCTAAATTGTGCAATTTATTTCAAGTGTAGTGTTCTTAATACAGTTAGAAATTATTTCAATGACCTTTTTCCCAATAGGTGGATTGGATGAAGACGTAGAACGATCGAATAGCCGGCTAGATCCCCCAATTTGACTCCTCTCGATGACTTATTATGGGGTGATTTAAAATCTAAAATATAAACCAAACTATATTGTTGATTTAAAAGCTAGGATAACTGAAGAACTTAACAAAATGACCCCAAAGGTCCTACAAAATATTGTAAGAGAATTCCAAAATCTCTTCGGTTACTGTTAAGAAGTGAATGGTGGTCATTTTAAACAGTTAATTTAATTTAAAATACATTCTAAATATTATGTGACATTATTATCTTCATTCTACGTAAAGTTTCGTAATAGAGACATTATTAAAAATTTACATCTTAAAAATCAATTTTGTCATAGGTAATACCACGAGTCCTTAAAATTTTGTCGATTATTTTTTGACGTTTCTCAAAACCAATAGACATTTTTAATTTTAGTAATTCATATACGTTCTAGCAAATCAAAACATTAGTATAGTGGGAAAAATCTACTTACATTATTCCAGCGAGAATAATTCAATGTACATTGTTATTATTGAATGACAACCAAATATATACAAAACCTCAAAAGTAATTTTGATTGTAACGTCAAAAAATAATCTATCGAATACCACACGAGAGTTCGATAAATTAGATAATAATTCTCCAGGCATTTTCTCAAACTTGTTGCCATCTGGCCATCTGGCAACAAGTTTTCTAAAATCTGTCGAATTATTTTCAATTTATTCTCACTCTCTTGTGATATTACTACAGATAAATTTTTAGTTTCGACGAAAACTTTTTTATTGGGCAAAACATTGAAAATTAAGCGTTTTCATTGGACGAAATCACAAAACCGTGATATTTTAACAGGTGAAAAAAATAATCAGCAATGATTGCACCAAACTTAAAATAGTTATTATATCTGAACAAAGCACTAAAATCCAACAAGGTGTCACATGACTTCCCTTGTTTTTTAAAATTTTCGGGGATCAGCTTATAATTCAGGAGTGCTGGAGGGGGATAATATTTTTACACTGTTACTTAAGAAGAAAAATTGACCAGTTTCAGAATTTTTTCACATACTACATAAGGTCTGTTCCAACATAAAAGAAAACCGTACACAATTCGATCATTTCCATTCGTTCAGTTATTTAATCTTTATAATATAATCTCATATAATACGACTGGTCAAACAAAAATTACAGATTTGTGAACGGATATATGTTGTGTTGGAAGAGACCTATAATAACAATAAAATTAAATGTATTTCATTCTTATAGACCGCACTGAATATCCGAACGCGACTTTTATCTACAATTTAATAATTGAAGCTAGACCGTCAAATTTAAATAATAATTTTATGTCTAGTTATTATTTTAATGGTAAAGGACACCCTTGAATTTGGGGTAAAGCAAGTATTAAAAAAAGTACTCTTCTACATAATCTGATACGGCGAATAAACAAAAATTACGACCAACTTTATGGATAAATGTAATGAACTTTGGGGTGTTACTTCGGATGTAAAGGAAGAATGGCGAGGATTAGCTTTTTCAAAATATTATTTTGAGTAAATTATAAAATATAAGAATACGAATGCGACTGTTTTTTCTGAGAGAAACTAAAATAATGGTTTTATCATAACACGTTTATTAAAATAATAACTTTGTTGCGTTTTTAAAACTAAAAGATTATTATTTTATTAGGAATACTACTCAATACTTGCATACTTTGTATGATGCAAGTATTGGCCTTTTTATCATAACGTGCGCAAGCGAAGCTGCCATATTGAAACCGCGGCAATTCAAAAAAATTAGTCAATAATGGCTAGGCAATAAATATTATCTCCACAAAAAAGATAAATTAATGGAAAAAACTATCCATGATGGTTTATTTAATTATAGTCTAGCTGAAGGTCATAATTGTGAACAAATCATAAGGTGGCTAAAATGTGATAGGCGTCAACAAAACGGGAAAATGTAAGTTTATTGAGAGGTTAGGTATTAGCATTTGATTACTAGCTGCAAAATTACACCTAAACAAAATTAATATTTTTATATAATTTTTTATAAAAACATAAACGGTAATACCTACTTAAGTGGTAAATTCATTATTTAAAAAACAAATGCAAGTTTTAAATTTTTTTGAAACAAACCCAGTTGAAATATCGAAATTGTAAGTTAGATTTTCACTTATATCACACGACATTTTTTTGAGGGCACGGATAATTTTTTTAGAAAATTTCCATGAATAATTTCAGCTTCCATGGTATTCGGTAAGAAAATTTCACATTATTTGGAAAAAATCTGATATCTATTACAAACCTTAATAATTACTAGTTTATACGTCTGTACCATATAGAGAAATATAATATATTTTTATCCATTGTCTATACGTTGTTGTCTCAGCGTTCTCTATGGTTTCAGCTGTCAAAAAATGTCCACTTAAATAACGTGAAGCCATTAAAAAAATTAGTTACCATGGTAGTTGGACAAAATGAAGGCATTTTATTGGTTAAAAAGTAGAAGTGTGAAATATTTAATATGTAAGCTTAATAGTATAAAAATCAACTGCTATAATTTGTATTTACTATTATCCTCAAAACTTGTACGCTGTGACTCGCGCTATTCCAAGTTTTCGCAAGCTGGGTTCAAAAATCTATATACCTACCGCGATTTGGTCAAAAAGCAGACTATACATTGAGAATATTCATTTTTTATCACATCGTATAGAATAATAGTATATTATTTAACGAGCGGTAATGTAGGTCATAACTCACGCAGATGAAGTTTGCAGCACGAGCCGCAGGCGAGTGCTGTAATTCATCAAGCGAGTTATGACCATTACCGCAAGTTGAATACTATACTTTATCTACGACTTTAACAATAAATAGATGATTAAAAAGTTTGAATTATTGTGAAATCTATTAGATAGGTACCTTTGTCGCCAGATATTTTTCATGAAATTATTAAGTTCTGGTGTAAATGTTTTTGCCTTTTTAGCTACATGCTTCTCTGATTGACGTTGAAGAAACGCAAGTAATTTCCAATAATTTTCTATATTTATTTTATTATTTAAATTGATTGTTGTTCTCAGCATAGAGAAGAAAGTCCACAGAGATGCTTTATACTTACTGCTCAGTTCTTTAAAATATACCTAAAGAACATTTTCTGTAAAAGAGTTTACATTCTTACTGATACATCAATTTTAAAAATTTTTGTTGACCGCTTTGTTTTGTGACTTTTCGGGTAATAAATTTTATACTGTAGCATTAGCTACTTGCCTCAATTCTGGAGGTGTAGATAATAATTCATCTTCACTCTCTGAATTCATCTTTCTTAACACCTTTATAATTTTTAACAGATTTGAAAACGTCAAAATATCTGACATTACTCCCCTCAATTACAATAATGGACTATTCCGTTTCATCGAATCGGCCACCTTTGGTATTCGGTTCTTTAATTGTGATTTAGAATTAAAATTTAATTAATTCCATGGATTGAGTAGACATTTATGTAAAAAATAAACACAATGAATAAAATTAAAAAAAAGGTTTGGTAGGCACAGGGGATCGAACCGCCATTGATTCCGTAGCAGTAATATAGTTACTGTGACAGTATGGTGTAATAACTCACTAGAGAGTTATTATAACTCACGCTTTTTGTTTATGGATACTATTAATTCCTCAAAAGCAGTTGAATAATTAATGTATAATTTAATAGGAGTAGATAAACACATTTTCATTACTGAAATTATTTTAAACCTAACCTAACTATATCACTCATATCGAAATTTTTACTCCATCCGACCAATCACAAACTAAAACTATGACTCTTAAATAAACTTTTTAATAAACTTAAAAAGTTTTATTTTTTAATGTTCTTAGTGAGATGGACTAAAACATTACTATAATCATTGATCATAACCCTTTTTTGTCGGTTAATTTGACTTACGCATTTTCTTAAAAAAATTAACGACTTTAATTAGCATGGTTGTTTACAAGCTGATGCTAACGCAAGCGCACAAAAAATGGCTTTGATAAAAAGGCCTATTGATTTGAACTTTGACAACTTTTTAACATTTCAAAGTTGCCAGGTCCCCCTTGCGGTTCGTTGGGTAAAACAATGCGTTGTCTCTCTGATAAACATTTTTCCCCTTTGATAAACGAGGATATTGTTTTAAATGGCTGTTTTGGGCTAATCCGAATAAATAATTTTTTTTATTTAAAAAGTTAAAAATCTGACAGGAAAGAACAGAGATTTTGTGTTAAATTCAAATTGGAAGCATAAAATTCATTTCCATTATTTAAACACCTACTGTATATGAAATTTAACATAAGGAGAATTATTAAAAAAACTATTTATTACAAGAAAGAACTCTTGGACTGGTAAAAAACTTACAATAAATAAATTACCCATCATTTTTATACTACTATGTATATCTCGAATATTGAGTAATGTTTAACTGAAAAATATAAGAATATGAAAAAATGTTCAATAAAATCGTGGCAACTGCGCATGTTTGGACACGTTACATCAGAGACCACAGAATACTCAAATCGTACAGAAGCTAAGACTTCCCTTTTTGACATAACCAAATTTGTATGCGACTGTTTTGTGATTGTTTTCCGGCTGCCTTACCGGAAAACCAATCATAAGAATACCAAAAATAGGGCGGAAAGTACTGTTTATCAACCCAATGGCGAAAAATTCATAATTCCACAATTTTTTATAGTGGCAATGAAAAGTATGCCTTGGATTTGACATTTTTAAATCAGAATATAAATTTTGACCAGTTCTACAAAGGGAGAGTATTTTTCAAACAAAATTCTATAAATTATAAAGCAAAAATTTTTAAAACACTATTACAAGAAGAGGGCATCCTATTTTTAACAGAAGCGTCTGATTCTGAATACCTCATAAAGAAGGCAATACATAATAGTTAATCAATTGATTACTAATTCCAAAGTCATGTCGAATCAAATTATGTAATATCACACACGCGATATTTTTTAAAAACGCACAGAACGTAATTATTTAAGCAAGAATAATGAATAAAAAAAATTATTAATTTTTGTGAATAAATCACTTTGATTTGTTCAATTTGATCATCAAATATTATCAATCTAAAAAATCTAAAACACTATTACAAGAAGACGACATTCTATTTTTAACAGAAGCGTCCGATTCTGAATACCTCTGAATACTATATATGAGGCATTAATAATATTTGGTTATTCAATTCATTATTAATTCTAAAGTTATGTCGAATAAAATAAAAAAAAATATTTGAGAAATTTAGAAACAACGAAAATAGCAGAGTATTAATCAACGTCGTGTTATATTTAGATTATTTCCCACGACGATTATATAAATTTCATTACAAAACTTAACAGAACACAGACATCAGGATAACAACTAAAGTAATACTATAAAACTAGCAGTAGTATTTGACATATATATGTGATGTTTTGAAGTGCCTATTTCTGTAGTGTAGAGAGGTATTCGTTAATCTCAGATCTAGCGAAATAGTAGCTTATAATTGACTACAATTGGTCTAGATTTTAAAAAATGTGACATTTTATTGGTTAATATAAAAGAAGGGGTATAATTACTTAATAAATGTTTTTGCTATAGAGAATTTTAATTTTCACACAAAATAATATGAATTACACTTTTTTCGGTATACCTTTATGGTTTGTAATTCTGTAATAATAACCATATATATATGATATTAACACTCCAACTGACGTTAGGGTTTTTTTATGTTGCCAGGTACTCATTGTGAAAAGTATGGTCGTTTTAGATGCTAAAAATATGAAAAGTGTATTTTTTATTTAGAATCTATAAGGTATACAGATTTTATTGCCATCAGTTATTAGCCCAAAAACCGATACCCTCCCTTGTTTATAGGATTTTCAAGAGAATAAGGATGAAAAGTCCCGAATATAAAACAGAAGAAAAACTACCAATTAAATTAAAATATATGAAGAACAAAAGTAAACACTCATAAAAAAAAACAAATAAATGAATTAATCAAACAGAAAAAACGTGTTACAATTACAATTCGGCGTGTTCCAGCGTAGATTTTCCAAATTCAAATAAATTAATTTTGCCGCAACCGAATTAAGTAAAAAAAAAAACCGTCAGTTTTCTTACGGTTGTCGAAACAGAAAAATCCAATTAGAGAAAATATTCTCGAGCGCGGTAAAGTCCAGGTATTGGTATTGGAAAAGTTGAATTTTCTACTTGATTGCTTAACTGGATTATATTCATTCTGACGGAGCCCTTTTCTATTATTTCATTGTTGCTTTTTGTAAAATATTTGCCGCTAGGGCAACACAACCGTAAACGCTCTGATCCGTTAAAATCAATAAGCCCCTTTTTCCATTATTACAAGACGCTTTTTGTTGTATTGTATTGTTGGTATACTTTGATAAATATGTTTTGTTTCTTTATTTTTTTCTGTATCTTAACTTATTATGATGATTTAAAAGGCAGATGTACTTTATAATACATGAATTCAATTCAACTCATGCAAAATATACATAAGGTAGACTAAACTAAGCCTTTAAAATTGTTTTCTGCCAAAAGAATATTTCTTAGTTGCAAAATTTACTCTCTTACCTTATATACTCTTATACATATACTATTTTTATACTAACCACGATACAAACATACATTTTGTGTATCGTGATAATAAAAAAAGTTATCTGAAATCATCTTGACAAAAGTTTTATTGTTTTAAATTCCATAAATTAAAGTAAATTTTGTTATCTAATTTAAAATGCAAATGTTCAAATAAAAAACAATTCTTAATCATTCATTTTTACTATTTTAATTATATAAATTACTGCGTTTCCAATCTCACACTGTGTTTTCGAAAATATATGTTTTTAAGGTATTTTTCTCCACTAATAACTTCAAGGGTTACTTTGCTGACAACATTTAAACTTAAAACTAGGATGAACAATTAAAAATGTACAATAATTAAAGTTTACTGAAAATACTCACATCGGCAAACTTCTTGCACCCCCTTATGTTTGTCAAAATGAAACACTATTATTATAAATTAATGTATTAAAAACTTTATTTTTTTGTTACATATTTATATATTTTAAATTTACAATATGTTTCGTTGAAGCTGTAAGAAAATAATTTAACCTTATCTAACCTAACCTAACCCTAACCTAAATTTGTAAGTGTTTTAATTATTTAATTTATTAGATCTGTTGGCCATAGTTTCCTAAGTCCTTGAAATGTGGGAGGAGCGTTTAGCAATCTTGCTTCGTTGTTAGGATGGCCTGCCAGTCCATCAAGGTAGTTACCTGTGATTCGTCTTATTTCTTCCTCTACCAGAGGTGTAGCTGAGTCCTCGCGTAGAGTTTTTTTGCTTACATACCAGGGCGCGTTGAACATACATTGGTACAGGAGAAGCTTGCTTTCGACAGTGAGTTTGGATTTTCTGCCTATAAGCTAGGTCATTTGTCTTACTTTATCGTTAATCTGAGTTTTTTTCCATTGAATGTGTGGTTTCCATGTTAATCTTTTGTCAATAGTTAAGCCCAAATATTTTCTCATGTAAGGTATCCCAAAACATCTGGTTTACCCAAGTATTTTGCTTTGGTGCTGACTGGTAGCTGCATATTGTTTAGTATTACTGTTGCACATGTACCTCTTCGATTTGTAAAAGTGACTTGAGTTGACTTTGTTTCGATTACTTTAACTTTCCATTGTATCAAAATATACATTTAATTTGTTTATGCATTCAATGAATGCAAATTGGCTAAATTAAATTTTATCTAAACAAAAATAAAATACATACGAAAAATATAATAATAATAATAATGTTTGTTGACGACCGTGCTATAAAACCTTAATTATACATGTGCTTGCTCAAGTATAATGTTACCCATTATTCACTAGCGAATAATGAACCATTATACACTGTATGAAGTCAAAACAGCACGTATGTCTAAACTTGGTATGAGAATATTCTTTGTTCATAACACGATAGCATACACTCCAATACACACACGCGTAATAAGTGTTGCCTATACAGAATGTACTTTGGTACTTTATACACAGATACACACGAATATTATTCAATACGAGTATTTTATATGAACTTTTATTTACATGCTATTCTACAATTTACTTTGTCTTTGCAGTCTTTTTGATTTGTAATTTATTATTATAAATAGTGCTAAATAAGAAATGATAATGCTGGTACGACATTGTACTTTACTTTATAAAATAAAGATTTTTTATAATTACTAGTAAATTTTATTTGAAAGTCGTGAACACAGTATAGTATTCTCCTCGCATGTAATGGCTATTATTCACTCAGATGATTTACTTAAACTTCATCTTCGTGTATATGCTCATTGAATAACATACTATTATTATCACAATTACAATAAATTTTTTACATTGGTAAAGAAGTTGGGAATAGCTAGGTTACCAACAACTTGTGTGTAATGTAATTTAAGAATTTTTTTACATATCCAATCCAAAAATGACATATCTAGTATAAAATAACATATTCGGCAAAAACAATTTATATATCCAGTAAAAAAATTGACAAAAATCAGTAAGCTCGCACCTAAGTAATTTAAAATATACAAATATGTCCAAAAGTTTGGGTTTATAAAAACTCTCGTTGATATTTATTTTATAGCGTTTTTAAAGCAAAATAGTAATAAATTTGATTCGTTTTTGTATTAATTTGGTCATATTTAATTGATTTGGGTGCTTTCACATTATTCCAATTCTTGTTTAAATTTTATTTGAGCTGTTTAAAAATGCCCAGAGACATGATATCATATTTTAATAGGTCTAGAGTAATTCCTTTGTTACAACAGGGCTTTGGTCAAAGTGATATTGCGAATATTGTTGGTGTTACTCAGGGTGCTGTATCAAAAATAAAAAAAAAATCCAAGACACAAATGATGTAAAGGATCATCCCAGAAGTGGCAGAAGTCGATGTACAACAGCAGCACAAGACCGGCAGATAACATTGATAGGTCGAAGAAATCGACAGGAATCTACAAGTGGCATATCCAGAGAAACTGCTAGACTTGAGGGCAAACAAATACACGAAGATTAAATGCGGTAAATTTGTATCGCAGAAGACCTCTACGTGTTCCCAAACTAACCTATCAACAAAAAATTGTAAAGAATAATAAAAAACTCTTCTTAGTAAGATCGACTTCCAAAAAGTAAGGGTTGGTACAATAAATTTAATAAAAAAATTTAAGGTTGCAATGGGCTCAAGAAATGTTACACCATGGTCCTAACTGGAATTACGTGATGTTCTCGGATGAATCAAGAATTGGCTTGGTTTCTGATTCGCGAAGAACGCTAGTTTGGAGGGCCCCAGGATGACAAGCCCGATTAGAAACAGCCCAACCACGTGATCCATTTGAATTTTATTTAAAAACCTTTTTTTGCTTATTAATTTATTTTTAAAAATTTGTAATACATTGTACATTTTTCACCTCAAAAGAATAAATCATTTTTTTTGTATTTTTTTTCTGACTTCGAGATTTATTTAGTATTGGTTAGAGTTGTAGCAAAAAGATGTTAACTTATATCGAAAAAATTATTTATAAAAAATAATAAAAAGATGAAATATTCCATTATTCCATATGTGTATTTAATAATAATGGATTCCCCAAAAAAAATAACTTATTAGTTATTATTTATTATAATTTTAAATTTAAAATATTTATATTTTTTAGTTTTTTGTATTTTGTATAATAAAATGATTATCAGAATTTTAAATATGAAAAAAAACACTTTAGAGCTAAATCAAAAATGTATTGATATCCGGTGTGTGCTCCCCTGTTCTATAGTAAGGTGTTGACTCGCCTATGCATGGAAACAATGGTATCTTTTGTTAATGGTATCCACTGGAATGTTGTTCCATTCTTCCTGGGCCACAAATGTGAGTTCAAGGAGGGTGCTAGGAGGATTATTTCTAATATTGCTCTTTTAACAAAATTCCACATGTGCTTCATGAGATTCATGTCTAGAGAATTTGCTGGCTATGGTAATCTTTGAATATCCCCAATCTCCAGTGCATTTTGTACTTTTTTCGTGCGATGAAGCCTAGCACTGTCATGCATAAGAATGAAGTTGTCCTCAATTTCATTTTGGAGAGGATAAATACTGGGTTTAGTAATTAAATTTATTGTACTAACTCTTACTTTTTGGAAGTCAATCTTATTAAGAATAAGAAAAAACTCTTCGTTTTAACGTAACTTACAAGTTTATTTTAAAAAATTAGGTTTTTTAATCACAATGACAGCCGTTTCGCTAAGATTAGCGTTACGTTAAAACGAAGAGTTTGTTATTGGGTTTAATAATGTTTGGAATATATCAATCCCTTGGCATATTGCCTGGGATAGGAATAAGCTGCGTACGACGACCATGCATTATGCTTCCCCAAAATATTGCTGATCCTCCTTGGTATAGACGACTTCTCTTGCAAAAGTTAGTCTTTCTTGTCGCCCTGGTCCTCTACAAATTGTCACTGACTAAACCAATTTTGGTAAAAGGACATTTAGCCATTGGATTAAAATTCAGCCTGTGTGTTTCCGCACTGTACCTATGTATCTGGAAAAGAACCTGGGTACTCTTAATAGTCTCCTTCATCCCAAATTGGATCTGACAAGTCTTCGCCGTATTGTAGTACTGGAAATTAATCTACCATACGTTGTTCTTGAATTTGGGCAGCTGAAACTGTTATGATTCTATTCCGACGTACCCAACATAGTAGGTACCGATCTTCTCTTGCATTCATTACCCTAGAATATAAAGTTTCCAGGCAACGGTGATAGTATTAAAATACAAATTGTGATAGGAAATTGTTTTTGTAAACTTTTTCATATGCCCAGCACTGGTGAAATAAATTAAGATTAAATGAACAAAATAACAAGCTACAAGGAATATTTGGTTTTAAAATTTACGAGGGACACCAAGAATTTTGGCGATGAGTATTTGTCTGTCTTAAGAATATTAGAAAACTTTAACACTTCGCGGGAAGTAAAAATTTAAGGTAACTTTTCTCTAGATTATTTGATTGTATTTACACACTATATAGCGGACAGTCTATTAACAAATGTTGTACTGTAAGAGGAATTTCACAGGTGTCACACTGTTTCACGGGTTGTCGTTCCAATATATTGTTATGTTTATCTGTGTATGTATGATTTTTTTTATGTTATAATGAATTTGATTTTACATGAATAATTGATTTTTTTACAGACACTAACATAACCTTTTATTTACTAAAACAAATAAAAACTTTCCTTCTCAGGGTTCTGTGGGTTCACAGGCTCTAGGTATTATAATTTATTATTATTTACTATTGTAGTTACTTGAACGCCCTATATCAATTGTTGATTTATTCTATTATTATTATTATGTTAAAAAAAATGGAAGTTTTTAATTAAATTTACTGTTAAATGCAAAACAGATCAACCAAATTCAATGTAATGTTTTATTACATAAATGTTTCCAAAAAATTAACACATTTCATTATACAAATACAAATTCATGATTGTTTAAATGTTCTTTCATACATCACACATTCACGCTAATGAAACTAATACTATTACAATTAATTATGCAACTCACATAACAATTATGTGTGAGTTCTTTTTAATTTTTACAGTTGGTAGTCCTTTCTATAATTACAGTTACAAAAAAAAATGGACGATAGATCACTAAGCGTTATTGAAAATTTAGTTTCTCACACACTGGTAAGTTTATTTAACAAGAATTCATTAAATACCTTTTTATTACTTCTCCTAATAGCGTTTGATACTGCCTCGATGTTTTAAAACAATATGAATACCTTTATATTGTTTTGTAGACTGTGGTTGACTGTTCGTGTGGGTCTCCTGCTTTCCTCCCGCGTGGAATCCGGTTCAAGGTGTTACGAAGATCACTCAGGATCCACCTTTTACTTTGGGAACTTTTAAAAAGGTAACTTACACTGGTCACAAATCACTATTTTACTATCTAATTACTATTTTTAACAAAATTTCATATATGATTTTGATTAATCTGTTTCTAATAACTTTTCTTAACAAAAAAAACCTTTTATTCCTTCCAAAAACAAAAAAATTACTAATTCCCTTTTTTAAAATCAATAACTACCCCGATTTTCCTTTTTTTTTCTTTTTTATATTCAAATTCGCCCTCTATATCTCTAATTATGCTTATATCATTCATTGTCCAATCAAATTAACCTTATGGTTTTTTATAAATAAATTTAATAATATCTAATAAAGCTTTGTTTTGAGAATAGGAAACATTACATCTTATATTTCTAAATTGGAATTTGTTTGTATCACATCTTTTATTATTTAATTCATGTCAATTACGTTAACCTTTTTCTTCTGTCATAGTTGACATATCAAAACATCTCTTTAGAAGCTACCCTATATCAGGCGACAATTGATGTCACTGTCATTTAATTCATAACCCCATTATTTGTTTATCTTTTTATTTTTCAGATTGTATAATTAGATGTAAGCAAAATTTCAGTGAAAGCTTTATAAGTACTAATTTTGAATAATTTGTTATAGGCATCATGAATACATATTTAGATAATACATAGAAACCATCAACCTACTCGTCTGTATGGTAAATCTTATATTATTAAATCTTATATTATGTAACAGGTGATTTGTTGACAATTTTAATTTATGGAAATATAATTTAAATTTTATTACATTTCTTTATCTGTTTAAATTTAAATAAACTACCTTCCCTCTAATTAATTAATAAGATTCTCTTGTTAAATATTTTAATTTTCTAATAAGACCATTTGATTACGTTACAATATATTGGTGAGTTAAATTAGTATATACAATGTGTAGTTGGTTTATTACCTCCTTGTCACTCTTCTTAATTAGTAGGTAAAGCTGAATATGTATTTGGGGTTTGAACTTCTTGAACTTTGCATTTTTTTCTCAAATTTCTTGCCATTGATATCATTATCAACCTGTCAAACTATTCGTTTTGATCTATATCGGCATGTGAATGAACCGAGGACACCCACATGGGTATCTACATAAGATTGGGAAGAGAGAGACTGGAATATGCGTGAGGTGTGAGGTGGAGGATGAGGTGTTTAGATGTTGGAGGAACAAGGAAGATTTAGAGAAGTTGGAGAGGAGACTCGGGAGAACATGGTGGAGATAATGTTGAGAGGAGAGAAATAATGGTAGAGGTTAGCGATGTTGTGGAAAAAATGGTTAGAAGGGAATGTTCTGATGGCGAATAGTATGAATGGGTGAAGAGTGTGTGAGGGACCGCCGCCCGTCTTGAAGTATGCTAGGGTGGTGATTCCGAGGCGGGGGTAAGGGCGAGTTTTGAGGTGGGTTTGGTTGGTAGGCATCCTCTCGAGGGTGAGTCCAACACTGTTGGGTTCTGGATAAGGACCCATCAAACATGAGTTTCCCATATCAGTCCGAAAAAAAAACCCACATTTTGAAATCGAAACAGTTCATTTTTAATTTTTAAATGGATTGGGTGTTCGGAATTAATTCCTTATAGAGCGCTTGATGAGTCCGAAATTATTTTTATTTTCATGCCAATATTGCAGTTTGTAGTATTGCAAAATGTTTCGCCATGTAGATTGAACATTGAGGAAGGAGCTTGCTGTGGCAGCTTTTCAGTGCAAGAGTACCTATCCCAAGCATCAGTAAATTTTAGAATGTGATGTGTATGTTTTATAATAAACTAGTTATAGTTTATCTTGTTAAGGTATTGTTAGCCTTTATAGAAATTAGATCTCTGTTAATGTTTAATTATAACTTTGTCAAGTCTGAACTCTTCCAAGTTACACTGGTGTCAATAAAGAAGTTTTCCATTTATTTTTAAAATTGTAATATCATTGATAAAAAAATGAAAAGAAAAAGAACTCAACCTTGTGGTACACCATGCAAGCTGCCTTCTATGTTTGAGTAAATATTTAAACCATTTCTACGGAAGGTTAAGTTTATTCAACAGAATCTTGTGATTTACGCAGTTAAATGCCTTGGTAAAATCGTAAAAGAAGGGAGCTGTAGAATTTATTTTTGATAGAAGTATATACTTCATCTAGGACAGAAAATATCGATTTTTTAACAATACTTTATTTTATCTTGGTGTCAGACTGATGACGACATAGGTGCTAAAAGTGAGTATAATTCTGTATCCTACTGTACGGGATAAGATAAAGTACTTATCTCGTCCTGATGATGGCACAATAAATTCGAAATCTGGTGTGTGAAAAGTATAATTTTATCATAGAGATAGTGTTAAGCATCGACTTGGTATCACGTTGTCTATTGAAATGCAATTCAATGTTTTTTCTTTGGAAAGAAGTCAAATCTGTCGCGGAAAAAGTTTATAG
Organism: Ophraella communa; assembly: GCA_035357415.1. Classification (NCBI taxonomy): domain Eukaryota; kingdom Metazoa; phylum Arthropoda; class Insecta; order Coleoptera; family Chrysomelidae; genus Ophraella; species Ophraella communa. Next base: position 21,662,060 of record CM068982.1, read on the forward strand.
GATGTAAGTGGGAAACCTTTATTTTTATTGTCGGCCCAACTATACAGTCACTCATAAATCATTGTTAAAAACATACCTTAGTGTTTAAACTTCCTATTCACACAACATCGTCTCTATAACTACTCCACAATCCTATTTATTGTAATAAAATAAATTAGATACAGGAGTTTATTTAGCAATAGCTAAATTAGAATAATAATTTTAGAATCAAGTTAAGTAATCACAATTTATAACTTACCAAATTATGAAGGTAAAAGGATATTAGAATAATTCTCTTGAATTTATCGGCCAATTTTCTTTATTTCATTTAAAATATTTGGCATAGTAATCTTAAACGTTAAACATTCACATAGAGGAAGAATTCATTTTACGACTATATCTTAGATAGAATTCAGTAATATAATTTCATAACAATCAAACAAGTCCCAATTCAAATAGTTTTCTCTGCAAGTGAAAGCTAGGATCTTAAACCAAAATAAACTAATCAATTAATTTAATACATATTTTAATAATCAGTTATGTAATGTAGGTAGTTAAGTGTTTAAATGTTAGATATAAGGTAAAAGTACTTACTTTCAAATTTCAAATTTTCTTAAATTATTTCAAATTTCAGGAGTAGTGACTACTGATTAGCAGATTTTAAACCTCAATTTTATATGGAAAAAATGATAAAAAAATAATTTAAATAGCTGTTTCATAAATTTAAAAATGCAAATTTTCTATATATTATCAAAGAAACATTTAAATATGTAAAAAATATACGTTAAATTTTGCAAATTAAAACAATTGATTGTTAATTTAATGTCATTAGTGTCATAATTAGGGAAAAGGTATAAAAGGCCGTGAATTTTGATTTTCACTCTTTTCTGCCTCTTAGAACTTGAACCTGATGTATTGAAGTCAGAAAGTCAATGGTATCATAACCCCACTTTTAACAAAAGTCAAATTTAAACAAAAATTTAACAAAAATATTAGAATAAAAGTAACTTAGTATAATCAAAGTACATACTGAATAGTGTGATTCATCAATAACAAATTGAATATTGACAAGATTAACAAGATTTCTTATCCTGGTAAAATAAATATCAACAATAAAATACATCATAACATTATGTGTGACTTTTAAATAAATTAATGTAAATTACCGTAAAATCATTTAATATGGCCACTATATACATACCTCTTCCATAATTCACCCCTTCGTCACCCCGTCGCTTTGACTTTTGACCTAAAGATTAATCCTTAATATTTGCGGAGCGAACATATTTTACTTTAATTATAACTAATAGCAGATCAATATGAGGTTGATTGCTATTCATTCCGGTCAATTACAAACAATTCGAATTTGTTTTTTGTAGGGTTTGCAATGGAGGATTTTATTTAATAGACGCGTGAGGAAAAAGAAAAATCTGACTCTGCAAAATCAGTCGTGTATTTGTCGAGGCAAGGACGATGCGAACGTAAGTTGATGCCATGATTATTGCAAAGAGATATAAATGCGTCAAATTGCGATTTTTGCATGACGACAGCCTGGAAATGATTTATTGTTGAGATTGACTGATTTGAGGTTTTACGAAAAAAAGTGAAATTCAATTTAGTATAAAATTGACGGTGGAAGATGTAAAGGTATATGAAACTTTATAAATTCTTTTATTAAAATGAATGAGAAACTCTTTTAATGTATACAGAAATTCGTATATATTTACGTTTTAACACAGTGTCGTACTGTAAATATTGCTTTTACATTTAATATGATTGGATTTTGATTATTATTTTATTATTAAATAGATTTATATTTTAAAAATCATGTATTATACTTAAATAATCACATAAATATTTTATTTGACGAATATTGAATTTAACTTGAATATGGACTTGTCAAAATATATAATATAATTTACATTGACAGCTCCTCCCGACAACGTACAATACAAATTTTAAAAATTGGTTTCAAAAATTCATAGTACAAATTAAAACCCAAAACTATTAAAAATTGAAATTGTTCACATACCAAAAAGTTCCTATGGTATATCTGCTACGAAATATTCTAACGATATAGAAGGTTTGGATACTGGATACTGGATCTGCTTACCTGTAAAATGTATCAAGGTATTTATTTGCCTTCGTCGCACATTCACATTACACACTGAGTTTACAAATTTACAAAAGTTGGTTTATCAGTTTTCTTTAATGTTTATACATTTCTTCTTAGTGGCTTTTATCTAATGTACGTAAGTTTTAACATTTCATATACATATAATTTTCTTATAATTAAAATTAATTTTAGGAAAAACTCTTATGATAGCCTTGTAAGCCAAAAGCGTTTAGTTTCTTAATTTAAAAAACGTTAATCAAAATATACCATCCCTTTACCTACAATTTCATAAAGTGTGTACAAAGTCTACAGCCTTTAAATATATAAAACTTAAAAGCTCAGCTTATATTCGTTCCTTTATATATTAGTACTAGTACCTACGTGATATTTACAAAAATATTAATAAAGGTTTAAAAAATAAAAATATTAGGTTACAATTAAATTGGGTAATTATAAAACGTAAAGAGTAAAGAAATATAAAAGCATTCAATTAAGTAAACATGGCGTTTAAAAAAGTCTATTGCATAATTGTAAAACTATTGTTGCAGAAATGGCAACAATAAAAATAAATATTTAATATTATTAAACAGAAAATCGTTACGCCATTGAAATTATTAAGCAAAATTATTAGGTCTTGCGAGTTTTGTGAGTAAGCACCCCTAAATGACACCAAACAGATCGGCATATCCATGGTAATTTTTCCGTTGTATGTTAAGAAAAATCAGATTTGAAAAAAATTGAGAAAGCCAGCTAACGAAATAATTACCTATTTATTTTGATATTGAAATCATCATCGCTACGCCACTAGATAAAATTATTGTAAACAAACAAATATTTTAACTTACTTGAGAAAAGAAACTTTGGTTAGGTTAGGTTAGGTTAGGTTAGGTTAGGTTAGGTTAGGTTAGGTTAGGTTAGGTTAGGTTAGGTTAGGTTAGGTTAGGTTAGGTTAGGTTAGGTTAGGTTAGGTAAGGTTAGGTTAGAAACTTTGGGGCTTAAATAGTCCGGTTTTCTACACATTTGACAATGACGAACCATTTCTTTCACTAAATTTCACTTGATGCTACCTATAATTTCGTCAAAAAACACAAATATAACTTCAAAATCTAGTTGCAATTGCTTTGACAACATTGCTTAAAATAATTAGAGAGACTGTGTCAAAGTTCATAGTACCCGCTTCTGCACGTGGTATCATTTAGAGGCATGCGGCGTAGTCGCTTATTGAGCAACTCGTTTATATGATCTAACCATTTGTTGTATAATTTAGGAGCTTATAATACATAAAATATTAATTAAAAATAGCAAATTGTGTTTTTATACATTATAAGGTATGATATCTATATGTTATTAGTTAGTTATATTATTGATTGGTGCGTATTAAAGTGACTTCTACTTTTGGATGTATAATTGGTTATGGTTTAGAATACGTTAAATCGATAACCAATCAATACCTAATGCGAATTAAGATAATTTGACGCAAAAGTATTCGATCGCAATGTCGCTCAATTTCGATCAATTTACAACCTCAATATATTCATAAAAAAATTCGAAAATTATTAAACATACATGTTTATATAAAGACGCCTCTGCATACTCTCTCACATCCTACAAAAAATAGATTTAATAGAATTGGGTATTGAGAGCCTCCATAATATGTCACGTTCTAAATCCTTTGATCCTCGCGAGGACTTCAGAATATTTAACAACACGTTTTTCATTTGACACTTTGGCTTTATATGCGAAGTAGATGTTTAATATTTTATATGAAACCGTATCAGTAAACCACGTTAACAACAAAGAAATTTTTTTACATACCTACAAGGTACCTATTTATTTTATGACAATTCGGCCACTTTACACGAATCCTTTTATGTTTTAAATTAATTTACTGAACATTATACAAATTCAATAGTAACTTAAATAAACGAAAACGAAGGGTAAAGATGGCAAATATATTAAGTAATAATGGTACTATAATTTAGGATTCCTCAAGGTACAGTATTAGGTTCAAATATGTTTACTAAAAACTTCACATCTTTACTTTTTAACCAAAAATTACCTTAATTTAGACCAGTTACCATGACACCTAAAATAATTTTTTTTTGTAGCGCAACGATTTTTAAGTGGAAATTTTTTTAATGCTGAAACCATAAAGGACGCTGAAACCTGAACGTACAGACCATAGACAAATAAATATACAGGGTGATTGATTAGTGTGAGGAAGCTTAGTAGATCTGTTATAGTAAAAGATACAAAGAAAAGTTATTGACAAAAATTGTAGGCAACTATAAACTCCACATTTTAAAACAGGGTGTTCCATAAGATGGTGGCACACCAAACTTATGTTTTTTTTAAATGGAAATCACTAACCACATCACAACAATGTAAAGTTTTATTATGTTATACCGGGTATTTAAAAGTCATAACCAATATTACCTGATAATCGTATCAAGTTTAACTCGCTGTATAATTAAAAAGGAGTATAGGAGCATGGATCTATTGCAACCATAGTTTTTTAATAATTGTTAAAAATTACAAAATGTGGAGTTTAAAGTTGCCTACAATTTTTGTCAATAACTTTGTTTTGTATTTGTTACTATAACAGATCTACTGAGCTTCCTCACACTATATTATAAATATCTAAAAATATAGTTTTGTGACAGATGCCAGATTAAATTAATTTTTTTCCAAATTATGTTGTGAAATTTTCTTACCGGTTACGGCGCTATCTAAAATTATTACTGGAAATTTTCTTTCGGGCACGAATATTAAAAAAAATTATTATTATAACTTTTAAAATATTCATGTCCTCAAAAAAATTTCCAGAAATAATTTAAGTTCTTGTGATATTATAAGTGAATATTTTATAACGCTACTAAACCTTTTTTATTAGAAGAATTATTCAGTTATGGGTTGAATTAAAACATTTTGTTGGATTTAAATCTTATAAACTATTAAAATGGTTTAATGAGAAATTATTATCAATTAATTATGAAACCACATTTTTATACCATTCTGTACTAACAAAAATGGACTCTCAGAACAGTAAGGGCATTGAAATTAAAGAAACTAATAATACTTAATACCCAGGGGTCATTATTTAAAGCCTCTTAATATAGGATTATCACACAGTGAGACTGTTACCTTAACTAATTAATTTAAATTAACCAACGTATTTTTAAAAAAGTTCATTCATTTATTCCTTCAAAAAGAATATGATTAGCAAAAGAAAAGGGGAATTAAAATGTTCATAACTTTAATATTTCTTAATGAAACTAATATTCATGCTATCAGTAAACTCTGTTTATAGCAAATTGTTTTTGTCGTTTTTTTTTCTTTTTACACGCTGTTATCTCTTTAACTAGAATTGTAGAAATTTGATTTCAAAATACTAACATTTTAGTCGCGTAGAAGTGCTTGCAGTGACTTTAACATTGTTACTGTAGTCCATAAATCTGTTTAACGGAAAAAAAATGGCGCCACGGCGTTAGAAACAGTGCAACTCGATTAATTAATACGTTGGATACACGAAGGCTTAAGTCAGCTAAATGTGTCCTAAAGTTTGGTCAGTCGTGCATGGAATTGATATTTGGAAACTGGGACTGCATTGTACAGATATGAAGGAGGACGAAAACGAGCTACAACTCCTGCTCAAGACCGCTTTATAGCTGTAACTGCAAGAAGAAACCGAACATTTACTGCTTTGAGAATTAACAGCTTCTTTAGGCATGCTACCGTAAGAGTGATAATCAGTAAAACTGTTAGAAGAAGGTTGCATGCATGTAGTTTAAGAGCCAGAAGGCGTAGTTCACATCCACGGTTGACTGTAGATCAGCGCGCATGCAGATATCGGTGGGCGAAAGAACCCAGTCGTTGGAATTTTCAGAACTGGAGGTACTGTATGTTTACGGCTGAGGTCAGATTTCGACTGAGTATATGTGATGGTCGAATATTGGTGTGGAGGAAAAGAGGCCAGCGATACAATGAACGTTTGATGGTTCCAACCACTCTTTTTGGTGGTGGCTCAGTTTGCGTGTGGGGAGACACTTATTATGATGGTCGCGCTGATTTAGTAGTGTTAATGAATATGACAATGACGGCTGTACGATATAGGAACATGGTTATAGATTCAATAATTGTACCTTTTTTTGGTGCCATAGACGAACAATTTGTCTTTATCGACGATAATGCGCGCCCGTACCGTGCGAGAATTGTAAATGATTGCATTGAATATCACGGTTTTATAAGAATGAACTGGCCATCATGTTCACCCGATATGAATTGCATTGGACCGAAATCTCTAGACACTTAAACCGACTCGAACAGCCTCCCATAACCCTAGAACAGCTTGTCAATGCCTTGCAGAGAATATGGGAAAACATACCTCAGCAATTTATTAATAATTTAATAAGGATCATGACAGCACTAAGGCAAGGGGTGAACCCACACGATATTATTTTTCGTGAAAGGACTTTATGACCTGCGCAGTAAATTATTTAACATTTTTCAATTTTTTCTATTTTATTGTTCTGTTTTATGAAAAATTTGTTAATTTTATTTTTTTGGGTATATTGTAACGTGAAAGATAAAAGATTAACTTATTTTATTGAATTTTGATTTATTATTAAAAAATGACTAAGAAAATTACAAATTTTTGTAATATCCATTTAAATTGTTGAGCGGTGTATGTAATCTACGAACTAAATAGTTACTATGAATAAGTAGAATACTAAGTGAATTGCTAACTTCACATCAACAACAAACTGACTAAAAACACGTTTTCTCATTTCTTTATTGTTTCCTATAACAAGGATTCTTTCCTTTTTTACTTGACTTTTTTTATTAAACCTCAAGCGTTTCCCAATTTTTTGGCTTATCTTTTGATGCCAAAACCGCACTGTTCGTTTTTAACCACCACTTTTTTCTCATCACACAAAAAATTATTTATCACTAATCGCACAGTGCCTCTACCACTTTTCCTTGCTGCATTGCTTTTTTTAGTCAATTTATAAATATTTATGATGTTTGATTATGTGATCTGACATTTACTATCATTAATTTGATATCTATTAAATTAAATTATGTAAGTGTTATGTACTAATGCTTTAATTTAGTTTTTATATTTTACACTTATAAAAATCTTCATTATAAAACGCATTTGCGTATCGTAATGTAACTTTTACGCACGCAAATTTTTGTTTTAAATGGTTGGCGACATGAGTGAAGTATCTAATGACAAGACTATTGACAATGACATTTGTGGCTAATAGCAATTTATTAATTTTATATTGTTCTTTAAGAAAGTATTTGTGAATATGAATATAATTTTTTACTTATATAATATATTATTATTGGTGTATTAGTCATTTTAAAATATTTTAAAACATTAACATTTCATAATTTAAATGTCAAAACTGTCAAATGTTTTAAATAACACAGTGCTACCGACATACTTTTTAAAATCAAAATTTTCGGTATTACGTAAAAATAATAAATTAATTTAAAAAATGATAAAATAGCAAAATATAAAAAAATATTATAAACAACTTATTTCATATGGCTGTTGTGACAGTCGTTCTTTAAAAAACTCATCGCTTCGCGATTCGTTTTTTAAACTTGAACTCGTGTCATACCAGAATTCCATATGAAATGCGTTGTTTAATATACTATTATTATATTGTTTGTAGAGAGTAGTCGAATGTCATACATTTTGTCATTATTATTATATTTTTGTCATTGTGAATTATATTAAAATATTCAATGATAAAGTATATGTTGTATTTCAAATTATTGAAACATTAATAAAATACATAATTGGTAAAAAAAAGAAAAAAATTTAATGGCCTCTCAAGAAGAATAAATTCAAATTTTAATTGGAATTTTTTTCAATATTCTAGCACAGCAGAGACCTGTAGGTATTAAAGATCAAATCCAAAATAAAATATTACATTTTGAGACATTTGATGAAAATATGGAATGTTTTAAAAACTACCTACAAAGGTTAAACTTAAAGGTTTAGATAAAGATGATGCAGATTCAAATGAAGCGAAAAAGATGATTCTTATTAACTGTCTAAGAGCGAAGCTTTATAAATTATTAGTTAGTCTAACATCTCCTGAAGCGCCTGCGTCTATAACCTATCAGGAAATTATAGAATTATTGACAAACCATTTGTCACCGAAAATTAATATTTTATTTGAACAACATAAATATTTTAACAGAATTCAATCACCAACGGAATCTATTGCAAATTATATTGCTTCTCTTAAAGACATGATTAGGAGATGTGATTTTACAGTTAAATGTAAACAAAATGAATGTTTAACAAATATAATAATTGATCAACCATTAAGAGCTCAATTTATAAGAGGATTGTATGATGCTGAAATACGTGAAAAATTCTTCAACAATGTAATATTTTTTTTAAGAAGACTTAAGAAACTGCTTTAATAATTGAAGCTTCCAAAATTCAGAACAAAGAGGTTTACATAACAGGAAGTATGCTTTTTTCTTGATTTATCAACTAATTTTTACACTGATTTAGTATTATTTGTCTGATTTCTCTAATTTAACTTTTACTAAGATTATTATTACTGGACCAAATGAAATCTATTCCCCTCTAAAGTAACTTCTTTGAAAAGCTAAAAAAAAATACCTGTAGATATCCAATTTATCGATAGAAATAACTTTGTTATTGTAACATTACTCATATTCGAAAAAAAAATAGAAATAATTTATTTTCCTCTACTTTAAATGGATGCCACTTCTTAGGGAAGCATACAAACCTATATATGTTTATTAAGAAAATACGTATTAATTTTAACAAATAATCACGTCCTTAAATTTTCGGCAATTATTATGACTAAAACTGTATTGCAAAAATAAATTCATAAAAATGTTATGAAAATAAAAATTGTGGATATAAAATTAAATATATGTGTTTGTCATATTATGTTTTTAACATAATATGTGAAGTGTTTCTCATTTCAACTTATGTAATGAATTTTATATAAATAGAAATGTTATCCTTAAATACTTTCTTCAGCTTCTAACTTGCGAAGTGGCTTAACCCGAGCAACCTTAGGTTTCTCTGCTTGTACATAAATAATTTGGGAAACACTTTATCTACCAACATTAAGACAGAAGTCAAATCTTTTAAAAACATTCGATAAATTTTTAATACTTTACACAGTGGATAAATTAAGACAGATGAAGGTAATCCACTTAATACTCCTATACAAATCTTGATTTATTTTAAATATTAACCTGCACTGTCGAAGGAAAATCACCAAAGTTACCATTCTCGTATAAATAATATTCATCTGCTAAAAGCCTTTGACAGTTAATGGAAATAAAAGCATTCACATTATTGTTACATATTTAGATAAAGAATATACTTAAGCAATAATTCTCTTAAAAATAAAATCAAAATGTGTTTGACAAATATTACTTCAGTAATTATCAATACCACTTTAAAAGAATTTGTACATATAGTTGGTGCAAAACAAAATTTGATACACGTCATCATCATTTTACGTCGACATGTGTAGACAGTGGTGCCGGACTTTTATAAGTTTACAAGATTTAAAGATCGATTCGAATAAAACTATCCAAAACAACTTATTTGAAGTGACATCAAGCAAAGTACCAACATAATTTTTATATTTTTTTCCTTTTGGGTATATGGGTTTAATAAAATAAAGAGTATAATAATATTTGCTTTTATTCGCTATAATTAGATTCAACACTAATAGTTTTAGTTTCTTCATTGGGATTTATAATTATAGGTGCAATCTCTAGTGTATCCAACAATCTCTCTTTATCAAACCAAATTTCTGGTGTAATCGTTTCAAGAGCTTTAGACCACATATTTAAACAGCCTGTTTCAGTGGTTTCGCCTCTGCCAATGTGTCTGTTATAATATTGTTTTGATGTACCCCATATCAGTTCTATGAGATTGAAAATACAATGATATGGGGGTAAACGTAGCACTTTGTGTTCATATTGCTCGGCTAAATGGTCAGCCATATAAATGACTGGTGGTTTATTTCTTAAAATTTAATTCTTGAAATTAAATTACTTTCATTTCTTACCTATTAACAATGTTCAGAAGTTCAACTTTTAGCATATTTTCTGTGAAATCAAGGTTCTGACTAGTCAACCATTCTTTAATTTGTGGTTTGTTCCAATTTGTATTAGGTGTTTTATGGAGTAAAATACTGTGATATGGAGCATTGTCCATAACAATTATGCTGGGTTCTGTGAGATTAATTAACAGCTGGTTCTCAAACCACTTTAAAAAATGATCCTGATTCATTTTACCATGGAAATCGGTTAATTTGGTTTTTGAGGAAAATATTGCTTACGAGAATGGTAGTTTTGGTGATTTTCCTTCGACAGTGCAGGTTAATATTTAAAATAAATCAAGATTTGTATAGGAGTATTAAGTGGATTACCTTCATGAGTTTTACTGCTTAGTTTCAGTGTATACCGAACAGCTCTCTTTGGTAATTTAAAAATACGTTCAAATTGCATTCGCACCGTCAATAAACCCATTTTCATTCCCAGCATGGAGTATGATATATCTACGAAAAATAAAACTTATTGTTGAACAGAAACATTTAAAATTACCATGTAAATAGGTACAGAGACATATACTATTAATTATACTAAAAAAACCGGAGAGTTTACCTTTTACCATCAACTTTAGTCGCTTTGACACTCCTTTTTAATAATGTCTACTCCAGCTTAAACAATAAACACTCTACAGCTACAATATTTTTTAATTTCTCAAAAGCTTTCGATTGCATGGATCATAAAATACTAATTAAAAAATTGCAGTACTACGGATTTAGAGGCACCTTGATCAGGTCCTTTCTTAGTCTTTTCTTAGTGAGAGACTGCAGCTTGTACGAGTTGATGAATTAAGGTCTTCATGCAAGCAACTAGAATATGGGGTTTCACAAGGTTTGGTATTGGATCCTATATTGTTTTTGCTATTTATCAATGATATTGCTGACTTAAGCATCGGCGGTAAAATTTGTTTATTCGCAAACGACACTAGTTTTTTTTGGAGTCACCCGGATATCACCGAACTGCAAAGAATCGTTTCGCAAGACTTAACCATCATCAAGTCATGGTGTTTAAACGTTTCTAAGACGAAAGTTTTACCATACACATCTGCAATTCGACCTATTATGTTAAATAATTCCACTATAGAGGTCGTTGGGACTTGTCGTTGACAGTTCTCTAAAATGGGATGTACACATTGACGCTTTGTCAAAAAAAAACTAAGCTCTTCTTGTTACGCGCTGAGAACAATATTTAGGGAGCTTCACCTGTCAGCTTCCAAAACAGTCTATTTTGCCCTCTTCGAGTCACATCTCCGATATGCACTTCCTTTTTGGGGTAAATGTTGTGGACTCAATTTGAACGTATTTTTAAATTCCAAAAGAGAGCTGTTCGGTATACGCTGAAACTAATCAGTAAAACTCACTGTAGGGAATTCTTTAAAAAACATAAAATTTTAACAATTTCATCCCTATTTATCTTTGAATGCATTTCCTTAATTCGGAACCATTTACCTGGAGTCTCAGACAGACCATCTCATAACTACCCTCTTAGAAGTGCAGAGTATGACCTTTATTTACTAAAACCACGCACGAAACTAATCAAAAGCTCTATTTTTTATAACGCTAAGAAAATGCACAACAATGTACCCTTGGAAATGAAGTCCATTTCATCAATAACCGCATTTCGTAACGCTTTAAAATTATACTTGGTAGAGAGAGCTTAGTATGCAGTTAAAGACTTTTTTACCTAAAATATTTGGAAACATCTCACGCACTGGAAGGTTAATTTATGATATTTATTTATTTTGTTGTTTGTTGCTTTTTTTTGTTGTTAACTTATATACTCTTATATATCCATTTTTAGTTATTAAATCTGCGGAAAATAAATTTAGACTATATAACTGTCTAGAAAAACGAGAAAATGTGAAAAATAGTTCTAACTATATAGAAAGTACCTACAACTTCCAGCCCATTAAAGTTCGTTTGAATTGCCCGTTTGTTCCACAGCCTGCTATATACAGTAAAAACTTTATTGAAGATTTTTTAAAGCTTTTTAACAAGAACAATTCCTCCTGATTGGGAAAAAGCCAAACTCAGCCGTTTTTCGCAAGAATTTCATGCGGCTGCGATTAAACTCCATTTTACGGCTCAATTATTGCTACGACTGAATTCCTAAAGTTAATAAACTTTTACAACTTTCCTTCCGAAGGTATTTTAATTGAATATATCTTCCAGCAAATAAACGCGAAAGCCTATGAGGAAAATCATCGAAGGCACACGTTAGAAAATTCCACAAATTACTTAAACCCAACGACAATTTTTAGGAATCGTGTATTTTTTAATATTCTGTGATAAACAACGTCCTGACATTTTTTATTTTTAATAAAATTAAGACGCGAAAGCACGCATATTTAAAATAAGCTGAGTGAATGAAATAACTTAATATACATATAAAACTATTTGGCAAATATTTTGACAATATGGAAAACAATATAGGTATAAAAAAAGGGGCTTCAGAAAAAAATTAGAAAGTATAAAGTTGAGGAAGGAAAAAGCGAAACATTTTAAAACGGTACACAAAATTTAAATAATAATAAAAAAATTATATAAATATTTTGAATGATTTAGAGGACACCGTCATTTAAAACGCAACTCAGTTTCTTTCTGTTAGAAAAGATTTATTATGTAAAAATTACTCGTAAGTTGTTATGCAAAAATATGTGTTTTATTAACAATAATTGCCTTTAAGGAAAGAAAGACATTTAATTAAATATTATTAATTAGAACATTGTTTACAAAATCACATTATTCACAATGAATAACTCGATTTAAACTAAAATATTATGTTTATTAAATTATTTGACAGATTTGACATTATTAATCGAACTATTACAAACTAAAAGAATATGATAATTGAGAACTCACTTAAAATAAATAAGTCTTTCAAAACCCACTAAAATAATAATTACTTCTTTATTAACATCTACCTACTTTTTTGTCAAATTAATATATTAACGTTATTGCCTTAGAACATAAAATAGGAAGGAGTTTATGTTATATCTACAATGTTAAAATCTGGTGACGGAAGTCGGCCATATTGGATAACCATTTATGACTTGGATTAATTATTTAAATTTAGAACATTTTTCGTATATAATAGGTTTATTTAAATATAAGTAAGTTTTTTAATTAAAAATTTTAGTGTTATATATATATTGTAAATAATTTTAAAGACAATGGTTAGTTGTAGCGCTTGTGGGTGCTCAAAGACTAATAAAAACGACCATAAGAAAATTACTTTTCATTGGTTAGTAGCTATTATTATAATAAATATATATTATATATACGTAAACTATATTTTTGTGTTTAAATTAAAGTAATACTTTGTATTAATCCCTAACCTATCTATTTAAAGTGACATATGCCTATCAATAATGGAAAGAGGATATTTTATTTTAATTATCATTTGTAACAGTACCTGTTAACATTTTAAGCACCTGGTATCCTAAATAATTAGTACCGCTAGCTGCTCCATCTATCCTAAAACATTTTTAATAATAAAATAATGAATACAGTCTCTATAATTATAATTGGAAGTTCAAAGTAGCTACGCTACGAGGTGTACTAATGAGTTGGCATTATCGAGTTCCAGAGGTTTTAATAATTATTCGAGTCTCATTTCTTCTATTGATTTACTGTCATATACAGGTATGTTTTTTTTTCCAATTTTATAATTCCTTTTTGTTAAGATATTTATAAAATATCGAAAGTTATATTATATCAGATGAGAATTTTAACATATTTTATTATTATTCAAAGAATCTTTTTATGGTAATTAAAAGTATTAATGATAATTTTTTATAAAGGCTGTCAAAAGTACATTTCTGGAATTTTGATTAGTGTGTAAGATTATTAAAAAGTAAATTTAATGTAAAAATGTATCTTTTGTAATCTATTAAAATACGTTAGCATCTAACTGTAGATTTCGGACTATGCTGATTTGTACTTTTTGTGCCAGAAAAGTAAATGTAACACGTGTTTGACACTGCTAATTTTCAGAAAGTTGGAATATAAAACAGTAAAATAGAGGCCACTCTTTAGTAAACTAGAGGCAACTCTTTAGTAAACTAGAGGCAACTCTTTAATTGAAGAACCAGAAAAACCAGAAGCATCTCTTGAATTTGGAGATTCCGTAAAATTGAACAGCTTGTAAACTGTAAATTCTTAACTGGATTATCTCTACAACTGGGGCAGATCATCCCTCCACTAGTGATCTTCCATACTCATTTGGAACCACCTAGACAGTGCCGTAGCGACCCCAAGGTGCGGCGAAGGATCGTCCACTATCGTAACAGATAAGTTTATTGAGATCTATCAAGTTTACTGTTCCCATATTTTTTCTCTTTTATTTCCGTGTATATCTATCTATATCGTCAACTGTATTAGCATAAGTATTTTTAAAGAACTGTTTGCGGATTATTTTGTTGTAACGTATTCTCTACCTCATTAATTTCAGCACCAAGGAAATCTTATTATCTTTTACATGTTTGTACCTTTTCAATTCATTTTTTTATCTTCATAGACAGTTTTTTCTGACATCTTTCTGTCATCTCATGATACTTATTTAAATAACTCAGCTTAAAACAACTTTCTTCAGTAGTATCATAAAAAATAAAAAGATTTCAGTGGCGCCCTTATAATTTCTTAAAGAAACAAATATTGTACAATAGTCAGAGCTAATGAACTTACTCACCCCTAGCCGAGGTGTTTAACTATCATAATTTTTGTGTGATAAACATTTATAAATTTTGTTAATTATTGAAAGATCTTTTACAACTAATTAAAGACGAAATTAAGCTTGATGTTTGTTTTATTGTAAATTACATTTTTTCTTTTGGTATATTGTTATTTTTTCAAAAAAGTTAACTAAATATTTTTATAAATTCACTATCAACAGGCAACTAATATTACAAATTGTCGCCCAACGAACAAATTATATTACAAATTGGCGCCCAAAGTTTAAATAATATTACAAATTGGCGCCCAACCGCTGGTTTCATTTTTTCTCTGACTGTACAATAATTTTTTCTTTGGGAAATAGTTTTTCCATTCGAGAAAAGTACTTGGTGCATATATCTACATATTATTTTTTTTTTTCATAAATCATTTTTTTAAATATCTTCAATATTAATATTACGTAATTAATTTTTTAACTATCTTAAATATTTTTATAAACAGTTCAATTTCCTTTGATTTTTCCTATTGTGTTTTTAATACCTATATTATCCCTCATGTACAACACTGATAAATATATTTATTTGCTTAACTATATTGGTTGTTCAAATTTGTAGCAAACAGTTTATTTTGACGATAATAACTTGTACTTTTTATTGCTTATTTAGGAACCAGTTTTTTGTTTCTTTGGTTAATGACTTTAAAATAGAAATTTTAATATTAGCGTTGTTTTAAAAATAACCATTGTAATTTATATTGAAGCAGTTTGATTTATATTCGTTTGGGACTGGTTTTTTTTTTTTTTGTCTTTCTTTTCTTCTTGACAATTAGGAAAGTTTTGCATTTTTAAAATATTTAATATTTTTACAATTTTCTTTTGATAGATATATATTTACAAATTTGTATAGTTAAATTAAAACGAACATTTTAATTTGTTTACGTTACACTCTTGTCGTTTTTTTGTTCTAATTAGTACCTGTATTTTTGTTGTTGTCTTATTTTAAAAAGATTTTGATTAGTATTGTACTTTTTTAAAATAACTTGATTTTGGTTTACTTTATATCGAGTTGCTTTTATTCTGATTATTCAGGACTTGTTTCTTTTTTCGAGACATTCGAAAAGTTTGGTATTTTTAATATTTTTGAAATCTTTTCTTGACTTTGATAAAAATTTATCGGGATATAATTATAATAACGACAATTTAGAAGACAAATCAGACAATAATGAAGACACAAACTCAACCGACACTGAGTAAACTTATACTTAAACATACAATTTTTTTGGTTTTCGGATGTAGTGAATGTGTGGAAGGTTTGGAGATGATGGATGTTGTTCTTAGGATATGTCATAGCTACTGTGGATGCTAACGGCCCCTTTCCAAGTTCAAAGGTTCTCATTACCTAGACTTCCTCGTTATTTTATTATGTTTGAATTATCAAAAATTTATTCATTTAATGTGATGTCTTCGATGGTTGTTGTTAGTTCGCTGTGTTTACCTAGTCATTACTTTTTTTTCTACTTTATCAGCATATGATGTACCTATTTTCTTTAATAACAGTTAACTTATTATATCTTAATACCTAATTTATCTTATTTTTATGTTATCTTATTCTATCTTACCATATTATCTTTCTTATCTTATTGGACGTTTTATTTTTTTTTCTCTTATGAAATACAATTTGGACAAATTTATATTAACTCTGTCGCGCATATGTTTTAAAATTATCTTATCTTAGCTTATCTTATCTTATTTAGCTTGTTCTGGGAGCAAGTTATTGAACTGTTGGGTGAAATATTTTTAATGTATCAAGCCAATTTGGCATATCAGGATATATTGATTTTTTTTTTCTTCCTTTAAAGGTTCATATACCGTGTTTTATATCTTATACGCTAATGTGTATTGGATTTATCGTACCTAGAGTCATTTTTATAGTGCATGCTGTATGTATTCTGTCGCGTACGGGTTTAAGTTCATGTATTTAGTATGAGAAAGTACAATTTATATAGCTCTAAAGTATAATTTTTGGTAATTTTTTGTAATTTTTTAAATGGGTATATCTTTCAGTGACTGTATTATAGACCATTTAATGGTGTAAAAACTATATAGAATCTTTCTTATCTATTGTGAATTTATCTAATACCGATTTTCACCTTATCTAATACCGTTTCTGACTTTATTTAGTACAGATTTTGACTTTTACGGTTTTTTTTGTTCCTTTCCGATAGAAAAAAAGGTACTACCGATTATGTCATCCATATCTTACAATAGTTAACCTCATGACGGGTTTTTGGAAGTTTTATTCCTTTCTTGCTAAAAAAGGTCTTATTTGTTTTTTTTAATTAATCATTTTTGTATTTTTTTTTAAGGCCTGGGTGGTGTGGAAACACATCATACAGTACCATTCATTACTTTGTTTTTGTAACGTAGAGTCCAATTTCAGTTGGCAACTTAATTGCTGGGTGTAGGTGGCTCGCCCGGGACTTGTCCCACTTTTTATAGGCCACTTGTGTCTAAAGTTCGTTTATGTTATCTTTCCTAATTTTCTAATTTCTTTTTTTTTCTCTTTCCTTCTCTATCTGATGATTATTATCTAACACATTTCTGCTTTCTTTTTTCTTTTCTTTCTAACTTTTATTTTTTTAATTTTTCCTTTGCGTTTTCTTTACTAGTTTTTGTCCTTTTTTTTTCTTCTTTACCTTTCTTTGTCGTTTTTGCATTGCATTGCAGTGCTGCCTTGAAACAAATCGCCAGAGCACGAGGCCATCTCTCTGATATGTTTGGCGCAACTCTGGAATGGTTACTTTTACATACAAGTAACGAATGTGACAACAAGGACATACTGACTAATCCTTATTTCTTTAAATAACTTTAACCTTTTCCTATGTTATTTTTGTAATTCCTTATAATCCTTACTTGTTCTATGTAACTGTTTTGCTTAAACTTACATTGGAGATCTTATCTGATATTAAACAACAAAAAAAAAAATTTTGCCTTCTGCAAAATTTTTTATATCGAGTAGAGGGGGTGTAACAGTACCTGTTAACATTTTAAGCACCTGGTATCCTAAATAATTAGTACCGCTAGCTGCTCCATCTATCCTAAAACATTTTTAATAATAAAATAATGAATACAGTCTCTATAATTATAATTGGAAGTTCAAAGTAGCTACGCTACGAGGTGTACTAATGAGTTGGCATTATCGAGTTCCAGAGGTTTTAATAATTATTCGAGTCTCATTTCTTCTATTGATTTACTGTCATATACAGGTATGTTTTTTTTCCAATTTTATAATTCCTTTTTGTTAAGATATTTATAAAATATCGAAAGTTATATTATATTTTATTATATCAGATGAGAATTTCAACATATTTTATTATTATTCAAAGAATCTTTTTATGGTAATTAAAAGTATTAATGATAATTTTTTATAAAGGCTGTCAAAAGTACATTTCTGGAATTTTGATTAGTGTGTAAGATTATTAAAAAGTAAATTTAATGTAAAAATGTATCTTTTGTAATCTATTAAAATACGTTAGCATCTAACTGTAGATTTCGGACTATGCTGATTTGTACTTTTTGTGCCAGAAAAGTAAATGTAACACGTGTTTGACACTGCTAATTTTCAGAAAGTTGGAATATAAAACAGTAAAATAGAGGCCACTCTTTAGTAAACTAGAGGCAACTCTTTAGTAAACTAGAGGCAACTCTTTAATTGAAGAACCAGAAAAACCAGAAGCATCTCTTGAATTTGGAGATTCCGTAAAATTGAACAGCTTGTAAACTGTAAATTCTTAACTGGATTATCTCTACAACTGGGGCAGATCATCCCTCCACTAGTGATCTTCCATACTCATTTGGAACCACCTAGACAGTGCCGTAGCGACCCCAAGGTGCGGCGAAGGATCGTCCACTATCGTAACAGATAAGTTTATTGAGATCTATCAAGTTTACTGTTCCCATATTTTTTCTCTTTTATTTCCGTGTATATCTATCTATATCGTCAACTGTATTAGCATAAGTATTTTTAAAGAACTGTTTGCGGATTATTTTGTTGTAACGTATTCTCTACCTCATTAATTTCAGCACCAAGGAAATCTTATTATCTTTTACATGTTTGTACCTTTTCAATTCATTTTTTTATCTTCATAGACAGTTTTTTCTGACATCTTTCTGTCATCTCATGATACTTATTTAAATAACTCAGCTTAAAACAACTTTCTTCAGTAGTATCATAAAAAATAAAAAGATTTCAGTGGCGCCCTTATAATTTCTTAAAGAAACAAATATTGTACAATAGTCAGAGCTAATGAACTTACTCACCCCTAGCCGAGGTGTTTAACTATCATAATTTTTGTGTGATAAACATTTATAAATTTTGTTAATTATTGAAAGATCTTTTACAACTAATTAAAGACGAAATTAAGCTTGATGTTTGTTTTATTGTAAATTACATTTTTTCTTTTGGTATATTGTTATTTTTTCAAAAAAGTTAACTAAATATTTTTATAAATTCACTATCAACAGGCAACTAATATTACAAATTGTCGCCCAACGAACAAATAATATTACACATTAATTTACAATTTTTTGGTTTTTAATAACTGTATATGTTAATTATTATTTTTATGTCTATGGAGTATTCTAAAGCAACGTTGAACAATAAATATATTTGTGTATTAATTAACAAATTATTACATTCGCAGTTTCCCACGGGATGAAAATATTAGACAGAAATGGTTAAATATTGTGAATAAAGCAAACTGGAGTCCAGACAAGAACAGCTTTTTATGCTCACAACAATTTACAAAAAAATCATTTGATAGAAGTTCTACAGTAATTGTTATACTAGTACCAAATGTAAAATTGACCAAATCTATATTTTTTCTCAAATCTATTTAGGTACAGATATTTTACTTAAACATATATTTCACTAATATATACCTTTTCTATGCAGGTAAGGACTAATTACCCTTATGCTGAAGAGATAATAACTACTAGCAGTGAAACTATTTCACCAGTTCCTGTTCCTGAAACTCTACTATCTACTTCTGAAAGTCCTCGTAGGAAACAACTTATAAAAAGCATCTGTGAAATATATTTAAAAACATGAATTTATTATATATGTAAAAGTAAAATAAATAATGTAGAAAAAATTAGACATGTTTACACAAAATTCAATTTAAGGACCAATAGTGGTAGAATGAAAAATGTTGATAAAAATTGTGTTGTATATAACTGGTTTTATTTCCTTAAATCTAGTACCCTTATTTTAGGCAATGTTATACTATTTTTTTCCTCTACTTTCCTTATTAAAATGGTTATTTTAATATACAATGATTAATGTCCATACTGAGTAATAGATATGTTTCAATAAGGAAATTAGTACATTTTGCTACGTAAATGGTTGTGATTTTAAATACAGCATAATTTTTAAGTACACATGTCATGAAAAATATTGAATTTTTCAACCTAGATCACTTCACTTTGTTTATAACCTATGGAAGGTTACTGACTTCAGGTTTTCTTTTTACCCCTCTGCTACACTCGCGCCATCTACTATTTGCTCTTTAGCGCTAGACAGTTTTTCGTCATTATTCCTATACATTTTGTTCCTTCTTACCTCTACCTTCTATAATATAAACGCGTAAAACTGTCATTGCGTCTCGAATGACGTCAAAGTCTGCAAAACAACAGCTGTGTGAGTTATATTACTGCGTTGATGGGAATCGTCCTGATAGGTGTACAATGTCATGTGTCTAATAGGAGTTATTATTTATTTTGGTTTTTTAGAAATATTAATTTATCAAAATATAACACAAAAATCTCTTAATATTTGTCTTACTGTCACCTACCCTTTTTTTGATGATTGAAAAACTGCTCCAGGCTGCGGGTACTAGTTCTACCATTCCCCGGACTTTCTCCCACGGGACACAACCCCACCCGGTTAGCCCACTCGCGAACCAACACCGAAGTGTTGCCCCCCGCTAGAGCTGACCGCACTAAAACCACCCCGCTTCCCATCCCGTCTGGATATGTGACCCTGGTACTATCTAGTCAGATATTTGCCAGGGCCACCTCCATTTACACCTCCGAGGAGCTCCCCACCACATCCTTGTAAATTCTCTTCCTTCTTCATCTATTTTAATATCTCCCTAATCATTGTCCCTATATTCTCCCAATTACCCTGCCCCTCTGTCATCAACCTAACCATGCTTCTCTCGGTGATTACCTCTCTCACTCTGTCTTCCGTCTTCTTCCTTTCCCATCTTTACCCATCTGGGGCATCTAAAGACTGTGTGCCCTGCATCGTCCCTCTCCCTACAGTAGATGCACTCGTTATCCCCAGTCTTATCTATCCTGTACATGTAGTCTCTGAAGCACCCATGTCCCGTTAACACCTGTATTATATAATAATCAACCTTTTTAGGTTTGCATCCCACTCACTTTACTAAATCCCCAATTAGATCCCTCGTCCTTTTTCCTTCTCTCCATTCTCCCATTAATTCCTCCAATCATTCAAAGTTTCCAACTCTATTTCTTCCCTGAACTGCACCCCATCGTATTGATTCTAGTCCTTTCCCTTACCAACATTTCAACCGGAGGGACCCCGCCACCACCTGCACTATGGCACCGTCCGTTAACCCGACACCAACCTTAACAAAATCCCTCTCTGTACCCTCCTTATCATATCCCTTTACCCAATATATCCCCCCACGTTGGAGCCCCATCCAATAGAATAGACTTTGTCTCCCTCCAACCCTATAATAAACAATAGAAAGGGCATCTTTTGTTATTTCAACTAAACCCTATATGTACATATTTTTCAAATCTCAATTTATACGCAAGGACTCTCAAAAATAAATATCTGGGACGGCGATAATAATTGATGTAAACAATAAGTAAATAATTCCAACAAACCAAAACGAACACAATACATTAAACCGGTATTCCACATTAACCAAACTCCATTTAATATTTTATTAAATAACATCCCATCCATTAACCGCTGCTTATTGCTTTATGAAAGTTTCCCAGTCAGTATAACAACAATCTTGCATTATAAATTGACCCAAATGAAGGCTTGTTACGCTCCTCATTAGGAACATACATGCTTACACTAAATACATTGGATATAAATTATAGAATGAGGTTTAGAATAATACTATTAGATTATTCGTACACAGAAAGTTTGGGCTAACTCCAGCCAACCAACAAATCTAGCAAGCGGGTTGTTATATACACTGGTCGTTTAAATAGGGTTTATAATTTGGAGGGATAGCGTCAGTACCTACGTCATAAACTCAATGAAAATAAATTATTCAGTATTATTTAAACTATACTAAGTTTCAAGTAATATTTACATTTAAATTTAATATGTTTTTTGAAATCTTTTTAAGAGAAATAATATTAATACCTTTGTTTAAAACATATGCATTATCTAAACTAAAAATTTTATTTATATTATAGTATTTATTATAGATTATATTATGTATTATATAAAAGAACCTGACACAGACGTGAAAAAGTTATTGTAAATGCCATTTATGTAACTAGCAATGATAAAAAAAAGGAGAAGGATTAAATTCCAGTCATTGTCTTACCCCCGGGTATTTATATATAATTTGATTTGAGTTTCCAACTGGAGAAACATAATTCGTATGTGTGTGATTAATTTACATTTTCCACAGTGCTGAGAATTCACTTAGGAACTATTTGCGAGAGGCAGTTTGGGTCAGTTAGACTTCCAACTTTTCCGGAAATGTGATTTGGAATTGCGCCACTATAAACAATAACTGGGGGGGTTTGTCCTCTTTTTTGTTGTCAGATTTATGGCGGACGTACTTGAGTATTTAAACCAAACTCATTATTACACACCGTTAGCCCATTTCACTTGTCTGGAATCGTTAGAATTTGTTTAATACGAAAGCAACAATAATTTTCATTATACACTATTAAAATCAAAATAATGGAGAAGTTTAAACAAAGCTATTTATTCACAAATAGCATGCTAGCAGTATTTTCTTAAACGTGGGAATAATTTTTATTATATTATAGCATGGTTAAATAGAAACCCAAGTTCTATGAGAATATTTTATTAGAAAAATTAACTATTTTAGTTTTTTTCAAAAAATAATTTTAACAATATCGACTAATCTATGTTACATTTTAATTTATAAAATAAATTTTTCTATGAAATTTATTGTACTAACCCGTACTATGTGAAAGTCCACCTTTTAAATGACAGCTGTTTCGCTGAAAACTAGAAGTTACATTAATGTAACTTACCTTAATGTTACATTATTGTAAATTCAATATGTCAATCTGACGATGCTAGTGTTTAGCGAAACAGCTGTCATTAAATCTAAAACACATTTTTGAATAAATAGTGGAAGTTTCATTCAACCGTTTATTTGTTTACTGTTCTTATTAAGATTTTTTATAACTCGCCTATATAAAACCTACTTTGTAACACTGAAAACAGTGTCACAAAGTACTACTTTGAGACACTGGTTTAGGAACTTTTTTTGTCGAGCAATTGGATGTACCATTACTGTTTAGACAGACACAGGTTGTGTGACATTTGATTGACAAGCAATATTCCCATTTTCAGTTTTTCCTTATGTTCATTCTGGAGAGCGTTGCCTTTTAACTGAGGATCGTCTCCATTGACGGGAATTCTTTCAAATTTTTGATAATGAATTTTTCTTGTTACCTTTTCTGATAAATTCCGTGAATAGAGATGGTTAACAACATAATTACCATTTATTTAATGCCAACCATACAATTTCTGGGCAACATTTGCCAATAAAATACAATATACTTTACAATTTTTTATAATACAAGATTACACGACGTGGTTATCATTATTTCTTATTCTGTCACTATCTGTCACTGTCACATTTTTTAGAGAAGGCGACCCGATTGCGTCTCACAAAATGTTCGAAATTCGAACACATTCTAAAGAGAACACAAAATAATGAATGCAAAAAATATTTATATAAGGTAACTTCTTTATGATCTAGCTAATTAGAATCGTATTTTTTTGTCAGCTGTCAAATTCCAATTTGTAAATCCAACATGGCTAAACTTACATTTATGTTATGAGGTCTCATTGTATGTATGTATGTATAAATTAGGGGTGGTAAGTACACTACGACCTATAGGATCTATTGTGTCCCCCCTTACTTGCCAAGTTCTGATGTTTTCTCAGATTTATAGCAGCTCTTCGAGTCCTATTTTCCTGATGAAGTTTAGCACGTCGTCAGGCTTCAAATCAGGTAGATCCCCCTCTTCTATTTTATGTGCTCCTAGGTATCTGGCCCTGGAATTTTGCAAGGCAGGGCATTCTGAGAGTATGTGTATTGAGGTTTTATCCAACTCCTCACAGAATCTGCACTTTGCTTCATCTGCTAACCCGTTTCTTCATGTGGCGTTTTAACCGGCAATGCGCGGTTAGTATTCCCGTTAAAATTTGGAGCCCTTTTTTACTGAGGTTGAGGCAGCTAGGATCTTTTCTGGTCATAGTTTCCCAGTAGTATCTTAGATTGCCTCAGTCCTTCCAGCTGATTCCAGTACTTGGATTTTTTCTTCTCCATTTCTTCCCTTAGTTTTTCTAAGATTACTCTAATGCTGATCCCACAGGATGGTTCTGGTCCCAAATGTGGGGATTCAGCTCCTTTATTGCCAGCTTGTCTGCTGTTTCGTTCCCCTCTATTCCTTTGTGTCCCGGGACCCATAGGAGGGTGACAGTGTTCTTCTGGCCCAGTTTATTTAGTTTGCCTAGGCATTCCCAAACCATCTTCGAACTGATTATATTTGAGCTCAGCGCTTTGATGGCGGCTTAATTGAATTCCAAACATCTTTAATTAAACAAAGAAATTAAAGTTTTCTTGGCTAAACTTACATTTATGTTATGAGGTCTCATTACGTGCATGCTATTGTTAGTAACGTCCCTTACACTGCGATTTTTGACGTTTAGACTTGGAAGTAAAAAAAAGTGACTTCTTACAATGAATCTACTGATTTTGTTTATAATAATTAGTATATTTTGCCCACTGAAAAAACCTTCGAATACATTTTTTCTAAGCTTATTTCGAATTTAATGTAATTTTTATTTGTATTTTTAGGTGATTTATTTATCAAGTTTCTTTACGCCTTTTTATAAATAGATGGTTGGCATTCAGTATCAATTTATTCGTATCTTTTTCGGTCCATTATGCAGCTCTATTTTATGTTTACTCTTTTGTTCCCTCTTTCTTGGTCTAATTTACACCTATCCTTATGTTTAAAAATTTCACAAGATATCGTTTTTACCCATCAGCAGATAATTTTACTTTTCTACTTGCACCGGTTTTTGTTTAAATAAAGAACTGCCACTGCTAAATAGAAATTAAAAATTATTAAAATGTTATTAATAAAAGAATAATAACAAAAAATAAAAATAATAATCTGATATTTCTCTGATTGTCCTCTTCGTCAAGAAATTAAAAATTTACCAATAAATATTAAGAAAATATTTTGAGCGATTCCAACGACCCATAACAGTTAGCAATGCGGCTTCCCACATTTTTAAATAGTTTACAGTTGAATTTCCATCACTATAAACATGTTACTTTATAATTTTTAGCAGGTTTGTTTTGATTTACAATTTTCAGTGGTGCTGGTTTAAGGATTTTAAAATCAAATGCTAATTTGTGTTTATGAAGTCACTCTTGAATTGTATGTTTTTTCCAAGATGGTATGTTTTTGTGAAAAGTACTATGGTAAGGTGCATTGTCAATAACAATAACAGAAGGCCCAGAAAAAATTTGTTTCAAGGCCAGTGTAAATTTTCTTCATTCATTTTACCTTGATAGCCTACAGTTTTGCTTCATCTATAAAGCATTCCGCCAACATTAGTTTTTCTAACAATTTTTTTATTGTACTATTTTATTGTACTATTTTGAAAAATTCAGGTTTCATCCAAAATAATAAATTGATATAGTTCTTTTCCTCTCAGTTGTTTATATGTACTTAAAAGCTGTATTCTTTTACATATAGTTTGGAAAAGCTAAATAAAATAAATTCATTATTTCGGTTACTGTATATAGAACATCCCAAAACACGTCAAATTTAAATTATAAATTGACATTCTTTAAAGAAAAAAAAAACCTTTCACTGACAGTAACAACCCCCCATTTTTGTGATAAATCGTTCACTTTAAAGAATGTCAATTTATAATTTAAATTTGACATATTTCTGGATTTTCTATAAATATGTAGAGTAACCGAAATAATGAACTTATTCCATTTGGCTCTTCCACAATATTAGGAAGTTCCTTTAGGCATTTACGTGAAATTTTTTTTGCCATTTATTTGGTACTTAACGAAAGAAGACTAACTATATTCAAAAAATTTTTTGTCCCTAAGCAAGGAATGTATAACTTTGTTACATTGCTCTGAAAATAGTACATGGTTAAATCATTAAATATGGAAGGCAACAAAAAGATTAAGCTTACTTCTTTCGTACATTTAATATATTGAATTACAATTAAATGGGGCTTTATTACAATTACAAATACATTTCACATCTCTTTGGTAGTGAACATATACATAATTTAATTCCTAATTTGTTAAGAAAATCGGCTAACGGTTGATATATTTAAAGTAAACGCTGCGGCAACCTTTTATTCAAACCAATTAATAAATAGCAATAAAGTAACTGCTTCTACTGGTAATTATAGACCATCGTTTCTATGTTCCTTTTTAAAATATTTAAACATTTTTGTTGCAGTAACAATTTCTTTAAAAAAGTTGACTCAATAGTAATTACATTGAGAGTTATTATTTTGTTTTGATAAGAGAATATTTTTTAAATTTTTTTAACACTACAATTTCGAAGAAGTAACCTTAAATAGTTATTTACAATTTTACAATGACAATTTTCGATACCTACCAATAGTTTTCTTCTTTTAATATCTGATACTTTAAATTTCTTATACTAACTCTTACTCTTACTTACTCTTTAGTATCAGATAATAAAACGATTATCCATGTACACCAAAAATAGCAATAACCTTTATCAATAAATAGACGTCATCAGGAGCTTCTGTCAGAAATTTAATAATGTCATCTGACTCCAGGATTCTGGACATTATAGCTTTGTATCCTCCACAATTTTTTTTTATTAAGGAGGTTAACTTGCTGAACTTAGAAATGTCACAATTTTTATTCACCAACAACGTACGCTTCAGCATCGAATAATACGACCATAATGACGATGGCATCGCTTTTTTCCACTTTTCAGAAAAATACACCAGAAGTGTTTTATCACAACAATAAACTTTCTGGTTCCAACGCTGCATTCTTGTGTTAATTCTTTTTCGCCCATTTCGTATTTATTTACTTTGTACACAAAACGCAACAATATTCTCCGCAAAAACCAAAACGTAACATTTGTTTGACATTTGTTGACAGAGTAATTCATATCCCTAGCAACGAAGCAACACAATTGCGATTTTTGTGCCCAAAATTACAATTTTCTTTGAAATTCTATTTTTCACCTGAACTTGAAGTCTTGCTATAGAAAAAAATTGTTGTATTGCACACGACGATAAAATCGCATTATCTTGTCAGCATAATAATTAGCGTCTCGACTCACGTCGCTAAAAAACGCTTTCGAAAATAAAGTACAATTTTATCGTTTTGTACAATAAATAACTATAAACATTGTATTGTGTTTTTATCATTAAAAAGGACATTGACTTCTATGAAGTGCAACACTTTTTGTTTTGCGTTTTCTGTGCATTTTCTCCTGTTTTTTATTGTATTATTCAACTATAAATTTGATAGGACAACGTAAGCGATATTCTTTCCGAGAATAAATGTACTTTTGTCAAAAATAATGGAACTATCACCGTTAAACGTCTCTTGTAAAGCGACCAGATCCTGCAAATGTAATGTATCTATCAATACCAGGAAGGATACCTCATCACCGAAACGCATAATCAGAATATTAATATGATTATAATCAGTTCAACAGAATTGTCTATCAGTATAAGCTGAGATAATGGCTGCATTCAATTAATATAATATTCCTTACATACGATATACAGAAATGCATATGTCAAAGGGATTCTGCTCTTAATGGAAATTTGGAACTGATTTAATGGCATGATTTATGTAATCACATTAACCAACATTTTCAAATGGAATATTGGTATAGTTATATAAAAGGCAGAGTTTATGATGTTTTGGTCATTTTAATTATATTGTACCTATTTCAAATTAATATTGCATATAAAATTTACCTTTACAAATTTTTGTTGTACACAATTTTTTATATTACTATTTTCATTGCTAGACTACCTAACCATCAATGTTAGACTGTCTTGGGATATGGAATATAGTTTAGTTAAGTCTTTTGAAACTTTATTCGTCCATAAACAATAGATGACAACAGATGTTTTAACTAAAAGTCTTTCAGATGTTTAAATAGAGAAGCACCAATAAAACTTATAAGTGTTAGGTTATATACGTTAAACCCTAAAAAACTGTTATCAACAGATCTGGTGTATTATTGTGCAGTGAGAATATTTCATAGGTATACCACTTTCTGAAGATTTTTAAAGAAGGACGTAAAAGTATTTTCCTACGACCCCCTATGAAAACGAAATAGTTTAAAATATATTAATAACACATAGTAATTCCTGAGAAGGGTGGTTATTTGATTTAAATCAATTATATTTCCAAGCAATATCTAAACTTGTTTAAATCGTTACTTTTAGCACGTCTAACACTTAAAATAAATTTTATTAATAAAGTAAAAAAAATCGTAATTATAAAAAATCGTGTACACAACGTTTGGAAAAATATTTCTTGCACTCTTTACTCGTTCGTAATATTTAACTTTTCACACTTATGAAATAAATTATTATTTTTTTTGAACGGCAGTACTTCTAACTTATATTTATAGACACTAGAGGGAGATTAAGAGAGATAGATGTATGGGAAATCTGTAGTAAGTCTATTGACGGGGCACTGAAAGCTAAACAGGCATCTTAAGCTGATGGGGTTGACAGAGACGGATCTATGCAGATTCTGTCACCTAGAAGAGGAAACACCAGAGCACATCTTATGTCAGTGCGACGGACTGGTAAATATGCGGTTCCTGACTTTAGGAGAAGAATATCCATTGGCAAGGGACTACATGAAGGTTACAGTCTCAAAGCTTATAGACTTCGTTAAGAGAGTCGGACTGGGGGATGTAATCTAGTTTTTCGAGGACCACAATAGATCTGAAAAGGTCGCAGTGGAATAGGCTTCTGGCCACCTCTTAAACATCTATCTATCTATCTTACTTCAAAATTTCTTTGTGTTTGACCTATATATACAGCATTACATTTTGGACAATTAATTTTGTAAACACCAGATTTTTTTTAATTTGGGAAAAGTAAAAAAAAATTACCCAAATTAAAAAAATCTGGTGTTTACAAAATTAATTGACCAAAATGTAATGCTGTATATATAAGTCAAACTCAAAGAAATTTTGAAATAAGATTTAATGAACACTTAAGAGCATATAGATTAAAACAACCAGATAAGTCAAATTATACAAAACACCTACTTAAACATCCAACCTCACTCTTACACACCAATGACATCCAAATACTACACACTTGTGTTAAAAACCAAAATTTAGATTTCCCTGAAGAACTTGAAATAAAAAGACATCTAGCAGATCCACAATTTAAAGTTATTAATGAACAAATAAATCTTGGAAGTTACATTTTATACATAGATAAGACATAATTGTAAAACACAAATATATTAAGTTATTGTAAAGATCAGCATGATATAATTTTTTTCTGGTTTTTCTATATCATTGCACAGTTATACTGATCTTAGAGGAAATTACATTATTAGGGCTATTAACATCTAGGCTTTAATATTGTTATGTCTTATTACTTCCATACTTGGTCTAGCCATAATACTACCTAAACATTAGGTACCTAGCTACAAACAAACAAAATGTAACTTAAATGTCAATCTGACGATGCTTCTTAGCGAAACGGCCGTCATTGTAATTTAAAACATATTTTTTCAAATAAACTTGAAACGAAGAGTTTTTTATTATTCTTAATAAATATGATTATTTTTGGTGATGCTAATCGACTTAAATGTTACTAGCTGCTAGCTTGTGTTGTATGCTGCTAGTCCTTTTTTGTTCTTTTAGTCTTAAAAGTGGTCAATACCGATTTTATGTCAGCATAATATTGAAAGAAATAATTCATTGTCATGTGTAAAGGAGGATGTAATTTTTATTGCCGGCAATAAAAGTTGCGGCAACAAATTACGTGCAATATAAATTGCGAAATGTAAAGTCGCTCTAAGTAATTCTGGCAACAGTTCCAACTCTATGGCGTCCCAATGTAAATATTTAATTTTTATCTTGGTTACACATTCTCTCTCTTATACTTCCTCCAGTGTTTAAAAGTTCTTTAGTAATACTTATGATAGTATTATTTGGAGAGAGAGAATAAAAGAACGTAGCGTTCTCAACTAGTCATAACAGGTGATGTAATTAGATGACGTCAAACAGCCACTGTGACCGATAATTTTGAATAGGAAGTTATGCCAAGTGATATCTGGTTTGACAATTACATACCTATTTAATTGTGCTAATTTTGTTCTAGTTTAGGCTGATTTTGATAAATAAAAATTCAAATTTAGTAACAAATATTCTAACGTTAGGCTCTGGTTATTTCTTAAAAACATAGACGTTTTCCAATTCTCTAGTTGTTTATACTTTACTGAATTTCTGTAAACGTGTTTATATCTTAAAATTTAGTTTAATTTTTGTTTAATGAGACGTTCAAGGGTTTACATAGACATAATGGTATGTACTGTAGCCGATAATGTAGCAGCTGCTTTTAGTGGTGAATGTAGGAACAATTTCCTTGCAGCAGTACGTCTTTTTAATGCGAGGAACCCCTATCTCTTTATATCGAGAACTTATTTGATGGAGCCTCTTCGGAAGTTTGAAGAAACAGGATTAAGGTGCTAGAAAATTTGGTCAACTAGAATTCTGTGAAAATATGTTCAATCAAATAAACTAACAGTCAGATTACATAAAAATAATTTGTAACAATTTGTTTCTTCCACAATGAAAATATTAATATACAAAAAGGTTTTGAAGTGACACAAATTTTTACTTCTTTTATGAAAAACATACTCAAATTTCAGAAAAAGTAAATTTTTGAGAAGGTATTTTGGGAAACCCCATAGTTGGGTCTGTTTTTCTCATTGTTGACTTAACCACTGAAGTGTATCTGTAGATGTTACATAACCCAATTGAGTCGTTAATTTTTGAAATTCCAGAAGATAATCTAGATGAGTTCGGTAACTTGGATATAATATTTCAACAAGATGGTGCTCCTGCAGACTATAATGATGCAGTAAGACGTTACCTAGATGACTAGATGAGGAATATCTTGGTAAATAAATTGGACGAAGAGAATCGATAGAATGGCCAGCTCGGTCACCGGACCTCTAACCGTTGGATATTTTTCTGTGGGGAACTCGAAATTTTATTTTCTTTCTCCAAATTTCACCTTTACCGTTTAAAAGATACGAGAAGGGGAAGGTAATTTTGGCTAGCACTGTATACGAAATGTAAACAATAAACAATTTTGCACTTTTTGAATCTTCCGCTTATTACAATAGGTAAAAAGCTGCAGTAAATTACTGAAATCTATACACCAGAACCTGCAAAACTTGTACGATTAAAACCATGGACGTATAAACACAGATGGACTTATTTATTAACATAGTGTGTATATTTTATCCCACCTACAAAAACAGCTTTAATAAATAAGAAAAACATTACAGTATTTGATTGCTGGGTCCATCTATGTTTATACGTCCATAATTAAAACAAGCTTTACCAAGCTTCTAACAATTTTGTTTAGCAAACTAATAATATAAAAATGGGTTACATTGCTTACTTTATTTTTACTAATAAGAAATGTATGCACACTATATAACTAACAACAAAACATCTTTAATTTTCCTTCGTAATAATTCAAACCTATATAATGAGAATTTTACTTGTATGTTGTCCTATCCTATCGGAGATGGAGAGTTAAAATCTTTACAAGTAACCAGTGTGGGTAGATTTTCACGTTAAAAGTTAATTGGTATTTATTCTGCTGTAATTTTAATTAGTAAAAAAATGCCAAAGAGTCTACTGGACATAAATTGTAGATAAGAAAGTTACGCAAATCAGGTAAGTGAACTCGGGTCTTAAAAAAGGGTTATCTCGAGGCGAAAAAAATAATGACATTTAATTAAGTAAAATAACATTTATATAAAAGTTTTCTTTAGTGCTGAAATATAAAGCATGCTGCACACGGCGTACGATAATATAATATATATTAAAGTTCATATATTACACAAAAATCGCTTATAATTAGAAAGCACACAACGCCGCACATGGGCGCTTTAATATATATCTATATCTAGGCGATATATTATATCTCTGTAAAAATATGCCTGCTGAGCGATATTTTACAAATATATCTGGTCATATCTTACCAGCCCCTTGCGTCCCATTGTCTGCAGAAGCCCACAATTTCGATGTTTTTGAGTTTAGACGAACCGGCATTTTAGTCTACACTTGTTTTTCAAAGCTTTTGTGTGTTTTAAGTATCGTTTAACTCAAATTGATTGTACTAACCCGTACTTTTTGGAAGTCCATCTTATTAAAAATAATAAAAAACTCTTCGTTTTAACAAAACTTCCAATATTTATTTAAAAAATTGCTTTTTTAACTTTAATGACAGCCGTTTGGCTAGACTTAGCATCGTCAGATTGACATATTGAAGTTAATGTTTATTAGGTAGTTATAAGGCTAGACCAAGTATGGAAGTAATAAGACATAACAATATTAAAGCCTAGATGTAACCATATACTATAGTCTAATATAACTGTCGGGTTATTTTTACTACGATAAAGCATGACTTTAGGGCTCATAGCATCTAGGCTTTAATATTGTTATGTCTTATTACTTCCATACTTGGTCTAGCCTTATAACTACCTAATAAACGTCAGGTACCTAACTACAAACAAACAAAATGTAACTTCAATATGTCAATCTGACGATGCTAAGTCTAGCGAAACGGCTGTCATTAAAGTTAAAAAAGCAATTTTTTAAATAAATATTGTTTATCCCACACTTTTTTTGCTTTTTAATGTTTATTGTTGCTATAAAGTTGTCATACATAGTATCATCGTCTTCATCTGACGAACTATCTACGGAATCTAGCAATAAAACGTCGTCTTCGATCATTTTCTTCAACAACTGACGTAAGGTATATGAATATCGTACCATGTCTTCAGCCACCATAATGTAATATATATTATATTATTGCACACCGTGTGCAGCCGGCTTAATATAATATATATTATACAGGGTGATTGATTAGTGTGAGGAAGCTCAGTAGATCTGTTATAGTAAAATTTACAAAAAAAAGTTATTAACAAAAGTTGTAAGCAGCTTTAAACTCCACATTTTAAAATTAGTTACAATCTTACAGGGTGTTCCATAAGATGGTGGCATACCAAACTTATGTTTTTTTAAATGGAACACCCTGTATTTTATTTTAAATTTGAAATCTGCTTAACTTCCACATCACAACAATGTAAAGTTTTATTATGTTATACTGGGTATTTAAAAAGTTATAACCAATATTACCTGAAAATCGTATCAAGTTTAACCCCCTGTATAATTAAAAAGGAGTATAGGAACATTGATCTATTGCAACCATAGTTTTTTAATAATTGTTAAAAATTATAAAACATATTCGTTTTCATAATATTCGTTAAATCAAATACAGGGTAAGTCAAAATGCTAGTACATTATTTTCTTGGTAAATTTAAATGGAACACCCTGTATTTTATATCACTATCGAAAAGTACTAATATCATACTTCAAATTTTATGAAGTACTCCCTATACCTAAAGTTATCAGTTTTCTAGATATTTTTATTTTTCCATCAAAGTATTGATTTGGTAGATATTTTAACGTTTACCAATAATTATTGTGAGTTGGCCATGATTGGTTTGTCAGAAACTGACAGTTTGACATTATTGTTTATTAATTTAGTAATAGTGTTACAGAAAAGAAAACAATTTATTTCAAATAAATTTTATATAAAATAACCGACTGAAAATTAAGAAAAAAAAATTAACAACAGTAATTTTAACTTATCTTAAGTAAGATGTTCAAAATGACCTCCTAAAACATTTATGCATGCTTGAAAGCGGTCATTGAAAGAGTTGCTTACATTATTAAGTATTTGTAAAGAAATATTTTGAAATGCAATTCGGATTCTATCTTTCATATCATCCCTTGTTGTTGGAGGTATTTTATACACTTCGTTCTTAACGTAACCCCAAAAAAATGAGTCCATTTTATTGAAATCTGGTGACCTTGGGGGCCACCTGACCGGTCCATCCCTTCCGATCCATCTTTCTCCAAACTGATCATTAAGTTCACCACGTACTAATTCGTTGTGGTGCGCAGGAGCACCGTCATGTAGAAACCACATTTGTTCACGTATATTAAGTGGAACCTCTTCTAATAATATCGTTAACTGATTTACGATAAAATCTAAATAAATCTCAAGTTATCTTCAAAAAAATATGGACCTATTACATAGTTACCGACGATACCTCCCCACACATTTAGAGACCATCTTGTTTGACTATGTGTTACTATGTGGTATGGATTACTTGTTGAATAGTAGTGAAAGTTATGCCTATTAACAGAACCGTTTCGATGGAATGTAGCTTCATCACCAAATAGGACATAATCAAAAAAATCTCTCTGCTCGTTAATTTTTTCTAAAGCCCATTCACAAAACACTATTCGTTTCTGAAAATCATCATTGTTTAATTCTTGATGCTTTTGAATATGATAAGGGTACATCTTGTTTTTAGATAGAATGTTTTGAACAGAGTAGTAACTAAGTTCTTGTTCATGGGAAATGCTCCTTATACTTGTGTGTGGGTTTTCTGTAACTGCCATCAATACACTCATTTCGTTTTCCTTTGTCACACTCGGTTTTGTTCGTTCATGTTTTTCATATTTCACTGAACCAGTGCGGTTAAATCGATCTTTCAATTTTTCAAATGTATCTTGTCTAGGTTGCCGCCTATCTGGAAACCGTTCTTGATAAATTCTAGCGGAGAGTAATGAATTTTTATTGCATTCCCCCAAAATCCAGATCATATCTACCAATAATTCATTAGTAGTAAAATTCATTATTTCTAATTTAAATTAAATTGATATTGTTGCTAATAATAATTGTTGCTAATTTACGGTGTACCACAATACTGAATTAATAAACAATAATGTCAAACTGTCAGTTTCTGACAAACCAATCATAGCCGACTCACAATAATTATTGGTAAACGTTAAAATATCTACCAAATCAATACTTTGATGGAAAAATAAAAATATCTAGAAAACTGATAACTTAAGGTATAGGGAGTACTTCATAAAATTTGAAGTATGATGTTAGTACTTTTAGTAACATTTAAATTAGGTAATTTTGTTTTTACATTTAACAATTTTGTACCAACATTATTGTGTGATTTGAATGAAATTAATGCAGATGTTGCTGAAGAAATTATTTTTGAAATTGTATTAGAAATATTTTCACAATATGTAAATTATTTTACTTTTGATAACAAAGTATATATTCAAAATAAAACATCTGCATTAATTTCATTCAAATCACACAATAATGTTGGTACAAAATTGTTAAATGTAAAAACAAAATTACCTAATTTAAAAAAATCTGGTGTTTACAAAATTAATTGTCCAAAATGTAATGCTGTATATGTAGGTCAAACACAAAGAAACTTTGAAATAAGATTCAATGAACACTTAAGAGCATATAGGTTACAACAACCAGATAAGTCAAACTATGCAAAACACGTTCTTGAACATCCACACTCACTCATACACACCAATGACATTCAAGTATTACATATTTGTGATAAAAAACAAAATTTAGATTTCCTCGAAGAACTTGAAATAAAAAGACATCTAGCAGATCAACAATTTAAAGTAGTGAATGAACAAATAAATCTTGGAAATTCTCCTTTATTAAACTGTTTACTTTGATTGAGTCTTCATTTTATACATTGATAAGACATTATTGTAACATAAATATATTAAGTTATTGTAAAGATCAACATGATAGTTTTTTCCTGGTTTTTCTTTATATCATTGCACAGTTATACTGATATTAGAGGGAAATACATCCAGGATAATCCCTTAGGGCTAATAACATCTAGGCTTTAAAATTGTTATGTCTTATTACTTCCATACATGGTCTAGCCTTACCTACTTAATCAACATCAGGTACCTAGCTACAAACAAACAAAAAATGTAATTTCAATATGTCAATCTGACGATGCTAGTTTATAGCGAAACAGCTGTAATTGTGATTTAAACCGAATTTTTCAATTAAACTTGGAAGTTGAGTTAAAGCGAAGAGTTTTTTTTATTATTTTTAGTATAGACTTGCTCTTAATTTTTGCGTTACCCTTTTGTTAATACTGATTACAAGCAATGTATATCTATTTTCTTAATAAAACTGATACTTTAAAAAAGTTTAACATTTAATTTATATTACTGTCAGTATTTTTTACTCGTTGGTGGCCTGAGAAAATGGTTATATACATTATTTTTTCTTCATTCTGTAACTACTTTTATGTGTATAATAAATAAGGTACAGCCATTCTGGTTGATGAATGCTGACTGCCTCTTTGTTGTTTGATATATTCGGCCGGATTGGGCAACATTTCAAATCAATTATTTCAATTTTGTTTTATGAGAAGTCCGATCCTTTTAATGATGCGAATAACTCTTTGGATTTTGTCATCGTCTATAATCTCGGGAAATACTAGGTATATTTTTTTTGTTGTTGCAGGTACCAGGATCTCTTAAAAAGTTCAAAAGTTGTTTTGCAATATAGTATTTTTTTGTAGGTATGTATAATTAGTAAAAAAAATAGTAATTAAAACAACAAATTTACAACTCAAGATCGGTAGTGTTATATGGAGCACCAATTTGGAATTCAAAATCAGACGAAAATATAAAATCATTAGGAAGAAAAGAAACAGTAGCACAAATTGGATGGAGTGCCAAATATAAATTAATTTATCATAGAGCTAATATACCACTAATAGGAACATAGAAAAATAAAGTTGGGAAAATCCAGAAAAAGCTGGGAAACACAAAAAGAACTAAGATTATTGGGACACAGCCGAAACTAGTTCCAAAGAAAAATTTACAAATAGAGAAAATTAAGGATCAAAAACACAAAAGAAATTTAAAACAATCAGGTGCAATTGCGGAAATGGGAAAAATAAGAAGAAATTAAAGAAAAATTAGGAAGAAAGGGCCAAATTCAAATGAAATGAAATGAATGATCTTTTCCTAGCCATCTGCTTATGGCTATCTCCAAACATAGCACCGTGTCTATAGACATTAGGCTCTCTTTTCTGATATCCTGGTACGCCTTTAAGTTCTCTCTATTTATCTTTACTATAATGTCTGTTAGTCGAAGTCACACGGAGCATTACCTGCATTGCGTAACCTTCTGCTTCGCCGTTGTTGTCCGTCGATCGTTGATTAGATGCGTCTTCATCTACTGACTTTTAAAACATATCTTTTTAACCTTATCCGCACAGGAACAAACAGCCTAATTGAATCAGACAGCCTAGAGGTCACCTGCATCCTTTCAGGTCTGCTTAAAACTAATCAACACAATTGAAGAGATAGGTAGGTTAGTTATCGGGTTCCAAAAAGGATAGGTTAGAAAGTATACAGAAAATTACTGCTTTTTTAAAACCAAGACAAGCAATAAACAAACGCTTTGGTGGACCAGGGAACTAAATAAATTTCTATTTTTCGGTAATGGATAAAGCTTGTAAAATTGTATTTATAAACGTTTGTTCAGCTTTTCCATGGAATGAATGACTGATGCCAATAAAAACGGTCAAGTGCTCTCTTCTTAAATAAGTTTTGCCATTAACAACAAACCTCAAGTCATCCACATTTAACCTAGTTTTTATAGTACGTTTTATTTTAGTACCTATTTTTTAGTTTTAATAAGCTGTTTTCTGTACTGTCTAAGACTTTGTCTCGAATTTTCCAAATTTATTATTTGTTCTTTATTATTGATTACCAGTCAGTGATTCAATTGTATACTTTCAGGCAAAATTAAATTCCACAAAAAACATTTCAATTCAAAAGTATTACAGATCAATAGGTACCGATAATAAAATTCGTTGGTATTTTTACAGTGTCTCCTATGCCATTAGTAACAACACTAAATTGAATAAAAATTAAATCAGAGAAGGTTTGTGTGTAAAAGATCTCATTGGATTATCCTTTTAATGATCAATTACATTTTTAATCTGACAGATTCCGGCTTGATTAGAAACTAATTTAATAAAATCAATATTATCATTGGCTTTGGTTTCAACATTAAGCCTTTAATACAATGAAGTAAAACAATTTTAGTTATTGAAATAATATCGTACAAACATTAATAATCAATCTAAAATTGAATTACATTTAATAAAAGCATGATGAATGTTGTCATGAGCTTAAAAGTAAACAATTAGTAGTAGTAAATTGCTAATCAATTGGATTATTCTGCTAAGTGTTTACGGAAAATATAATAATCCTCTGTTTAAATAAAATGTAGTATATCAAAAATTAAAAATATTGGACTTTTTAGTCAAAAAATATAAATTGACACAGTATTTGCAGAACCTACTAACACCAAATGAACGATTTACACATTTAAATAAATAATTCTATTCAATTCCATTTTAAATATAAATCATAATTTCATTAATTTGATATATTTAAATTATCGTGTACAATTTTTATTTATATGTTAGGTATTTTGTTAAATAGTTTTTAGCAATGGATAAAAAATGTTCGAACAAAAATTAACAAACACTACTACCTATGCCATCTGTTGCTGTATATCCACATCACACATCTCTAGGCTAAAAAGATGTCTTTATTTGTAACACACTTGTTCTGATGATTCGCATATAGATGGCAGCACAGATAGTAAACTATACAATGTATTTGTAAAAGAAATTTATTTTTAAATAATTTTAATCACTTGATGGTGTTATTAATTAAAATTTAGTATATTTTACTGTTACTAAAATTTTTTGTATTTTTGTTTTTATTTACAAATAAAGTATTTGGCGCAATTTTTAGTTTCTTAGATATTTACAGGTAACAATTTAGTCACATTTAATTAACTACAATTTATACTAAAAATAATCTTTAATTTAAGTACTGCATTCTGAACCATAATCTAGATAGGTGAATATACTACTAAGTAGAAGACATTTAGGTTTTCCTTAATATGGTTCTCTAGAAATATGTTTACTCAACTTTATTTCTGTCCGCAGTAATGGAGTGTTAAACTTAACAAAAATATGTTTTTTTAATGTTAATAGTTAGTGGTGAAAGAAATCATACTGAGGAAACAATTATTTTTAATGTATTTATTCTCACGAGGATTTTGGATTATCTAAATTCGCCATTTGTGCTGAAACGTAGATACCCCAAAGTAAAGTTAGCTACATAAAGGTTGAAGTAGGACCTTAGACAAAGAAAGAAATATGGAGTCGTAACCACCGACAGCAATTTCAACTGTGCAACAAACAATAGACACTAGTGGCGGATCTAGGAGAAGGGGCATAATTCTATTTATATATCAACGAAATATTTAATTAAATATTTAATTTTAAATGCAATAAATAAGACATATTTAATTTTTCTAGGGTCCACAACGCAGTCACTAATACACTTCTCCAAGAAATTAACGCACCACTTTGAAAAATGAAATGAAATTATTGACTGTGTTTGGTAGCTATAGTTTTTTTTGCAACAAAACACAAAGAAATAAAAATGTAATGATTCGGTTTCGAAGTGCCTACGAATTTAAGAGGTTTTCTTATTCGTTTACTGTTTAATTGTTGCTTATTTCTAATTGTTTATTATGGAGCGTCAATCACGAAATTTAACCCGCAATGAATGTCCCCAAGCAGTGATGGTGTTGGAAGAAGATTGGAGTTACCTAAGAATTGGTCGTCAATTTAATGTGTCTTACACATCCATTTCACGGGTATTAGTTTGCATACTTATTTGTACTTAAGAAAGTGGCTAATATCAATACACGTATTGAAAAGTACAATACATGTCAAATTAATACTATTATAAATATAAATGTATAAAATTGATTGTGTTAACCTTTACTTTGTGGAAGTTCATCTTACTAAGAACAATAAATAACTGAACGGTTAAACTAAAGTAGCTAAAAAATTAAATAGTATTCTAAACAATTATTGTTACAAATCTAAATATTTAGTACAAAATTCATTAGATTTGATCAAAAAATTGAATAAATGTAATTTACAAAATAATACTAAATTAATATCGTTTGACGTAACTAATATGTTCTCAAAAATACCCCCTAAAGAATGTATGGTCTAGTTAAAAAGGTATTAGATGAAAGAAATATCCATCCAGGTATAATATCAGACATAATTGATCTATTTAAATTATGCATTAGTGAAAATTATTTTACTTTTGATAACAAAGTTTATATTAAAAATGAGGGTCTTCCCATGGGAAGTCCTATTTCTCCAATTTTAGCAAATATATTTATGGATAATTTAGAAAACAAAATCTTTAATTCTAGTTATAAAAACAATATTGTATTTTGATATAGATATGTTGATGATGTGTTAGCAGGTTTTGTAGGTAGCGAACGGCAGTTAGATATATTTTTTAAATATATTAATACATAGCATCCTAAAAATTTTACTTTAGAAGTTGAAGAAAATAATTCAAATAATTTTCTAGATTTAAGAATTGAAAAAGTTTATAATTCATTAAATTATTCAATATACAGAAAACCTACACAAACAGATGTAACCATACCATATAATTTAAATCATCCACGCTCACATAAATTAGCAGCTTATAATACCATGAAACATAGAGCATTTTTAATTCCAATGAACAAAAATAATTTAAATAAAGAAATTGAGATTATAAAACAAATAGCTATATCTAATGGCTATCCAATACATTTGATTAATAAATTTTAATAATAAAGAACAAAAAGTGTAATTAGAACTAATATTTCCAAAACAAACTAATGAAATTAAAAGCTATAAAATTATAACATATTGTGGAAATATTTCCAATGCAATTTCAAAAATAATATCGTCGGCAACATCAGCATTAATATCATTTAAAACACAAAATAATATTGGAACAAAATTGTTAAATGTAAAAAAAAATGCCAAAATTAACAAATCTGGTGTTTACAAAATTCATTGTCCAAAATGTAATGCAGTATATATAGGTCAAACACAAAGAAATTTTGAAGTAAGATTTAATGAACACCTAAGAGCATATAGATTAAAACAACCAGATAAGTCGAACTATGCAAAACACCTACTTGAACATCCAAACTCACTTATACACACCAGTGACATTCATATACTACACATTTGTAAAAAACAAAATTTAGATTTTCTAGAAGAACTTGAAATTAAAAGACATCTAGCAGATCAACAGTTTAAAGTAGTTAATGAACAAATAAATCTTGGAAGTTCTCCACTATTGAACTGTTTACTTTGATTGAGACTTCATTTTATACATAGATAAGACGTTATTCTAACATTAATATATTAAGTTATTGTAAAGATCAGCATAATATAGTTTTTTCCTGGGTTTTCTATATCATTGTATAGTTATACTGATCTTAGTGGGAAATACATCCAGGATAATCCCTTAGGGCTAATAACATCTAGGCTTTAATATTGTTATGTCTTATTACTTCCTTACTTGGTCTAGCCTTAACTACTTATCAACATCAAGTACCTAGTTACAATCAAACAAAATGTAACTTCAATATGTCAATCTGACGATACTAGTTTATAGAGGAAGTTTAGCTTAACCGTTCTTAATAAATGTATGAGTTGCATTATCTATGCAACCAAAAATACACTTACCTAGGTACCTATAAGTGCAATAGGGGTGATTGGCGCATACAACAGGAGTAAAACGTAAATGAAAATGTACTTTACTAACACATAACATTTCTCAAATTCCAATTAATTTCACCAACTGACCATTTTACTTATAATTTTTATAGATCGCACAAAAAAATTAATATGTTATTAAGCTAATAAAGAATTTTGATGTGAATTCCTGAGAAAGGTGGTTATTTGATTTTAATTAATTATATTTCCATGCAATATCTATATTCGTTAATACTAATTTTTAACATGAGTAACAATTAAATATTAATATTATATTTAATATTAATTAAATATAAGAAATATTGGGTTTGTAGGAAAAATCGTGTACACAACGCGTTGGAAAGTGTATTTCTTGCACTCGTTACGTTTCCGCATTCGCCACTACGCGGCTCGTGCTGAATTTCACTCGTGCGTAATACTTCACTTTCCACACTCGTTATGTAATATACTATTAATTCTGACTAGTTTCCTAAAGCTTTTCAAAAAATCTGAAATTTTTTTACCTGCCCGTTAAAAAGATATAACAGTTATAAGTTTCCACAAATTTGAATGATAAACATGCCATCAGTCCGAATCAAGTGGAAAAATAACATTAAGATTATGATTGAAAAAATTCATAAATTTGTATGTTTCAATATTGTTTATGGAGAAAAATAATAAAATTGGTGGTAATT
Source organism: Ophraella communa (assembly GCA_035357415.1). Taxonomy (NCBI): domain Eukaryota; kingdom Metazoa; phylum Arthropoda; class Insecta; order Coleoptera; family Chrysomelidae; genus Ophraella; species Ophraella communa. Next base: position 21,704,782 of record CM068982.1, read on the forward strand.
ACCAAATTATTGAATGAGAAATGGGATTTACCTGAAAAATGTGGCAACACCGCTAATAGTTGAATGGAACATCGACCTAACTTTTAAGGTTATGTCAAGTCGATTGTAATCGACGCTAGTATTTTGCGTCTTTCTAATTCAGCGTACTCCAAAGATAACGCTTCCTTGCATTTGATAAACTATACGACATTCTTTCAATCTTCCAGGCTCTTCATCATAATTTTTTTGATCGTTTATTGACTTTTCTCGAAAGGATCGGATAAGAAACGAACGAGTCAGAGACATAATGCATGTTGAAACCACCATTATACGACAGATAGAAGAAAGGCAACTAAGATGGTTCAGCCGTATCCAACGAATGCCGGAACATCGGATTCCAAGACAAGACCCTTCAACAGACGGAAAAGAGAAAGACCTAAAATAACGAGGATATAGGGCTAGGTTAGACCAAGTATGGAAGTAAACAAGACAAAGCAATATTAAGCCCAGATGTTATTAGCCCTAAAAGATTATCCTGTATGTATTTTCCTTTAAAATCAGTATAACAGTGCACTTAAAAAGCTTTCATTTGAATTTCAAAGTTGACGATTCCCAGCGTTTTTTATAATCTTCTATACTAATCCCACACATAATGTTATTCTGATTGAAGGAAAACACAAAATCAATGTCATATTGGCAAATTTGCCAATATCATTTCTTACTGGACCTCTAACATTGGGGAAAATACATACTTATTGTTTTAATTTTATTTTCTCCCTACTTGATGTTTTTTTTAACTTCGTTAATCCACACATAGAAAGGTTTACCTTCTATAAAAATTCTTAGATATATAAGTCTCATTTTCCAATTTTTAATTTTATATTTATTTTTTCGATGTCACTATTTTCCTCTTAAAAACCTCCTTAATACTTATACCTGTTCACTATATGTTTAAGCAAGCATTTGGTTCGAACAATTATGGTTCTTTAGCAATTGTGTACTAAGCCTGATGATGGCCTTCTAAAAAGGCCGAAACTAGTCGCTTTTTGTACTAAATAAAAATCTGTGACATTGATTTTGTGTTTTCCTTCAATCATTGTTTGGTCACATTGGAGAAATGGATGATTTACTTCTTTTTAATGTTATTCTAGTGTGTGTTTTTCACTCTGTATACAAAATGAAAATACCTGTTGAGATTATAATTTTTTAAATGTATTGGTTTTTACTAAACGCAGAAAGGGATAAAGTACTTTGGATCCATTTTTGAGTTAAAACAAATACAAACTTCTAATAAAATAATTTTTCGTCGACCTCTACAAAAAGTACCAATTCGGTGTTTTCATTAGAAATAAATCAATGAAATTCCTTTGTAATCATATGGTTAATTATAAATATTTAATCCTAAACTCATTACAACACAACAATTCTGGTTATTTTTTATATAATATCAAATTGAAAGTAAGTTAAAATCTTAGAACAAAAAGAAACAGGAAGGAGTCTGTCCTATATTAATTTTAAGGAAAATTTGCGACGGAAGTCGGCCATCTTGAAGCTCCTTGTATGACTCATTTTTATGTTTACAGTATACTGTCAAAGCAATATTTGTATATAAATGTCAAAAATGAGCGCATAGGCGTATCATTCGGTTCGTATAAGTACTAAATTATTTAGAATACTAATTGTATTCACACACTTGATTGGTTGAAATTTATTAAAAATAAAACCCTTGATATTTTTTTTATTTTTTTTCGGTACGTCAATGGAAACGGAAATTAAAATTGACAATTGGCCGCCATATGCAAGCTCCTTTCTGGACTCAAGGTCATTTTGCATATACTTCTTCCTGTATCTTTTTGTTCTAAGGTTAAAATCAATTAATTCAAATTGAATTCGAAACGCACCTTCATTGGTCGTGATGTCAAAACTCATATCGATGACAGTTTGTTTACATTTAATGTGTGGTAATTGAGAGAGTTCGACTTTTATTTTTGATTTTATTGTGAGTTATTGGTTTTATTTGTGTTATGCAATCATAAAATGTCGTCAGTAGGGTTTGTGAAAGCATTGTCAAACAATTTACCATCCTTAGACATTTTCATGGTTAGGTTAGGTTGGGTTAGGTTAGGTTTCAATGCAGCTGAATTTCGAAATGTAAAAGCAACAGCGTAAATACTTATTTTGTGCTATGACTTATTTTTATGAAAATCAACAAAAAATAAAGAAAAGAGATGAATAAATATAAATAAAAAACTTCGCACAATCTCGCAGATACACTGTTTACAATAAAATGATGGCGCTTTCAATGACACATATGAGTAGTGACGTAGGCCACCCGCCAACAGTCGTGTACGCGGCAAATTTCTGAATTTGAATTTGAGGATGGAATAACTATGCTACAAATTTTTTTTAATATAAGTTTTTTTGGTTTTTGGGGTAATTGATTGCTGCTCTGTCTTCCTGCATGATTTTGAAAAAAATGGAGAACACCGAATTTCTGGATCACAAATCGACTATTTTTGAAGGTAAGTACTTTACCGTCCGCAAATACTTTACATCGGCAAACTCTGTTCTTCCGCTGTGGTTGATACGGCACGGTTCGTGAAAGGCGATTGGATCATTTTTGTAGATCTGTGACAATTACTGCCATTTGCTGTTATCAAAAAATGAAGAATTTACCAAATTTGCTAAATTTTAATAGTAATAATTGCACAAACTGTACTTTTAATATCCATCTTCGAGGTTGAATTAATTTTGTAGAATATATTTTAAATAGAGACTTGTTACAATTCAAATCAGAATACACTTTTTATAAATTTATTTAAAATATGACCGAATCTGCAGTTGGTACCGTGGGACGTAGCCGTGATTATCAAAGAGGTGAATTCTCACTTTCATAAAGATATGTAGAAGGGGACGAAAAAATATAAAATGCACTTTGGCGAAAAATTGTCTATTGTCTCACCTGCTTCTGGCCAAGGCGCAGCGCAGCTATTTGTATTCTAGGCTATAATAGACATTTTTTTGTCCGTGGTACATAAATAACTATTATTGTATTTTAATAAACTACTCCAAAAATTACCATATGAGCTCGCACGTGTTTGATTAGCACGTATGTTTTGCTTAAATACGTGAAGATGTTTAAGAAAATCTAGTTATTCTTTAATTATATATGGTCGTTTTAAACAAAAAAATGAAGCAAATATTAATAAAAATGTATACCAGGAATATGTAGAAATGGTAAATTTCATTTTATAAGGTAATACTATTAAAGCTGGGATGCTTTTGGTTTTGTAATTTTTTCTATTGTTCAATGTACATAAAACTTAAATTCAAAATGTCTTTTTTTATTATACCTCGTATGTTTCGTATGTCTGGAAAATAATATCCAGTATTCTGCAAACAGTCGTATCAATTGTTTCTTATATTTTAGATTTATTTTCGATTTATGCTAGCGAAATTCTCATTTATGTAGCAGACTACAGACTGGCGCTTCATAGGGCGCATAAAGGATAAATGGCCTGGGGTTGGGGAAAAACAACTAACCGAGAATGCGTTTGTATGGAGAAATCGTTATGAGAGGAAAGTTAATTCTAACAAAAAAAATATGTCATGTAAATGGTGGCATGAGTCGACGAATATATTTTTTTCAATCTCTTTCAAAACGTAGATATTTTAAACATAAAATACATCAATCAATAATCTATATATAAACCAACCGTTGTTCGTTTCTCCCGCTAAAACTCGAGAAGGGTTCTACTGGTTTTCTGATTTTTATTTTGAAATGGTAGCTTAGGGAAGAATAAAACAGTAAGAAATATAAATAATAAGAAACGAAAAATAAAAAATAGATAATTAAAATTTAAGAATAATAAAAAACTCTTCGTTTCAACGTAACTTCCAAGTTTATTTGAAAAAATATGTTTTAAATCACAATGACGGCCGTTTCGCTAAGAAGCATCGTCAGATTGACATTTAAGTTACATTTTATTTGTTTGTAGCTAGTTACCTGATGTTTAGGTAGTATTAAGGCTAGACCAAGTATGGAAGTAATAAGACATAACATTATTAAAGCCTAGATGTTAATAGCCCTAAGGGATTATCCTGGATGTAATTCCCTCTAAGATCAGTATAACTGTGCAATGATATAGAAAACCCAGAAAAAACTATATCATGCTGTTCTTTAAAATCAAAGAAAACAGTTTAATAGTGGATAACTTCCAAGATTTATTTGTTCATTAACTACTTTAAACTGTTGATCTGCTAGATGTCTTTTAATTTCAAGTTCAAGGAAATCTAAATTTTGTCACGTGTTTTATCACACGTATCTGGATGTCATTGGTGTGTAAGAGTGAGGTTGGATTTTCAAGTAGGTGTTTTGCATAATTGGACTTATCTGGTTGTTTTAATCTATATGCTCTTAAATGTTCGTTAAATCTTACTTCATTCTGCACAATTAATTTTGTAAACACCAGATTTTTTTAATTTGGGTAATTCTGTTTTTATTTTGTGTTTTAAATGATATTAATGCTGATGTTGCCGAAGATATTATTTTTGAAATTGTATTGGAAATATTTCCACAATATGTAATATTTTTATAACTTTTAATTTCTTTAGTTTGTTTAGGAAATATTAGTTGTAGTGACACTTTCTGTTCTTTCTTATTAATTAATTTATTTATTAAATTAATTGGATAGCCATTAGAAGAAGCTATTTGTTTTATGATACTTGTTTCTTTATTAAAGTTAATTTTGTCCATTGGAATTGAAAATGCTCTATGTATCATAGAATTTATGCGTTATAGGATAATTTGAATTATATGGTATGGTTACATCTTTTTGCGTAGGTTTTCTGTATATTGAATAATTTAATGAATTATTAACTTTTTCAATTCTTAAATCTAGAAAATTAATTGAATTATTAAAATTTTTCACTACAAAATGTTGTGTTTTTAAATTTAAAGTACAAAACACATGTTAAAACACAATATTTTCAATCCACCTGCTAAACAAAGCATAAACAAAATATAATATAAATGAATATTTATTTTGACAAAAGAAACTATGTTTTTATTGGCCCCTCAAGAAAATGTATAAAATATTTATCATTGTTTATTAATTTAATAAATTACCTGTCCGCAAAACTTTATTTCTAACACCTAATTATTTATGGCAGCAATTATTGATTAGGTATTTAATAGTAAAAAGAATTTTTTTTAATAATATTTAAAATACATAATTTATATTTCGAAAAATAATATTAACTAATGCTACTGATGTTTCTTTTAAAATATGCGATTATTCAATAATTACAATTACAATGTTTACTTTCGTTAGTGGACAACCAGTAACAACATTGAAGAATTATTTTAATTTATTTTTTTTAATGGATCTTCTTGGCCAAGACCTTAGCTAAACTGTTTGGTATTATTAGAATAAAAAAATATTTTTTAATTACAATTATTTAAGTCAAATAATTGTAGAATCAATTATTAAGTTAACTAAAAAAACAAATAAACGTCTTAAACGAAACTAAAAAATTAGCTTACAGTAAAAAATTGATTGTGGTAACCTTTACATTGAGGAAGTCCATCTAACTTGCATTTAAAAACATATTTTGCGAATAAATAGTGGAAGTTTATTTCAACCGTTCAGTTATTTATTGTTCTTAAAAGTTACAGTGTTAACATAAGAAATTAATTATACAGGGTGGTCACAACGTTGAGTTAAATTTTAAGTTGAGAAAAGGACGATTTCTTCTTTTTTTTTTAATTACAACCCCATTTTTTATATTTTTATTTGATTCCTCATAGAAAAATAAGGTAGGTTTGTATTTACTTTAGTATATCAATATTTATACGTTTGTAAGAAATTGCAGAAATTAAGTTTTTGTAATTTGGATTTTCTTCCTTTATTATTGTTGATTTTGGTTTATTACAGAACATAAAATGAAATACTTTCTTTGTAATTTTTAATAAATTTGATACAATAAATATTAAACACAACTAAATACAAATAACTTTTATTATTTTTCTATATCGAATAAAGTGCTTCAATACATAATTTTTTTTAAATAATTTTTTGTAACACACAAAATATCTTCCATTCACTTTCAAACATTTATTAATCCTAATTAATACTTGAGATGTCGTGGCCCTTTGTAAAAATTCCGGAGGAAGGTTGTTAAAAGTGTCCCTTATCCTTTCTTGACAATCAAGTTTTGTTGTTAGGGGATGAAAATAAACCTTATTTTTGACATAACCCCAAAGGAAAAACTCCATTGGAGTCATGTCAGGGGACTAAGGAGGCCATTCAAAAGGACCATTATTAGCAACCCATTGGTTTTGAAAGGTATCATCCAAAAATGCAATCACCAAATTCGTATAATGATGAGGAGCTCCACCATGTATAAAATACATTTTTGACCATTGCTGTGCTGTTAAACGGTTTAGATAAATTGTTTTTATTTTCTTCAAAATTTCCAGATACTTCTCACCTAGAGACAGATTAAACAATGTCTTTTTCTAAATTACAGTCTTACCATTTAAATTTTTGTCATAAAATTGTGCAATGATTTGATTAAATTTTATTGCATATCTTGAGGACGAACATTTCTTGTTATGTACGGGTTCTGTTTACTCCAATAATGTGTATTCTTTCTATTAAAAATACCACATTTGGAAAATTTTGCCTCATCGCACCAACATTTTCCAAAAAAAATCATCTTCCTGTGTTTTTGTTAACATGAATTCTGAAAATTCTACTCTTTTGATAAAATTTCGTTCGTTGATATTATGTTGTAAAACAAGAAAGTAAGGATGACATTTATGGTTTTGCAAAATTCTGTGCCATTGTGTTTTTAATATGCTCAGTTCTCTTTCTGCGTCTCGTATAAGGATAAGCATTAAAATATCCCAGTACATTTACTTCATTGTCATCATTATCTGTAACTGTACTTCTTTTCTTCCCTTTAACATTTGTAAAGGAACCAACATTTTTAAAATTATTTATTAATTTATTTACCGTATGTACAGACGGTCGTGGTTTTTCAGGATATATCCTGGCCAATTCGTCGCACGTTCTTTTTGAAAATTTTCCAAACTCGCCGTGTATTAATAAAATATTCACATAATCTTCATTGTTAAGTTCTAATCTTGCATTTTTAATTAATTAATCTTATTTGACAATTCCATAAACACTTTGAATAATAATGATAGAGACTGACAAATCATAACGAGAAAGGTCCAAAGCACTCTATTCGATATAGAAAAGTAATAATAGTATTTCAATAAAACACCAAGTCAAACCACAACAAATTTAATGGTGAAAATTATCAAATTTGCGACTAGTTTCGGTCTTAGACCATCATCAGGCTACAAATAAAAGATACAATAAGGTAAGGACAAGAACAATAACAATAATAAATAAATATTAAATATAAAGTTGGACAACAAATACTTAGTAAAATGAGTAAGGAATAAAAGTAGTAAAGAAAAGAACAAAAAAGGTTACCTAACATGCAAAAGTAAATACACTCGTACAAAATTAAAATTTAAAAGTTACATCAGTAAAATATATAGGTTGTATAAAATATCAAAAATATAAAAATTTGCGGGGTAAAATAATACAAACAAATTTATAGTTAAAAAAGACATATAGGGGAAAAAATAGAAGGACAAGAAAGGATTTTATTTTTTAAAAACAACTAAAAAGTCAAAGGAAGGACGTGAAAAAAAAAACGAAGGGATTATAACATTGTCAACGAAAGAAGAAAAGGAAACAAACAAGAAATAGAGGAAATAAACCGTGAGGAATATTAATTGTTACCACAGTGACTATGGAGATAACTGTGGATATTCCTCCTCTCCATATTTTACTGGAAAAGGAGGCCATATGGACGTTTTATTAAGTTCTATCTGTGGCTAGTCAGAATAAGGAAGTGAGATCATGGACTGTTACGAAAAATGAGTACTCACCACATTCTTGGAGCGATCTCAAATATTTCCTCTAGGATACATGTACAGTCGTTTAAGAAGAGGCCAGCCAAAAAATGTAAAATATACAAGAAATTCAATTAAAAAATAAAATAATAAAATTGACTTTCACATATTAAAGGTTAGTACAATTAATATCATAAAAAATACTCTCATTATGCTTATCCCTTTAAAACAACTTTTATAAAATAGTTTTTCCCAAAATCGGTAATAGAGGTGTGGCAATTTATAATGAATAAATATGGTTTATGAAAATATTACGATTTAGCTTTATACTATCTGTAACTTTCATAGGTAAGTATTTGTATTTGCTTACTTCTAGATTAACTATCATTTCTTTTGTAGTCTGATAATGGCCTTATTCTAGAACGAAACTAGTAGCTTTATATTTACATCATTATAAACATAAAGGTTTGTAACAGTGACATTGGCATTTTCTTTTTTCATTTAAGAAGAGTCACATTTTAGAAATGGATGTTTTGTTTTAAATAAAAAAATAAAAATTTTATAAAATCAAGCTGTATCATGTTATATTATTACTTTTTAATGATTTAGTAATATTTTTATAAACGTTTACTTTTAACTACATTTACCCAAATTTACAGTCTTGTCGAATTCACTGAAAACCCATAAATATTTGTCAAAACATAAAAAACGACATACGCCAGTAAATAGAAGGCATCTGTATGTATGTATATTTATTTTTATTTTTGAGCAGCTTATCTGCTTCATGAGAAAAGTGGAATTGCCACAGGAAAGAACTAGCGAGTTGGATAGCAAGGCACTTTTGAAATATTGGAAATTAAGGCGATATATTTGTCTTGTGAAAAGTACACTAGCATATTTCGTGTTTCTCGATGAAATTTAATTTTTGTAATGCAGGAATGAATTATGGATCGTGTCTGCGGGATTTTCAAAACTTTATCGTTGATTTGAGAAGTTTGCTAAATATGATAAACTGATGAAATGTTCGATAAGGCATAAATAGTTAAACGTTTTATTGTAATTTTTCTAATAGACATGGTGTAAAAAATGTTTAGCAAAAAAAAAGTATGAAGTGTATCACATCAGACATACAAAAATGCTAAAATTTGTGGATTATAACCTAGTTTTTAAAATAAAAAGAACTGTTGATAGATGTATACCCCCTTTCCTCCGAATAAACAATTTGAGGAAAAGAAAATGTTCATGTAGAATGTATTTACAGTTTCTTTTATTCGCATTCACTATTATTAGCCCATATTAAAAAATAATATATCGCGTTGAGCCTAATAAGGATAGTTTTCAGACATGGGCGAAGAAAAAAATTATTATTGTTTAATTGAGAAACGTTAACGTTGTATAGAAAACTTGTAATAATAAACTGGACCTTTTGATAATAAAATAATAAGATTATTATAAATATTATGTTCCAACAGCTGACTTAATAAAGTTAATTATATTTATATTAATAATTTCAATTTTCCTTTTCTTTATTTCATTTTTTTTTACTACCAGCTCTAGAAACTAACCTTATTTACATCTGTTGAGGTAGTAAAGTTGTCCATTATTAACCAGAGTAGAAAAATATAAAATCTACTTGATTAGAACTAAATATCAATCCATTTTGCAGAAAGTGAGGTTAACTGATGCAAAGACAATATGAAAAAATGTTTTTCCTTAACTATTTAACAGTTATACCCACCTGTCTATACAAAAATCAAAAGACTTATCAAATCAAAACAAAAATAACCAGGTATACGCGTACCTTGTTCATTATAAATCTGGTTGCATGCCATAGCTGTCAGAAGGGAACTATGTTGCAAAACATTTAAAATGGTATTAGAATCTAGTAAATGTCAAGCGAAGTTTCTCGTATGTTCTTTTTTATATTTTGCACTTATAAAAATCTTTATTATAAAACCAATTTGCGTATTGTAATTTAACTTTTACGCTCGCAAATTTTTGTTTTCAATGGTTGGCAACATGAGTGAAGTATCCAATGACATGACCATTGACATTTGTAGCAATTTATTAGTTTTATATTTGTCTTTAAGAAAGTATTTGTGAATGCGAATATCATCTTTTTCGTATATAATATATTATTCTTGGTGTATTATTCATCTTAAAATATTTTAAAACATTAACATTTTATAATTTAAATGTCAAATCTGTCAAATGTTATAAATTACATAGTGCTAACCAGTATACTTTTTAAAATCAAAATTTTCGTAATTTACATATAAATAATAAATTAATTTAAAAAATGATAAAATGGCAAAATGTAAAAAATATTATAAACAACTTATTTCATATGGCTGTTGTGACACTCGTCCTTTAAAGACTCATCGCTTCGCGATCCGTTCATTATTGTAACAGATTTATTAAAAATTACAAATAAAGTATTTCATTTTATGTTGTGTAATAAACCAATAAAAAAATAAAACTAAAATCAACAATAATAAAGGAAGGAAATCCAAATTACAATTTTGGTACCCTAAAAAACCTTATTTCCTTACAAATGCATAAAAATTGTTATAGGAAATTAAATACAAAATAAGAGAAGATACAACTTACCTTATTTTTCTATTAGGAATCAAATAAAAATATAAAAAATAGGGGATGCAATAAAAAAATAGACCTTTTCTCTAGTTAAAATGTAACTCAACGCTGTAACCACCCTGTATAATAAAATTCTTATTTAAACACTATATCTTATAATTTAGGCCCTTAGATGTAATAATTTTTAAATTTTATCAATTAATTAAAATAATTAGCCTTTTAATAAGCGTCAATTTGAAATTAAAAAAGAAACATATCGTGAATAGCTGTATGACGAAAGGTCTATGCAAAAATTTTTTTCTAAAACTGTAGTAAATTTTAAGTACCTGGTCCCTTACATAAATTTGCTCTTAAATTTAATCGTCTGCCCTAAAAAATGTAGTATTTCATTTAAAATAGTGAAGTTGGTGTACATTTTCGGCATAGTTAGAAGTGCTATAAATTTGAAAATATTTTAGTTGAATTCCAAAGTATCGAAAACCACTGTATATCAAATTTCATTTATCTAGTATTACCCGTTCCCTATAAACTCCTAGGTAAACCTCGATATGGGACAGACTGTATTTAAATTAAATGTAACAGTGTACACCTATCATTTTTAAATAACGAAACTGTATAGAGGAAATAAAAAATCTATCCCACAAACTGTTTATTAAAATGTAGCAACCAGTTTCGGTCCTATAGGATCATCATCAGGCTGTAAAAAATGCACTGTAAAAAAATTTTACACAAAAAATCATTGATAAAAGTTGCACCAACTATTTATGAAATTTTACACAAAATATTTGAAATTATCAAGTGATGTTTAAATTTACATATGTGTTGTTGGCTACAGTTTAAAAAAAATATATTTTTCAACTTTATTGAGCATGTATATTTGTACAACAGATAGCAAAAATTTGCCTAACCTTTTAATTATTTTTAAATATATTGTTTGAAAATCCTATCGTAGCAATATTAAATAAGGTGCTGTATGTTTTTACACTAATTATGTAAAAATATGTCTCATTTTGTTTAAAATTAAAAAAAACAGACTAACATTTTGTGTATTTTACTTTTTTTGAATTATTTATACAATACCTAATTAAAATAAAGTATTTATAATGCATAAATAATTAAAATGTCGTTATTTTTCCTAATAGTTTTTTTTCATTAAAAAGTTAGTACATACATTTTTTTATTGAATATATAAAAAGTATTAGGATTTTTGAGCACCCTTCAATTGCGGACCAACGAAGAGTTATAGTGAGGTCCAGAATTTTTACCTGAAATTACGTACACAAATTGCAGCGAACTATTTTCTAGGAAATTAAAATAGGATAATGTTTATTGTTATATGCTGTAAAGTATAAGATCATTGTAAACTACCGGTGTAAAAACACTGAACTATTTAAAAATTTATATTTAAATCTCTAAGTAACTACTTAAATACACTATAAAATAAGCAAAAAATAAAAATGCCATGCAATGACAAAAACAAATAAATCCGAATAAAAATTAGACCTAATTTAAAACAAAACTGAAAGGGTAATATTATTAATTATGGTCAACTAATTACTTTACGTTCTTCTAATAAATTAAATTTTATGTAATTTAAACTATACTAGCTAATAAGCTAAAAAAATTTATCAATTATTAGAAAAAAATGAAGTACCATAATAATTATAAGAAGTTTAAAATATCAAGTTTTAAGAAGTCTGTCAGAAAAAATATACTTATTAAAAGTAATTAAGAAGAAGAGTTTATAAAATATTTTACTTAATTTTACATTATACCTATGAATTATTAATTTAGCATTAACTTCATAAAATTGTATTGGAGATGTGATGTGAATTGCAGGTGTTTAGTCTAATATTAAATTATTTTAAATAATCAATGGTTTGGCAGACAATTGATAATTATTTAAAATAATTTATAAAATTGTATTAGTTTTTATAATATCAGAAAGGAAAATAGCGTTTTTATGGCTATAGAAACATAGATTTTAGCAAAAAAATATTTCTGTCGCAGCGGCCATTGTCACTCAAGAACGCAGTCTTATTACATGTAATAAATTGGCACACCCCACCCATATTCTCAGTCTCAAAGCATCGGTATAAAACAATTTGGTCCGCAATTTTTGTATCAACAAACTTTTTATACTTCTACACAAATTAAAAAAATATTTACACATTTGGTAATTTAAATTGCTAAATTTATAGCCTTATTTGGTCATATTTTGTGTATATTTACATCTATTGTGTAAAACTAAACGTTCTTACAAATTTTTCGATAATTTTTTATTAGAAAATACTAATATTTGTTTGGTAAATTTTTCATAGCTTTAAGATTAAACGTAAATAATAGATCATGAATTTTTGTTTCTCTGAGCTTAGTTATTCATCTCAATATTTATGTAAATTATTAGACTTTTATTTATTTTTTAAATTTATTTAAATCATCACTAAACGATCACTCTACTTGTCATTAATATCACACCTAGTCCGCTAACCCATCTGGCATCCACTCCGACATTTATGGCGAAGGCGCCGATGTCTCTTACAGTCTCTGATAATAACTGCAGGACCTAGTGTTACGGTGTTTACAGTTACGACACGAGATAACCGCAACGGAAACTGTTCGTCGTTAATCCGCGCCATTTCTCTTGTCTACTAACACCGAGTATCTTAATACACCGCATGTACTTCCAGAACATAAACAAAGTTAATATGGGCTCTTTTCTTGTATTACCGAGCGTAGAGAAACTCTAAAAATGCTAATTTTACAGTATAAAATAAATAAAAGTACTATTAGACCACGTTCAATTGCAAGCGAGATAAAAATTGGTAGTTTAATATAAAAAAGTAAAAAAAATGAGAAACTAAGACTCACGTACAAGGGCGGATGATTGTCCTTATCAAACTGGTTGAAAAATGTTATTAACCACATTTGAAATTTTTTGTATGTACAATGTATAAGATATTAAATATCAATCATGAACAATGTCAACGCAGTAAAAAAAATCAAATCCTTACCTTATCGTTACAATTTGGGATTAATAGTTATCAATCGTTATAAAAATTGGTGCAGAATAAAATTAGTTTATTGAAGCATATCATTCACATAGAATAGTATTAAAATATTTATTAAAGATTAAAGAAAATTCTGTATATTCACTCAATATTATCTACATTCTTTCAATAAGACAAATAATAACTAAAACAAAAGTAATTTAGAACCATCAAATTCACAAGAAAGCCTTAGTTAGAAAGACATAGTTGAAGTTAATAGTTCTTTCTTAATAGTAGTTTTAAGTATTTAAAATGTTTCTAAAAATAATATATGAAAGTTATAGATAAATTAAGTAACAAAAAAATTTAATAAAAAAACCCAAATAAAGAAAATTTAATGAATTTCCATAAAAAATGGGACTGTGTCGTGTAGTAATTTGAACCAATTTCAAATAAACAAATTCACATTAGATTCGGATTAAAAACTATTTGTTATCAGTTATATTATTATTATTTACCAACAGTCAGTACAAGTGATGCCATGATTGAACTAATAAATAATATAAAAATTAGTCTTGACAATAATGAAAAAGTAATAGCCGTTTTTCTGGACCTTGCGAAGGCCTTCGACACAGTACCTCACCGATAACTCATTTCTGTTCTTGAGAATTATGGTGTCAGAAGTACTGTGTTGGAAGTCTTTAAAAACTTTTTAAATGGGAGACAACAAATGGTTAAAGTCAAAAATACACTTAGTGATCCACTAACAGTAAAAATTGGAGTTCCTCAAGGAACAGTTCTGGGCCCACTCATATTTATAACATATATAAATTCTCTTCTAAATTTAAATCTAAACGGCATGTCTATTTCGTATGCAGATGACACAGTTCTATTATTTAAAGATAAATCATGGGATACAGTTAAACAAAAAGTTATTAAAGGTCTGGAAATAATTTTTACATTGAATGATGCTATTAGACCTAGTTTCAGCTCTATCAAATTAACAAAATCTAATACTATTATAAGAGAAACGTTTAATATAAAATACTTAGGAATTACAATCGATAAAAATTTAAAAAGGACTACACATATTCAAGACTTGTCAAACAAAATTAGGCACCTTATACATAAATTTTATATAATGCGCAGGTTTTTGCCAAAAAATCTGCTTATTTAAATTTACAAATCCTTAGTGGAATCTTTACTAAGATATGGGATCATTGTCAATTAAATGTAATCCAGAACTATATTTTACGAATTTTTTTTAATGTTTTTTTTTTATTTAATTTAACGTGCTTGTGACAGCTGTGGCCATTAGCACGAGGTGCAATAAAATATAATCAATACATGAAATTAATAAAACAAAAAACAGTATTTATGACAATAATTGATAAAAAACTGTAGTATCAAACCGTATGACTATCAGAGTTTATTCAGTAGTTGTTCTTCTTCAAGGAATTGAATAGTTTGGATGATTTGATATGGACTGGATTGTAGATTGTAGATTGCAGAAGGGGTCGATTGGCCCAGTTGACCTTACTACACTGCGACCTATAAGATCTTTTGTGTATACCCTACATTTATATTTTAGTCCAAAAGGTCTAGGCTTCTAAGAAAGTCCATTATCCGTTTTGGAGCTAGGTTTGTAATCTGATCAGGATCAAGGAATACCTGTTCCAGATATTTATGGCGTTGCCGAACAATTACTCTGCAATTGCAGATAATATGTTCTGACGTCTCATCTGCCTCATCGCAGAATCTGCATGTCCCACTGTCCAATATGCCCATTTTGCAGAGATGGTATCTGAGTGAGCAGTGTCCAGTGAGAATTCCTGTGATTACTCTGAGATCAGATTTCTGAAGCTCTAAGAGTAATTTCGCGTAGCGGGCAGAGGGTCGTAATAACCTTTTTGCCTGTCTTTGGCCTGGAACATTTTTCCAGTAGGCTGCACTGAGTTCCTTTTCATATTTTCGAACTTCTTCCATTATGCGGCTTTTTGATATGCCACAAAATGGTTCAGGTCCGATAAAAGGAGCACAAGCTCCTTCCTTTGCGAGACTATCGGCAATCTCATTTCCGACAATTCCTTTATGCCCTGGCACCCATAGCAACTTTAATTTGTTGCGACTAGCCAGTTGTTTAAGGGATTGTTTACAATTCCAGGCTATTTTTGACTCATAGGTTGTGGACTTCAGAGCCTTCAAAGCAGCCTGACTATCAGATGCAATAAATATTCTTGCTGTGTTGAGGCCTTTTCTTAGGCACTCTTGGGCACAGAATTCTATTGCTAATAGTTCTGCTTGAAATATTGTTGGAGCATTTCCAAGGGCTGCGGATATCCTAATATTAGGACCTGTGATCCCCATTCCTACTCATTCGTTTGTTTTTGACCCATCAGTATAATAAGTGAGGGCACCTTTTGTGATTTGAGCGATTTCGTTTTCTGTCAACTCGCGGTCGTTAATAATAACATCTAACGCGAGTTCGAAATCTTGTTTTGCAGGCATTACGTCTGTAGGCATCTTCATGATTTGGGTTGTTACAGCCCTTAATACCTCAAGATGTCCTGTTAAGTCACCGGGTTTCAGAGATTTGGTCTGTGTCAGCCTATAGGCATTTTCCAGAGCGATCCTCTGTACATGTAAATGTAGTGGAGGAAGGTCTAGCATTGCCTCTAAGGCTGCGGTAGGACACGATCTCATAGCACCCGTGATCCCAATACAGGCAAGTCGTTGCACTTTCTGCAACTCGTTTATTGCCTTTTGCTGCTTTGTTTTGGTCCACCAAACCATCGCAGCATAAGTGATAATGGGTCTGACAACCGTTAAATATGACCAGTAGATCATTTTTGGCTTCAGACCCCAGGTTTTCCCAAAAAGCCTACGGCACATCCAGAAAGCCCTTATTGCTTTTGTGGTAATATGAGTGAGGTGTGCATTCCACGTAAGTTTCCTATCAAGGATGACTCCTAGGTTCTTAACCTCTTCTGAGAAAGAAAGGGTTACTCCATTCATGATCGGAGGCTGTAATGTTAGTTTCCTCCTGTTAGTGAACGGAATAAGTGTCGTTTTGTTGGGATTGACTGATAGCCCTTCCCTCGAACACCAAGTAGTTATAATGTTTAAGGCCTGCTGCATGCGTTCGGCAATAATACCGTCATGTTTGCCTCTAGCCACTATAACTAGGTCGTCAGCATAGCCCAGAGCACGAAATCCTTCTCTTTTGAGCTTTGTTAGGAGGTCGTCAACCACTAGCGACCACAGTAGAGGTGATAAAACTCCTCCTTGAGGACAACCTTTACTGCTTTTATAGTAGTTGATTTGCCTCCTAGGTAGGTAATAATTTTCCTAGTATTTAGCATGGATTGAATCCATTTAGTTATGGAAGGTTCGATACCTTTTGCTGTTGCGGCGGCGCTGATTGATTCATATGAGGTGTTGTCAAACGCACCCTCTATGTCTATGAATGCACATAGCGCCACTTCCTTTGATCCTATTGCCTTTTCTATGTCTTTTACGAGACAGTGCAAGGCATCCACGGTGGATTTGCCTAATTGGTAGGCAAATTGTTCTTTGTGAAGCGGTATGTTTGTTAAATATTCGCTTCTTATATATGTATCAAGTATTTTTTCCATACTTTTAAGTAGAAAGGAGGTAAGGCTTATGGGTCTATATGACTTCGGCTCCTCGTTTGCGTTTGCCACTCTTAGGAATGAAGCATACCCTAACCTCTCTCCACCCTTTTGGAATGTAGCCCAAGATCAAGCTCATCTTGAATAATTTGACTAGATGAGGAGTTAATGTATCAACGCCCTGTTGTAGCAGGGCTGGGAAGACACCATCCTCTCCAGGAGATTTGTAGGGCTTAAAGCTATTTATTGCCCATTTAATTTTTGTGAAGATTTTTCCCGCTAGGCTTTTTGCAGCTCTTGATGTTCTGTAATTAGATTCATCAAGATTAACCCTTGGGTCATCTTCAATGAGTGTTGACCCGGGAAAGTGAGATTGTAGTAAGCAACTCATGCTTTCCTCTATGGTTGCAGTAAACTCTCCGTTTGGCTTTTTTAGAAGTCCAATACCGTTTGAGTGGTCCTTAGAAATTACTTTTTGGAGGCGTACTGCTGGGGCTAATTCAGTTATCCCCTCGCAGAATTGCCTCCATGTTCTTCTCTTAGACCTTCTAAGTTCTTTGTTGTATTCTGTTAGAGCCTTTTTGTAGGCATCCCAGTTACCTATACTTTTGGCTCTATTAAAAGCTTTACGGGCTTGAGCTTTTAACTTACTGAGTTCCTTGTTCCACCATGGCACATCTTTTTTGACGGCTTTGGTCTTGATGGGACAGGCCCCCTCATAGCAGCTAATTATCGTGCGATTTAGCCATTGTGAGGCACCTTCCAGTTCCTCTATGGTTTCAATCGAATAAGTTACGCCTTCAACATCTGACCTTAGGGTATCCTTATAAGCACACCAGTCAGTCTGTTTCGGTATTCGACAGGACTGTATCTGCTCCCGCTCAGCCTCGACTTCGAATCTTATGGTTCTATGATCCGACATCGAAACCTCATCGGAGACATGCCAGTTCTGTATTAAATTTGTAGCAGAGCAACTAGTTAAGGTGATGTCAAGCACCTCTTTCCTATTTGCAGTGATAAAAGTTGGTTTGTTACCTCTATTGATAATGTCTATATTGGAGTTAGCCAAATATTCTAAAAGGTACTCACCACGTTTGTTCGTGTCTGTGCTGCCCCATACTATGTTGTGGGAGTTCGCATCACATCCAAGGATAAGTTGTCTGTTCTTTTTGTTGCACCAGCTGATGAGGCCTTTCACTTCCTCTGACGGAGGTTGGTCTTCATCACCCGGGAAGTAGGCAGAGGCAATTATAATTTGCCTTTTGCCCCTTTCCGTGGGGAGCTCCACTTCAGCTGTTGCTAAGTCTCTTGTGATAAACTCTGGAACAGAAACGAATTTTAGTTGTTTAGAGATGAGCAACGCTGCTCTTGGCAAGTCATGCATTTGTGAATAGATCAACTTACATGTATTATTTGGAAGTCCTTTGATAAGTCCTTTGTCAGCCCAGGGCTCTTGAATGAGCCCGATGTCAGTTAGGTTTCTGCTAAAACTCCTGTTAAGCACACTAGTTGCGGCTTTTGCATGATGGAGATTTAACTGCAAAAACCTAATATTTTTGTTGGAAGCCATTTTACTGGCTTTTGGAACCTTTATCCGATCCCTTTTTAAACTTCGCAGGACCCTTTTCCTGGGCCCCTTTTTTTGTGGCCATTTTTGCTGCTTCACTAGTTGAAGCAGCTTCTGGCGCACTAGGTTTTGGATGGCCTTTTTTTGGTAATATTCTTACCTGGCCAAATTTATAGTTGGCTTTATAGCCATTTTGTTTTACCCTTTCAGCGGATTTAGCGTCCATTGAAAGAGTGAGCTCTACAGTAGGGCCTTTGTCAACCCTTCTTACAACTCTCCAATTCTGTGAGTTGAGGTCTTCATTTTGGACCTCTAAGAATCGGAGAATTTTTGAATTTTCATTGCTCAGACTATCAGGAAGATATGTCACAAAGATCTCGGAGTGAGGAATATTGCTTTCCTCTTCCAGTCTCAGCGAGATACCCTCCTGTGGCTGCAGCTCCTGAACTATGCCTTTAAGCCACTCAACTGTGGCTTTGTCAGCACAAGACAGAAGCATCCAGCCCGGTCTGAATTGTAGGTTGCTGAATTTAGGCCTAATTGTTGCCTTTGGATCCAGCTCCACTATTTTTTCCAGAATCTTCTCTTTCGTTGCGGCTAGTTGTTCCGTTGTTAGTGAGGATTCTGGATGGTTTTTGGGCAATATTCCTACCCTTATTGCCGCTGCAACCTGTCCATAGGATGGTTTGTTTTCTTCGCCACTGCTGGTTATCCCAACGGTGCCAACTCCCTTTTTCCTAGGTCTTTCTGGTGTGCTCTCTTCAGACCGGATCCTCTTGGACCCTTTGCCCTTGGATACATCCTCGGTTGGTTTTTGTATAGGCTTTTGTGCCTGTTGTCGAGCCTCTTCATATTTAAGGCCTTGTTTTAACAGGTACTTAAACCTTTTACGGGCAGCACCACTCAGTCTCTCTCTTTCGGCCTTTTTTGGCCCTTGAGAGATACTTTTCTCGTCTCCGCTGCTTTTTAGAAGCTCATCTTCCGATTTATGGCTTGGATCTGGATCCAATTCCATACCCTCGGGATGATTAAGGCTTTGTTCTTCCTCTTTGCCCTCATTGTTTTTTGTTTGTTTTATTTGGTCCATTTTAGTCCCACGAGTAGCTAGGATAAAAAAAAAGGTCACTCCCAGCAGAGCCCCGCATGCCGGGAGAAGGCTAATGAAACCTGGGTTTCGCCTGGTACCCGGAGTCCGCATAATCGTGACTAAGCAACCCCTTAGCCCCGCGGCGCAATTCCTGCGCCACGCCAAGCCTTCGGCTTATGCTGTTCCACCTTGGCTTGGGGGGGATTTTTGTGGTTCCCTTCCACTTGGCCAGCCAATCAAGGCAAGCCCCCACATCGGTAAGCACATCCTCTACAGCCACCGGCTTACCAACACGGTATATACCGGGCAGGTTTCCACAAGTTTGCATTGTTTCCGGATGCCCGCAGAGGTTCCGAACGATTAGTCCAGTTACCTCCGCACCCACCCGTCCACAACACTCCCTCTCCACGCTGTTGTTCCCGGTATTTGCGTACGCCAGAGCTTCGTTAGCCAGCCTCTTTGTGACGTGTCTAGGTCCTAGGACCCTTTCCACGTCAGCTCGAAGCTGTTACCACCACACACCACGTGGAGGAGAAGTTGGTCTTTGTGCAGTATATATATATATATGGACTGGATAGAACGTCCTTGATGTTTGCTTTCATTCCAAGGCGATGACGTCTGCTGGAGTAACATGGACAGATCGTGAGGATGTGCTCAACAGTAAGAGAGCACTGGCAGTGTTGACATAGTGGTTGTGGTGATGAGGTAATGAGATAAAGATGTGTAAGTCGCGTGTGTCCGATCCGTAACCTTCTTGTTATAACCATTTCCTTTCTTCTTAGGTCAAGAATGAGCAGTTGGTTAACTGTGGGTTGAACTTTTTTTAAAAATGTTGAACATCTATTCCAATGAGCTTGCCAGTTATTCTGGGAAATTTGTTTCATTAAATCGTTGGAGATTTGAAGGTCTAGTGGGTTGATAGCTGATGAAGCAATATGTTTGGCAAGGCAATCGGCGCGTTCGTTACGATAAATCCCGATATGAGAAGGTATCCATATAATAGTTATGGTTATGTCAAGAGAAATTAGACTTTGATACGTGTCGTGTATGCATTGAACAAGTGGGTGTTTTATGAATATATTATCAATAGACTGTATAGATGAAAGGGAGTCAGTGCAAATGGCTATTTGTTGATGAGGTAGAAAGTTGAGTTGAAAGGCTTGTAGAATAGAGAGTTCACCAGTGAATATGCTGCAATTGGCTGATAGTCGATATGTTCCAACTGTAGATTGACCAGTAGTAACAGCGCAGCCCACTCCATTACGAATTATTCTGTTTAAAAATAGATTATATTCGACAAAACATCTTTATAATACTGATATTTTAAATGTCCGTAGATACAAACAATTTGTAAAACAATGTAAGACATTCATATTTTGCAATAGTAATGAAATAGATCGTATCTTGTAAATAAAAACAACAAACTATGAAGAACGAATAAGGAACTAATTATTACTTACCTATTTTACTGAAATATAAATATAAGAATTAACATCGTACCATGCACATACAAGTGTTTAGTCACTTAGGTGCATGTTTCTATATGGTTTTTTTTTCTTTCTTTTTTTGTAGTATCTCTTATTCATATGGACAATTTTAGTGATTGAGAATGTTCGGTCTTTGGATGATAATTACTATTTTTCTTATGTCAATATTACTTTTATTAACTTAAATTCATTGCTTAATTGTTGTATATTATATATAATAATCCTAAATATAAAATTAATAGAACTATATAATAATGTAGGATCGACATTATACTTGTATTGTATTTGTATTTGAATGAATAATAATAAATAAAATAAGTGCCTTTTATGAAAAAGAAAAAAAAATGTGAAAGCACCCAAATCAAAAAAAAATATTTTGATTAAAATTAAGAAAATCTGAACTGAAGACTAAAGACAATAAATTTGAATATGTGTTTAAAATTTTAATAATGTATTTGGTACAAAAGGTACAAAACTTGATCCACATGTATAATGGACAGTACTAAACAATATTATAAAAACTAAAATTATAAAATTAATAATATTTTTTCACAATTTAGTTTAAATTTTTCATCTGTAGAAGCAACCGGTCAAAAACGTTGTCAATTCAAACGACAATTTAGAAAAAAATGAGTTTTGCTTAACAAATTTAATATGTGTGTGTTTCTTAAATAACTAAGTTTTAGTTAATATGCCTATTTTTGCATAATATTAAATAAAAAACTAAAAAAATAATAATAAATAAAAAAATACTCATTAGAGATAAAAATTAAACTATTGAATAGAATTACCTGAAATATGTCACTTTTTCCAGAAGAGTATAAGAGCTGGAATTTTTCAATTTAGGAGAGTTGAATTTTGTCGTTACGCCAACTTCACGATAGTCAATTTTAAATTTCAATCATTTCCAGTAAATCAAAAGTAAATTGTAAAGTGTATTGTATCAGTTAAAAAGTTAAATCATTTTGTAAACGGCTAAGGGAGTTACACTCGATACGATTATCAGGTATTGGTTATATTAATGGTTAATATTGGTTATAACTTTTTAAATACCCGGTATTACAAATTAAAACTTTACATTGTTGTGATGTGGAAGTTAAGCAGATTTCAAATTTAAAATAAAGTACAGTTCCATTTAAAAAAACATAAGTTTGGTGTGCCACCATCTTATGGAACACCCTGCAACATTTTAACTAATTTTAAAATGTGGAGTTTAAAGCTGCCTACAATTTTTTTAATAACTTTTTTTTGTAAATTTTACTATAACAGCTTCCTCACACTAATCAATCACTCTGTATACCAAAATACAATATTGTTTTTATAACTAGAATTAAAGATTATGTTTTCCAAATAATCCATAAAAGTATTTGCTAAAATTGGAGAAATGGGACTTCTCATTGGAAGACCCAGCTACAAACAAACAAAATGTGACTTCAATATGTCAATCTGACGATTCTTATTCTAGCGAAACGGCTGTCATTGAGGTTAAAAAAGCAATTTTTTAAATAATTATTGGAAGTTTTGTTTAAACGAAGATTTTTTTATGATTCTTAATAAGATGGACTTCCAAAAAGTTAGGGTTAGTACAATTAATTTTATTCATTACAATGTTCAGGAAGTAGTGGATTTGGAGTTCCTAGGAGTAACCATAACAATACTGAAAGAAAGAAATAAATAAAAGATTACTGGAGGAAAGTAAAGCAGTGAGAACAAAATCAAAAATTCTATCAATACAAGCAAAACAGTAATACCACCCACAGTACTATACTCCAATGAAACGTGGATACTAAACCAGAAAAAAGACAAAGAAACAAACAGCGGAGGACATTATGGAAGATCAATACCTAAATGAAAAACTAATGGAAATATGTGAGTAACCGTGAATTACAAATAAAATAAGAACCCACAGAGCAAGGTGGCTCGGATATATTATACTGATTATACGTACGCCAGAAAAGAGCAATAAAAAATATTAAATGAAAATGAAGAATAATAAAAAACTCTTCATTTGAACATAACTTCCAAGTTCAATTTTTTCAAATAAACTTGGAAGTTACGTTCAAGTTTTGTTCAAACAAAGAGTTTATTATTATTCTTAATAAGATGGACTTCCAAAAAGTAAGGGTTAGTACAATAAATTTAAATGAAAATGACATGGAAAATAATAAAAGAGGCAGGCTAAGAAAGAAATGACAGTAAAATAAGATCTGAGAGATATTGGCAATAAGATCGGACAGAGGGAGCAAAGGACCAAAATTAGTGGAGAAAAATTACTAGGACTCTGGAAGCCACCGACCGTCTTGAAGTATGCTGGTGATTCCGAGACCGGGTAACGGTGAGTTTTAAGGTGTGTTTGGTTGGTAGGCATCATCTTGGCGGGATGAGTCCAATACTGTGTAGTAATTAACTAATTTTATAATCTACGTAATTTTCACGGATTTTTCATTTTTCTACGTCCACTTAATTATAATTTAATTTATTACAAGAAAACAAACTAGTTAAAATTGATTAACAAATATAGGCCAGAAAATCAATTAAAGATAATAAATAGTGTGCAGGAAAGCACCGTTGTCGACGCCATACGAAATATCTAGTAGTACATTCATTTCAAAGATTTGTAGTTGAATCACGTTTCTTTTTGTGTTCTTATCTACAACAGAAACTATGTGGGAGAAACTTAAACGAGGCATATCAAACTGAAATAAATCTCCCTCTGGAATGTTTCCGAAATTTCATACGGAAAATTTAAACACCTACTACGTACAGTACAACGAAGTTAGGAGAATATTTATAAATGTAGGCCCAAAGTTATACGATATATTCAGCATTCATGCTAAAGAAAACCGATTATGATAAATAAAAAACTTATCGGCTAGAAATAAATTATTAGTTTAATATTTTAAAAAAGTCTAATTTTTTAATCTAATTACAGTAGCTCTAATCATGCCTTTTATTTAAGACTATGGCAAGTATTTCCGTGCTACGTCGTAAAAGAAATGTTATTAGAAATATAACTGAGAAAATTAGAAAGAAAAGTCCATAAAAAAGTAACATTAGGAAAATTTAACACAAGTTGGTGACAAAAAGACAGTGAAAATGAGTCAATTTACATGCAGAATGTAGGTAGGAAAACTCAGTGGTGTAGTTTTAACAAATTTAGTAAAAATGTGAAATTTCCTTTAAAGATATAAAAAAGGTACCTATATAATAAAAATATACTTATGGTAAATTAGCCAGGTTATAACTAAATGTTTTAACATTTTTTTTTAACTTCAACTACTTCATCGCCACGCAAATAGTGCAATGTTCACATTAAAATAAAGCCAAATAAAGTTGCGTGCACATCACCAAGGTCGTAATTCTATTGTATTTGTGGCTACATTTCTATAGAAAAGTGTGTTTTTTAAGTTTGCCAAACAATCACTTTTAAAAATAACCCAATTAATAAAAAAAATTTGTAACAAAATAATTTATGTACAATATAGCTTTTTTTATTTAGACGTCCCTCGTGGTAACATTTTGTGTTAAAATACTCATGAAGAGACCATTGTCATGTTGCCGCGTCATTTGTTGAGTTTTCAATCAACGTTCTGTGACTTTTGTACTCGTAGTGTCATCGTTTTTAGAGGTTACCTTGTGAAAAACATTTTTAATAAAAAACTGTTTTTTTTTGTATTTTTTGCTTGTCAAAATGCCCAAATAGCTAAATAGTCCATGCAAAGAACTTGTGGCTTCATTAGTTAACTATTTTATAGAAGAAAGGAAGAATAATGAACCTTTTTTACCCTTAAACGCTGTTGAAGAGGTAATATGCGATTAAAATATCATTACTTTACAAAATTTTCTATTATTTTAGCGTGAAGTTGCTACTTTAAAACTAAGTGTAAGAACAGCAAGCAGCATATATGTCAAACGCAAAAAAAAGGTGAACAGTTCGAGTCAATAAAGAAAAAGCGTTGCGGTTATAAACGAATAACAAATACCATAACCTGTATGCTTTTAGAACAGCACGTAACGGTTCAATCATTGTGGTCCTAACTGAAAGATAAAGAAATAATTTATGATAGTACTACTCCTTTAAAAAGATTGCTCAAAGAACTTTAAGTGGATGAAAGATAATCCACGACGAGGACTTATGGAATTACCTAACGTTTATTTTAAAAGAGTACAATTCTTGAGAAGTTATAAAGAAGCGAACTTGGACACTTCAAAATGGCAAATATAAAGACTGTTAAAACCACTAAAACGTATGGCAAAAGGTTTGTTGTATTAACATAGATTATTATATGAACATTTAAATATTATAATTGCATGCTGGAAATGAAAACGGATCTATAGAGGGTGCTGAAGCAATATTTTGTTCAAAAACTCAACTTAGTGGGGAAGTGAACTAAGCGAATTTCTTAAAACTGTTTGAATATCAGTTCCTGAAAAACTTAGAGAATCCTTCTCTAATTGTACTTCATATAATGCAACTTATAACAGTATGCTATTGCATAAAACTCCGAATACAGAATAGTTCAATAGTGGTCGGTTCAAAACAGAACTATTGTACATCGTTTCTCAGTAAATATACAGATATAATCTTTCACATCATTTATTTTAGAAATAAACCACCAAAAATGTATATAGTGGCAGAACGGTATGGACACAAAGTTTTAGGTCTTCTTCCTTACCATTCCTTTAACCCTATTGAATTAATTCAATACGAGAGAGAAAGAATATTTGATCGTCAAGAAATTGGTCCAATAGTAATCAATTTTAATAGTGAAGAGAGTGGCACTAATGTGGAATCAGATTCAGAAAATATTTAGCTCGATAATGTTAATTTTTTTAATGTCATGCCTTGTCTTTGAAAATACGTTTACAATTAAAAAAATATTTTATTTTATTGCAAGTGGTTTTATTTTGATAATATTTATTGTTTGGTAATTCAATAATAACCTTACCACTTTTATTGTGGAATTCCTTACTTTGTAAAATCAATTCATAAATGTAATTAACAAAAAACAAATGAAAAAAAATTTCTGCTGATTTTTAAGTTCCATTTAATATAATGTCAAGTTTTCTACCTACACGTTTTTTGTTTACTTCAATTATTTTTTGTTAATTTTCATACTTCATGAACAAGCTGACAACGCTGCAAATGTTCACAATGATGACGTGAAGGCTCTAAGTATATAAAAGTTTAGTGTCACCATTTAAAATCATTTTATTCTCCGACTGTAAAATGAGAATCTGAAAATTCGTTCAAACCCGGCAATTACTGATTTTGAACCACTTTTCCGCTTTTTGCACCCCCTTAACTTCAAACCCCTACCAGGAGTGACCACAACCACTTGATTGGGCTGTTCAGTTTTCGTTGGAATACCTATGATGTTAATATGTTACCGGTAATATTTTTAATCAAATATTTTTTTTTCTAAAAAAAGAATAGAGGTCCCCAGATGGAAACCGAAGCCTTTCAATTAGATATCCTCTATCCTACTGGAAGACCTGTGGAAAAATTGAAATATAAAGATCTTCAAAGTCTTCTTTCATATACTGCCAGTGTGTCATGATTTCTACACTAGTTTAAAGATCAATGTACAAGCAGAAGATGATGATATTGGACCAGAAACGGATGAATAAGAGACCAAAGTGGCCCAACTTAATTTTTTATTCCTAAAAAGAAATTCTTTTTGGCATTTTTTTTTATCATTATACTTTTATGATGTATGTAGTGGTTTAAAATGTTGTCCAATTTTTTATTGGCCTATATCTCAAAAGTCCAACTTTGCACTTAGGCCACTGTATTGCTTCTCTTATGTATGTCATATTTCTGATTTATTTAATTACCACTAATAACCTTTCATAATTAAAGTGGTATTTTTAATTACAAAAAAAATTAACTACTAAGAGAATATAACATTATAAAAGCGCACTTCATATTTATCATTCAAAAATTCTCCAACTATAAGAAAATCGAACTTAAAAAGCATGAAGAAATAAAATTGTAATATCCTTTCAACAGAAAAGTAATATACACGTTTTTCGTTATTCTGGAAGTTTCATAAGATATTCGAAACTGCTTCGCAGTAAACTAGCACAGTTTATGCATTAAGGAAATTTTAAAAGTTATGCCACTTTGGTTTATGGAGTTTTGAGCGACGACTCAAAAGTTTGTTTATATTTAGAAATTTGTTTGTGTACGTTAATCATCCTCTACTGACCGGTAATTTTTGATAAAACACCATGTTTTTTAATTATACAACTATACTGTATTTTAATGGAAATTATCAGTTATGTAATAATATGATTGGTTGGTCTTTTAGGTGAAAATTTTTTAAAATTTTTTCAAACTAAGTTCTCTTTTTAATGTTCTTAATATGAAGGACTTTTACAGAATAAGGGTTGGTACCATAAATTTCCATAAACAAAATGGTTAATTTAAAGTGTTTAACTTTGAACTGTCATTGCTTGCGAATATATTGTGAAGTAATAATATAATTTTAATAATCTAAATAAGTTGTAATTTTAATTTATATTGATAAATATTGAAAATTGGAAATCATTAAATGTTTTTTATAGGCATGAGCTCCGTGCCTCAGGCTGTCTTGACATCGAAAAGCTTCTGTAGGATAAATAGGAGATTAAAAATAATTAATTATAACAATAAATTTATTATTACCGAAAAATTTATTAACAGTAATTTGATCAAAAAAGGCTTGAAAATTTAAACAAAGGAAAACTAACTATTGGAAAAAGCCTTTTTTAAACATATCAGAACCAAATCAATTTATTATTAAATGTTTATTGATAATTATTAAATTAAAACCTACTACATAATATTAAAATAAATAAATTATTTTACAAAAAATGGTCTAACCTTATTTAGCTTTGTAAAATCCTCTTTTTGATTGGCTATATTTACGTCGTTCTCATCTCTAATAAAATTTGTAACTTGATCTATAAAATAATATTATCTGTAGGTTGTTTTACGTTTTCACTGCCATGTCAAATGGAAAACATTCAAATATTTGGTATTCCATTAGGCCAGGTTGTTAGACCAAGAACAATCCAAGTCCAAAATCAGAGATCAGTATACACAGAGAGTGAGTTTATTACTAACATCTGAATTTAACGCAGTAAACCGTAACCGAGCAATTCATACATATACCGTACCTGTGTTCCTGTGTTAACTTATTCGTTTGGGATTCTACGACAAACAAAAACTATATTGGAAGATCAATGTTGTTAGTCAGTAATGTAACATTTACGCACGCAAATTTTTGTTTTAAATAGTTGGCTACATGATTGAAGTATCTAGTGACAAGACTAAAGACAATGACATTTGTGTCTAATAGCAATTTATTATTTTATATTGTTCTTTAAGAAAGCAATTGTGAATATGAATAATATCTTTTATATATTGAGATGAACAGCTAAGCTTCAATAAAAATAAAATAAAAAACTTACCTCAATATGAAAACATAAAAGGATATAAGGATAATTTTCATTGGTATATCAGCTACTTTTCTTTATTTCATTTAAAGTATTCGGTAAAATAATCTTAAATGTGAAACATTCAAATAGATGAAGAATGTATTTGACAACTTTATCTTAAATAGGATCCTGTAGTATTATTTCATAACAATCAAACAAGTCCCAAATCATATATAGCAAGTCTCAATTCATATAGCTTTCTCTAGAAGTTAAAGTTGGAATCTAAAACAAAAAGAATATAATTAATATAATTAAATATTCAATTGTGTAATTTAGGTAGTTAAATATTAGTTATAAGGTGGAGGTGCTCACATTGTAACAGGTAGACCTTTGTAGTTCTTCGATAACAGATATGTATTCAGGCAAAATCTCATAACCGGAAAAATACCTAAAAACATAAAAACTGTGTAAATAAATGCTATCAAAGGTAAAATCAGTGTATAAACTATAAATGTTACAGTGATAGACAGATTAACCATATTTCAGTATCAAAACTCAGATAGTGACTACTTAAAAGACTATTTGAACAACAGTTGATAAAAGTTATATGAGACATTTTAGTTAGAAAAAATGTATGTAAATTAGTAATTTAAGTTTGTACATTAGTTATAAGTTTGTTAATCTTTGATAATATCAAAAGATCTCATTTAAACAAGTACTTATAATAGTTAATATCTAGTTCATATAATAGATTAAAATAAAAGTTTAATTTTTATTTTTTTAAGTCAAATTAGTGTTTTTTAGCTCAAATTTATATAAATTCAAGGAGATTGACATGCCCAAAATGAGGACGCTTCAAACATAAATTTTATAAGGAAAAACGCAAATTTAGGTTAAATTTTGCAAATCGAAACAATTGATTTTTAATTATCTGTCATTAATGTCATAATTAGGGAAAAGGTATAAAAAGGCCGTGAAATTCAATTTTCACTCTCTTATGTCTCTCTGATTCGTGCTGACTACGTTAATTGGTAATTGTAATTAATTGGTACCATAACATCATTGTTAATCACAAATTAAGTTTAATCAAATTATTTAACAAAAATATTATCAACAAAGTAATTTAATAGTATAGAAGTACTTACCAAGAATTTCGATTCATCAAAAACAATCCAGATTCTTAAAATTTATGAGATTCATTTCATCGCTGTTGGATATTCAGCCGAGCGGACATCTTTAAAAGCCGGTGTTCTGGGTATCCTTCAACTAGCACGGACCGAACAGCATTGATATCATTTATACGAGGTATGTGCAATACAAACTATTTATTTGTATACGCATAAGTTTGTAAATGTAAATCAAGGTCGAATAATAGCATTTATCAAGGTATTTCTATTGTGTTTAGTAAATTCCTGCATGTGATAAACAATTGAATAATATTAATAGTTTTATGTAGAGTCTGTATCAAATAATTTATTAATTATAATTGAGTGTTTTATAGAGTATTCAAATTGAGTTTTCTTGAATCCTACCCAAGGTAAAGAGTCGGGTTTTAAATTAAATAAAATAAATTTTTTACTGAGCTAGCAAATATCTTTTAGGGAGTTCAACAATAAAAAATTTAAATTATACAACTATTATTAGTTCAAACATCTCATTTTTAAATAAACAATAGAAAAACAATATAAAAACTATTAAATAAAAAAATCAACAAAATCAAACCATCACAATATATAATATATTATTATTGGTGTGTTATTCATTTTAAAAATATTTTAAAACATCAGCATTTTTGATAATTTAAATTTCAAAACTGTCAAAAATTTCAAAAAAATGTTATAAATTATACTTTTTAAAATCAAAATTTCCGTAATTTGCATACAAATAATAAATTAATTTAAAAAATGATAGAATGTCAAAATGTAAAAATGTAGAAAATTGTATAAACAACTTAGTTCATATAGCTGTGGTGACACTCGTGTCATAACAGAAAACCATATGAAATGCGTTATTTAATATACTATTATTTATAAATATATTTTTATATTTTGCACTTCATTATAAAACGCATTTGCATATCGTAATGTAACTTTTACCCACGCAAATTTTTGTTTTGAATGGTTGGCGACATGAGTAAAGTATCTAAGGACAAGACTATTTACAATGACATTTGTGACTAATAGCAATTTATTAATTTTATATTGTTCTTTAAGAAAGCATTTGTTAATATTAATATTCAACTTTTACTTAGATTATTTTTTGACGTTTCTCGAAACCAATAGACATTTTCAATTTTAGTAATTCATATACGTTCTAGCAAATCAAAACATTAGTATAGTGGGAATAATCTACTTACATTATTCCAGCGAGAATAATTCAATGTACATTGTTTTTATTGAATGACAACCAAATGACAACGCATTTTCTTGATCTGACGCGTCTGTCATAAATTTTCAAGAAATTCGTAAAATTAATCCCAAACATTTCAGTGAATCATCAGTCGATGAAATAAATAATATAATCATTGAAAGTGCATGTAAGAATACCATGATAAGCAGCGCGTCGATTTGAAAACAATTCCAATTATTTGGCAACAGGTTTGAACAAAATCTGTCAAATTATTTTCTAAAAGTGATTTTGATTGTATCGTCAAAAAATAATCTATCGAATACCACACGAGAGTTCGATAAATTAGATAATAATTCTCCAGGCATTTTCTCAAACTTGTAGCCATCTGGCAATAGCCACTCGAGCCCTTCGGGCTCTCGTTTCTATTGCCTGGCAACAAGTTTTCTAAAATCTGTCGAATTATTTTCAATTTATTCTCACTCTCTTGTGATATTACTACAGATAATATATTTTTATTGGCGTATTATTCATTTTAAAATATTTTAAAACATTATCATTTGATAATTTAAATTTAAAAACTGTCAAATGTAATAAATTACACAGTACTACCAACATACTTTTTAATATCAAATTTTCCTAATTTACATATAAATAATAAATTAATTTAAAAAATGATAAAATGGCAAAATATAAAAAATATAAAAATATTATTAACAACTTATTTCATATGGCTGTTGTGACACTCATCCATTAAAAAACTCATCGCTTTGTGATTCCTTTTTTAAACTTGAACTCGTGTCTTAACAGAAAGCCATATGAAATCGTTGTTTAATATACTATTATAAGTACTCCTTAAAAATAAAGTTGTCTA
Organism: Ophraella communa; assembly: GCA_035357415.1. Lineage (NCBI taxonomy): Eukaryota > Metazoa > Arthropoda > Insecta > Coleoptera > Chrysomelidae > Ophraella > Ophraella communa. The sequence continues at coordinate 21,736,700 of CM068982.1, forward strand.
ATATCAAAACCGTTACTGATTTTACATATTTGATCTGGCTATTTAACTAAAAAAATTTATACGTCTTAAAATAATTTATTTGTTTGACTGATGAAAAGTATTACGCGTAGCGCTTCGTGTATTGTTTCGAGCCTGGTCTATATAAAAGCCTGCGTCCTCGAGAAGTTTGTGCCCTCCTCTGCTGCAGTGTATGTGCATGCAAGTCGCACATGTATGCATGTGCGCCGCGACGTTTCCCCGTCGACGTCGACACAATATGCATGCATCATTGTTTATGTTCAGTAGGATATGTTGGCATGCTTGAACGGTCTCACTTAATGAGAACGTTATCCTAGTCCCGTAAGGACGATATGCTATTATAAAGGAGTTAGGGAAATTTAGTGTAGCCGTACCTTAAGTAGATTTGTGGCATTGCTGGTCGAAAGCCGTGTTCGGTTATACTGTTAGAGAAAGGGGGAGGAAGGGAGTGTGGACGCGAAATCATGTGGCATTTTGTACAAATTATGCCTAAAGATAAAATTGTGTCGCTGTTATATGGTCGAGAATACCAATTACTTTACGAAAAATTGTCTAGACGGAATTTTTAACCTCTTTATTATTCATCAGATGTAACAAATAATTTCGGATTTGTACGAGATTTTAGTAGGATAATAAGTAAAGCATTTTGCAATGTTGATAAAAAATGTTTTATTTATTTATAAGTTGAAAGCTCTTTAAATGTTAATTCAATGTTTGTAATTATTTGAAAATTAATTTGGATTAAAAAATATTTGTAATTTGCAGAAGCTCTTACGATTTCATTCGTATATTCTGTTGGAGTAAGGTAAATTATTAAAATGGAAATCATTTGATAACAATGAATCCAAATTTTTGAAAAATAATTAAATTTATTGTCTTTTACTAAATTTCAACTTTAACTAAATTGTTATATCATAGTTACAGTCTTAGAAGAATGGGATATATTTTAAGTTAATACGCAATAAAGTTTTTGCTTATTTTATTTATTAAAAAGACTTAATGTTTCTGTTTACAATATTTTTTATTGTTTTTTGATTGTTTTTGTTAATTTTGATGTAAGTAAACAAGATTATGAATTATTATAAATAGTCACATTTTGCGTTTTAGAATTTCTTTGATATTTGGTCTTTGATTGTTCGTCTTTAATTTTTGGTTCTTGATTATGATTATTAATTATAAAGTTTAAGAAAATTATTGTTGAAAACTATAGTATTTTGTCAAATAGTTAATAAATTGATTTTTAAAATTTCTTAAACATAAATCCATGGCCTATTTTAAAATAAAAACAAACTAGAGCTCATTTGTTCAGAAGAAGTCTAAAATACAATTAATTTCAAATGTATATTGTTACGATTGCATTAGGAGTAGTATACAAATGAGCATGTTTATTTATAAATATTATGAAAGAGATACTGAATTGGTGTACAACATTCGGGAGGAAACAATAATTAAAAAAATCATTGTAAGTCTTTGTTCGATTTTTTTTATGAAACTAAATTAATAGATAGAAAGATAATAGCAAAACTACAAGTTGAGTTTAATTTATTCCAGATAATTATTCCATAAATTTTATAAATTTCTTAAATTGTACCTTGAGAATAATGGATTAGTTTTAATTTCTAGATGTTAAGGACAAATTTGTGACCACTCCCAAAATCAGGAGGAATAATTTTAGAATGCCAAATCTCACTAAAATAAAATCACTCTGTAAAACAAAGTTCCAATAAACATCATTTGAGCTTACCAGTCACCAACATAAAAAAAAACTAATATTTTTTAGTAACTTTTCCTTCACTGCCAACATAAATTTATTTATTTTTTGTTCAAAAGGAAAGCTGGGAAAACAAAAGAATGATTTGTTCCTGAAAGCGAAAGGAGGGTAAGAAATTTGTCCTGATAAAATTTAAATTTTTATAAGTAAAATTAAACAATTAACGCATAATAATGCAAGATAAATACTTAAATCGATAAAGTGTGTGTATAAAAGTGTATTTCCATAAAAAATTTAACTTACCTGACAAGAAATTGGGGCCAAAGTGTATTGGCATCCAATACTAGCAGTATTGGCATTCGATACTAGCAGTTCCAGGAGAACAGGCAAGTTATTTAAGTTTCAAGGAACATATTCCTGTCCATTAGAAGGTGACAACAGTTATAAGAATTCTACATCTGAGGTATTTGGGGCCAATTTGCTCCAACACACATTTAGCAAGAGTTAAGTACCAGGACTCTACAACATCCATGCATGGACCAAATTCTGAACATTTTTAAGGTGATATCAATTATTATTGTTCTATTTTAATATTTGACATTTTCGATAAACTCTAGAATTTCAACAATTATTATTGCTCTATTTTAATGTTTAACATTTTCGATGAACTTTAGAATTTCATACTGATTTTTTGTTTTATCACTAATTCATTTCTACAAGATCCATATTTATTGTCAAAATTTATTCGTATTATAAAGGTTTTATTTAAATTAGCACGTGCTACAAATTTGATGTAGTTTGTTCTTGGAAGAGAGAACAGGATATTCAGTTATTTTCACATTCTTACAGTTCAATTGAAGAATAATGTTTCATAACTAAGAACACGCTATATTTTAATTTAAGGTACATTCAATAGGAATAAAAAATTAAAAAAAAAAAAAAAAAAAATTGTACTCACTTGTAACATCAATCCATTTTGGAATCTTTCTAATGCATCTTTTTCAGCGACATTGAATAATAAATGTCTCTTTTGAATTTCTGTTTATTTCAAACATAAAGTAATCTGGGAAATATAATTTTATAACAACCACTTCTAAATTAACTCCCATCAGCTGTGACTTTCAGTTCAGAACCTTAATCTCACAAAACACAGCATTTGACTGGAAGGAATAATCATAGAGTTAGAACCTACACACGTAACCTGAGCGGGTGACGTCATACAGTGACCGGAGGAACTACTTAAGTATCTTTTTCGTTATTTGTTTTTCATCATAAAAAATTTTTAAGAGTCTCATTGCTTTGAGCAGCCTGGTTTAATTTAATTTCATTGGCGTCATATTTTTTTTTAAGAAAATATTGTGGGAGGTCATATTGTTGTAGTAGGCGTACCGCTATAGACAACACGTTTCACACAAATACAAATACAAATACAAATATAATTTTATAGAATTAACAAAATTTAACCCCACAATATCTACAACTGTTAATTTATTTTTAATTTTTTTAATTGTTAAATCCAAATATATTCCTTATTTGTTAATTTGATATAACTAGAACTGTTTGTTTAAATAAATACAATTAAAAAAAAAACTGAAAAAGTGGAAAATTGTTTCCACCTGCACCCAGGGTTAGGTAACAATTTTCCACTTTTTAAGTTTTTTTTTTATTGACTTCACCTTATAGAAATTTATTTCTTGTATAAATACAATTATTATTTAAACTTATCTAAGCTGATTAAACTGTGATTTTACTGTGGAGAGTCCTTTTTACTCATTGGCAGATGTCTGTTCTGAGGTAAATACCTAAATAATAATCTATAAAATGTGTTTAAAAAAATGTACTTGTTCTATAGAATGTATCTAGATTAATGTTGACGTTTCACGTTTCTGATAAACTTGATTATGTATCCAGTATTCTCTTAAATATGTTTTTAAATTTTAATGTAGAGAAGTTATATGTGTTTTGTTATAGTTTTTTACTTAGTTACAACTGGTAAGTACACTTTATTTTTTTTCACTATCAGAAAACTGTTATAACTTTTACTGTCAGTACTGACTTATAATTTTTACTTTTTTAATGTAACTGTCTTCAACTGTAATTGTAATTGAATTATACTGTATGATTGGAAATCGACTGACTTACCGACTCGTTGATACTGATAAACAGCCCTCTACTAAGGAACTCTTTTACATACTATGTAGGGCTTATAAATGATTCTTAGATGTTCCCAGAGTTCAAGAAAGTTCCAATTTAAATTATACATAATAAATGGTTTTAATAAAATATACAATAATCTTATTAATAAATAAACTTATTACTTTACAAATTAAGTTTATTTTTTTGTGTTGTCAATAAATCCAATTAGTAATTTAGTTACAAGCACAAGATTAATATCTATTGTAAATTTTATTTATTATAATTTATATGCCAACATACGAGATCTAATAGACAAGTTTAACCAAAACTTAGAAGTTGAAAAAAATAATTCATTTAATTTTCTAGATTTGAGAATTGAAAAAGTTAATAATTCATTAAATTATTCAATATACAGAAAACCAACACAAACAGATGTAACCATACCATATAATTATCCTATATCACATAAATTAGCAGCTTATAATTCTATGATACATAGAGCATTTTCAATTCCAATGAACAAAAATAATTTTAATAAAGAAATTAAGATTATAAAACAAATAGCTACATCTAATGGCTATCCAATACATTTGATAAATAAATTAATTAATAAGAAAGAACAGAAAGTGTCACTACAACTAATATTCCCTCAACAACCAAAAGAAATTAAAAGTTATAAAAGTATTACATATTGTGGAAATATTTCTAATACAATTTCAAAAATAATATCTTCTGCAACATCTGCAATAATTTCATTCAAATCACACAATAATGTTGGTACAAAATTGTTAAATGTAAAAACAAAATTACCTAAATTAAAAAAATCTGGTGTTTACAAAATTAATTGTCCAAAATGTAATGCTGTATATATAGGTCAAACACAAAGAAATTTTGAAATAAGATTCAATGAACATTTAAGAGCATATAGATTACAACAACCAGATAAGTCAAACTATGCCAAACACGTTCTTGAACATCCACACTCACTCATACACACTAATGACATTCAAATATTACACACCTGTGATAAAAAACAAAATTTAGATTTCCTTGAAGAACTTGAAATAAAAAGACATCTAGCAGATCCACAATGTAAAGTTGTTAATGAACAAGTAAATCTTGGAAGTTCACCACTATTAAACTGTTTGCTTTGATTGAGTCTTCATTTTATACATAGATAAGACGTAATTGTAACACTAATAATATACTTGGTCTAGCCTACTACCTAATCAACATCAGGTACCTAGCTACAAACAAACAAAATGTAACTTCAATACAAGTCAATCTGACGATGCTAATTCTATAGCGAAACGGCCGTTATTGCATTTCATATTTTGCGAATAAATAGTGAAAGTTTAATTCAACCTTTTAGTTGTTTACCGTTCTTGATCAAAAAATAAGTTAGGAATAGTTTCAAGGTACTTTTAAACTGTAAGTAAGCGATCTGGAAAAACGAGGTCTGTGATACCACCGATCATATTCCGCCTTCATAACTATATCACTTGTGTACATGTACATCGTTTCAAATTTCCAAACTTTTACCAAATTTTGTTTAATCTGTGAATATAACTGTAGCCTCTTCATTTTTCATTTTCATCTGTAGCTCTCAATTTCTTTTGGATAGAGGTCTATGGAGATTAGCTTCGTGGAGACTACTTCTTATTTGGTAAGCCCGCTGCAAGTCAATAGCCAATTTGGGAGCTGTTACTGTCTTGTAAAAATCGTATCAAGCTGCAGTTGTATATTATTTGGCTGGGCTACTAGATTTGTAAAAATGCGGGAAAAAATTATTTATTGTGTTTGGTATTCTGTATCTTACACAAAATAGTTGATAAATGTGTAATTGCACCATTTATTACAAATAAATGTTTATATAAATTCATTTTTCTTATTAAATTTTTAATTTCAGAGAAGAACCGATAGACTTTTCAATGTGTGTATAGGCATACCATTATATTTTCAAACGTATAGCTAGATTCGAATATATTGTCAACAAATTATTAAAATCAAAACTAATATTAATATTAGGAAGAATCAAAAAATTTAAATTAAATCCAAACTAGAATCTTTGAATTAAATTTATTGTACTAACCCTTACTATGTGAAAATCCATCTTATTGTTGTTTACTGTTCTTAATCTTTAAATTACCCAACGAATTGGACAAACCATCAGAAAATTAGAATTAATGGAACAAATATTGCTTTTTAAAAACAAATATGCCTTTGTTTACAATCATTATAATAAAAGGAGTAGACAATTAGGTCTCAGTATCCATTATAATACACGGTTTGAAAAGAGGATAGGTTGGTTTATGTTAAGTGTAAGGTTAAAAGGGTTAATTTTTTTTCTTAGAAAGTTTATTAAAATCATTAGCGATACTTTCTTGTCAAAGGTCTCGAGTCGATCAAGCCTAAATTTATTGGTATTTGTCGAGTTACTGCTCAAGTATTCTGTCGTTTAAACTAGCACTTTTTGTTAGTTTGATTTGGTTTATGTGCTTATTAAAACTTATCCGGTCAATATCCCTCTTCGCATTTTTGATAAAAGGGCAGTATAGATTTATTAAAGAGCAAAGAATGCATAATAATGATTGATATTTAAATAAAGTATTTTTTAATTTAAAAATGATACCTAAACTCCTGTACCAGCAATTTGAACTAGAACCTACTTTTAATCGTATGTAACTGTTAGATTTTTTTCAAAAGAGTTTTTTATGCACATCTTCTGTTTGATTTATATAAAATAGAAAGTTTTCATAGTTATTAAATTTTAAGTTAGGTAACTTAATTTCGATGTAGAACGTTTCTAAGTAATAATCCATTTTCTTATGCGAAGACTACAATGTGTACAACCCAAACGAGAACACAGCCCGGAAAATACCAGAAACCAACTCAGGCTAGTGACGGGACCCCAACCGTTCACTGGAGTCTCACAGTTATACAGGATAAAAGTAAGTATCAAACCATGCAGAGGATGTGAACAAGAAATGGAAACAGTCGAACACATCCTGTGTGACTGCTCAACTTTCTCAACTAAACGGAAATCCGGCCTTAACACTGGCTAACATAAGAAAAACTACCCTGAAGGTCGTTGTCTACAACTTTATATCAGTAGTTTTAACAACAAATTAAATGAGCAGGCTTCCTTTGCTGTGGTCCCTGGTTGTCGATGATCTTCTGTCAAAGCTGAATAACTCTGGTTTTACGACTTAAGGTTATGCAGATAACCTAGTCGTCACTATTAGGGGATAAAAATTAACTTGAAACAAAAAAATCTTGTTCAAAGCCTTAGTGGCATTTTTGATATTCGGGAAGCCTTAGTGACATTTGGGAAGACTTGAAACTAAAAATGATCTAGTCATACGAAACGATTATCAAGCCCATAGTCACCTATGCTTCATTAGTATGGTGGTCAAAAATTCCAATCAACGGCATGTGCTAAGTTGCAGAAAGTGCCATGGCTGGATTGTCTGGGTATAACCGGGGCAATGACAACGTGGCCTCCAGCAGCCTTCGAGGCGTTGCTTCACTGCAAATTTTACATTATGATGTGGGCTGCAGCTGGTGCCTTACGACTGCAACAGACACAAATATTAAAGCCAGGTAATTTGAATGAGTATCGTCATCTAAGAATCATGGAAAATATTCCACTAGCATCCTTAAACCAACCATTAGATACTTTGAGACACCCTTTGAAGTGGTTATAAGAAACCGCCATACGGTTAAAGAAGTCGAACCAGAGCTGGAAGAGGGCTCACTGATGTGGTCCAAGACAGATGAAAGGATTGAAGTGGAACTAACCGAATTTTCGGTTGTCCAAATCCTTTGGTAAGGCCCCAACTATATTTCAGGCGTAGATATACGCTATAGATATCAGTGTCCAGGAGTACCTCCGTAGATGCACTCGAAAGGCAAACATCCTTACAGACAGTTATCTTTAAAGGTTATAAGTTCTCTTACTTATTAGTCAAAGCTAGTCTGGAAATGTTAACAATCCCTTAAGAAACTGGGTCAAGGTAACCTTGATTTGGGTGCCAAGTCACAGAGGAATAATAAGTAATCAGGAAACTGATAGACTCGCAATAGAAGGGGCTAATATACCTTTCCTTATTTCGGACACCTTTTGTGGTCTTACAAAAAGCCACTTCAAAAAGGATCTTTCCTGGGAAGATGATTAACTACGATATAAAATTGACTGTAGGTCTTCTCACTGGACACTGTCCTTCGAGGTATCACCTTAAAATAATGGGCAAATTGGAAAATGAAAACTGTTGTTTCTTTATATATTTTTAGTTGCTTTCACATTACTATTTATTTTTCATCATTATAATACCATCTTTAAAAAAGTAACCACAGAAATTACTTGCTTTCCCTTGTTGTCATAAAAATATTGCTAGTAGTAGTCTAGGAAAAATTTTAAAAAATAATTAATTAGATAGAATTAATTTCTTTATGTATTGGTTTAATTTCTAATGTTCGTTTGAATGAGTCAGAAAAAGTAAAACACCCAAGAAACACAGACCAGTTATATATTAGTTGCAGTAATGTATATATAACTTTGTTTAAAACTGGCTAACTTATGTATAAACGTGGTAAATCACTACAGCACTACGTTTAAAACCACCAATTTGGGGAAAAATTTGTAATTGTTAAAAACGATGTATAAGTGTATATACAACTATATACTATAGTCTAATATAACTGTCGGGTTATTTCTACTACGATAATGATTATGACGGCAATAAAACCTTATGTCCAGACCTTTTAACTTAACAATTTTTTGTAATATATTTTTTATTATAAATAATATTATATAAAAACAAAAAAGAACAACATTGGAATAAAATGTTTAAAGAACTTATACTTTTAATAATGCATAGGTACCGCATACACAGATTTAGAAAGCCATTAACTTTTTACTGTAAATGTGTTGATTCTACCTAATGAAAAAGTGATACCCCACATAATTAAAGCATATTAAGAAAAAAAATAATTAATAATTAAAATATTCATATTTTGATTTCACTTTAATTAATCTTCAAATGAAAAAAAAACACATTTTGCAACAATTTCAATATGATTTGAACATGTCTTTACTATAAATAAGGATACTGTAACCCAAAATATAATTTTGTGTAACAATGGCGGACATCATTTTAATGGCTAAATCTGTAGAAGGCATCCATATTGTCTTAAAATGTTAAGTTGCAATACCCTACAAAATATACTATAGCAACTACTAAAGTAGACATATACGAAAATTGAAATTACAAATTATAGGAGATGGCGTAATACTTTCTGTAATTATACAATTGTTAGAATTATACAGTTATTAAAAGGTTGCAAAATACTACAATATAACCCATTTAAGGATGATGTATTTAATGGTCTTATTTCAGTTGTAATGACAATATTAAAACTTTTTAATTGTCACTCAGGAACGCAGCTATTGAAATGTCACTAATGTCAGTCACTCATAACCTTAAAATAAAATAAACAAATTGATAGGTTAGGTATTTGGTATAACAAATAACTGTATATGTAATCTGTTGTAAAAACTGTCGAGGATGGAAATCCCATAATCTTAAATTATCACGGAAAGAGCTTTCGCTCAATTTTTCATCACACTTTTTTGTTTCTTCAAAATCTTGAAAAATCTCATCATCGCTCTCGACATCATCGATGATGGTGCTCTTTTCTGAAGCTAAAAGAAATTGACTTATTGCACCATTAGGATCGGGTGGCTGACTGTATGAGGATTGATGCACTGTTGAGAAGGAATTTAAATCAGATTTATTGATATCATTTACTAACTGCTGCTGAGGCTGATGCACCAATGATGCAGCTGAGTGGGTTTTTAAAACAATGTTTTGTGCAGTGTTGCCAATCCAAAATAATAAAAAGATGCACTGGCTGAGTCGAAATTATACGAAAAGATGCGCTTCGTGATTTTCCGTTAGCCCGACCTATAGTATTTACTCCTTAGACAAGGAAATGCTTTCCTAATCTAAGATTTATATTTACCTATATATATTTATATATCTTATCTATGATTTACTCCCTCTAGCATTCGCAACATATTGATACTACTCATGTGCAATAAAATTATTTAAAATTGGATTCTTGTAATGTACTATAATACTGTACAAAATAAAAAGTTTTGACTGGGTAAATTAAAGTACTTTGGTTTTCATAGTAGGTACATACGAATCTTAACCTAACATATTATATTATTTAAGCTTTAGATTCGTCTACCGGCAAAATATGCATTTATTTCAATTGTAAATAGAAGTATCATCGATACATCGATACTTCCAAATGTGGGATAGAGATTCGTTTCTTGCTTTTACAGTAACTGTTATTTTAGTAACAGAAAATAATTTTTTATATTAAAATTATATTTATCTATTAAAATATCAATCAATAGTTTGTCTAATGCGGAATTATGCGGATTTTTGTTAGGGTTAGAAAATTATCCGCATTCGGGTTAAAAGATGCGAAAATCGCATAATTATGCGCCAATTGGCAACACTGGTTTTGTGTTTTAACTGGTTGGTTAACATAATTTTTTAACTGCCTAAAAAACTGAAACCTATCTATATTTGTAAGAATTTTTGTTCTTATTTATTTCCAATTTTTTGGACATAATATTAAATCATATAGTTATATTAAGTATAAAACAAACTTTAAAAAAAATGTAAACTTAACCACAAAAGCAACAACACAATTTTTACCATATAAAACTCTATTGAATAAAGCAAACAGTTGACTCTTTCACGACAGTCATAATTGGTACAATTATTATATATAATTTATAAAAATTATATAGTTTAACAACCAACATAATTAAAGTCTAAAAGTAGTCTTATAGTCATCACTAAATCGTAAAATTATAACAGTTTTAAATTTCAAACATATAACCTTATTAAGACGTGTTTAGGACTAATTATAAATGTATTACATTTATGCATTATGTAAAATGGTTTTTAAAACTAAATAAAGTTTTAAAAGACACTCTAGTTATTAGTTTTAATAAGTTACTTATGTATAAGTCTTGACAACGTTTTTTGAAGTTTTAATATCTTTCTTGTAACTTTGTGTTTGTTGGGTAATCCTAAATTATGGAAAAAGAAAAAATGCTACACTGTTCAAATTTTAACTTAATTTTTAATTTGATAATTCTTATAAAGATATTGTCCAAATAAATATTAATTATTGTGTTTTGTCATGGAAATGAGATATTTAAGCTTAGGCTGTAGGTGGCATTAGGCAAACTCAAGCTGCTAAGCGGATGGGTGTTTCTCAAAGCGTTATTAGTAGATTATGGAAACGTTTTAGAGAAACTGGTAGTTTCCCCAGTTAGCACTTGTGTCAAAAAGTAGTTCACTTTGCCGAATTTCCAAGTCATCCATTTTCTCCTACTTCTATTTACTATTTTTAGCGCCCCTTCATACTTCTTTTACCTTATTTACATTTCCTTCTCCATCCAATCCATAACTTCCTCTCTCATCGCGCCCTTCCACTGTAGTTTCCTGGCTCTAGCCATCACATCCAATGGGTAGGATTTTGCTAGCACCGCTGCTGCTAACCCTCCCACTGTCCTGTACCCTTGCACCATTCTCAGCAACATTTCTCTCTGAACCCTCAGTAGTGGTTTAATCCTTGCATGTACTCCCACTCTTTTACCCCACCTTTCCGCCCCGTACAGCATACTCTGTTCAATCGTTCTACCAATAAATCTTCTCTTCCATTCTCCTGGTTATTTCACATTACACATCAATCTCCCCAGTCATGCCGCCCAGTTTTTCGCCATCTGCGCCGCCTTCGACATGTGGTTTTTGAACGATAGCTGGCTTTTCAACCACACACCTAGGTATTTTACCGATTCCTCCATGTAAATTTTCTTTCCTTTCACCATCACCTTCAAATCCCCCGCAGCGTCCCTTCACCAGTAATCCTGCTGTCTTCTTTTCGGTCACTTCCAATCCGCATTCCTCTATATTTATACAAATTTTCTCTTCCATTCTTTCTATCTCTGCCTCTCCCTTTGCGAACATATCAGGCACACGTCATCCGCATAAACCGTAATCTCTAATCCATCTTTACATTTTCTCCCACAAACCTCATCAAACACGCATTTCCAGAGCGTTGATCCAATACCCATCTCCGTCCTATACCTCTGCCCTCTCGAATAAACCAAAACCCGCCCCTTCAGACAGTAAGCACCCAGAACTGCCAGTCTGCTGAACCCATTTAACGCATTCCCGAGGTCGAATAATACAAGTTGGGCTAGTTTTTATTTCTTCAACTGACCTCCCCAGCATTTTCCACCTCGTTCATCACTCTACGCAGTGCAGAAATACAAGACTTCCCGTTCACAAACCCATGCTGGTTTCCCGTTTAATGACGAATCTAGATTTGGATTTCATCAAGACTCTCTTGGAACCAGACTGTAGCGATAATATAGAAATGCGGAACGACTAAGACATGTTCAAGAAGTGAGCAGATACAGAGGTGGCACAATCATGGTATGAGGTGGAATAATTATAGGAGACAGGACCGATATTGTTTTTTCTCATTTATTTCTAACAGGTCAGAAGTAGTATTCTTCGTCGATTCTCCGGACTTAATCCTATTGAGCATGTATGGGATATGCTTCAACGTAGATTTACTCCAAATATGGTTAGGTCAGGTTAGGTTAGGTTAGATTAGGTAAGGTAAATTAACCCAACCAAATATGGGTAACATTTATGGACTGGTTCAATTTCTAGAGCTTATGAGAGTAAGGTGGGTTGAAAATTTTATTTTATTATTTATGATTATGATTAAGAGCAGCAATAAACCAACTTTGTATTATTGACATTAAATTAAATTATTGACTTAAATGTCAATCTGACGATGCTTTTTAGCGAAACGGCCGTCATTGTGATTTAAAACATATTTTTTCAAATAAACTTGGAAGTTACGTTGAAACGAAGAGTTTTTTATTATTCTTAATAAGATGGACTTCCAAAAAGTAAGAGTTAGTACAATAAATTTTAAACTTTGTATTAATTTTGATTTTTCACTTTTTGGAAAGATTTTTTGGTTTTAATTGAGTCTCATGTTTAAAAAAAATATTTTCTTATATTTAAGAATAAAAATTAATTTATATTTAAGTTTTTTTTTCCTAAATTAACTCAAGAAAAATTGAAGTTAATATTTAAATATATCCTTAGAATTTTCCGATGTGTGCATTTTAAATGTGTGTTTAAAAATTAGTAAATATTTTTTATAACCATCTTACAGACATATAGACCAATTTTTCACAGTTTCCACTATATCCACAATACGTTGGAGACTAAGTAACTAGATTAATGTTTCAAGTCTCAACTTTGATTAATCCTACCCTGATCCCCAACATTAGCAGTTTATCGAGTACTTAATACCCGCAACCACACCGAGAGCTACGCCGTTCCTGTAAACATGACGTCGCGGTGAGACGGTTTGGAGAGCTTCCAGACGCCTGTGCCGCTGCAGTTCGGCACGAGCGCCGATCTTGGCCAGCTGCAAGACCTTGCAGCTAGGCACATAACCTTAATAATAACCAAATTACAACTAATATGTAACTTTTTTGCTTGTATTTTTGAGTAGTTGTTTAAGAACGAGCCTACAATGACTGCTACCAACGTTGTGAAGTAGTGCCGTCAAGGTGAGTACGAATTTCGGTATGTTTATTTATAGTTTGTGAAAATATTATCAACATGTTATGTTAGGTAAAAGTTAAAGTTGCGTGAAAAATAGCTGGGTAGTATTTTTAAACTTTTATTAAATGCCTATTTATACCAATAATAACCTACAATTTTAAACTAATATACAAGAACTTTATAATATATAAAAGTATTTTATATTCCTAAATACCTACATAATAACGGGATAAATATAACCCAAAAAAATTAATTATTATTACAGAAAAAAACTTTAAAAATGCCTTGTTATTTTCTATGTATAATGAACATGTATTTTATCAATAAACATATTTTATTTAATTATTTAATTTAAAAGGTTGCTTGATTAATTATTTATTTGATTTTAGACTAATTTAATTTTCAAACATATTTTAAATTCTATCTATACATTTTCTTTGTTTATTTGATGTTTATTATTAAAAGTTTTTGGTTACTTAATTTGGTAGATTTTCTACAATTTAAGTTTCTTGCGGCCGTTTCTGTAAATTGCTATAAAAATAAGTTAAATTAGTTATTTTTTTATTTACTAGCACTAACATATTATAACCAGTTTAACAATACCTAAAACTAACTGAATTTCTTAGAAATTGAAGATTTTTACTAGTAAAAATAATATTATCTTTGATACAGGTCTTCAAAACTAAAACTTAATAAGTATACTAATGTTTAATTATTAACTTGTTTATTAACAAACATTGAACAGTAGTAAACAAAGGCGATTACATGGGCTATTTATCAAATGAAATTTCTATTTATTTCTTAATTTAATACACTAACAAAACTTCCACGGTTTATTTAAAATATTAACTTTTTACCTTACTGAGATAAAATAGTATATTACGTAACGCGTTGGTTAAGGAGTCAATTACACGCACGAGCGACAAAATTGTAAGTACGAGGCGAAGCCGAGTGCGATATCGTTGCGAGGGCGTAATTGACCTTAACGTTACGAGTAACGTACTATACTTTATCTACAACATATTAAAAACTAAGAAGGTATTTATATAGACGTTTAATTTTAATAATTTATAGAAATTTTATAAATATATAGCAAATTTAAAAATTTATAAAAACTACTTTGTATTATTTTTAATGATAATATGAGAATAATTAAATAATAATTAAATAATAATCAAAATATTTGTATAAATAGTAGTAATATAACGTACTGTTAAATCAAACTAAATTGACATTGGATATAACTTTTTTTGGAATTTTAATTTGACAGGTAATATATAAAAATAAACAAGATTTTTCGTTTACAAGGCGGACACTCTAATTTCTGAGCCACTATACATGCTAGGTTACTTTATCTACAACATATTAAAAACTAAGAAGGGATTTATGTACAAGTTTATTTTTTACATTTTATAGAAACTTTATAATTATATACCAAACTTATGAATTTAAAAAACTATTTTGTGTTAATGGTAAAATGAGAATAATTTAAAAAACTTACATATTCGAATAACTAATTATACACTTGTAGAAATAGTCGTGATAAAAGGAACAATTAAATCAAACCAAATTAACATTAAATGAAACTATTATTTTTTTGACATTTAATTTGACAGGTAAGAAATAAAGAAAAACAAAATCGTATTATATTTTCTGAAAATAAGTTTGTCGTACGTGGGAATCAAACCCACGTCCCATCGCTTACAAGGCGAACGCTCTAATCTCTGAACCGCTACCGCTTTGACGTTTGACAGGCAAAGCTAACTTTATGATTTAAAAAAAAATATTGAAGAAACTATAAAAGTCTTGTTACGAAGGTATTTGTTTATATTTTTAACTTTATTGACTTCCACAAAGTAAAGGTTAGTGCAATAAAAGATTAATTAATTAATTATTATTAAAACAGTGTAATAAATAAAAAAATATTATTTCTCGTTTAATTAGATTTTCTAAGGATTCAAGTAAAATTTTGCTAAAAAGCATATACCAATACTTTTCTCCTATACCGCTGCAATCCGAATAAAACTGATCAGCGAATATTACTTGTGTCTATTTTTCAGTTCTATACTTTATATTATACTGATTTTTTATAATTATAATTTTGGTATACATATAGTATACATATTTTATTAGCTTTTACGGCCAGAAATAAAAAAAATCTATATTCGTGACAACTTAATATTTTCCAATTGATTATTAGCTTAATCAGGAGTGCATTACAAATTAATTGACGCAATAGTCATACAATAAATTTAAAAGAATACTTACAGATTCTGAATAACTTAATAAAATAATACATACCTCATTGAACATTAAAACACAAATAATAAAATTTTGTTTTTAAAACGCCAATAAAATCAAAATAAATAATTAAAAAATGCACAAAACTCTTAATATACAATTACAATTAATATACAATGAAAATATACCGAATCAAAAGAAGTGCTACACATAATTAACACAAAATGTTACACAGAAAATATTATTTAATTTGTGTCAGTTTGATAATTTACAATTTACAACATGCTTTGTTTTATTAGTTTTGCATCGACCACATAACACTAGACTGGTCATCTTCGCTTTGTAGGCCAAAAAGTACATGGGATCAACGTTTTATTTCGTTTAGTTTTTCGTTGGTTTATTAAGTCTGTTTTATTTATTGCGGATCTAGCTAAAGTGTCTGCTATCACATTGTCCTCTATTTCAACGTGAGTTGGAACCAAAAAAATACACAATCGAGTTCTGCGTCTAGCAATATATGATGCATTTCGAGAAACAATCTACTCCAAAATTTTAAACTTGGCAGAATCAAACTCATGTGTTGTTTTCTATAATGGTTGGCCTGTTTTTCCAATGTAGTATCCCTCACAACCCAAACATGGTATTTTATAAATGATATCGATAATGTACGTTACAGGTGTACCTATGGTCTTTAAAATTGAATAACGACGTTTCCTTTTTGTTATACTATTTTATCCACCTTTATGTTGGAGTATGATTTTATATGCAACTGCTTTAGAAGCTATTCAGGTTAGGTTAGGTTCAACGCCCCTTCTACTCCGACCTGAAAGACCTATTGTGGCTCACCCCTATATTATAGTCGTTCTATAAACCCTATGCCTCTGATGAAGCTTATCAGGGTCGTTGTCGAAACTTCCACGAAGTCCTTGTACTTGAGTTGATGCAGACCAAATTTATTGATCCTTAGAGTCTCGAGCTCTCGTCAATTATACAAGATATGCTCCGCCGTTTCATCCGCCGCTTGACAGAATCTGCAGTCCTCACTCTCTGACAGTCCAGTCCAATTCTTTTCATATGCCCATTAAAGCGACTGTGTCCAGTTAGTAGTCCTATCATAATTCGTAGGTCCTATAAATATTCTTTCAGTACCTTTTCTGGCTAGAAGGTCCGCTTTTTCATTCCCTTCGATACCGGTATGCCCAGATACCCAAAGGAAAGTTACTTTAGTATTTTCCTCTAGATCCTGAAGACATTTCCAAACTAACTTGGAGTCGATAGCTGCCTGACTATCGGAAATTATTTTTTTAGTTTTGTTCCTGCAGTCAACCTTAAGCATCTCCTGCAGACATATCTCCATGCCAAAAACCTCTGCTTGGAAAATTATGGATACGTTATGAGCGTTCCATGTAAGTCTTTTATCCAGTGTAACCCCTATATATTTGACTTCATTCGCTTCCTTAATAGTTTCACCATAGAAGGCGGGTATTTGGAGTTTATCCAGAGTCTGCCTCCTGGTGAAACTGACAACTGTTGCTTTACTAGGGTTGACCGAGAGTTGCTCTTTGTCACACCACCTAATAACAATGTTAAGTGCTCGTTGAATCACTTTAGGTGTACTTGTATATAGTCTATTATTTTTTGTTCAATTTTTATTATTAACAAATATAACATTTTAATCATGTATTCCCAAATATCTAGAGGTTAAAAAAGTTTTATATATTTTATAAACAACGAACTCACCCAACATGTGGTATAGATTAACCATTTTAAAATGTTTGAAGTTGGACAACAAAACAATTTTAATCATATCATAACTTCCAGGCGTGACAGTGTATAAACATTACAGAAGTAATTGCTCGGATTGTATTAATTTTAGTTGCGAAATTGTGTAAAAATAGATTTAATGGGGCAAATATGGCGGACAAAATTTCCAGAATGGTGCGGTTTTGTAGATTTATAGTTTATTTATAAAAGCGACAGCTTGTTAAATGTAATTTCGCAGTTTTTACGTTATCCTCAAAAATCTTAAACTTTATCTCAGAATCTGCCGATGATTGTTTAATCCATTCATCATTTGTTAGAACACAACCCCGTCAATATTCAAAAATATTTCGGGCACTCAACCCTTATCTTTTTTCTTATCTATGCCAGAAATTCAATTAGGAACTTACAAACATATGATGATGGCCTTAATGTTAGGCCGAAACTAGTCGCAAATATTGTTTTTACATCAATAATAAAATTCTGTGACATAGACTTTGGGTTTTTCATTTGGTTTCCCATTAGTCACATTTGAGATATGGATGGTTTACTTCGTTTATATATAAATATATTAAATTTGTTAAATTAAGGATCGGTTGATGAAAATATGTTACTTTAAAACGTGTTAACTCTATGTTAAGTTGGTAAAGGTGTATTTCAATAAATTTGAAATGCCCGCGTACCCGCTATCGTTGCAGATATACTTGTCGAAAGTTAACAGAATGTTAGCTAACATAGGTTTAACGTTTATAGAACCGGGCCTTAATTAAAAGTAAACACAGAAATCGTGCAACCTTTTAATTAAAACGAACGATTTTTATTTTTTTGTATGAATTTACATTGGTTAACTATTTTTTAATATATCATCTTTCATTTAAAAATTTATTTTACTTTTTGTACTACAGTACCTAGTTCTCTTCACCTCTCGCGACCCCCCTACAAAAGCTTCCAGAGCTCGCAGGTTCAACCACACTGGTTGAATCGAAACAATCGTCATTGGTAAATGTAGCTTACTTAATAAGTTAAACTTGGAATAATGAATACCATATCAATAATTTTGAATTGGAAATAAGTTTGTGTCTGTTGGTTTGTAACATGGTCCGTCCACGGAATCCTCAGCATGCGCCTATACATACAAAGCTCAAATTATTCCAACCTCTTAGTAGTTTATTTGTTCAATGTCCATTCCTCAAGATCATACAATAACATAGCATTTGACCACTCTCACTCTCAAGGCTCGTGAGATATTCTGCTATTAGTATTTTTTTTTCAATTTTATGAAGAATTGTCCAGTTTGCTCAATTCTTGACAATATATCTCTCTTATGTGTAATATAGGAAAAATTAATATAGAAAATAAACTAGTCTCTCAATTACTGGATTACGGCTTTGGCCATGACGTGTTAAGAATGCCTACTTCTCCCTATACCGTCTTAACCCTCTATTTATTGACTGGATAACAATTAAAATTTACGAAATTCTGACTTGATTGTATCCCTTAGTTGACAAAGTAAAAGCCGTTTGTGCCTCAGCATGTGTTAAATGTTTAGTAGTAAGACGACTGTTGTTACCGTTAATATCTCTACTTTTATCCAATTAATAAATTCGTGCGGAACTCTATGACCCACTAATTTTATACTAGTGCCATTAATAAATATAGGTTATAGCATTTTGCAGTTCTACAGAAAAACATCAAAATAAATTATAACGAACAACATATCAATACAATACCCATATCTGCCGGAATTTTCATAAAAAAGATCAATGTTTTCAGTAATAAAAATCTTAGTTTATTGGTTTTACTAATAAAGTCGTGTGGTTCGGGGTTCCCAAAATATGCGATAATTGTTTTGAAATGTGTTTACTGCAGATTTATGTTTACAGTAAAGCAACTACAATAATAATTTCAGGTACATTTTTACTGATTAGAATCCATTGTAATTAACTTTAATTTTAACAAGCAAAATGTTTATTTATTAAACCTTATCATACTCTGAACAGTAAACAACTAAACGGTTGAATGAAACTTCCACTATTTATTCGCAAAATACGTTTTTAAATTCAATGACAGCTGTTTCGCTAAAAACTAGCATCGTCAGATTGACATATTGAAGTTAATTTTTTTTTAGTTTGTAGCTAGGTACCTGGTGTTGATAAGTAATTAAAGCTGGACCAAGTAAGGAATTAATGAGATATAACAATATTAAAGCCTAGATGTTTGTTCAACCGTTTAGTTATTTACTGTTCTTAGTAAGATAGACTTCCACAAAGTTAAGGTTACTACAATCAATTTCTTATTATACTCAGTGTATTTTTAGATACGGTGGACTCGTGGTTAGTGTAGCAGTCCGGGTTCGATTCCCGACTAAGTTGGGTTTTATTTATTTTCTATAATTTGACATAAGAGTACGGGAATGTCAAGTATGAAATAATATTCCGCACAGTCTATGGAATTTACAATTTTCTAGTTCAATTAATGCTGCGGAGTATTACATTTTCTCCAATGATTGTAAAAAAACTGTATTGTATTATTCTTTTTAATAAGGTAATTTATATAATGTAAAACTTTTTTATGTACATTAAAATTAAGCATGGTATATATAAAAAATAGGCGTTTATCAAAAGCTATTGACTAGATATCTATAGACCCATTAATTAACAAATAATGCATTTTTATGAGTTTTAGGTTAGTTTTGAATGTATAATATTTTTATCTGTTGATTATGTTCATTTCGTACCTATTCCTTGATTTAGAGCTAATTATTTACTATTTATACAATTAAATTCATGATACTTACTAATAAGGATTGATCCTTTGGGTATTATGTTCTAATGTGTAGTTTATAAAGTTTCTTAAACTTGTAAACTACGTCACGAACATCCTCAATATTTTTTGGTCGAAAAAAATTTAATAAAAAAATTGCGAAATATTTTGAGTTGGTTTTTCTTAAACTAACTTAACTCCAATAAAAAATTGTGTAATTCCTGCAAACATCCATCTAAAAACCAATGAAAAAATTAAACTGATAATTTACGGGCTATTTTGCTAGGCAAGTAACTATTCTTACTCACCCTCACGAACAATTTAAAATATTTATTTTTTCTACAAGTAATAATTGGTTATATTTTTGTTTACTAGTTCTATTAAATAGTGTTTTTTTTATTAAATTAATTAATTAATTAATTAATTAATTAATAATTAGTGTTTTTTTATTAAATTAATTAATTAATACATAAATGTATTTTTTTATCTGGTATTCTAGTAAACACGAATGATTCTGTAGCTTTTACTTTCACTGCTTTTTCTATATCCCATGAATAAAAATATAAGCACTTCGTTTTTCCAACTTCCTCATTCACTGATGTAGTTGAGAGTGACTACGCAAAAATCTATTTCTATGTTAATCATTTTCCTATCAAACTTACTTTGATTTATTACACACACTCCATCAAACATGTTTTCCCAGTTACTGATGAACTTGGTTTTTAATGAAATACGCACTTACTTCGCATTTTTTACAAAAAGAAAAATATTTTATAAAAAAGTTGATACATGCTTATGTTTATTTATTTATTAAGCTAACCTAACCGAATTCCAATAAATGTTTATAACAATAATAATAGAATATGGATAATTAAAAGCTTTAAAAACACAAGGAATAAGATTTCAAAAGGTAAGTTACATATTGTTTTATGAGATAGCTATCTGATGTTGATTGCCAGAGCAAAGTATTAAAGTAATAAGACATTTCTTGATGTTATTGGCCCTAAGGAATTATACCCTGGATAAATTTCCTTCTAAGATCAATATAACTAGCAATAATATGAAATTTATTGTACTAACCCTTACTACGTGAAAGTCCATCTTATTAAGAACAGTAAACAACTAAAAGGTTGAATTAAACTTTCACTATTTATTCGCAAAATATGAAATGCTAATTCTATAGCGAAACGGCCGTCATTGCATTTTATATTTTGCGAATAAATAGTGAAAGTTTACTAAGAACAATTAATAACTGCACAGTTAAACTAAACTTCCACTATTTATTTGAAAAATTCGCTTTAAAATCAATTACAGCTGTTTCGCTATCACTAGCATCGTCAGATTGACATATTGAAATTACATGTTGTTTGTTTGTAACTAGGTGCTTGATGTTGATAAGGAGTTAAGGCTAGACCAAGTAAGGAAGTAATAAGACATAACAATATTAAAGCCTAGATGTTATTAGCCCTAAGGGATTATCCTGGATGTATTTCCCTCTAAGATCAGTATAACTGTGCAATGATATAGAAAAACCAGGAAAAACTATATCATGCTGATCTTTACAATAACTTAATATATTTATGTTATAATAATGTCTTATCTATGTATAAAATGAAGACTCAATCAAAGTAAACAGTTTAATAGTGGAGAACTTCCAAGATTTATTTGTTCATTAACTACTTTAAACTGTTGATCTGCTAGATGTCTTTTAATTTCAAGTTCTTCTAGAAAATCTAAATTTTGTTTTTTATCACAAATGTGTAATATATGAATGTCATTGGTGTGTATAAGTGAGTTTGGATGTTCCAGTAGGAAGAAGAACTTGAAATTAAAAGACATCTAGCAGATCAACAGTTTAAAGTAGTTAATGAACAAATAAATCTTGGAAGTTCTCCACTATTAAACTGTTTACTTTGATTGAGTCTTCATTTTATACATAGATAAGACATTATTATAACATAAATATATTAAGTTATTGTAAAGATCAGCATGATATAGTTTTTTCCTGGTTTTTCTATATCATTGCACAGTTATACTGATCTTAGAGGGAAATACATCCAGGATAATCCCTTAGGGCTAATAACATCTAGGCTTTAATATTGTTATGTCTTATTACTTCCTTACTTGGTCTAGCCTTAACTCCTTATCAACATCAAGCACCTAGTTACAAACAAACAACATGTAATTTCAATATGTCAATCTGACGATGCTAGTGATAGCGAAACAGCTGTAATTGATTTTAAAGCGAATTTTTCAAATAAATAGTGGAAGTTTAGTTTAACTGTGCAGTTATTAATTGTTCTTAGTAAGATGAACTTCCAAAAAGTAGAGGTTAACACAATCAATTTCAGTGAAAGTTTAATTTAACCTTTTAGTTGTTTACCGTTCTTAATAGCAATAATATGTATAAAGAAGACAGGCAACTATACAATACTGCTCTTTAATGTATGTGTGTTACTTTTTTATGTCTAAGATCCGCTTGCCATTGTGTTAATTTCAGTAGGTACTGATTCTTGTACTAAAAATAAAGTGACATAAGACATAAGAGTACGGGAATGACAGTATGGAATAATACTCCGCACAGAAATAATGTATAACCTTTTTAAATTTTAAACTTATATGACAAACTTCATTTCTACGTTTTTATATTTTTTAGAAGTAGGTATCAATAAAAATTTGATTTACATTTTTTATACTATTGCACTATAAAGGGTGTCCCGAAAAGAATGGTCACATATTATTCCACAGATTCTGGGGTCAAAAATTTGTTGATTGAACCCTACTTACCTATATACAATAGTGGACACGAAAAAAGTAACAGGGTGCTAAAGTAAAAAATTTAAATATTTTTTTAACTATAAAACGGTTTAATGTTAATGTATGAAAATTTATAGGAGATACTAGTAGAGAATACCCAATAAATTGGAAACAGTTGCATTCAATTATTTTGATTTATTATGGATTTTCAGAGAATATCAACAACACTTTTGCCCTCTAACTTTTTATAGGGCTATAATTTAACAAAATATGGACCTCCACTGGAGTCAAACGTCTATTCTGAAACTTTTGTGTCTCTTTGTTATTTGTAAATATTTTATTATGGAAGATACAGCCACCCTTTAAAATGCCAATTTTAATATTGAATATTTAAACTACAATTTCACAAACATTAAAAGCATCCTTATTATTAAATTACAATTTATAAACAAACAAGATATTTGCCCTAACTCAACAAGTGTTCAATATGACCTCCTCCTTCCTGTATACAAGTTCTACATCGTTTCAACAAGGAATACCGAATATTTTGAAAAATTAAATGTTTTTGTCGAAACTCGTTAGCAATTTGTAATATTCGATGCCTCAGTTAATCTTCACTGGTTATTTCCACAGAATAAACATTTTCTTTCATATATTCCCAGAAACAAAAATCTAATGGATTCAAACATGGACCGCGCAGTGGCCATTCAATTGGTGCATCCCTTCCAATCCAACGTCCTGGATATTCTCGAAATAAAAAAGTTCTAATGGCGTTCCTAAAATGTGTTGGTGCACCATCTAGCATAAAATACATTTTTCGTCGAATTGCTAATGGGACATTTTCTAAACAGATTGGTACATCATTTTGTAAAAATGATAAATAATGTTCTCCGTTTAATTTGTTTGGAAGAAACACTGTCCCTATCAAATAGTTATTCAGCACAAACGTTTACTCTAAAATTAACCTGATGATGACACACTTTTTTAACTTTGTGATTTACATCAGCCCAGATATGCGTAGATTCGTCAGCGAATAAAATATTATTTATAAAATTTATGTTGCGTCTATTTTCTTCTAAAAGCCAATCACAAAATCCCATTCGTTTAATATAGTCTTTGGGGAGTAATTCGTGAACTTGTGTGATATGGAAGGTAACTGGTCCTTAACTGTTCTCCATACCTTCATACGAGGTACTCTTAATCCAGCCGCTATCTTTCTCATGCTCTTGTCCGGGTGTTCTTCAACAATTTCTATTATATCATCTGCATTCGCAAGGTCTTTTGGACGACCACCATTACCAAGAACTTGTTTTTTTAAAGTGCCTATTTCTCTTAAATTTCGGTCAATAGTCAGGAAAATTCGCCTATTAGGGAACTTATCAGCATAGCGCCTTGCAGCCGCCGCACCATTTCCCTCACATTCACCTAATTAGAAAATGAAAGTAATACATACAACTGCTATATCAGCCATTTCTGAGAAACTGTCACTATTCATTTTAAGTTATTAAATAATAAAAAAAAACTTTTCTACTTATGTCAAAAAATCAACAACATATACCCTGACAGTAATCAGAGACTACTCAATTATTACATGTAATAATTAATAGGTAGTGTATTCTACATACGTAGCAGATTTGAAATAACTTGTAATAGTATATTATTACACTAGCGATTATGTAGGCCATTATTCACCCGAGTTAATAATGGCCATAATCGCGAGTATAATACTATACTTTTTCTACACTTATGGAATAATTAAAAACCAGATTAAATTAAATTTATTTAAATAATCCATTTAACATTAATTTGCATTAAAATTTGATAATTTGTGTAATTATGTATTACAAAGATTATTTATCAATTTTATTTCATCAAAATTTCATCCAAATGTTTTAAAGAGGTACTAAATATGCCTTTACAGTCAAAAAGTATTAGATTTAGTACAATTATTGTACATCATTGAACCTTTTTCGTTGCCATGGACAATTAATAAAACCTTAGAATATCTGGACACTCTGTAAAGTAAATAGCGATAAAGATTCCCTTCTCTTCGCTATTTCGTTCTCTGTAACTGGGTTCGGTGGTTTCCGGGCCCAGCTGAATATGACCGAATATGCATAGAGATGCGAATGATAGCGACAACTTCAAGGGTCTTTCTATTTAACAGTTCTATCGTTCTGCCTTATTCTACTCAATGTGTAAGATTTTTCATCTCTGTTCAGTCAAATTATTATTATTATTATTATCCTCTATCCGATTGACAATCACGAACCTTGTCGAACTATAGCCGAGAGGCGATAGATATTCGCTTATAGAGTACCGCTAATCAAATATAGCGATTCTTTTCGTTTGCTTATTCTTTATCTCTTTCCTTAAAATACAAATTACAGAGTGCCAGTTCTGTTGGCTTATGAACTTCGTGGCCTGTGTTTGGTCTAAATACCGTTGCGTTGGCTTATGGTTCATAAGCCAACAGGTAAATATAACTACTACTATTATTTAAAGATAAACCATAAATAATAGACATATTACTCCATAGGTATAGAAAAATAACATTAATTAAAATTATGTTTTACATTATATTTATATTATTTTACTCCTATTTATTATTTTATAAATTGTAATTTAATAATAAAGATATTTTTAATATTTGTGAAAATGAAGTTTAAATATTCAATATTAAAATTGGCATTTTAAAGGGTGGCTGTATCTTCCATAATAAAATATTTACAAAGAAATACAGAGACACAAAAGTGTAAGAATAGACGTTTGATTTGAGTGCCCCTCCATATTTTGTTAAATTATAGCCCTCAAAAATGTTGGGTAGTGAAAGGGGTGTTGATCCCCTCTGAAAATCCATAATAAATCAAAATAATTGAATGCAACTGTTTTTAATTTATAGGGTATTATCTACTAGTATTTCCTATAAATGTTCAAACAATGTTAATCCGTTTTAGAGTAATGTTAAAAAAAATTATTTAAATTTAGCACCCTGTAACTTTTTTTGTGTGCACTATTGAATATAGGTAAGTGGGGTTCAATCAACATATTTTTGACCCCAAAATCTGTGGTGTAATTCATGACCATTCTTTCCGGGACACCCTGTATACAAAATGCACTATATAAAAAAAAACAGTTGAATAGTGGAGAATTTCGGGGATTTATTTATTTACTTAAGTCTTCATTTTTAAAAAAGATAAGTCATATAACCAAGATAATCCCTAATAACATCAACACTTTAATATTGGCTTTTAAATCGAGATTATGTTGATATTTGTTGGCAGTTCTCAACAGTATAGTTATAGGCTCATTCCTGTCATAGTTTAACTGGTGAAATAGAATATGTTATGGGTTACGTTTAATTTAATTAAAGCCAATGAGTCTACTAAACATTTTATGAAAATAAAACAAATCAATTTCTATTCTCTGATTTTAGAGATTTTACAAGATTTAATCGAGTTTTTTTATTAATATAAAAATCATTTACCTGAAATCCCAGTGTAAAGACAGACTGTTTAAGAAAGGAGGATCTACCAACAGGCTGAGTAGGCAGCAAATTCTCTTAACTACATATATAAGTCAGTGATGAAACGTGGAGTCTACTACTGAATTATACTGTTTAATGGTTTAAGACCTCATATTTTTTATTAACAAACTCAAGAATAATGTTAAAATGCACTTAAGCATATTGTTAATTGCTCTTATACTTGTAGAAAAATTGCTATTATAAGAAAATATTTCCAAAAAGAAGCTTGTAAAAATAGCCCTTAAAAAATGTTTATCAATTATTTGAGACTGAAAACAAATTTTAAATATTTATTATTATATTTGTAACAATTACTAAATTATTTAATTCAGCTTACCTAGGTAATTTTTAAATAGTTGTAGAGGTTAAGTAGTGTTTAATTAGATTATTTATAAATACTTATGGCTCTTGTACTTTAGAGTATTTTGAAAAATAATGTTATTTTAAGATGAGAGCTACAAAACGTTACAATTTTTTTTTCTAACCTCTGAGTATCTCCTTGAAACGTACAGACGACTAACTTCGGACCTATAAATAATACCCGGTTGCATCTGTTCTTTGCTCAGGCCCAGAACCGTCGTGAGCCACAAAAATACACACATTGAAAAAGTATAAAGTTACTTTTTTGGGTTTATATTTTCAAGAATAAATTTTAGCAATATTTAATGAATAAAAAACATAAAAATGTTTATCAAAGAAAAATAATAAGATTGTTGAGTACATTTACTCATATCAGTGGAGGATTTACCAGCAGGCTGAGTAGGCGGTAGATGTAGTTCAAACATTATCGATTTACTAATTTAAAAATAATTATACACAGAATACATATGAATTTCGAAAATTAATAAGAATTTACATATTTAATATTAAACGAAATACAATCCTATATACAGTGCTAAATAGTCTCAATAATTTATATTCATACCGACAATCTCTGACAAGTCTTCAACATATTGTGCAAATAACAGGTTGGTGACAACTAACAATGGATTTATTGCTGACCTGTCAGTGATTTGTAAATATCTTCTTTGAACATCTATTTTAAATTGAAGGGAACTTGTTTTAAAGAAACAAAAATGTATATTCTTTTGTTATAAATGTTCTTTAAATTCATCATTATTATATGGTAGTATTCTTTAATTTATAATGTTCTTATTTTACCAGCCATTATAATTTTCTTCTTTCTTCGAGAATATCTTCAATATTTTAATCTTGTCTTTAGAGGATATTCATTTCTTTAAATCAATTTTAAATTCAGAATGAATACTAATAATACAAATAATATAGTTGCTAAAAGAAATTTTGCTAACTTTGCATGAAAACTGTCAGAAATCATACAGAAAACCGTTTACACTACCACTACACCAACACACACTTTTATATGCCTGACGCGCGTTTCGATAACCAAGTTATCTTCTTCAGAGACCGAAGGTTTTTTTTGTCAGAAATCATGCAAATAATTACTGCGCAGACTCATGGTGTCTCCAACATGTTTACTGATTGCTGTAAAAATAAACTTTAATTACCTATCATTAATATCGTAATAGCTGATCAATATTTATTTTCACATATTTTTCTCACAAACAATTGCTAAAATAATGCTTTTTTTCCCATCCCCAATTATTATAAGAATTGCTACATAATTAATTCTTGTCAAAATATGGATGATCTAATTACGATGGCTGCAGCAAATTTGCAAATTGTCAAACACAATTCAAGAAAGTTATTTTTTTATGACATAAATTAATTACACTTTTTATTAAATAAAAATCTTGTTCAGTGTTTTACAGATAATATGGTCTTTTGGTTTAAATCAATTTAATAACTGACATTTAGGCGAATGCGAATTAACAATAAAAAATTTCCTCCACAACATATAAAGTAGTTCATTGACAGTTCTTTAGTATTTTCTGTTCGGTATTATTCGCGAACATAAATATGAAGCTTGCATGGTTTAGTCTTGAGCGGATCAGTGATGTGTAGACCTTCAGTAGAGTTTCTTCTTCTGCTCTCCACTAGAGGTGTGCTGCTGTCATTGGGAAGTTGAGTTTCTCCACTCCTTTGGAATTGACGGTTTTAGGAAGTTGAGTCTCTTTAGTCCTTTGGCTTTGACTTTTTTAATGAGTTGTTTCCAGCTGATTTTTGTATCAAATGCCAATCCCAGTGTTTTATGTTCTTCAAGTACTGGTAAAACTTTACCGTTTGGAATAATTTGTGGGTTTAGAATGCTGTTTTTCCAAAACGACAAGAGGTTTTCCATGGGTTTAACGAGAAATTACTGGTGCAGTTTATTTAAATTTTCTCGGTCTCCCTATTTACCAAAACTGGATTTCTTTTTTGGGGTTTTATAAAGAATAAAGTTTATAAAACACCCTACAGACTACTAGACATGACAGAGAATCGCAATATGCTGAAAAATGTTAGTCAATCATTTGAACTTAGAATGCAGCATTTCATTGAACACTTTGAACATTTAGTTTAATATTATGGTTAGAATTATACTTTTGTAGACTTGTTTTATTTATAAAACATTTTTAATTAAAATTTATTATTTTTAAATATTGTTACATTCAACGTTTATTCTTTTCACATAATAGGTTAATATTTATGGTTTACAATAAATATAAATATAAATATAAATAAATAAAAATTACTCTGTTTTCATAAACTTTAGGTATGGGAAATGCTTAACAAGAATTAAACTTACATTATCGAATATTCTATTTATGATATAAAATATAAGGTGTTCCATTTGAAAGAAGAGAGAAGTTGACAGGTTACAGTTATCGTTCACCCTGTATACAAAAGGGAAAATAATTAATATTTAATAGAATACGGTGATACTTTTTGTTTCTTCAACGTACAATAAGATACAGAGCGTTGATTTACCTACGATTTTCACATAAACGTATCCATACCTTCTAAAGTACTCTGTATAACGTAGCAAAACCCTATATCAAAAGCTTCAAAAAAATGTGAGCAGTCCGAATTCGGTGTAATATACAGGGGTTTCCATTTAAAAAATCATATGTTTGGTTTGTAACGGAGTTACACAATACTCTGTATAGTTTAAGGTAATTTCTAAATATGGACCCTAAAGACATCTACTATTTCTGTTAATAACATTTTTTGATATCTCCTAAAACAACCCATATAACGAACTTTGCCGTAAGGTTGATACACCCTGTATATGGCAACTTCTTCAATGTATATTACACGTTCAATATCGACACACTGTTACCCGTGAATATCAATGAAATCCAAATTTTTCTTCGGTAAAATAAAATTTTAATTATTATTTTTATTTCGGTTTTAATTATCTAAATCCCATTTTAACCTTGCAACATACGCAACTGCATCTGAAGAGGCGCAGGTATATAAAAATTAACATTTAGTTAATTGGACTTTCAGTTTCAGGAATAAGTAAAATAAACGATATCTATTTTGGGTGATTTTGTTATTCTGCCATAATTAATACATAATTACTAATGTACTTTTTAAACAATATAGTGTGTATCCAAAGATTCAATATGACAATGTTCAATATTTTTATAATAGCTTACCAGTGTTGGTCAACAGACGGCTGTAAGACCGAGAGCGGTGTTGGACCTGCAGTCTATGAAGGGAAATCAAGGATGGATCTAAACCATAACTTGGGTAGCCTATCGACAATTTTAAAAGCAAAGATTTTTGCAATAGAGATTTGTCTACAAGAGATGCTTAAGCACGATTTATATTTTTAGTAAAAGATTTTAAATATAATTTCTATAAATCTTGACAGTACTATATAATCAGAGGAGAATTTTCACATTTAAAATTATTTCAAGTATATTTTAAGGGCAATTTAAAAGTAATAATTGTAAATTTTTTTATAAAAAAATACAAAATGGCGAGTTGAGTATATTTTTGGAATTCTAATTGTTATATTAATGTATCTTTTGTTACTACTGTATTTCCTGTAATATATCCTAATGGTAAATGTAGATTTCGGAATACGCTGTTTTGTACTTTTTGTACGGAAAAAATAAACGAACACGTGGCTGATGCTGACAATTTTTCACAGCATTGGAATATAAAATACCAAAGACATTACAAATTTCAATTTCAAAAACAATCCCAATTTCAAAGACATTACTGAGTTACTACCGAATTACCACTGATTGGTTCTACATTAGTGGACTGTTCACCAGGCCAACCTTTCATTGGACCAGCCCTCTCCTGGATCAATCAATGGATCGCAGATGTAAAAAAAGATAAGTCGACCAACGTATACGTATACAGCTGTCTCGTTTTTCTTTATTTCTTAAACGTAATATCAAAATCATTGTCGTATCGTCAACTGTATTAGAGTAAGTAGTTATAAAGAACTGTTTGCGGGTAATTTTTTTGTAACGTATTCTTAACTTCATTTATTTTAGCACCAAGGAAATCAATTTATCTTTTATCTGTTGGTACATTTTCATTTTTTTTACTTCATAGACAGTTTTTTCTGACATATTTCTGTCATCTTATGATACTTATTTTAATAACTCAGTTTAAAACAACTTTCTTCATTAGTATCATAAAAAATAAAAAGATTTTAGTGGCGCCCTTATAATTTCTTAAAGAAACAAATATTGTACTTTAGTCAGAGCTAATGAACTCACCCCTAGCCGAGGTATTTAACTATCATAATTTTTGCTGTGATAAACATTTATAAATTATTGAAATATCTTTTACAACTAATTAAAGACGAAATTAAGATTAACAGTTGTTTTATTGCAAATTACATTTTTATCTTTTGGTATATTGTTATTTTTTTAAAGTTAACTAAATATTATTATAAATTCACTCTCAACATTTAAATCATATCACAAATTGACGCCCAACTTCATAATATGGTTAGAAAGTAAATGTATTATGACTGGTCAATTGTTTCAAAAAATGTTTAACTCTTTTTCTGTTGTGTTGGTCAACTAGTTCGGATCTTTTTCTGCAGCAGCGTTTCTGTAGCATATGGACGGAGCTATTCCTACTATTGAATATAATAACTTTTTATTAACACTTTTACTACCACCACATCGACGTCTTTTTGAATTTCTCTATAAATAACCAGAAAAAATAAAGAATCAAATATGTAAAAAACTATTTTTTTCTTTATATACTAAAAATTATTTACTTATTTAAGCTGCGGCTAGAAATCTGAAGATAAAGGAACTGCTACAAAAAAATATAATTATTTTGTTTAGTTTTTTTACTTCATCAAAACTATGCTATATTACTCAATTTAAAAATAATTACAAAGCTTACAAAGAAACAAAAGTATGGATACAACTATAATGGTATTTAAAATAATAGTTTTGATGAATATATATTTGATTTTGAGTAAGAAAATATATTTTTTCCTGTATTTAGATCTGATAAGTCCCAACGAAAATAACAATGAATAGAAATATTTAATGCCATTTAAATTAATTTGGAATTAACTAAAAGTAGTTAAGTAATTAAGTGAATAATTGGATAAGAATTGATTAGAATATGTAAAGCCTGGATAGCCACACTCCTTGTCACACCTCGACCTACTCCAAAACTTTTGCGTTGGTCCGTTTAACTTCGTAGAATTTTGTCCAGTCGGTTTATTTTTAATAGACTCATTGAACTATAAACTAATTTTTCCTCGTATCTTATATTCGTAGGATTTTATTTGCATGCAGAGATTTCTGTCTTGATAAACCTTCACATTCGCATAGAATACCTTTAAAGGTCCTTCCTTGTACCTTTTGTCTATTGATTTCAAGGTCCCCGTAGTAAATAGCATTGAATACTGTGGCACTCTGTCAAAGATCAATAAGGAAATATTTATTTTTTATTTTACCTTAAATAGACCAGCTCCCAGCTTCAGTTTTTAAGCCATCTGTGTAGTAGACGAGATTTGTTTCGATTGGAGTTCAATTTTTTACATTTCTCTATCCGTGATCATAATTTTAAAAGCGGTATTTGATCCTATAGCATTCCAAATTTAGGGTCACCTCCCTAGTTTTTGCGTGAAGTACAACGAAGACTTCTAGAACTGCTGTTGGAATAGGTACTTGGCATGGCTCCCCTAGCACTTAGGTCTTTTTACCTTTTGAGGACTTTGACTACTCCTGTCTGTTCTGTCTTTGGCCAACATACCACAGAGAAGTAGATCACCATAGGTCTAGTCTGTATATAACCATTGTATTTTTGGTGTTAGATCTCAATTATATCTGAACATTCTTGTCCTTATGTTTGCCAATGTACATTTATTTGTTATACTCTGAAGATGGCTATTTCAGGTATATCTTTAATCAAAAATTATTTTGCGTCTTCGGCATACGTAATTTTGTGAGTACTCGTGGTCATAAACCATATTTCAGTCTTTAAGACAATCATCCGGTAGCACAATTACAATTACTAAAAAGGTAAAAATATAAAATGACGTTACACTCTCTGTTAAATCGGTAAAAATACAAACCAATAAAATTTTTTGTACACATCCTTTTTATATTTATCTTAAACATGTTCCTACTTTTCAAGATATTACTCTTTGATTTATCTATATATATTTTCGCTTTTTTATGTGTAATATTTTTTCCTAATTTTCTTGCACAAAATGGCAATAAGAAATATATTTAGATAGTCGATAAGTTGAAACAGTTTTAGTGCTTGATACTTTTGATTTAAATATTTAAAATATACATTATAATTTATTTTGCAGAAAACAAAATAAACTATAATATATGAAATTAATAATTGAACAAATCCAGTTATCTAATATTAATAATAATAATTTTTATTTCTGCAAAGAGTATGGATTGCATATGGAACATAATAATAACGTTTATCCTCTGACATTGATGGCATTTAATAACAACATTCCTAAGTTTTAGGACGGATCTGCGTTTCTCGCTTAATTATTTACTACGTAACATTATGAGGATTATTTTTAGAATCAGAAGTTTGTTAAAGTTGTTTTATTAATGAGAAGATGCTTCGAATTTCAGCATAGGAAACTAACGTTTGTTTAAACGTATCAAGCAACTGTTCAAAAAACAATTAAAAGACAACACAGACATTAATCAACTTGGAGAAAATCTCCAAATCGTTTTAATGATTTAAAAAATAGTGAGGGATTTATATTTAAATTAAAAATCGCCAAATCGTTTTAATGATTTAAAAAATAGTGAGTGATTTATATTTAAACTGATATTTACTGTGATATTTTAAAACGGAAACTTTAGGTACAGGGTTTCTCATTATATTATAATCTACACTTATTTCCATTAATTTTTAGAATACAAAAGAGATTCAAAGAAAAGGTGCATTATTTTATCTGTAGCAACAGACCAAATTTTATATAAAGGGAGTGCCCAATAAAATGGATCTTCAATATTTTAGTTTGGACCCTCTGTATGTTTTTATAATTTTGAGTAGCCCCACATTTCCTGATTATAAATATATAATAGAAAAAATTGACCTTTACCCTGACGTCATACCTAAAAACCTCGCGAAATGAATCGTAGTTAAAAATGGCTACTGTTACTTAGTTGTGTGTCTGTGGTGTTGTGTTTTAAGTCAATTTTGTACTTACCGTAAAATAAAAATAACAAATAAGAGGTTTTAAAAAACTCGATGTATCAAAATAATGACAGGTGTCATAATCGCTCTCGTTCTCTTTCAAAAAAAATTATTAAACAAGCTACCAGTTCTTTGCAGCGACTTATTAGTTGTTTTGGCATTTTCCCACTTATTACACTGTTTTTGTTCTTAAAAGAACAGTTTTTTATTCAAAATAACAACAAGAAAGAATAACTCAAAAAGAGGGAGTGTATGGTAGCAAACCGAGGGTTGAAATCGTAGTAAACCTCTTGTAAACAAAAACATACATATTATATCAGATAGCCAGACAGCTCTTAAGGCACTGAGCTCCAACCGGCTTAATTCAAAGTTGGTATCAAAGCCTTAGAACGTCTTGGTTCCAACAACAGGGTAACTTTGCTCTGGGCACCAGGACATATCGGAGTGGTGGGTAACGAAAAAGCCGACACTCTTGCCAAAAAAGGAGCAGAGTCTAGATTTATAGGACCTGAACCATTCTTTGGCATTACCAAAAGTACTGCCAAAGATATTATCTCCGGCTCGATAGAGAGAAAAATCCTCATGTACTGGAATGATATCCCAGGACTAATCCATTCGAAGGCTTTCATCTCCAAACCCTCGAAAAATATAACTAAGCAGATTCTAGAGTGGGATAGGAAAGACCTACGCATTCTTATAGGACTGCTTACGGGACACTGTCGTCTAAGATACCACCTGAAGCAAATAGGTCTGAGTCAAACTTCAGACTGCCGCTTCTGCAGTGTGGAAGACGAGACTGCAGAACACATATTATGTTCTTGCTCCGCTCTGGAAAATACTAGGCACCGCATGTTTGGTTTCCCAAAATTGGAGCCTAACGACTTTAAACAGGTCTCGCCGCAGACAACCATTGACTTCGCAAGGAGGATTGGCTTGTATGGCGATTTATAACCCTAAGGGTGAGCCACAATAGACCCAACGGTGGTCGCAGTGGAGGGTTATAATCAGAATCCACTTACTGTCAACCAAGAACGTTATAGAGAGAAAAGTATTATACCTTTTGTGAGAGATCTAAATAACTTTTGCCGTGCACGAAATCTACAGTTTGGCACACAATGGTTCCAACGAG
Source organism: Ophraella communa (assembly GCA_035357415.1). Lineage (NCBI taxonomy): Eukaryota > Metazoa > Arthropoda > Insecta > Coleoptera > Chrysomelidae > Ophraella > Ophraella communa. The sequence continues at coordinate 21,772,006 of CM068982.1, forward strand.
ATGGTGCAACGAGCCATACAGCTGTAGGCTGTATGCTCCGTCAGCATTTCGATAATAGAATAATTTCTCGGGGAACAGACTTCGAATATCCTTCTCATTCACCTGATCTGAGGCCACCTGACGCATACATTTGGGGCATAATGAAGGAAAAATATTTTATTCGGAAAATCCGCCGGCGAATATTGCCGAACTACGGGAAAGAATACAAAATATTTTTCGGCAGTTCCATCAACCACTTTTTATAAATATGTTTATTGACTTACAAAATCGATATGAAGCTTGTTTGCGTCGAAATGAACACTAACATTACAGAAATTAATTTTTATTTTTATTTTCGGTACTGTTTATTTTGGCGGATACTGTAGTTTAAACAATGCTACTAACGTTTTAAAAAAAAGCCATACCGATTTTAAAAAGAGAAAGCGTTTACAATTCTATCAAGAAATGCTTACAAATCTCAACAATGATCCTAATTATTTCATTAACATTTTAAAAGACAGTCAAAATTAAAGATCGTTCACAAAAGAATTTACAGAGGAAAACATAAGTAACACACAATTTGGATTCCATTTCTTTTCATCAAAAACATCAACTCCTAGGAATAATTATTAATGTATTGAGATGAATAGCTAAGCTCCATTATAAATAGAATGTAAAACTTAGCTCAGTATGAAAACATAAAAGAATAGAATAATTTTCATGAAAATATCAGCCACTTTTCTTTATTTCATTTAAAATATTTGGTATAGTAATGTTGAACATTCAAATTGATGAAAAATGTATTTGACAACTTTATCTTGGATATAATTCTGTAATATTATTTCATAACAATCAAGCAAGAGCTTTTTCTGGAAGTTAATGTTAGAATCTAAAACAACAAGAATATAAATTGATTGTACTAACCCTTACTTTTTGGAAGTCCATCTTATTAAGAATAATAAAAAACTCTTCGTTTTAACAAATCTTCCAATATTTATTTAAAAAATAGCTTTTTTAACCTTAATGACAGCCGTTTCGCTAGACTTAGCATCGAAGCGGCTATCATTAAGGTTAAAAAACAATTGTGTAATTTAGGTAGTTAAATGTTTAAATATTAGTTATAAGGTGCTGGTACTCACATTGTGGCAAGTAAATATTTTATAGTGCTTCGATAACAGATATGGATTCAGGCAAAACCTCATAATCAGAGAAATACCTAAAAATATAAAAACTGTGTATATAAATGGGGTGAAATCAGTGTATAAACTATAAATGTTACAGTTATAGACAGAGTAACCCTATTTCATTATCAAAACTCAGATAGTGACTACTTAAAAGACTATTTCGACAACAGATAATTTAATTTAATGTGAGGCAATTTAGTTAGAGAAAATGTATGTAAAATAGTAATTTAAATTTGTACATTAGTTATAAGTTTCTAAATCTTTGATAATATCAAAAGATCTCACTTAAATAAGTACTTATAATAGTTACTATCAAGTTCATATTATAGATTAAAATAAAAAGCCTAATTTTAATTCTTTCAACTAGTATTCCAAAGTTATAATAGAACTATCTTATGAAATTTATGCACAGATTGATATCCATTTTATGTTATTTGCTCAAATTTACATAAATTCAAGGAGATTGACATACTAAAATTAACACATTTTTCAAACATCAATTTTATAAGGAAAAAATGAACAAAAAATAATTTAAATGACTTTTTCATATGAATGTAAAAATACAGATTTTCTTTATATGATCAAAGAAACAGTCAAATATGTTAAAAAAATTTATCTTTTTATGTAAGTTTAGGTTAAATTTTGTGAATTGAAACAATTGATTTCCAATTTAATGTCATTAGTCTCATAGTTAAGAAAAAGGTATAAAAGGCCGTGCATTTCGTTTTTCGTCCTCTTATTTCTCTCTGATTTGCGCTGACTACGTTAATTTATACCATAATCACACTTTTAATCAAAAATTGAGTTTAATTAAATCATTCAACAAAAATATTATTACCAAAGTAATTAAATAGTATCAAGGTACTTACCAAAAAGTAAAGAAGACCAAGTTAATTCCCACAAGATCTGAACCATGCGAATCTGACGGTGGCACCACAATAATAGACAATGTGTAGGCATACAAATATCTAGGAACTTGGATAGAGCAATCAGGTGATCAAACAAGAAAAATAAAAATAAGGATAAAGTTGGCCAAATCAATATTTGTAAAGATGAAGAAGTTATTTACCAGTCGGATTATTAACATGGTAACATGGGACTTAGGATAAGGATGCTTCGTTGTTACGTTAAATAATAATAATAATAAGTGTTTGGTTGTGATATTACTATAATATTTAAAATTTTAAAATAAATGTGTAATTTCCTTAAACACAAGATTAAAACTAGACATTTAACTGACAACAATTAAATTTATAAAATTAACCTTAATTTGGTTAAAATGGTTCTATTAACTAAAATATAAATTATCAGCTCTAATAAAAAGCAATTAAATTTTAATTTAAAAAATGATTTTCATATTGATAACTGCAATTTTCAGTAAAAATAATTTATCGAAAAATGTATAAATAACTTAATAAATTCAAACGGTACTCTAATATTTCGTCAGTTGACAGTTATGTGAAAAGAAACTGCACTAATAAAAAACACACAATAAGTAAAATAAAAAAGAACAATGTCCCAATATTTGTCTGCGACACAAAAGTTTTCGCCGAAACAAGCTGCAGTAGAGTAGTCAAAATGCAAAGAAAACAAACCAAAACATATCTCTTATATTTTTTTGTGCCGGCGAATCTTAACCCCGCTCTATAAATTCCACCCGAACATCTTAATCTTCCACATGAGAAGCTGTAATTTATCGATAGAAATGCGAGGAATAAAACGAGAAAATTTGAAATAGTATAGTCGGAGGTTTAGAGCTTTAACGTATCCTAAAAAATACTGTTTGGAATGACGTGACTGAAAATTGATACTAGATTTATTTTCGTATAAAAAGTTTACGAAATAAAGTGCTTGTCTTCACTACCGTCATCTCAAAAATAAAAATAAAAAAATTTTTAAAATTAAAATTTAAAAAATATTAAAATAGTTGCTTGCTATAGTTCATATACAGGGTGTACCAACCTTACGACAAAGTGCGGTATATGGGTTGTTTCAGAATCTCAATACCGAATTCCATAACAGATGGATTGGAAGAGGGGGCCCAAATGATTGGCCAGCCAGGTCTCCCGATTTAACTAATTTGGATTTTATAAAAAATGATGTTTATAAAACTTCCCCAACTACTAGGCACGATATGAAAGAGAGAATCACAGCGGCATTTCAATCTGTTAACGTTGAAATGCTGAAAAATGTCAATTATTTGAACTTAGACTGCAGCATTGCATTGATGTTAACGATGAACACTTAATGTTATAGTTAGAATTATACTTTTGGAGACTTGTTTTATTTAGAATAAATTGTTTATTAAAACATTATTTTAAGGATTGTTTGTTACATTAAACGTTTATTTCTTTCACGTAATAGATTAATAATGGTTTACAATAAATATTACAAAATAACTCTGTTTTTATAAACTTTGGGTATAGGGAATGCCTAACAAAAATTAAAGTTACATCATATTACGAAACTCTGTTACTCTGTGTTTTTTCTTCAACGTACATTAAGATACAGAGTGTTGATTTACCTACGATTTTCACACAAACGTGTGCATAACTTCTGAAGGACTCTGTATAACGTATCAAAACCGTATATCAAAATATTCAAAAAAATGTGAGCAGTCCGAATTCGGTATAATATACAGGGGTTCCCATTTAAAAAATCATATTTTTGGTTTGCAACGGAGTTATACAACACTCTGTATAGTTTAAGGTAATTTCAAGGTGCACGTGAACTTTAAAAAAACATACAAAAATGTTGTTTTTGATAAACCTTTGTTTAATATTATATTTATCTTGCTGCTTATGGTAGTTCAGTGCCAGACCACTTTTCGATAGATTGTTCCCACTTTGTTTTGATTAGTTAATACCAAAGTTTTTATCAATTTGCATTTTAGAGCTTTTATTAAACATCCCTACCCTAGAGAATCGCAGCTTTTTAATATAATTAATGGAATGTGTAATAGTCCCGAGTTTCTCTCTAAAATATATTTAGTTGTTCCTCCTCGTGTTACTAGGCAAGTGCGAACCTTTCATGTTTTATTGCTTAGGTACAATTATACAATTAATAGTTTTCTCCCTAGGACACTCAGATTAGCTAACTCCATTGAGGATATCTCAATTTTTAATGTGTCAACTTTCAAGTTTAAAAAACATCTGATGGAGCTTAAACTTTGAGATCAAATTTTCGAGTGTTGTCACCCTCTATTGTATTTTGGGTTTTGGTTTTGTTGTTTTTTTCATAAATTTATTACGTGACGTGTTTTCTTTTTCTATTTTTTAGAGCAGTTTAACACTGTATATTTATTATGAATTGGGCTTGCCCGTGAATAAATACATAAATAAATAAATAAATTATTATCCAGCTTTCTTTTCGTAGAAATTTGTAAAACTCTATCATGGCGACTTTTATGTTTTAAGGACAAAAATTTACCATTTTTGTCATAATCAGAAAAAAATTTTGACAGTTTCTTGCCAATATGCCATATGCCGTACCTTAGTTGATCTATTCGTTCGGCATTCTACAATTGACAAAAACCAAATTAGAAGATATTCAGAGAACCACTCGGACTATGATGACAAAGTACAGATGTCACCATCCAATATCGTCAGTGCTTAGAACAACACTACCGAGAAAGAAGGGAGGAAGAGCTTTATGTGACATAATAAATGTACATAACAAACAGATAAATAAAAAACGAGACTTATCACCAAATCATTGTCATCGAATTTACAAAAATCTGTCCAAATCTGTCATAGGAGCAGATAAGGAATATTCGTCTCTAAATTTAGCAGGCCCTAACATGGATCTAGAGATAACAACAGATGCTGAAAAACAAGTAAATTTGGCCCATGGTCGATGTCATCACGACCTAAACCAACCACACATTGACAAAATAGCATCAAATAGGTGGTTTTCTGACGGTACCCTGTTCCCAGAGACAGAAGGATTTATGATGGCCATTCAGGATCAAGTAATTAATACTAACAGTTACAAAAAATTTGTTATAAGGGACCCAACTATTACATCGGACAAGTGTAGACGGTGCCAACAAACGTCGGAAACCATACAACACATCACATCAGGATGTTCAATCATAGCCAACACGGATTATTTCCGCAGGCACAACCAGCTATGTAATATTATCCACCAGAAACTGGCCAATAAATATGGACCGCTGCACACCTATACACCGTATTACAAGTACAATCCACAGGCAGTGCTCGAGAATGCAGATTTTAGACTCCGATAGACACCGATAGACAGGTGACGAATACTCACCCAAAATCCAAAAACTTGAAAACCATTTTATAATCTGTAATTAATTTTATCTTTAGGAAAATAGATTTCAGTATAAATTCGTTTTTAAACTAACTTTTCACATCAATATTTTTTTCCATCTTGTAATAAATCTCCTATATCATAAAACTAATAAAGTTCTTCCGGTACAACAATTAAATCTTTCGACATATACTCAGAATTGTTTTATCGAAATCCTAAACTAAAACAAAAAAAAGGCACAAGAACAAAACAGGAGATATTATAAAACAAGCCAGAAAGTAAACCTATAAAATAAATTTGACGCATCAGAGCATCGGAAGCTATAAACTGCTGAAAGAAATGGGTCAGACAACTGAAAAGATTCTATTCAGAAAATGTGTGTTACAGCTATAACTATATATATGCGGCATACTCGCTTCAATAAGCTTTGTCATTTTAAAAAAACGGATGAAGGTGGCGTATATTCGCGTTTTTAAGAGCTTTTGCACGTTTTTATATTTAAATAAACTACTGATTGTTAAACAAGATTTTTCATTGATAAAAATTGAAAAGGCTTCCCTCAGAAATGAAATACTTAATTTTTTTCTGAAAGCTACGATATTAAACATAAATAAAACTTTTTGATTGTTGAAATTGATTGTAGTAACCTTTACTTTGTGGAAGTCCTTTTAACTAAGAATATTAAAAATAGAACTTTTTAAACAAAATTTTAATATGTCAATCTGCCGAAAAAGCGAAAGAGCTGTCATTAAGTATTAAAAAGGCCATTTTTAAATAAATAGTTGAAGTTTTGCTTAAAAAGTTATATATTTTTTAATGTTATTAGTTTTATATCGCTATTCTTAAGCGATGGAACTGTGGAACCTGGTTAGTAAAAATTAAAAAATTGTCAAAATCAAGGATTAAAATAGAGATATACTAACGGCAAATTTCATAACGAATAGCTAGAAGAGAAGGAAAGATCAGGGAAAGGAAAAAAGAAGAAGAACATTTTAAAAATAGGGTTTTATCAGATATAGATATTAAATTAAAAGAAAAACAATTTAATAAAGAAAGTATTTCTTAAAACTGTGATTTTTAATTATTAATATTTACAATCCAGCAAAATGTTCATTAATTATCAAATTTTTAATGTTTAATTTGATTATTTTTCATGGGTTGTTATACATCCTCATTGTCTTCCTCTATTTAATCCTTTCCGTAAATATATTATAAAGAACTGCAGTTGCGACTACGACTGCCATTGTGGTTTCTTAAACCGGGAAATTGTCTGTTCCGTAAACCCTATTGATGCTCTACTACATTTTCGAGTTCTTATTATAGAGTCAATATATATATTTTCAACAGATGTTCTGGTTTGTTGTGATTTAGTCATAAGATACGACTTTAGAGAATATCCACTGTCAACAATTAGCATATACTGACCAAATACACCTAATTTTTGTATTAAACTACTATTATGCAACGATCCTGGCCATCTCGCAACAATGTCTCTAATTTTTAATTTAGCATCGCTTACTGTCTGAACATTTATTGCAAAATAAGATTTTCTACATCTGGATAGTTTTGCATCATGTGCACTAGGAGAATCAATTTTAACTAATATGCAATCAATTGTGCCGATGGTCTTGGGAAATAAAGCTATTTCATGAAATGTTTCATCTACTTCATGCATTTCTCGATTATTTTCATACATGCGAATGTGTTGTCGTGTTAGTGAGACAATAGCAATAGATACACCTTTTTGATAATCCTGCTACCTAAACTTCTAGATTGTAACATCTGCATATTTTCCAAAACAGTTTGTTATTTTCCTATACACTTTTGGTCTTTTAATACAAATACATTCTTCATCGGAAGAACTGAAACTAGAACAAGGCATTTTGAAATTATTCTTTATTATTGTGATCAACGATTAAACGAACACAAAACTAGCAAACCTTGCTGGCACAAATATAAAACTTCAAGTTATATTATAGCTAATTAAAACTTTAGAGATTTAAAGTTGAAAAATAGATACCTTAATAGACCCTTTTGGATTAAAGAATACTTTAAGTTGGTTATGAAATCAATAATGTGTATTAAAGTATACTTTAATGCTAAAGTATCCTTTAAGTTTCTTTATAAAATCAGCCGTAAATTTATTTAACGGATAAAGAAATAAAAAGCCTGATTTTTTGCATTGCCATATATCAGCTGTAAAAATGCTATGTGCAACCTCAATATTTCATACTATCCGTAAATGTGTTAAGATATAATCATAAAAACAATACTTTTGAGTATTGAAAACTTTTTTTAAAGATATAATATCCAACCCGTAGATTAGTACAGTTTATGTATTTTTTTAAACAGTTTTCACTGTATCTAACTTTAAAATTTCTCATTGAGCCATTTCTCTTTGTGGAGAGCATTAGGTATGTCAAAGTTATTGTACTAACCCTTACTTTTTGGAAGTCTATCTTATTAAGAATAATAAAAAAACTCTTCATTTTAACAAATCTTCCACTATTTATTTAAAAAATTGCTTTTTTAAAACTTAATGACATCCGTTTCGCTAGAATTAGCATCGTCAGCTACACACAAACAAAATGTAACTTCAATATGTCAATCTTGTTAGGTATGTCAATACTTTGCTAATTTTTGACAATAACTTGACATAATTATTTTAGGTTGGTAGTTATTCGGGAACATTCTAGTATTATTTGGATTTTAGTAAATAGTTGTTTCGAGAAAAATCGAGATGTCAAGTATTTTGGTATATAAAGCAGGTCATTCACGTTAGGAAGGATAGTATTCGTTACATTCATCCGTCACATATCTGTCACCCGTTGCACTGCCACCTCCTTAAGTTCATTCCTCCCGGAATGTGATAACTCTCCGGAGTAGAATCCTGTTCATCTTTGGAGCTGGTCGAACCCTCTACCCGAAGTTGCTGTACCTCCCTACTGTGGTCACCCTGATATAACGCAAACCTATCATGATGGACTACGACTGGTTTTCCCTTGGGGACTTTAACAATTCAGTAGATCACATCATTGATTCTTTTTTTAATCAAATATGGACCTTCCCACTTCTTTTGAAGTTTCGGACACACACCCCGTTTCCGTCGAGGATTATAGAGCCAGACCAATTCCCCAGGTTCATAAGTGTTTCCTGTTGCTCGTGAGTCGTAGTACCTTTTCATCCGGTCAATGGAGAGTTGTAGTTTGTAGCGCACTAGTTCATGAATATTTTCGATCTTCTTCTGAAGTTCTCCGACGTATTCTTCACCGGTCGCTATTTCACCAGGTTTGCTCCCATATATCAAGTCGCAAGGTAATCTACTTTCCCTACCAAAGAGGACTTTCGCGGGTGTCTGACCCAAAAGACCTTGTCGACGCGTTAACCATTGCACTTGAATTCGAAGCGGCAACGGAAGCATCACGGGGAGTTGCACGAATAAGGGAGATGACTGCTGATGACAACAACGTGATAAAACCCGACAGCGATGTCGATGGATTAGTGGAAAGGCTAATGAAATGATTACCCACAAGAAGACGGCGACCTATACGATGTTGGAATTGTGGAGAACTAGGGCACGTGAAAAACCCATGTCCACGCAAGGAGACGTCGCTGGCGGGTTCTATCAAGTTATTGTCAAAATCTTCTTCCTCATTCACGGACTCCACCCTTTATGACAAGCATCCGTCACATTCATCCGTCACACATCTGTCACCCGTTGCAATATTTTACATTAGACATTTTAAAAAATGTTTAATGAGGTATATTTACCAAATAACTAAAACCACATTTAAAAGGGACATCTTTAATTCCTATAAAACAGTTTGGTTATTTGGGAAGTAATTAACAAAGAAAAATTTCTTCTTGCCAAAAAAATGCGTTATGCTTCTGAAATCAATCAACAGAAATTAACTAAACAAAAAGAAGCATATATTGAAATTACAAATATTATTCGATAATTTAAGTAAATGGAATCCGTGCCAAAACACATAAAATTTATCAGTACCCACTTCCTTTCCACCTGCACTACATCATGTATATATCGATGCTACTCAATCAAAATATTAGTTTTACCAAACAACTTGTTGCGTACTCATTGAATGTGCTGTGTGTTTACTATTATTGACTATTAAAATGTTGGCCAAGAACAACACATTACGAACCAATAGTTTTGGCGGGAAATAGTACAATATTTACCAGATGGCCTCATAAGCACGTGCTTTTTTTGGCTTCAGTTGTAGTTTCCTCGAACTTGAACATTAACATAAAATTCTTTTCACTTATACTTTTTATTATTAAGGAAATATTACTCAATATAAAGTAAATGTTACATTATCAAATTTTAGCCAAATCCAACAATATTGTTGGTTTAATAGTGCTCATAATTATTGCAATTGTTGTTGATATTTATATTTGAGTATGCAGTTTATAATATATAATCGCAAAAGTGTATATATTGTAATAAAATAAATACTGGAATATAGCTAACAGAGCAAATATGTACAGTAAATTTAAATTTAACTTAAAAGGATACTATAAGAAAATTAGGAAATTCTTAAAAAAATAATCATATGGTAAAAGGTAAAAATTTATAAACAGAAATTGTTAGGGTGTATTATATATAATATTAGTTAAAAAAGAAGAAGAAAACATTCAATGAACTAAAAAGCAAGATAAAGTATCTAAAAGGTAGTTGTACAGTATCAAAATTGGAAAATTAAAAAAAAATAGTAATAGTATTAATACTTATTGGCATATCTATTAGATTTGAACAAGTATACGTTATTAAGTATAGGATAAAAGTTTTGAATTAGAACGATCAACTAGATATAGATCACCTTACAAAATTTATGACCTGTCAATAATAATAGTTAAATAATAAAGTATTTAAGTTAGTTATTTCTTTAGAACATGGTTAGAGATTTTAAAAAAGACATTATGTACAATTAATAACATTTTTAAGAGTTAGATAATAAAGAATAATAATTTGTTGTTTGAAAAATAATCAACTATATTTGTTTGTGGTTGGCAGCACATTTAATTCATTGTAAATACAAAATCCTTCAAAGTAAAATAAAAATATGGTACGTATTAAAGAATTAAATATAAATTAATGCAAAAAACACTTACTCCTTTAATTGTCTGCTTCCATTTCGTCGTATTCATCCGAAGATGAGTCAGATTCGTTGCCTGGTCCGATAGGAATTACAATGGGTTCGAACAGTTCCTCAATATTGATATCAACACTTCACAATCGTTCTTCTTCACATGGTTTATGGCATTGGTCCAATTTTCCCGCGTTACGTTTCCAAAAGAATTTATCAAAAGTTGTCTAACGTCATTCAATTTAAAAGTTGTATTGTTTTTTGCCACCTCACCTTTTACCTGTGCCCATATTAATTATATGGGGTTTAATTGACAGAGATAAGGTGGCAAACGTTGATGCTTTTTCCTTCGCCATTTCGTCAATTACAGATCTTTTATATTGCAATTTGTGGCGCTTTGCAATTTGCAGTAATTCCGTTTTAAGCATGGTGTCTTCAAAAGAAATATTCTTGCTCTAAAGCCACTCTTTAATATCTCCTTTTCACCATGACGTCGTTGGTAACTTTTTTACCAGTTTTGAATGATAACTGGCGTTATCTAAGACAACCACTGCAGCGCTTGGGAAAAAGTCCAATGGGAAAAATGATCTTCGAAAACATCTCACGCTCATTTTCTCGTGATAATCTTTGGTTGACTTTGATACAAAGTCTAATAACCCATTTTCTACAAAACCATGTTCACTGCCAATGTGTGCGAATATTAGTCTGCGACCTTTTCCTCGTGGAGCATTTAATCCTGTTGAATATCCCTCCAATATCCATGCCTGACGGAAATGTGGAATATTGGTGTCTATCCATGCTTTAGAAACAGTGTGTCCTTCATTCAATCATGTTTCACATAAATAAAAGATAGTTCTTTCCTCGCTCCGAAACTTTTTAATACTTCTTAAGTATTGAGTTCTCCGGCAAATAATTTCTTTTGTGTCATTCAAAAATTTTCGTTAACAGGAGCATTTTATCTGGATTTCCTATAAAGTACATTAATTCCTGATCTGATCCAGCTTGTTTCTGATATTCAAATACTCACTAATGTAGACCGAAGAATCTGGTTTTAACAGGATGACGCACCACCACATTTCGCAGTAGCTGTGCGCGATTTTTTAATCACAACTTTTCCACAAAGGTGGATAGGAAGAAGGGGACAAGTGGAATGACCTGCTAGATTACCTAATCTGAGCCCATTAGACTTCTTTTTATGGGGTTATTTAAAAACTAAAGTCTACTTAAACAGACCTGGAAATATCCCTCAACTACAAGACCGAATCAGACAAGAAATACAGAGCATAAGACCCGCTATGCTACAGAATGTTAGAGACAAAAGTAATGCCCGGTTCAGTCATTGTCTAACGGGCAATAAAAAACAATTTGAACATTTATTGTAAATTTTCGTTTGTTTGTTTGTTTTTGGAAGTGTATCACATTAATTCTATAACTACATAATTCCATTTAATTTGTTTATTACATTCAGTAACGTATTACTTTCCATAAAAAATTTTCATTTTTTTTGAATTTTTGCCCACCCTGTATCAATTTGAAGCAACATATTATACATTTTTGGAATCAGCTCAGCAAAGGCAATTTGGAAATTGAAACAAAAGGGGGGGTGATGACGTCATTACATGAAAGTGGTTCACCCTGTATATTAGATTATGATTTGAAACAATAGTAAATTGAAATCAAAAATCTACCTGTTTCGGGAATTTCTAATTTCCTTCAGCCAATAATGAATTTATGCGTTACTTTATGGATGCACTGTATAGTCTAAATTTATAAGTTGGCCAATGGCGTCACAGGCAATCTGTCGATTGAGTAGATAAATAATAAAATTAAATATTATTACAAATAAGAAAGTCTTTAAATTAATAATCTAACGTCAAATTTGGCACATATCGTAACTGGCTTTGAAAATATAAACAGTGACCATGTCACCAATGTTTACCTATGGCAGTACTCTAAAGAGAGTCACCCTAGTTGGCTCTGATTGTCGGACGAAATTTCGTTTGCCAACTGGAAGGCACCCAGTCAATGGACACGCACATTGGCATGCTGATGTTAAAATGTCTCTGGTATAACATAAATGTGTGTGTGTTATATATGTGAATGACGTGGCGTAAGGTGGTTTTGGGATTTTTCCAAAGGTTACATTCAAGTATAATTCCGACTCTTGGAATTCTGTCAATTCGGAAATTAATCATTTTTTTATTACTTCTCTTTGAGATTTGTTAATATACAGAGTTATTCGATATATTAATTATTCCATTTTTAAATATTGTTTTTTATTTCTTGTATGTATGTATAGGGACATTTAAAAATTATTTCCCGTTCAAATTACAAATATGTATGCTATTACGAGTATACTTATTTTTCGTAACCCAGCTAGCTTTGTTTATGGGACACAAGGACACCGTTAACAAAATAACTTTAAATTTTAACTTTAAACTTTAATTTTAATACAATACTTGATAACTACAAGAATAAACTTTTCCAAATAGTTAGTTAATTCTCATTTCGGTCTTCGCAACTCGGGCGAAATCATTAATATTTGGCGTTTTAGGCGCGAGGGTCCAGGAAGGTTAAAATCCCTTCTTAACTCGGGTGCTCCATTAAAAAAGTTTTAAAATATAAGGTTATATTCAAAATATCAGGTACTATTATAATATGCCTTATTTTTGGTAACCTAACCTAACCTAAGCTAAGCTAACCTAACCTAACCTTTTTTTTTGTGGAAAAGAAGAGGTGGAAAAATACATTTACGTACACCCAGCTGTGTTGTTCGGAGCCGGGTAGTATGGGGCTCAGGCTTCTACTACCCACTAAAAAACCACCTCTCCTTCTGCTTCACCCTTCTTTCGGAACCGTGTGCACATTACTTCGAATTCAGGGCTGTCTTACTTTTTTTTCTACCTTTAGCTTTTTTCTTAGTTTCTTAAATATTCTTCACCTTCTTTCTTCTCTTTTTGTTTCATAACCTTTCTCCAATAATCTGTAATTAACTCCTAATTCTCTGCACTACCTGTCATGACCTCCGCTACGTTTTCCTTAGTTAAAATTTTTTGAAGCGTTGAATTTATGGTTTCACGGTCTCTTTTCCAAAATGAGCATTTGAATATCGCATGCTCGGCATTGTCTGGACTGTCGTTGCAAAGTACACAGTTATCGCTTTCCACTTTACCAATTCTTTTTAAATATGCCTTAAAGCTGCCATGGCCTCTTAGCACTTGAGTCACATGAAAATCGACTTCTCCGTGTTTTCTATTTAGCCATTTCGAAATGTCCAGTATAAGTTTTCTCGTCCATCTTCCTTTTGTATCCTCGTCCCAAATTTGTTGCCATTTCCTTTTAGTTTCCGTCTCTGCTGTTTCTTTAAAGCCCTTTCCATTTTTGTGGATCATGGTTCTTTCTTCAACTTTTAATTTTATTGCCACTAGCCCTGCAATTACGAGTACCGCCGATGTTGACACTGTGCGATAGGCCAAGGTTACTCTAAGTGCAAGTTTTCTATTTATGCTTTCTAATTTGGTTTCATAGTGCTGGTATTTTAATACTTTTCCCCAGACTGGTGTTCCATACATTACGACAGATGTCACTGCGGCTGCCAGTATTTTTCTTTTCAGCGATTTTGGGTCACCGATATTGGGGGTAATCCTCGTCAATGCTCTGAGTATCTGGTTAGCTTTTTCACAAACTTTGTTTACATGTTCCGTCATTTTTAGCTCCTTGTCTAGGTAAACTCCCATGTATTTTATAGATTATTGACTGTTTAGTGTCAAGTCTTGTACTTTTATTTGTAGATCTTTAATTTTTCGTCTTCCCTCTCCTATAACCAGTTAACCTAACCTAACCTAACCTAACCTAACCTAACCTAACCTAACCTAACCTAACCTAACCTAACCTAACCTAACCTAACCTAACCTAACCTAACCTAACCTAACCTAACCTAACATAACATAACATAACCTAACCTAATCTAACATAACATAACATAACATAACCAACCTGAATTCGATATAGCGCTAGAGATTCAGTAAGAGATCAGGTAAGGAAACAATCAAAATATTAGGAAATACCGGATTGTCCTGGCCTTATTCTCAAAAAAGCTTAAAATTTAAATGAATTAAAATATTAGAATATTTAAAATGCAAATATATAGATCTTCGACGTACCTCGTAATTTTTGATATTATTCCTTATCAATATCATGGAAAAAGATATTATAACATAAATCCTCAACGTTCGAAATAATAATTAACAGGTACCAATTTTAATCCGGCGCATGAAATTAGAGAAATGAGAATTCCCTAGTTGAGAAAACACCAAATCATTACATTAACACATAACCATATCTAGGCCCTGTGCACTCGTCTATCTGACGAGTGCACAATAACCTAAACTACTAACAAAAACCCAGTAAAATAATTTAATGTGTCAACCTTTACACAAGAATACTAAGTACAAGTTCAAAATATAAAAATTTGCAACAATCCGTGCAATGTCGAAAATTTCAAGCAACCTATCTATCATCATATTGTATTTCAGATAGCTCTTCTTCCCCCATTAGATAAAGAAGTCGAGCTTGCTCTGCCCAATTTCTTATGGTTCCTAATTTTTTTTGTTAAAAATCAAACCAAAGAAGTGAAAAATGATGAATATCAACCTTTTCAAAACCTTACAAAAATAAAGAAAAAACTGAAAATATTGATTAAAGTCAATCCGCGCACTCCGAATAACTCTCTCTATAATAATGAGGTTAAATTGAATAAATTAGGCAGCTACTGAGTAGGCACAGCCAAAACTTGCCACATACCCGCGAAATAAATGAAAATGGGTTAAACCTGCGGATAAATCGATTAAAAAGGACTGTCTTCGACTATTAACAGTATTATCCAGCCGATATTTATTTGATGCATGACCCTCGTTGATCCAAGTTTCATACAAACAAAATATTTTTCTTTTTTGATTTTTTTTTTATTGTTCTTGGATCCTCTATTTTAGAATATCACTTCTATCCAATAACTCAAGACTTTCTGGCATACTTTTCCAGCGAAAACCATAATCATCATGATCATCAACTAGCCCCATTACGTCCTCTGTTGAACATAGGCATCCTCTTCATCCTGTCCACCTTTCTCTGTCATGGGCCGTCTGTTTCCAGTTTGTCGTTTTTCTCTTCTTAGTTTTTTCAGGTCAGTTCAATTTCTGGTGTCAGTGACACCAGATCTTCGACGTACCTTGTAATTTTTGATATTATTCCTTAACGACAAGTCTAGAATTGATATCTCCAATTGGTCGAAGAATTTTGTTTTCAGACACATTGGTAGTTAATATTTAAATACATTTAGTTCGCATGTTTGGTTATCTCTGGATATTTGTTTACTTTGTGGCCAAGGTATATGTATTTGTCCACCAGTTCTACCTCACCTCACCTGCTAATGCTCTTGCAACATTTCCCTAAAGTCTGGCAGTCTATTGGCCGCCAATACTATGTTGTCCGCAAAACACAGGTTCTTTAGTCTCTTGCCATCTATGCTTATGCCTTTTTTTGAGAATGATTTTAAACAATTAAATATTAATGGGATTATTTACTGTTATAAAATCAATTTTTCGTGATTTATAGGACACACGATATTCCATAACCCTATAATTTATATAATAGTCTACAACTTGCCACTACTTTTATGAATTAAAAATAGACAACTTGGTAAATATGCAGAATTTGGTGAACTCTCCGATTTACATAAAAATTTTATGAGGGGTGTAGGACATAGTTATGAATACGAAAATAAAGTTTTTGAAAATAATAAAAATTGCTAAAAATGTAGGTTCAAAGTACATATAACCTATCACTTATCTGCTGTAAATGCGGCAATTACCTTAAAAATTTTCGAGTTGATAATTTCAAACACAAAAAATATAAAATTGCGATTTGGAAAGTTTTTTTTTATTATTTTATTTTAACTTTATTTATTTATTTTAACAAACTGTCAATTTTGTCAATAACTCTTATTGGCCAATTTATTGTATATCTCTCAGGGCCGTTTTATCAATAGCAATTTATCTGTCAGTTAATGCTTAACTTCCAGTTATTTTGCAAAGATAGGGTTATCAACAACAGGTTAACTTCATCAGACAGCTAAAATGTCAAATATTTATCTGTAACTTTCAACTGGCGGTTAGGTCGATATCTGGAGGTTAAGGTATTATATAACCTCACTTTATGAAGAAGAGTTGGTTTGTTTTGATTCCAAAGTTTTTTGGATACCTGGATTTACTTGGATTTACTTGGATTTGATCAAAGTAAAAAATGAAAAGTACTTGAAGAAGAGGATGCAATTTCACAGCAGATGAGAGAAATTTGCTTTTTAAAATTTGCAAATAAACATAAAGATGTCATCGAGAATAAAAAACATGAAAATCAAAAATCAACTACCTTTCAGTACAAAACTCAAGTGAATTCTAAATGAGTTCTTATATTGACAGAACAGTCTCTTTTGTCATTTTATTATTGCATGAAAATCCTGGTCAATCCACTTTTGGAAATTATCTCCATATTCCCTAACTGTATACGGCCTTCTTTCGTAATAAAGAACTTGCACAATATCCTCTTCCTCGTCGCTATCCATAATATAATCATCCAAAAAATGCATGTTCATCAACAATCCAAAACTCTTCAGAAAGTAAAAACACAAACTTTTGCTTAAACAAAAACAATCAACAATAACCTAACAAAACGGTCGTGACATCTCCATTAATGTGACATGACCTTGTAACAACCAATGAGATTGCTTACATTCGTCCATCAGCATTGCCAACTTTCATTATCTATCGGTTAACTAACTAGAGGATAAAAACGAGTTGATAAACCGCATCCGAACAAATTGGAAACGGATACCTAACTGAAGGATAATATTGGCAATTTATAAACCGATTTTCGCCGGCTTTCACTTGTTAATTGGTGTATTCTGATTTTATTTTCCAAAATAAGCAATATGTTGGATAGATAAAAGGTACAAGGCACTATTGTATTGGGAAGTTTTTTTCTTTTGAAAGCTTCCTTAAGTTAAACATGAAACTTGCTTATGTTTTTAAAATTAATGTAACCTTGCGTAATAATAGAGCTGAATTCTGTTTATTTGGTTCCTAATTTTTATTTATTAAATTTAGGAGTTTTTAAGTATTTTGGGTGCAATTTTGCACTATATTAGAATTTACAATGAACATTTGTGTTATACTGCTTTTGAAATATATCTGCTTATTAGATACCATTATTCTTTTAAAATAAATATTGCAATAATATGATTGAATTTTGCCTTTTCAGGTATAATATTTTTCACAGCGAATACTTTGAAAGTATTAAATACCTAAATAATATAAAGGCTAGTTAAACACTTTGAATATAAAAAATAAATTTACAAAATATTTCAAGAGCATCAGCACAGAATATATTCCTATTTTTGTAATAAAACATCTGTTACACATATATAAGTATTCCACTGATGATAAAAATAGATTAATCTTTTAAAACATTTGACATTTGCATAAATAATAAAATTTAGATCTTCTAGATGACAAATAAAATTTTGCCCTCTAATTATATCGACCACGTACACACTCTCCACTTTTACTTTAATCATATCCAGGTTTGCTAACGACGTATTTTTAGAAAGGTATGTTTGTTTTATAATGAGTTTTGTCTTTATCTCCGGCTGCCCGAAATAACCAGCTATGTTGTTCTGAATAAATTAACGGTAATACATTAAAATGGGATGTTTAGATATGTATAAATGTTTTGTAACATTATTACTGGGATTAGAAATATAACAAATGAAATTATAAATTATACATAAAAACCAATATAACATCATAACGTATAGCGCGTATTAAAAATGACCAATTACATAAAAAAGTAATTTTTTAATAAATACGAGGAAGTCTGGAGTAAACACAGTTGAAAAAAATCCAATAATTTATTAAGGCCAATTCTCTATGCCTATTGCTACCAGTAAGCAAGACTCGATCTTGCTAGCCCAAGAATTTTGTGCTAGTAGACAAGAATTCCTATTCTGCAAGTATATTGTTATGAGCAAGCACGGTGGAATCTTGTTAGGGAAGTTCTTGCTTGTTAAATAACAAAAGTTCTTTATTTTGGTAATTTTTACGACCATTTTATATCAATAGACACTATCACTTTAGAAAATCTTGTTAAAAATTGTCAAGAACCAGTGAGAGTTTTCTAAATTTTTGAGTGATGTTTAAAGTTTAATAGGTTGGAACGGCTTTCTGTGGTGCATCTTGTTTAGGTTTAAGAAAATTCCAAGAGAGGATGATCTTCGATAACCAATGGACAGTGGATGTTGTCAGGTGTGTGTACATATCAACATTATAAGTAGAATAGATCCAATTGCGCCAAAATGAAAAAGCTCGTCCTTCTTGGGCACGTATTCTTGAATCATTCCTACGAGAGAATAATTTTTTAATCCTACGAAAACATATTCGTATTCGTCTCTTTATTTTAGTAGGAGTGAGAAACCAATCTCTATTATTATTCAAATTATTACTCGAATTATTCGAGAGTACTGTTCTTGGAAGGGCGTATTGACCATACAAAAAGGTGACCGTTACAGCTGATTATTGGCGCCATTGTCGCTCATGCTCAGTAATAATATTCTAGCAAATTTCATTATATACCAAAGTGTATCTTTTAATCCACATGGTGAATAATCTCCTGAGGAATTAATCCTTGGTATATAAGCTATTTTTTATAAATTAGGGTCAAGAACTACCAGTCACTAGTACAAGTAACAGGCCTGCTAGTGAGCTATCTCAAGTCCAAGGTTAAGTAGGTGACTACATAAAATTTCGATACTAGTATCACTAGTAGCTAGTAAACATAGCGATAAACTTGATTCTTCGTCGTAAAATTTCGCGTTCACAATACATCCGAATAAGAAAATGTATTTTAAATGTGTCCTTGTGTCTAATTGAAGAAATCAATGACCTATATAAGGATGAAGTGGAAGAAGGTACCAGAAAAAAAAATGTGGACAAGACAATGGATAAGGAGAAGAAATACTAGAGGAGCATCTGCATTACTTTTAAAAGAAATGTCAACAGAGGATCCTGAGGAATATAGATTGTGTATTCGGTTAACTCCTAAGCAATTAGAAACTTTGCTAACTATGGTATCACCAGTAATTCAACGTTCTGATACTCAAATGAGAGATGCCATACCTGCTCGGACAAAACTAGAAATAACTCTTCATTTTTTAGCTACGGGAAATAGTTATAGAACCATCCAACATTTGTTTCGTGTTCCGAAACCTACAATATCAAAATTCATACCAGAAGTTTCTGCTTCTGACCACTTCATTTTAAAATTTTAGTTTACCGTTCCACGTGCTCAGTGTACACACAAGCAAACGTAAACATAACCTAAAACCAACTGTCCTACCACTTCCAATGGTATCCGTGTGTTTACATTCGGCGAGTAGTAGCGCGACCAGTAAATTTTTTAGAGTGGGGGAAGGCTAGCAGACTAGTAAATAGCCTGGGAAGCTATTCACTATCCTCGCCAATCTACTGGTACAAGTACTGGTACCCGTACTAGTCTGCGGAGTTTACATTAGATTAGTAGCTGGCTTGCAAGTTACTGGTACCAGTTACTAACCCATTTACTAATCTAATGTAAACGCCGCTTTAGAAATAATGTAATTATAATTATTGATTAGAAATAATAATAATAGGCTTAGAAATAATATAATTATAATTAATGATTTCTATGGAACTTTTATGATTTAATTCCGAGCCGTATTATTAACGATGAGTTTGTGCTTTGAGTTTATTATAGTTAAGTTATTGTGCTGGACCTTCCGGAAAGGTTCATTTCACTTTCTACTCAAATCAGCACTACTACACTAAGATAGGTCAAAAATTTCAATTATTTTTAATACCATTTTAATTAAGAAAATCCATAGATATGTGGACTTCCATAGAGTAAGGCTTAGTACAATAAATTTAATAAAAAATCAGATAAGAATTCCAAAAGTAGGTTCTAAATCTGTTTTGCTGTAATACGAAATTAAGATTAATTTGTATCGGTATTTTTTTGTTGAAAATGTAAAATGGCGATTTTGATAAAGTACTTTTCTTGAATATTTAATAATGCTATGTAAATGAACATCAATTGCAAATTAGTCTAAATTTAAATTTCTGAATAAGGGAAATATGCCTATGATAGACCCTCGCCGATGATGAACCAGCTAGCTGTATTTTCAAATATATTTATCATAATAACATATATGTGTCGGATTGATTAAAGCTTTTAAGTAGTTGTTTATAAGCTCTCACGTTAATATAAGCTTTTTTTGTTCAAATGCATAAATGACTTAAACTGGTAAGCATCGATGTAAAATAGTAGCTAGACATAATGTTAGATATTTTTTGTTTTACGTTCAACTAGAATCTGCTTTTGTCGCAAAGCACCCTTTATCCGGTATTTGCTGCCCTCGTTATACTTGGGTATCAAATACAGCCGCGGGCGCTAATGCCCACTTTCCGTCCTTGTGACACAATATACTATAATAATAAATAGGTTATTATTTTTTGCTGTAGTCTCCAACAGTTTCTGAAGGACTTTCTGCAAATAGAGGCAGCAGGAGGTGTTACAATTAAAAAAAATAGAATACTAGAAATCTGTGCGACTAGATATTATTGTGTTACAGGAGCAAAGATATGGAGCATTCGGCTATATGGCTTGTTATACCATCTATTGCTTATGGATTCTTAAGTAATTACGCTCACGACAAAAGGTGTCACAATATTATGTCAGTACCGCTCTTAATGTCATGTAATGTCAAGACAACAATTTCACAGCCTTTTTAATTGCTGCACTGCTTATTTTGATGTATACCGATTTTTTAACTTCATCCAGATTGTAATTGGACTTGTACCATTATTTGGGTTTCTTAAGAAATTTAAGTGTGTCACGTGTTTTTTTCCTTCCTTTATTATTTTCCAGCATCTGTTAATAGTAATAGGGGCCGAAGAATACCATTCACCCGAGGATAGTCCAGGCGGGGAGGTAAAAATCCTTCAACCTAACCACCTTTTAGGCCACGTTTTCTATCATTCGGTTGAGGTTGGTGAAGTTAGTTTCGTTGTCATTTTGTGACAGATTTGTAGGAGAGCTCAGCAGGGGTTGCTCGTGCCTTGGGGACCACATTATGTGAGTGCGAGGCTCTTGGCTGTTCTTTTATACCGCATCTACAATCAGCTGAGTTATGTGTTGTTTCTTGCTTCCCAGCACCACCCTATGTAACGAAGTAGGCCATGTGATTCCCCTTTGTTGCTTTTGACTATCTCGAATTATTTGGAGGTTTTTTCTCTTTCCTGTCAAAAAAGTAGTTCTCTAGTTTTTTTGTTACGGGCTAATACTATTATGGGTGCGAGCCTGGCTGTGTGGTCATCCGTTAGGAAATTATTGAACCAGGGCCTTGAGTGGTGAGGCACCTGCATTAATGGACACGCCAGTTAGGCAACCATCGCCGTTGAGGGTGTAGGGTGTTTTCATCATGGGAGAACTTGGGGATATAAGACTGCGTATCCACTAGTACTAATGGATACGCAACACTCTTTACCTATTACTAGTAGCAGATGCTGGAAAATAATAAAGGAAGGAAAAAAACACGTGACAAGTGGTTTTAAATGAATTCCTGTAAAAGAATGTACCTCTATAGCAATATGGAAATATGTTCCCCCATATATACGGTGAATACTTTAAATATTCCGACAAAAATAAAAACACACCTACACCAAAACACCAAGTTTCATAAAATTTAATAAAATTAAGTTTTTACAACCTTTCACCAACACGTGTAAAATAAAACTGTAAACAATAACTTAATGATACTCATTATTTATCTATTCAGTATTCATTAAGTACCTTGTGTATTTTTCGCCCAGCCAACATTTGAACTGAGCATCAAAGTGATTTAAAATTAATAATTTCCGTACCTGTGACAGCATACGCTTCATACCGATGATATATATTGTACACCAAGCCTTTTTATGTGTCATTTTCAATTGGATTTCTACGTACTCGGTATAATTTAATCATAATATAAATAGCATATTTGTTAACCTTGAGTTAAGTAAAATTAGAAGAATGAAAACAAATCTTTCAAATGTTAAAACTAAAGCTATGGATTACTTGAAATGGCTTTTTAAATCTTTTGGTGATTTTAAAATCATTCACAAAGTTTTCAATGGTATATGATAAAGTTTACCACAAAACAGACTTGTGCGAACTATGTTTGTAAGGTATAATTAGTAGAAGATAGTTTTAAAATTAATTGAACTACTTTATTTCAAACTAACTAAAGGTTAAATAATCAATGAATAGTGCAAAACTAACACCAACCAATAATAAATATATTTTATTGTGGACAGTAATATTATATTTAAAACTAAACTAAGTTTAGAAAACTAAATAAACATAATAAATATTATTAGCTTTGAATTAATTGCAATAAGTGTTATATAACCTATTATTTTTAGATAATAATATAGATAGATTTATTATATATAAAATATAATCTTAGTTTAAAAAAAAATCTTATTTTATAACTTTATTTATTTGTAATATTATTGTATGTTTTGTAAATATCATGTATAACTATACATACATGTAATACATACAATTTTAAAGTAGAACATTCTGGAATTTTGGTAGTAATGTTAATTTTCGGACACTCTAAATATTTTTCATTTTAATGTGCAAAACGAAGACAGATGTATTGTTAATAAAAAATTCTATTTATTTCAAAAGTATCCAGAACGTTACTCTAAAACAAGAAATATTATACAAGAGTTTAAACTATGTTGGAACAATTGAATTAAAAATAGGTCATTGAAAGATATAACAGCTGTAAAGTGTTTAAAAAATATAAAAGTCCACCAGAATCAAAAAATCTCTAAAGGACATTCTTGCTCACTATACAACACCAGAATTTGTAAATATATTTGAAGTTACTGGATTGTGAACGTTTATTCTATTTCAACAGATGCTGCTGCCACAGAACAAAAAAAGGCTATAGAACAAGTGCGTGTGCCCAACTACGGAATAAAACAACTGAGACCTTAACGCATAATTAGGTTAGCTGAAAAAATACTATTTGTACTTCTTTAATAAACAATTTAGTTATGCTTTAATCAACAAAAAAAAAATCTTTTGGTTTCAAACTTGGTATATGTTACATGAAATAATTAAGTTTATTATTTTCAAAACAGTTTTGAACAATTAAAGATAATTCTTATATTTAACTTTCTAATGTTAATATACAGTGTGTAAAAGCCAAATGGAATAAATTCATTATTTCGGTTACTGTACATATTTATAAAAAATCCCGAAACACGTCAAATTTAAATTATAACTTGACATTCTTTAACGTGAAAATGCAACCCCTACCTTCAACCCCCTTAGAATGACAGGTAAAACCCCCAATTTTTTAAATAGGAAGTATAGGCTAGTGATATATCATTTGAAAGGTCTCTTCATTCTCTATTCAAAAATGTTATTGTTTTTAAATTTAATGCAAAAATTAACATAAAAAAATTAATATCATGTTGTTACCGAAATTCGCTACAATACAATCAAAAACTAAAATGTAATGCAAAACGTACTAAAATGTAGAACACGAAAAAGAACTATGAATGTTAATGAAGTAGATGTTCAAAATGTTCTCCGCGAACGTCTTGGCAACATCCTAATCTCAATTAAAACTGTCTTCTAACATTATTTAACATATCAGGCGTGATCGACCTAATCGCAAGACCTAATCGTTCTTTTAAGTCATTTAAATCAGAAGGTTTAGTTTTATACAGATGGCTCTTCACATATCCCCATAAAAAGAAATCTAATAATGTAAGATCAGGTGATCGCGCTGGCCATTCAATCGATCCTCGCCTCCCTATCCACCGATTTGGAAATATTGTATCGAGGTACTGCCGGACATTAAGTTGGTAATGTGGTGGTGCTCCATCCTGCTGAAACCATATCGTATTTGCTGGAACTTGAGGGTTACCTGGATCAGGATATAAATTTGCCAACGTTGGAATGACACCATTTTGAAGTAGTGTCAAATAATTGTTGCCATTCAAGTTGCCCTCAATAAAAAAGGGACCAATGATATTGTTCCCTACAATCCCTGCCCAAACATTAACCTTTTGAGGGTATTGAGTGTGTTTTTCTCTCATCCAGTGAGGATTTTCCGTGGACCAGTAGCGGCAATTTTGCCGATTAGCATGACCGCTAAGTAAAAAAGTATATACACTCATCAGAAAACATAACGTCTTCTAATTGGATAATATTGTTATCCAACATATCCATCATTTGCTCACAAAAAAAGTTCTCCTATCAAAATCGTCTTCCATGAGCTCCTGAGTAGGTATCATCTTATACGGATGAAATTTATTTTATTTTAATATGTTTGCTATCGATGTATGGCTAGCATTGAATGTAGTGGATGCCTGTCTACTCGATGTATGTGGGTTTTCCTGAAACTCAAGCAACACATCTAATTTGAGTTCATCACTCAGTGCATTGGCAGCTGCTTTTTTTATCTGCCTTACATGACCAAACTCGCGAAACTGCTTTTCTATTTTACTTATTGTTCCTTGGGATATAGGCGGTAAATTAGGAAATTTATCATGAAATAGGCGAGTTACTTCCTGTTGTGTTCGGATGTTATCTCCGTAACCAATCATTTGTTAAACTGTTATTTTATGCATTTCCGTTAATCTAACCATTTTTCAGAATTGACTTGAACAAACTTTATACTTAAATTACAACAATGACAACTTAAATAAAAAAATTTACTACTGCTTGTTAAAATAGCGTTGCCATGGAAATTCTTTAAAGTTTTTTAATGGTTACCAACTAAAAACCACATATGGTTTTTGTTCACTTTCTCATTATCAAGACCTAAACGGGAAATAAGTTTTAAGTATATTGTAATACGTTTCGAGTATATTTTAGCAAATTTCGGTAACAACATGATTTTAATTTTTTTTATGTTAATTTTTGCATCAAATTTAAAAACAATAACATTTTTGAATAGAGAATAAAGAGACCTTTCAAATAATATATCACAAGCCTATACTTTCCATTTAAAAATTGGGGGTTGTACCTGTCATTCTAAGGGGGTTGAAGGTAGGGGTTGCATTTTCACGTTAAAGAATGTCAAGTTATAATTTAAATTTGACGTGTTTCGGGATTTTTTATAAATATGTACAGTAACCGAAATAATGAATTTATTCCATTTGGCTTTTACACACTCTATATTATTAATTGCAATCGATTTTGTCAAATATATTCTATAATAGAACCTCAAAGACCGCTAGAGACTATAATTTATGCAAATTACTGATTATTTTTTAAATATAAAATTATTTTGCAACCTAACTGAAAATATTTCAAAATCGATTTAAAATAAACAAATGTAACTAACAATCATAATAATACCTTCCTAAAAAGTATTTTTAAAATTAATTGCCAATAATAAACAACTTTCAAATTATTCACTATTTCACTTTTTTATAAGCGATTCATTATCGTTGTTTTAGTTGTTTTAAAGAATTCGTTTTAAATCTATTTGCCAAGTTTTGAACAAACTAGTTTGAAAGATCGATTACTTCCTGGATTTGAAAATGATTTATTTGGAATAAAATCTAATATAAGTTGAAACACTGGAAAACTTTTGAATGTTCTCTTAAAAAGAACAACGACCAACTTTTCTTGAATAAGAAATAAGGGCAATAGTAGTAAAACAAAATTTTCTTTTTTATAAATGCGATATAAGAAAAGTTTTTTGTGCCGGCATTGTTTGTAGAAGTAATAAAGATTTCTTCTGGATTGTTTTACTCTCAAACTATGCTGTAAGCTAGGTACCTGATGTTGTTTAGGTAGTATTAAGGCTAGACTTACGCCTAGATGTTAATAGCCCTTAGGGCTTTAATATTAGGTCTATTCCAACCAAGCAGAGAACCGTTCTAAAATAGTAATTTTTGTGCCCAGTGGTGTAGTGAGTTGCGCAGTGCACTAATTTGGTCTCGTGAGTGGTAATATTACCGTTCTAGAACGGTTCTTTGCTTGGTTGGAACAAACCTATTGTTATGTCTTATTACTTCCATACTTGGTCTAGCCTTACCAACTTAATCAACATCAGGTACCTAGCTACAAGCAAACAAAATGTAACTTAAAAATGTCAATCTGACGATGCTTCTTAGCGAAACGGCCGTCATTGTAATTTAAAAATTAATTTTTTCAAATAAACTTGGAAGTTACGTTCAAACGAAGAGTTTTGTATTATTCTTTATAATTTAGATTTTATTTTTTTTATAAAAAAATATCAGAAAAACGAAATCTATTATTGTGATTGTGAGCTAATGTAAGTTATAAATTAAAAACATAAAGTATAATTCAATTGATTTTATTAAATATACAACTTTTAATCATAACTTTAAACTTTTTAAATAATCAAAACATTTCCAAATATTATAATTACACATCATTACATAATAACACATTTTTATTTACTGCTTTGTAATAAACTCTATATAAAAAACTCTTATATAATTCGTTTTCGTTTTAAGAATTTGCAAAAAAACATGGACGTCAATCAACATGCGCTTGTCCGTTATGTACGTACAAGATAAAAAACATAATAATTATATAAGACAATATAATACTTGTATCTATCTTTAAAAAATAGTAAACAAAGCAGGATTTAACCAAAGATGTTAAAAGTTTTAAACTACATAAAGCCATAAAAGTAGATATTACTATTAAACTTAGTGGAGCTTGTAAATTTGACAAACTGGCTTAAAGATAATATGAGATCAAAGATCCGTATGTATTAATACGACTCAACAAGTCATACTATTAGCATTGTTTAATATAAATATTACTGATTAAAATTTTTTAAATAGAATCTTATTTGTTTTAACTAACCACTTTTCAAATTAATCATAGTGTAAGCTTGTTGTAGAAAAGCCTGTATGCAAGATTAACAAATCTAATAGTCTCATCAATATTTTTGTAAAATTAAAGACTGGAGTGGAGTGTTTTGGTACTTAAATTGAATTAAATTAAACAGTTTTGTAGTGGAGAACTTTCAAGATTTATTTGTTCATTAACAGCTTTAAATAACACCACAACATTGTCACGTCACTGTCCCATTGTTTAAGAAAGGTCATAGCTTTGACAAAACAAACTTTGGCCTTAAGCCGGCTGTCATCATCTGTATAAACCGTAATCTCGCATCAATCTTTACGTTTTATTCCACAAACCTCATCAAACACGCATTTCCAGAGAGTCGGTCCGTATACCGACCCCTGAGACACTCCCATCTTCGTCCTATTCCTCTGCCCTCTCGAGTCAACCAAAACCTGCCCCGTCAGATAATCCTTTACCCATGCTGGTTTCCCCTAAAGCCTCCATTTTTTTCCACTTCCTCCTCAATTCTTGTTTTTATCCCCTCCCAAACTTTACCGGTCTTATCCCCCCTCATTTTAACTCTCCTACTGAAATTCTGCTATAACCAAATAATATTATCTCTTAGTCCTACTCCCACTGCAAATAGTTTTATAAATATTTTATTTCTCCCAATCTTCCTCTAGCACAATATTCCTAGTTCGATCCATTCGTTTCACTGCTATCTCATATACCTTACCCCATGGATTATTGTCCATTTTTCTCAGCAACATTTTCCACTTATCTCTTTTCAACTTTCCACTCAAGCTCCATCTTTTTCGCCTTGTATCTCTCCTTCTTCGTTTTTTCTTGCACTCCTTCTACAACTTTTTATTTCTTTAGTCCACCAGTAATTAGCCCTCCATACAAGCCTGTTGCCTCACTTCCCGTCCCTTTTACAGCCTTCTATCACTTCATACAAAACATTCACATCATGCCTGAGTCCTCTTTCTATCTCCTCACTTACTTTCTTCCTCAGTGTCTCCGCCTCAGTCTTCGTCCAACATTGACTTCTACCTTCAGCAACCTCTTTTTCTATCTTTCTTATATCTGTCTCAACATCAAATAGTTATCTTATAAAATAATGCTGCTGTCATTCTGATAATAAGAGTAATTTCGAAACAGCTGCCATTGCTAAAAAAAAATTATTGTTTTAAGTAAATATTGAATGTTTTGTTATTATGTTAATTTTTACCCTGCTGATACTTTATTATTAACTGGTTAATGTTTTGTATGTACAAGAAATATATTTTATTGTTTATATTGTGTAATATACCGTTTATTACATAATCTCTATGATTGTGTTTATTTTTTGTCTAATAAATTAGGACCTGAAATTCCCGGTCCTCTAAATTATGTGCCACGTTATCTACGCAAAAATCGCTACGCAGCAAATATACGAACCCAAAACTTTATTTTTAGAATCCAATTTCGACATCGGATCCTCGTAAACAGCTCGCACACTCTGGAAAATACGGATTTTCTTTTGCAAGGAAAAGTTTAATACGTTGACACATAATAATTTTGAAGGTTAGAATAATAATTAACAAACTATATTTAAAACAGCGCATTTAAAAAGGGGCTAAAACTCAAACCTACGTTTATCCATTCCTGTTGATTTGAATATTTTTTTCTTATAAAATTTTTAAAATTTAAGCTATTATACTGATATCCCCAAAATTCTTGAACCCCCTAATGTTTGTCAAAGTAAGACACTATTATTACAAGTCAAGTGAAGTACAAAAACATTTAATTGTTTATGCATTCAATGCAAATTGGCTAAATTAAATTTTAACAACAAGAAAAAAATACAAATTAAGAATATTTTATGATTAGAATTTAAAGTACAGAAAAAATCCACTTTAAAGCGAAATTAAAAATGAATTAATATTCAGTCCTCCGCTATTCTGCAGTAAGGCTTTTACTTGCCTATCCATGGAAACAATGGTATCCACTGGGAAGTTGTTCCATTTTTCCTGGGCCGCAAGTGTGAGTTCCTAGAGGGTGCTTTTGATATAGCTTATCCAGCAAAATTCCACATGTGCTGCATGGGATTCATGTCTGGAGAATTTTCTGGCTATGGTAATATTTGGATATTTCAAATCTCCAGTACATTTTGTACTCTTTTCGTGCGATGAAGCCTAGCATTGTCATCCAGAAAACTGAAATTGTTATTAATTTCATTTCAAAGAGGATAAATAATAGGTTCAATAATGTTTCATGGTATAGAAATGCGTACGACTACCATGCATTATGCCTCCCGAAAAATTTACTGATTCTCCTTGATATGGAACGATTGTATTGAACTACAAGCAGTAGGTTACTGGTTTAGTGTCACCTTGGGTGGATGTAGCCGAGTTCCACCCCGTGGTCACTTTCTGACCTGCGCCTCTCTAAATAACAGTTCCTCTCCAGGTGTTCGTGGAAATTGAAATCCAAATTTAGGTAATCAAAGCAGGTGGCGAAATAAACGATTAGGTAAATTGTAGTAACATATAGCATGTACGAATCAAGACTATTTATGGTTCCATTTGTAAAACTATTCATTAGATTTTGCATAGAATTTAGTCTCTTTCTTACATGTGATCTTATATTTTTATTCTAATGTGCGCTGTTTATTTTAGCATATATAAGTTTGAAAACAGTGTTTCTAAGGATATAAAAAATGATGGATGGCTGGAATAAAAATTACTTTTAAAATGAGTATGAAAACTCTAACAAGAATTTGTCTTGCGAGTTG
The DNA here is from genome assembly GCA_035357415.1 of Ophraella communa. Classification (NCBI taxonomy): domain Eukaryota; kingdom Metazoa; phylum Arthropoda; class Insecta; order Coleoptera; family Chrysomelidae; genus Ophraella; species Ophraella communa. Next base: position 21,802,317 of record CM068982.1, read on the forward strand.
CACAAGCCGAAAAAGCGGCACACATATTGGACGGAAACTACACTGTTTTCGTATATAATTATCGACTAAATAGTTAGCAAATAATGTTAAATTTTTGGACCCAGGCATTATTTCCATAAGCTCTACAAAGCACGTATCTGAATGTAAGTAAGGCAAGCCAAAAATGTGATGTAGCCATCTTCCTATTTCATGATACTCGCATTAAAGATCATCTCTCCAGAACAGATTAATCTCATTTCGGACATCATATTAAATTTAATAACCATCAGTTTTCGCCAACCAAAAATTGTTACAGAGTATACCAGCTAATAATTTCATGAAAATGGACTAAGTGGAGGATCTGAAAATATTGAGAGAGTTTAAAGCAAATCCAGTCAGTCGTTTTTCTATTTTTTATCAATTTTTAGCTTTACTTTTTTTGCTCTGATTTTATTTCATTTTACAATCAATTTACATCTTTTACTTCTTATTTTACCCAGTATATGTTTGAGCAGTCACTTATAATTTCTTTTAAACGTTTTTTATTTTGAATTACTTTATGTTTAATTTTATTTATAATACCGGTTTCATTTTATTTCAATATTGATTGTTTATACATCCTATTTAGGGTGGTTAATTTTAATTTTAATTTTTACATTGTTCTCTTGGTCATCTTTTTATGTCAGTTGTTAATTGTATTAACCTCCCAATTCAGGTCACCCGTACTCTTGCACAATTGCGTATGTCTAATTATTTTTTGATTAAATTTACCTTTAAAGGAATTACATATACAATTGACCCAAACCTAATATGCACTATTTGCAATATGAATCAGAAAGAAACACTTTTCCACATGCTCTTTGAGTGTCCCATCTATACTGTTATGAAACAAAATATTACATGTCTTCACGACATTAATTCATTAATCGCTACTTTAAATAATGTTACAATAACTGATGCCAAGTCAATTGCCGCTTATATATGGAATATCCTCAAACTTCGCTCATTTGTAATTAATGATTAAAATATTTATATACAAATCTTTTACTTTTACTTTATATGTTTACTATTATCATTCTCACTTGTATTCTTGCTACAAACGCTGTTTTTAAATGCAATAAAGATTATTATTATTATTATTATTATTATTTTTAATTGTGTTGGTTTGTCTGTTTTCTCTAATGTTTTATACGTTTTATACATTTTTTCTTAGTGGTTTTTATATAATGTGACGTAAGTTTTAACATTATAGTTACTATAATTTTCTTACCATTGAAATCAATTTTTAGGAGAACCTCTGATGATGGCCTTGAAAGCCGAAAGCGCTTGATTTCGATTTTAATATATAATTTAATAGACACTTAATTCAAATAACTTTAAAGTTTTTTAATCAAAATACACCCTCCCTTTCACCTACAATTTCATAAAGTGTGTACAAAGTCCACAGTCTACATATTTTTATTTGAACGTAAAAAAATAATGGTGTGCTACTCTTGCATAAAACTTATTCTACTCTCTTGCGATTGCTGCGTAATTGCGTAATTATTAGTTTAAAATAGAAGTATGATGAACATAAGCCAGAAATCTATTTTTTTTTTAAATACTTCACCAAAATGTTAAGGAAATAAATTGTCTCATATTTACTTTTTGTAATTTTTTATTGAACAGAATGATATTAAATATATAACACGGTAAAGAGTATGCCGTTTTCAAAAATGCGCAATCTGATCGATAGAACTCAATGAACATGAAAGAAACAAAACAAAACGAGCCATTTTAGGACCACTATCAAAATATTCCGGAACTTTTATAGCAGAAACATAAAATGATGGTAAATCTACAGGAACATTCAAAAGCAGTGAACTCATTATATAAAAACTTTGGAGTGTAATGCCATTGCATATGTACGAGGGTGAATGGAATAAAAAAAAACAACACTCAGCGAGTTTCTCAAAGTAATAATATTAATACGTTTATTAGTATTGGTTAGTAATAACCCTTTACTGGTAACGTGCCGTCTGTGGGACTGCGCCCAAATTTATTCTTAGGATTAGTTGAAGGTAAATTTCTATAACCAATAAATTCACCTAATCTTTGAGCTAGTCAAGCTCCATGTATTGTATTATTTGCGCCCCCTGGTGGCAACGTACTACTGAGTTATCCATGAAAGTTTATTTCAAATTTTTCTTTCGGGCGGCTGGGTACGGTTAATGTGACAATTTTTTAACATGGGTGGACATAGGGGCTTCGTTTTTTAAGTTTTTATAATATAATATAATAGGTAAGGTACGTGGTATTGCACAATAAATATTTTTATATTTTTAGAATTCGTACATACGAGGTATTGAATTGACACCCTCGATATGATAAGTTTATTAAAAAATATATAAATATCAATAATAGACAAATCATTAGAACAATTTGCCGCCTGAGAAGTAATCACGCCCTTTATCCAGCCTACATGAAAAAAATTGGGTTGTTAGAAAATGAAGAATGCCTTTGCTACGAAATTGCTGATTCTCAACATATTATGCTAGAATGTCCCCTAAAAAATGTAGAAATTAATAAATTATATCAGGAACTTAGTTTGAAACAAATTCAATTTCCAATAAATTTAACAAATTTACTAACACTAGAAGATAACTCAATATATAATATCTTATATCATTATATAAAAACTAATAATATAACTCTGTAAGTAGCGTTGCCACCACTATTTTAAAGTTTGTACACCTGAGACGAAAAAATATAAAAAAAAATAAATAAAAAAAAACAAAAAATAAATAAATAAAAAAAATAGAAAAAAAATAATAATAATAATAACAAAAAAAAATAAAAAAAATAAATAAAAAAGAAAATAAAAATAAATCAGGTCTTTCTTTTACTAACCACGTAACACTTTCTACTAATAACAAATTGTTTATCATACGTCAACAAACGAGAATATAATTTTAAAAAAATAAAATTGACTGGCTTTTTGGCTTCGCCAGTGCCATCCTCTGATTAAAAAAAAAATTCTAACTAGTTTCTTAAAGCTCCTCAAAAAATCTTGAATATTTTTACAAGCCCATTAAAAAACTTTAAAAATTTTTCTTAACAACAAATTTACACGTAGTTAAATGGAAAACATGCCATAAGTCCGACTGAAGTGGAAACATAGTATTAAAATTATAGTTGGAAATATTGTAAAATTGTATATAAACAGACAAAATATCTAATAAGTATATAATTAATTAATATTTAGCAGTTTCAATATTGTTTATGAAAAATAAAATAATAAAATTGGTGTTATTTACCAAATTATTGAATGAGAAGAAAAACGTAGCAACACCGCAAAATGTTATCGACAGCGCTCATTGTGAACAAATTAGGGAGTTATCATTTACCACTTTTGTGCGTTGCCTTAATAAAGTTTTCCTTATATTGATAGTTACGTTTAACACAAAGGTCTTTAAAATAAGGAAACCTTAATAAGTTAACGCTGTGACTTTATTTTGGTAATTTTCAAGACTCAAACAAAGTTAGTGAAAATACCTTAATTTCTCCATTTTCTGTGAAGTGTCAGAACGTCATGTATATTTTAAGGAATAAATTAATTGAAACTTAGCTAATATTTAGGAAATCCAATGTCAAACTCCAGTGAACATTTTTGCTATATAAAGAAACAAATTATATGTAAATGTAAATATTTAAGTTTTAATTGTAGGTATGTAGTTGTGTCTGGATAAAATATTAATAAAACTTTCAATGTAACGTTCCTACCTTCAAAAAACAAAGATTATAATATTATTATAGCTGTTATATTTCATTTCATATGTTAAACCATAACCTCACTATATTTACCTCTAAAATTTAAAATACCACAACTACCAACTAAAAATATTGCTGTGTTGTCATACTTTACTCAATAGAAATTTTTTATTTAGACTCTTCGTTTTAACAAAACTTCCACTATTTATTTTAAATAAATAGTGGAAGTTTTGTTAAAACGAAGAGTTTTTTTATTATTCTTAATAAGATGGACTTCCAAAAAGTAAGGGTTAGTACAATCAATTTAATTGGAAAATTTGCTGAAAAATGAATTAAATGCAAAATTAATATGATTTTTTTTAAAAACTTAATATCAAAAATAAAATTATAAAAAATAAAAGCTACATTTAAATAATTAAGTTTCTAGATATTGAAAGATAATAATTTAGTGGAAACATCATTAACTTTTATTTCCGATTGTATCGACAAATCATTCTTAAAATATAACATGCAATGTTTCAGTACCTACTTTATATTATTTATTGGCATATTTTTTTTCTATTGAATAATCCGGTAATTCTGAAGGGGTATATTAGAAAGCAATATCAATGTGAGCATTGTTGATAAAAATCAGAGGAAAAAAGTAAAAGTTACTTTTAACGTAAGTTTTCAAAAATTCCCAGCCTCAGATACGGCACGGTACCTACGTAGCCCCTTTAGGGTTAAACTCATTAAAAGATAAAAAGTTCTAGGTATGTTCAAAAAACCTCCCGTCGATTATTTTATCAGAAAAAGTAGAAAATTAAGAAATAGAGTTCTCTAATAACTCATCAAAACATGGTAAGTATAGTACCTCCATGTAATCTGTACAATACCCATATTTGGTCGATATTTTCATTTAAGGAAGAATCTAGAATTTATTTTACTAACTCTTACTCTATGGAAGTCCATATTACTAATCACATTAAACAACGAAACGTTTGAGTTGAACAAAACATTCACTTTTATTTAAGTAAACATAGGTCAGTTTTTAAATAAACGTTAAATTTTTGTTCAACTCAAACGTTTCGTTGTTTGATGTTCTAGAATTTCATGTTGAACTGAGTCCTTGTTCCAACGACTCTTTCCGAATAATGTGTTACTAACCAGAATTCATAGAAAATACAGTTCATACATACAAGTTTCAGAAATAACAAGTATATAGTATAGTTTTTTATCTCTTTAAAATGTGCAACTACTGAACAAAAAAAATTATTAATAAAAAAGTTATCCAATTTCTAATATTATTATAATAATTGTTAATAAAGAAATAATACAACATACAAGGCTAATTTGAAAACACTAAAAATAATGTAATATACATAAAATGTGTCAATTAAATTTATTGTACTAACCCTTACTTTTTGGAAGTCCATCTTATTAAGAGTAATATAAAACTCTTCATTTGAATGTAACTTCCGAGTTTATTTAAAACCTAATTTTTTCAAATGAACTTGAAAGTTACGTTAAAACGAAGAGTTTTTTATTATTCTTAAAAAGTAGTATACATTTCTGTTGAAATATAGTCATAATTGCTATTTTTTAAGGAGTCCACCCTGTAATTGGGAATTAACTAACCCAAACACAATAGAAACCCTACATAATATTGCCACAACAAGTAGTTGAATAGATCCCATGACTGTAGAACCGTAGAAAGCATAATTCCAATTAAAATAAAAATTAAAAGTAAAATAAAAACATACTACATCTTAAAAAGTAAAAATTAAACATAAATTAATGCAAAAAGCACTTACTCCTTAAATTGTTGGCTTCCATTTCGTCGTATTCATCTGACGATGAGTCAGATTCTTTGCCTGGTCCGATAGGAATTATAATGGGTATAATATTAATATCAACACTCCACTATCGTTCTTCTTCCTTCTTCAAATGGTTTATGGCATTGGTCCAATTTTTCCCTGTTATGTTACCAAAAGAATTTATCAAAAGTTGTCCAACGTCATTCAATGTAAAAGTTTCTTGCCACTTCACCTTGTCACTATATTAGTCCCAAAAAGTAAGGAAGCCAATTTGTAACTAAAAAACTCTCCAAAAGAGATCCCGGCTAAGAGACCCTCTCCAGGGGGTGGTTCGACTCCAAGTTAATGCTCACTATAGGAAGGATTGGGATGTATAAGTATTGAGGGCACCACTATCTTTTGAACGCTATCGATTAAGCAAACAAACTACACAAAAACTAAGGTGAGAAAGATAGAAACACCTTGTAATTACTTTAATTAAACAACAAGTAAAGAAGCTACTTGAAATAAAGACCGACCACACTACACCCTTAAGACTTATAGTCTAAGGTGTACAAATGAAACGGTTCTTAAAACTTTTGTTTATTTATTGAAAATGTAAGTACTTGCTGATAATGAACTGGAGTTGTAAAAAGAGGAATTAACTTTAAGTTTCTGTGCTGTCTAGGAGGGCGGCTTCAGCTTCTTCTTGGAGAGATGAAAGTTTCTTTAATGGTTCTGGCTGCTCGGGATATAATAGTATTCTTAACAGCTCTGAAGTGGTTTGAAGGACTGTCTACACATAGGCGGTAACTGGGCTCTAAATTTAGGGGTATCTTGGCGGTAACTTGACTCCAACTTAGCGGTATCTTAGCAATAACTTCACTCCAACTTAGCGATAACTTAACAATAACTTGGCTCCAGCTTAGAGATAACTTGACTCCAACTTAGAGGGTTGTATCTTTCAACAACCAAAAAGGAAATTCACAAGTTGAGATACTTGACTATTCAAGTCGGCCTGTTGGTCGATGAAAGGAGATATCGTTGCCTTGCGGGTCGTTTAAATAGTCTTGCTCAAAACAGAAATCGTGTTTGTGTCATTTGTCAGAAGAAATGCGTTCGTTATTCAATTGCAAGCGAGGGACGCGTTCTTTGATTGGCCCCGTTCAAACAGATAAATAGTTAGCGTCTATAAGAGGTGTCTTATGTACAGTAGCATTAACAGTGAATCGGGGTTGGTTTTAACGGTAATAATAGCGGTATCGTTTACGGTCGGTAATAGTGCAAGGTGACATGACGATAGACATGTTACAACCTTTTACCTGTGCCCATACTAATTCTAAAGGGTTTAATTAACAGTGAAAAGGTGGCAAACGTAATACAGTTATTCCTTTTTCCTTCGTTATTTCGTCAATTATCTTTTATATTATAATTTGTGGCGCTGTGCAATTTGCAGTAATTCCATTTTCAGCATGGTGTCGTCAAAAGAAATATTCTTGCGCTGGAGCCACTCTTTAATATCTCCTTTTTTACCATGACGTCGTTGGTAACTTTTCTACCAGTTTTGAATAATAACTGACGTTATCTACGACAACCACTGCAGTACTTGGCAAAAAGCAATAGCTGCGAAAAATAATCTTCAAAACCATCAGAGGTAATTTCCTCGTGGTAATCTTTAATCTAAGAAGATTAAAATAGAATGATTAAAAGAAATTTTTTTAATAATGATATAAATAAGTACGTGCGATTTAGGCTCTTGTTTACAACATTTTACGATTTAATGACTTTTCTTAGCTGCCAGCTCTATATAAATAAACTATAATAATTTAATGATTTTAAGTTTCTAATATATACATGTCTTTTACAGTTGCTTAGGAAGATGGTCGTCAAATCTATCCAACCACACCGGGATATCTGGATCTTATGACCTGAAGAAGCACATATCCCTCGTACCGATAGACCACTGATCAAGGATCTACCTGGATTGATCTGACATTCATCGAATAACAGCTTCCCCGCATTCCTCTTATGTGTCGAGAAGAATGTGGGGCCAACACGGCACCATTTCCCAATTAGATAACTCAACGACGTACTATTCTTATTTTGTACAATTTGTATATATGGACAGTTTAAATAGTAGTTGTTAAGTCGTAGATTTAAGAAAGAAAATCGAAAAGTGCGCCATTGACGTGGTTGATATTTTGGGCTCTATGGATTGCTTTACTAATATTTATTGCCATTTGTTTTCTTTTTTGAAACCCTCTGATAATAGTTAAAAGCTACTTTAAGAATAGAAAAAGTTAGATAACTAGATGAGTTATTTTCAATATTAAATATACAATTTTTGCGTACCTTGCCGTTATTACATTTAAATACAGGGTGATTTATGAGTAGCCCTCAAAATGATCTAAGAAATTATTTTTATAAACTTGTGAACAAAAATTATTCTCTATTGATAAAATTTCAAAAAATGATTATTTTTAAGCTCACTAAACAATGCTTTTTGTTGTATTTTTTTTATGAAATAAATTTAATGGTTTTATTTTACAAATGTGTAAAGAAAATGAAAAATCTAATTTTTGAATCGTCATTGTTTTGACAACTATCTCTATTTAGAGATTGTTTTGTTCAATTTTATAAAATGTTCTTACCTTGACATATTTTTATTGTTTAATAAGAATAACTGAATCAAATAAAGGTAATGAATTTGTTAAAATTATAATTGAAATTTATGTGGACATCAATTAAAATTCTTTTATTTTTTACATTTAATGTAAAAAAAATTTTGGTTTGTTTATTTTTTATTGTTTAGATATAATATACAAATAGGAAAAAAAATTTAAATTCGATTTTTATCAAAATTTGATAAAGGGTCTAGGACATTATGATGATCTTAAAATAATTATTATTTTTTTCCAAACACCTAGAAATAACAAAAGTTGCTAAAAATTTGAACTTCAAATAAACTTAACCTAACCTAACACACCTGCCTTTCTGTAAATACGATAGGTATATACTTTTCTACTTTTAGCTTTCCATCTCCAATTTATTATTGCTATTTCTTCTTACAGCATCTAACCATTTTTTTCGTGGTCTGTCCCTCTTACCTCTCCATGTTATTTCCTCCTTTTAAAACTTGCTTTATCAGTCTCTGCTCAATCTTTGTACATGGTCCAACCATCTCATCCTGTGAACCCTGGCTATGTTTGTTATTGGTGGTTTGTTATATAACTCTTGTAGTTTATCTTTCGCAGCACTTTTTGTTTGAATAGTTACAAAGCCTTCTTTTCCACAAGTTTACTTTCCACATCTCAGATCCATACAATTCTACTGGTCTGATTATGGTTCTGTAAATTGTTTTATTGGTATTTCTTGAGATATTCTTTGATCTTAAAATATGCAACATGTTCCCCATACATTTCATGCCTTTGGCTATACTTTCCTGTACCTCCTCCTTTTCATATTCACTGCTTGTAATGGTAATCCCCAGAAAATTAAAACTCTACTTTTTAAAAACTTTTAATTGCGTCATAAATTGTAAATACGATAATTAAATTCAATTTATAATAATAAGTTAAATCTAAATACATTATTTTTTGAAAAACCTCGGTAATTATTTAGTTTTAAATAAATAGATTTCATAAATATAGACTTCATTTTATGGATACGTCAAAATAGGTTAGGTTATTAGGTTAGGTTAGGAAAATAAGTAACTTATTTTGGCTTGTTGCAATAATCTTAAATATAAGACCATATATTAAAAAATATGCAGTATAATACATAAAATATAAATGCTGGAAATGTGAAAAAATGATAACCTATACCAAAATACTAATTTTAAATAATAGAAAAGTATTAATTTCATTAAAATAATAGTTATTTATTATAATTATCAAAGAAAATAATAAGCTAAATCTAAATAAATTATTTTTTGAAAAACCTCGGTAATTCGGTAATTATTTAGTTTTAAATAAATAGATTTCATAAATATAGACTTCATTTTACGGATACGTCAAAATATGTTAGGTTATTAGGTTAGGTTAGGAAAATAAGTAACTTATTTTGGCTTGTTGCAATAATCTTAAATATAAGACCATATATTAAAAAATATGCATTATAAAACATAAAATATAAATGCTGGAAATGTGAAAAAATAATAACCTATACCAAAATACTAATTTTAAATAATAGAAAAGTATTAATTTCATTAAAATAATAGTTATTTATTATAATTATCAAAGAAAATAATAAGCTAAATCTAAATAAATTATTTTTTGAAAAACCTCGGTAATTCGGTAATTATTTAGTTTTAAATAAATAGATTTCATAAATATAGACTTCATTTTACGGATACGTCAAAATATGTTAGGTTATTAGGTTAGGTTAGGAAAATAAGTAACTTATTTTGGCTTGTTGCAATAATCTTAAATATAAGACCATATATTAAAAAATATGCATTATAAAACATAAAATATAAATGCTGGAAATGTGAAAAAATAATAACCTATACCAAAATACTAATTTTAAATAATAGAAAAGTATTAATTTCATTAAAATAATAGTTATTTATTATAATTATCAAAGAAAATATAACAAGACATTGATAAATAGACGGCTATTTTTGTTGTGTCTAAATTACGAGAATATTTTAATGCCGAATCAAATTGTAAAATATTCGAGAAATTTAGCAACAGCTAAAATAGCAGAAAATTTTTTAACTTTCCCGCAAAGATTAAATTAATTTTAGATAAGTAAACTATAATAAAACTTTATTAACAGAATACGAACATTAGAAATACTACTAAAATGATAATAAATGTGACAGTAGTATATGACATTTTTATGTGAAGATTTGACGTGACTATTTCTCTTAAGAGATAGTCGCTGATATCAGGTCTAGTAAAATAGTCGCTGATAATTGACTCCGAATGTTCAAATTTCAAAAATTGACACATTTTATTGGTTAATATAAAGAAAAGGGAAATACTCATATTTTTTATAACAAGTAAGTGATGGGTTATGTATATTTTGAGCTAAAGTTTTTAGCAAGTTTTACTATTTCTTGGTGTTTCTATTGTAAAAAACTTTTATTTTATTATTATATTAACGTCCTAGATCATTAATAATTATAATTATTACAAATAGTAACCACATTCCAAACAAATTAAGTAAAATTATTGAGTGCAATGATATTTTCATTTTCTGTCATTTAAATTAACTTTTTCTTTAAACAACCAAATAAATGGTAATTACCTAAAATGCCTAATACATTTTTCTTAGCTTTTCTACTCGAAAGATTTGCTATGTGCTACTGACGAGGGCGTTGCTGATGCAAAACGTTTTCTTTGACCATTAAGTGAATAATTTTTGGATCATCCTGTACATGCCTTGAAAAAATATACGTAACAAAGAAATACAACTATATAAAAAAAGAAATCCGTCGTTTAGGGATCAGTAAGGTACCGCTTGAACTGGTCAAAAACCGGCCAACTAATATACAAAGGCGCAGCAAATAACAACTTCACAATTTAAATTAGATATAGATTTATTTATATAGAAATTTCGACGTAGGCCTACTTACGTTTCACAAAAAAAACTAAGAAGTATCAGATCTATTTTTCATTTTCACAAAAACATGAATGGTGTGAGATGGATCTGTTATTTAAATATTTCGGCTAGTGAATTTTAAGAGTAGCTATTTAGCTAGAATTTTTTTCCCTCTATACAAGGGATACTTAATATATGTTATTCACTAGTATATAGTGGCCTTGAAAAAGTTTACCCATGCCTATATAATTATATTTATAATCAAAATTTGCAGTTACATAATTATACATAAGGTACGTTATTTGTTTGAACATAAAGCCCTTTGTACAATGTATTTACTCGATATTATTGGGAATAAAATGGTTTGAAACTAGCTTTGTTGTTTTATTTAAGGAAAATACCTATATTGATCTATTCACTACTATATATTCTTTAAAATATAATGATTATGTTAAAAACGTTAGGTTTTCTAATTATTCTAATAAATCAAATTAAAATTTTATTTTTGAACGAATGCACAATTAAAATTTTGCAGTATATATTTTTATTATTTGAATTATAAAATAACCACAAACAATTCATCTCATTTACTTATACAACCTCCATTTAATTCTAAACACTTAAGCAAACGTCCAGGTGCACCAGAAACTAGGTCACTGCCATACTGCTCGGTGATAGTGGTCCAGGCCTGTAAAACCGAACAAATCAAACCTTCTTTATTTCGTGGGACTGCTCGTTCAATCCTCATTAATCCCCATATGTTTTCAATGGGACTAAGATCTGGTGAAGCTGCTGGCCATGGAATTGTTGTCAGTTGGTGTTCTTGCATCCAAGCTTGAGTAAAGGCAGAAGTATGGCATCTTGCATTATCCTGCTGAAAACGCCACCCATCTGGGTGGCATTAGCGGTTTCAAAAAGAAAACCATTTAAAATATCACAATACTTTGCACTATTAACAGTGCCATCAACTATACAGAGAGGAGTAGCACCACGTTGAGATATTGATCCCGAAACCATTATTTTAGTAGGAAATTTGGAAATTTGAACGAAAACATTTTCTCTTGACAGGATTTTAAGATGGTTTGCACCAATCTGGAAACAACTCTCGTCAGATATAAAAATATTTTTGAAATTATCTCCTTGAAAATGTTGACAAAACTCCATTTTTCGTTGCTTTTGTAGAGGTGTTATTGCAGGGATATTTTTTGGTTCCCTTGATATGTAGCCTTGTCTTTTCAGTGCCATGCGGACAGTTTCTGGACACATATTTATTCTTCGTTGATTTCTAAATCTGCTGGCCAGTTTTCGAATCCCTAGGCGCGGTTTTGTCGTCCTAAATTCACTAAAGCGTTTATATTGTTTCCGTGAATCTTATGCGGTCTTCCCGAAACTGGTCTATGTCTTACATCTGTACCAGTTTTTATCCTCTTAATTGTCTCATACAATGCACTTTTTCCGAGTTCAGTCAATTGCACTAGTTTTTTAACGTTTCGAACACCCTTTCTATACAAATATTCCACCATGTTTCTTTTTTCTACTTGCGACATTATTTTACAAAACGCACGTCTGTTTACAATCAACAATATTTGATTGATACTGTTGTCAGGCGATTTTATCCATAGCCTACTATCGGCACAATCTACTTGGCGCATTACTTTTGTTTTAGAATGTTACGAAAAGAATATATTTTAAAATTAGGAAAAATAAAAAATCCCGGATTCTTTCTAAACGAACTATATTTGTTATATTTCAAAAAGAAATTTTATTTCCTAGAAAAAAGCAAATATCTATTTTTAAAACAGTAAGTCAAGTGTGTAATTTTAAAATAATTTGGAAAACCAGAGATTTCGGCTTACAAGCCTTCTACAAGATAGTAAGCGTAATTCTAAAATTAGAAACAAAAAGTAAAATTCTCTTTAGAAGAGAATATTGTAAAACACATTAAAGTGGTTGTAAAAATTTAATCAAAACAATAAAAACCCTAAACAGGGAAATTTGTATAAAAACTTGAACCATTTAAAAAAAAATTAATTAAATAACAGCTGTTTCCATAAATCATTATCGTCAAATTGGCATAATATGAAGTTACATTTTGTTTTATAAAGTAACTACCTTATGTTCATTAAGCAGTGTTAAAACTAGACCAAGTATTAAAGTAACAAAACAACAATATTAAAGTTGTTAGTAAGTAAATAAATCTTCTTCACAAATAAATTATTTGATTGTCTATTTTATTTATTGATAAGACATTCTTCTCTTCACGATGAAGAGTCGGCAATTATCTGTGCTGTATTTATCTTAGAATTTTCTTCATAGATAATTCGTTTCCAAACAGCAAAGTGAGAGGCTTTCCTGGACAGAATACTCTCGGTGGTTTGCCATGAGCTCGTTGTAGCGAAACAGCTGTCAGTGCATTTAAAAAGCTATTTATTAAATAAAAGGTAGACGTTTAGATGTTTATTATTCTTAGTAAGATGGACTTCCACAGAGTAAGGGTAAGTACAATACATTTAATATTTATGATGCATTGCAACTGTTGTCATCTCCAGTATCGGATGATTTTTTATTATCTCTACGCCACTGGTTCTAACACAGCTCTATTCTGCATCCCGGCATTTCACTAGCCTTCTGTATGCACCAACTATCGCCTCCTTTTTCAACCAGATGTCAAGTGGAGCAAGATCTATTAGAATTTCGATGGCAATGGTGGGAATGGTGGACATAGCTCCCATTATGATTAAGCATGCCTGCCGTTGAAGCTTATTCAGCTTCTCTCCAGTTGTCTTCTGTTGACATTTATCCCACCAGACCGCACCAAACTACGTAATCAGTTTATTATTGCTGTCAAATATAGCCAATTCCCCATGACTTACTTCTTATTCTATGACATGCCCAACCCAGGGAGGACTTTACTTTATTGCAAATTCTCTCCAAATGAGCGTTCCATATGTATTTTACCCAGCGTAACAACTAGATATTAATATAATTATATTAATTATTAATATTATTTATAAATATTATATAATATACACACTTTATAAAAACTCTAAAGTTTTTTTAATACATCCGTTTTTTTACCTACAATCTAGATATTTGACTTCATTCTATACCTTAGTAGTTTCTCCATACAGGGCAGGCATTTGGAGTTTATCCAGTTTTCGCCTCCTGGTGAAACTGACAACTGTTACTTTACTGGTGTTGACAGAGTTATTCTTTGTTATACCACCTAGTAACAATATTAAGTGCTCGTTGATTCACTTTAGAGATGATTTCTTCATGCTTTCCTCTTACTAATAATACCATATCGTCTGCGTACGCTTGTACCTCTATTCTCTAGTTGTTGAGGCAAGAGTTTAGGTTGTCGCCAGTAATGACCCCTGGAAAGGGAAAAGTACTTCTTCCTGTAAGCAGCATTTGCCCTAATTTCTTCGCCTTCCAGTGAAGTTAGGATAAGCCTGTTCTCTAGTATCGTTCTAATTCAGTTACCTATTTTATAGGATACTTCTCTAGATGCAGCTGCATTATAGACAAAATTAGGTAATGCATTATTGAACGCTCCTTCTATATCAAGGAAAGTGGTAAGAGCAATCTCTTCATTAATCACGGAGTGATTGATCTTGTGGACTCCTTTATTCAGCGCCATTTCGGTTAATTTTTCTTCCAGATATGCATGCTGGTAGGTACTGAGAGGATGTTCCCTCAGTGGATCCTGTTTAATATGTCTATCAAAATCTTTTCAAGTGCTTTCAACAGAAATGAAGTGAGACTAATTGGCCGGAAGGATTTAGGTAGAGCGCAATCCTTTCGTCCTGCCTTGTTAATATAAAAGAACCTTACAGTGAACTAGGCTTCGGGTAAGTAAGCCAAAACTAAGTTTTTTCTAAAAAGTTCAGTAAGTATGGAAACAAAATGTCCATTTCTTTTTGTAGTAGGGCAGTAAAAAGTCCATCCTCTCCTGGAGATTTGTGTGGATCGGAGCGATCCACACATTCTCCAGTTTAAGTATTTCCGCAGATATTTTCCAACTTTCCTTTCCAGGTGGAGGCAACCATGTTAGATCTGAAATTTGTCGCGACATCTTAATAATTGTTAAAACAACAAGAGCTCTAGTGTTTCCCTTTAATATTCGATATAGGTTCCATCCTGTCTTTTAAGAAGACACGGCTCCTGGTTCGTATCCTTGAAGAGAATCTTGTGAATTCTTGTACTGGCAGGTATGTCCGATATACTCTAGCAAAACTTTCTTCAATAATGTAGTGTGGCTCTTCTTATCTCTTTGTTATATTCTGTAAGAGAGGCGGTTTTCCTGGTATGCACTACTAATACGATTATTGCCTATTCCAGATCAGCATTGGTTTTAATTTTTGTGAGTATATGCCCTTTTTTCCCATGTAGACTGGCACGATAACCATCCCACTCTGTACATTTTGGGCACCTATAATTTAATGGGTATTTTACTCGTTTAATAGTGGGTATTTTACTTGTTTTTTAGGTCAATGTTTCTGTGATGTGAGCATGATAGCTCGTTGTACAGGTGACAGTTAACAATTTTATTCCTGATTGCCTCATTGCCCATTTTTTATCTTGACATTTCTTAGTAACAAAGGTTGGTTCATTTGTTTACTACCTCGGTCGTCGGTCGTTTTGCTCCCCCACGCCTCATGGTGTGAGTTCGCATCGCACCCTACGATGACTTGAATTCCTTTTCTGCAATGTTCGCTTGTGTGGGAAGTTTACGGAACATACGAATGTATTCCGTCTGCTTCCCATTTCCTGAATGGTAAGCTGTGCGGGCACCAAGTCTTATGTACAGAAACCTGTACAAAAAAAACAGCAAAAAACAGTTAATGTCCTTCCTAAGTACAATAAAGCCTCTGAGTTTTCCCCTACTCCTGTAATACAGTACCTTGGTTAAGATGGATCCTAGGTATCCAATGTGACCTACCCCGTTAATCCAAGGTTCCTGAATTAAGAATTCATCTATGGCCTCATTAGCAAACCTCTGGCCGGTGGTATATGAGGCAGTCTTGGCATGTTGGAAGTTTGCTTGGGTAAATTTAATACTATCCATTTTTATCCTTGAGTCCTTGGGTTCAGAATCCTTGACAGGTATGGTTTTATCAGCCTTACTTTTGCTTTTTTTGCTATTAGGGAGAAATTTGTTTTCCCTTTTGGAAGTCCCTGGCTTGTCCATCGCTTCTGCACATTGCTGACTTCGTGAGGAAGGAGATTCTTACTCTAGCCCGCCAATAGTTTCAAATATGCATGGCATCTTTCCTGGTATATTTTTAAGTTCTCCGTGACCCTGACGAGGAGGGTAGTTCCCGCTTCTTAGGGACTTTTAGCCTGATAGTTATCTGGCCAAATCTGAAGAAAGGTGTGAAGCTCAATTTTTCCAGTATCTTTATAAAAGATACGTCTACGGAGAAGTATGTCTAGGACCGACCTTTTCACAGTGGAGTACTTTTCATTCTTGTGTCTTCAGGCTTCTATTTATATTCCTAAGTCTATTGAGGACAGTTTCTGCATCTAGAAGGGTTTCTTTGTTTTCGTTAGGTATGTATGCCACACATACATATACATACACATAGTTGATTTTATAGTTTTGATTCTATAATAAAATAAATATTTATAACTCTGTTGCCATTACTGAAAATTGGAAAACAGTGCCTTAAAAATTAAATAACCTACTTTAATTATCCATTCTTTTAAGAAAATATGTAAAATAAGGCCCAAATTCGGCAATAACATTATTTTCGTATCTTCTTTTTATAACGGTAATTTTTTATATTCTATAGGAAGAGACACATTATTTTTTCTAAATAGCACATGTACTGCTGCTGAATCTTTGAAGTACCTACCGAAATTATATGCTAAGTAGCTTTTGATAAAAGACTAATCACAATATTTTTCCAGAACGAGAATAAGATATTATAACATCTTTACACGGCGTTTTTAAAAGAATGACTCTGGGTGACATAATGGGGAGACCGAGGTAATTATGTTGGCATATCATAGTGTGCACTTGAACAGAGGGCACATGTGAAAAATCGATGTCTGGTGAAAACCCGCCCTTTCTTGATAATCTTCCGGGTAATAAATATCTGTAATGCGCTCCCATACCCGCTGGCTGTGAATGAGATAGGACTCTGGGGCGTATGGGGTCGTCTTTCTGGTCCGGGAACGTTTCCGGACTTTTCAGCGGACGGGATGCTGTTAGTTTCGGCAAAAAGATGGATTTTTTACAATTTTTTTAAGTGTCTTTCAAGACAAATTTATTTTGGATGGTATTATTCTTTGAAATGGATGAACTAATTAATTTTTTGCCTAACAAAGCATCAAACGGAAATAGATGAAAAAATGATAATAATTAAATTTTATAACTAAATAAAATAAAATGAACGTTATTTTACTAAATTAATTACAATTATTATCAACCAAAAATAAATTAACTTATTGTAAACTAACTTTGGATCAGTTGTACTGAACATAAAATTAATCGTGGCTAAGTCAAAGTCAGCTTGGCAATTAAACTTTCAAAACATAAATCAAAATAGCTTGTTAGCTTAAATACTTAAAGTACTTTAGGAGAGAGCGGACTAAAAGCACTATGAGAGTCCCATTTAGTTAATTAAAAATTATTCAATGCTTTCGTTTGCTAAAATCCACTAATTGTGCTTCCGTTATAGTCGAGATTTATAATGTATCGTGATATTTTAAAAAAAAAAAAGCAAAAATAAGAATCTGTTTGTATGAAGAAAGTTTCTAGTGAAAAATCGTAAACAATTTTATTATTCATAATTCTGTTAATTATCAAAATTTTACTTGATGTAATTATAAGCATTCTGCTTGTATTTTAATTTATAATAAGGTTAAGACAAAATGAGGTTTATATGAAAGAAGTAAAACCAAAGCCTCATGATAGGGTAGAGAAAATCAAATAGCATAATATTTTAAATTAACTTTAGAATGAAATATAGGCCAGACCTACAATAATATTTTTCTTCTTCTGCTTCTTGCTGCTGAATAAAGGCATAGTGGCCTGTTTTCCTTCGCATCATTGCCCCTATTTAGTCATCTGGAAGGTGGCCGCTTCAGCTTTTTCTAGGTTTTGAAAAAATTTCTTCTTTCTGTCGGTGATTTATCCCTTGTTACCTTCACAACTCGTTCCTCTGTCAATCGATCAACACCCAGTCGTTGATGTTATCTATCTCGGATGTTCGTCTTATATCCTTTCTTCTTTCTCTGTCCATCAATATTTTTTCCGCTAATCTACACACAATCTCTATTTCTGTGGTCTCTATTATTATTCTTTCTGTTTTGTTGGTCTGAGGCCGAGTTTCCGCTTCATAGGTTTTACTTAGGTCTTGTACATCTGGTCTTTTGGTTCCGTTCGAATATACGATTCATACGATTGTATCATTCAGAAATGCTAGTGCTCTTAATGCTCTTGTCGATTAGTTCCTTACTTCAGCCCCAAAGTCCTTGTGTCCAGATATTTCGATTCTTAAGTATTTAAATTTTATTACCTGGTCTATTATTTTATTATCAACCACCAGCTTACATTTGATCGGTGACTTTGATATAGTCATTTATTTTTTGTAGCTGCTATTACTATTAATTGTATTTGCTGGTAAATTAAACTGGCAAAGCAGCCTTTGGAGATCATTCTCGTTCCTGCTACGAGCACCGCATCGTTTGCATAGCACAAAATTTTTGACTACGTATTCCCCATATTTTATATCCCCTTAGTTTATAACATGACTATCGCCATGGTACCTTACTTAAGATTACCGTCATTACGAACCTTAAAATCAACCCCGACTCACCGTATATTAGACATTCCCTTACCACTGCTACCGATCCTACCCCTTACAATGGAACGCACCTGAAACAAAACCTTTAAAATGAACGCAACCCAACCGGAAACCCTTTTTCTTGCCGAAAACTCAGCGAGACAGTCGCACCAATTTATAGTATCCCTTTGGCTCTACACAAAAGATACAGTCTGGACGGAAGGACGCGGCAAGACTACCGCCAAGCGGTCCACTTTGATATAAACTTTTAGATGTAACTACCAAGGCAGTATACTTTGAAGCAACCCGTTAGATTCAGCAGTTCCTTATGATGTAATCGATTAGAAATAACCACCGCAAGAAGGCATTCCTCATGCAAATACCACTGTTGCAAGCAGACCTAGAGAATTAACCGAGCCCACCGGACTAACTAAAAAACTAAAGATAAGTTCAGTTCAGTTCACGAAATACAAGTTTCCTTTTAAAACTTCCTTCGGCAGATTAACAACTTATTTCAATAAACAATTATTCTTATGCCTATCAGTTTCATTTATAAACCCACTGGCTATAAGAGCGTTCGGTATTAGCAGTTCATTTTTTGATTAATAATTTTGCATTCAATCTTTTTCGCCTTATTTTCCTTTTGTTTATATTTACTGTTGTTTAACCATAAACGAATAAAAGGATAATGGCGGCCATTAACTCTTATATTCACCAATCCAACCTATAGTTCAACCACTCCTTGGAAAGAGTCTCGTAGCCGGGCTCTACCATTTAGGCGCTATTATAGTTACAAGTTTGCGGACTTATTTTATGATTTCATCCATAACGATGTTAAAAAGGAGCGGGATTAGAGAGTCCTGTCGTATGCCATTAATTGCAGAATGTTTTTGGTGGATATAAAATTTAAAAAATGGAAACTCTTGTCCTGAAAGCAGATGTGGAACAGTTGGAAAAGGAATATAATGGTACCGAGACAAAGGACACCTTTAGCCCTCAATCATAGCATAGTAAGCATAGTACCCCCGACTCTGACTCCTACCTTCTCTCTGACTTTTCTTTATATCCCCTATTTCATTTTCATATAAC
This sequence comes from Ophraella communa, assembly GCA_035357415.1. Lineage (NCBI taxonomy): Eukaryota > Metazoa > Arthropoda > Insecta > Coleoptera > Chrysomelidae > Ophraella > Ophraella communa. The sequence continues at coordinate 21,822,253 of CM068982.1, forward strand.
ATATAACTATTTTATTCATGTTCCAATTTATTTAGTGTTTCTAAAATTATTACAATATTTAATTGTATGTATAAACAATCAAAACATGTTAAAAAAAGTGAAGAATTATAGGGTGTCCGGTATTTGCAAAAATATAGTAATATACTTTTTTTTGTACATTATACAAAAAAGTATATAGAAAATTTAAATTGTAAACATATTCTGTCTTTAATTTTTTAAAGTTGATATATCACAACAATGTATCATAAAAAGAAATGTTAGCAAAGGGATAGTTATCAGTTTCGGTAGGAAAAGGTAAAATGTTTGCAAAGGAATGGAAAACAATTAACAGTAAATCCTACAAATAATAACCCAAACAGAATAAACTAAAACTATAAATATTTTAAATCTTTGCAGAAACAACAATAAAAAAATGTAATAACAATGGAACACAAAACATTTCGTCAGATTCCGACTCTGTAGGCAAGGCATACCCCACTTTTCTTACAATTTAAAATAGACCTCACGTAGTTATGCCGTAGAGCGTTTAAAAATTTGTATAGGGTAGATATCTCAACTCTGGGTGTTAAAATTTTGCGCCTACATACACTCTTAATAAGATGAACTTCCACAGAGTAAGGGTTAATAAAATAAATTTTTATAACAATAATTAGTTTTGAGTAAATTTTATCTGCTAATTTTGTATAACCATAAATTCTTAAATACTGATAAGATTAACATAACTTATCAATTTAATTTTTAATTAATAAATAATAATAAATATAAATTAATAAATAATGGATAATTTATTTTAATTTTACAAGTCAATTATTTTAAACACAAATTTGTACTAAGCAATAAAAAAACAATAATTAACTTAACTGAGATAAATTTTAAACAAAAATACTTTTAGAAACTGAAATAATTGCTATTGCAATTTTTTAGGTAATATCTTGGTGACCTTTAGTGTTCTACATCTGCTAAACGTTCAAACTTTCACTCAAGAAGATCTTTATTAGACTATTCTTATTTTCGCAAGTCACAACTAAATATTAACATTTTAGTAGCAACCAAAATATCCACTGTTTTTTTAATGTTATACTTTTAGAAACGTAATCGTTAATTTAAATTTTTTATAGTAGGGAGGGATAGTTTACATTGTTTTGCCGGGGTCATGTTGATATCAAATTAAAAGATTTGTTAGTCGCTGTTTGTCGTAGTGTTATACAGTGATTTATTGTATTCTGTTTATAAGAATTTGTGATATTGATGCAATCAAAGTAAGTTATTTTTTTTCTTATACTGTTAATCTCTCTTTTTTATGTGAATGTTTTTAATAGACATTAATAATTGTTAATAATTATATTATTAAATACTTTATAAGCAAGACTAATCCTATACAATAATTTTTTTGTATACAAAATATATCAGGAATATTGATTGTTACCAAAATACTTAATATTTTCGATTTATTTCCCTCAGCCTTTAATTTGTTATATAACTTGTCAAACTATCGGGTTAAAAAAATATATTGTTTTAATAAATGAATTTCTAGTTGAAAAAAATTCTTATTAAAAATGTTTGTCACACATATCGTTTCCATGTAATTAAGCCCCAAATATGAATACAATAATTATTATAATAACAACTAATGATACTCGTTCGCACTAAATAAGTATCATAATAATTATAGTTAATTGCAGTCTTATCATGCAGGTCATACGATTCAACAAAGACATACTGACAGTTTTTGTTTTCTCTTATTGTGTTTAATCATAACTTCCAACTAAAATCCTTGGGATGAACTAGACAGGATATATATTTACTTCTCAGCAATGCCAAAAAGTTTTAGTTTTTCACCAGCTAAGTTTTTATTGTGAGTTGGCCATGATTTGTTTGTCAGAATCTGACAGTTTGACATTGTTGTTTATTAATTCAGTAATGAAATAGCGTCACAGAACAGAAAAAAATTTGTTTCAAATAAAATTTATAAAAAATAACAGACGGAAAGTTAAAAAAAAATAATATTTTTCACAATCAAATTCGTGTATATCCCATTTACTACTGGAATATTCGTCCAGAGATTTCACCGCACTTTGAAAAACCTTTGACCACTAATTTCTCCTACTCTGACTGTGTTTCCTTTTCTTTTGACTACCATCTTTCCCTACACCCTGAATATTTCCTCCCCAACATTAAACATTTATCCTTAAATCCCTTCCCACTATTGGTTTTTTATTCCAATTAGTACGAACCTTTCACCCTCTCCTTCGTCCTACTGTTGGTTTTTATTCTATCTAGTGGGACATATTCCCTCCTTCCCTTCGACGCCTTAACTCCTACCCTTCTTATGGTTTTTTACTCCATCAAGTAGGGAAATATTAAATTCCTCTCTACTTTTGGTTTGTTACTCCATCTAGTAGAATTCCCTTTAAAAACCCCAATAATTCATAGTCTTAACTTCTTAAAAAAAATTTTATTTTTTAAAACCACACAAAATATTCAAATCCACTTCTCTTAGCATCAATGAAATGTAATATTACAATCTTCACCTACCTACGTTGTTCTAATACCCTCAATTTCTACTCTTGTGACTCTGGTAAATACTTGTTTGTCAATTTTCCATTACTCAGCATGTCCATGTATCCAAAATGTATTAATTTTACTTTATCATTGTTTGATATATTTAAGATGTAACTCTTTCATATATTAGTATTATATATATAAATATACATACATAAGATTTTTGCTTATTGTATCCAAAAGAAATTTAAAATTTTGATATTTTTATGATTTGAAAAAACCTCTGTTTTGTTGACACATTCTCATTTATACTAAAATTATTATCTTTGGTATTACTGTTAGACCTGTGTTTAATATTATTTTCTACTTTTTGCACTTCTTGCTTACCATTTTATTGTGTTCTTTACAGCCTGATGATGGTCCGATCTAGACCGAAATTCGTTGCAATAATTGTACATTACTTGAATAAAAGTCTGTGGTTTTGACAACATATAGAAAAATAATAAAAACAACAGTAATTTTAACTTATCTTTCTTAAGTAAGATGTTCAAAATGACCTCCCAAAACATTTATGCATGCTTGAAAGCGGTCGTTAAAAGAGTTGCTTACATTACTAAGCATTTATAAGGAAATATTTTGAAATGCAATTCGGATTCTATTTTTCATATCATCCTTATTTTTGGAGGTATTTTATATACTTCGTTCTTAACGTAACCCCAAAAAATTAGTACATTTTATTGAAATGTGGTAACCTTATAGGCCACCTTACCGGTACATCCCTTCACTGAACCAGTACGGTTAAATCCATCTTTTGATTTTTTAAATAGGTATATCCAGGTTGCCGCCTATTTGGCTAATTTACGGTGTACGACTTTTCAGAAAAATACTTCAGAAGTATTTTTTCACTTACGCCATTGATATTCTTAATGCTTTTCCACTTTTTAAAAGACTGGTATTTTTTTCTCATACACCATCCTAGATTTTTTTGGCAACAGTAAACTTTCTGCTTTCAACGCTGCATTTTCCACATCTGATGGCAGATTTTCCTTTTCTTATGTCAATTGTTTTCCGTCCATTTTGTATTTATTCACTTTGTACACAAAACGCAACAATATTCTTTGCAAAAACCAAAACGTAACATTTGTTGACAGAGTAATTCATATCCATAGCAACGGAGCAATACAATTGCGATTTTTGTGCCCAAAATACAATTTTCTTTGAAATTTTATTTTTCACCTGAACTAGAAGTCTTGCTATAGAAAAAAATGTTGTATTACACTCGAAGATAAAATCGCATTATCTTCGCGAGCATAATAAACAACGCTCTCGAAGATAAAGTACAATTTTATCGTCCTGTACAATAAATAACTATTAAATATGTGTGTTGTGTGGCTTTGACAATTCAAAGAGACAATCAATGAATGTGAAAAATAAGATTTTTATTTTCTAACACAACTTTCTATCTCCTCCTGTCAAACTTCTCGTGCAAAAACAAACTCCATTCCTTTTTTAGCCAAAATATTTAAAGAAAAATAATAGTTGCATTAAATAATATGATTATAATATTAAAGTATATATTTAAAATGGTAACGAAACTGGGCGGAAGATGAAACGCAAAATTATTTTAACAAGGTGTAAAAATCTGTTAATAAAATGTTTCCAAACAATTGGATTTGACGAAAAAGTAAATTTCATAGATCACCCTATAAGAGAGACTTCACCTCAATCAATTTCTTTGCAAATGGTTACTTAAAATAGATCAAAAGAGATAATTGAAAATAATTGTTGGTGAGAATTTAGGATGTTGCTAATATTTATGACATTTCCGCTTTGCTGTAATAAAATTGTAGCACTAAAACGTATTAAAGTAACAATTAATAATATTAATATTATAATAATATTATAATATTAATAATTATCATAACAACTTATAAGAACTATAACAACCTATAGTAACAAATATCCATCCCCTTATCTATAGCCAGAATCAATACTTAATCCTTAGTTATTGAGTAGGAATATATTTTATATAGATGTATATACAATAATTTATTTGAAAAACAATCAGATTTTGGTCCTTGCTCCAAAGAAGTTTTATTATAGTATGAATTCTTAATAAACTTAAAATTGTACAAATAAAATTAATAAAAAATTTTCTATGGAGATTTCCTAATTTAAGAATCAAGGAGGTTATTAACTTTACCATTCCTATTGCAAAACCCATTATAAAAAAGTCAAGGCTATTTTATAGTGTTCTTTGATTAACATAATTATAATCCGGTGTTCTAAATAAAATTAACCGAAATAAAGATTTTATTGCAAAAATAAAAGTGATTTTTGCTAAAATCTTGGGGTTGCGGAAATAACTAAATATCAAATTTAACGAAATTAATTAATGCATTCAATATTTGAAAGAAACCACTTGCGAATGCCAAGCTTGACGGATTTCTTGACAATACTTTAGTTGCACACATGCAATTACTTATATTGAAGACACGATTTTACCGTTTCGTAATCCTTGACAATTGCTTAAAATATTTGTAGAAAGTTGTACAATAAATGATAAGTTATTAGTGAATCTTGAATTATAGAAAGGATTATTATAGTCCGGGTTTTAAAGTTTAAAACATTGACCATCAAGCGATAATCTCCTTTTCTTTCTATTTTACCAAACATTTTCTTCTAGGTCTATTTCCTTATCTCTTCATCTGTCCTTTTTGGTTCCATTCTAATATTTTTTGGGTGATTCAGTGGATTCATCCGTAATGTTTTTTATCAACGATAAAAATATCAACGATACGGTACACATAAAGAAGTGGAAGTTTTTTAAGAGGAATACATAGCCTGTCCGTAAAATCGGTGTCGGAAGCACCCACAAAGTTCGAACAGAGATAAGCCGAGATATTTTAAATGCTGACGTAGATTACAAATCATAAGTCGACGTATATTAAATCTTCCATGGGCTAGAATTTTGGGTGGGTAGGAAATTAGAGATGGGCTTGGGTACGGGCGACATACACATATTAAATTCGTAATATTATTACATCGGTAGTTTCAACTGATCAGATAAGGATTTTACAACGAATACAACAACCACCCAGCCGATAATTTTATTACCAGGCATCGGTCCTATTTTTTTATTCTGAATATCTCCAAAACTATTAATATAATTTAATTATAAATAAATAAACTTTAAAAAAATTAAATTAGGCTACATTATTGAGGGTATTAAGGAGAGAAATTAAAAAAACATTTTTAAAAAAAATTGAAATGTATAAAATTTTTAAAGAATCGTTAAATTTATAGACACCTTTTTAGTTGAAACATTTTAAGATAACTTTTCTTATTTTTTTAAAACTTTTAACTAAAAAAAAGTAGGTATAATTCTATTTCTGGGAAAGAAATCATTATTACTAATTAAAAATCGATAAATAGACCTAGAAAATTAAAAAACTGTGACAATATGGCAATGTTTTTTATGTATGATAATCCAGGAATTTTGTTTTGCGCGTCTTCAATTATTCATCCCGTATTCCGTTTGAATATAATAGAGGGGAAGAATTATTGTGATAAGAAAAAAATTGGTTTGATTGATTTTTACGTTGTGGAGATACCTGACCGAAAAATATTTGTTTGCGGAACCATTTTTGGATGTCAGTGTGAAGTAAATTTGTTAACACTGTCTAGAAAAAACGGCTAAAGGGATTTTAAAGAAATTTTTACCATGACTGTGACAAGTGACAAGGGATATTTAATGGGATTTTACCATTTAGAAAATTCATAAGACTAAGAAAACTAATTGAAATAAAATTTAATATATACATGAACAAAAAAACCTTTTTAATCACATTTACATACCCCCCTTTATTTGAAATAAAAATCAAACGCCGTTATTTTCCGATCGATTGTTTTGAAAATTTGAGTTGTTTCTTTCTAGATTTTTATATTTAATAAAATTACAGTATGTTTTAATTTCCTTTTACATTTTTATAAATTTAACGAAATTAAATGAACATTTAGGACTTAATATTTATTACCTATATCTTTTGAAATATATTTTATAAGTAGATTTGTCATCTACAAAAGAATTCTGAATATTAAATATGATATTAGCCTAAATTCATGGAATATTTAATCAAAACCAAATTAGTTGCTATCAATCCGCAATTTCCTTATTTACCTTTAGAATAACCATACTTTATAGAAATTTAATCTTAGTAGGTACATAATAATCTTTATTGCTTGATTAATAATAAAAGGGAATTAAAATTCTTTGGAATAACTATAATTCCATTAAACCTTTTTATCTGTAGGTAGCTACCTAATAATTATTATTCCATAAATAAATAAATGCATTTCAAGAAACTACCGGAGATTACACAAAAAAATTTTTAGCAAGAAGAAAACTCAAGCGACAAAGAACTCAAAATTTTAAATGTAAACGGGGATATAAACCAAAATTAATTATTTCAGTTGCCGATGAAGATTATGGGGCAGTGCAAGATGAAGTAAGTGAAGAAGAACTAAATGCTAGAAAAGAAAAGCTCCAGAATATATTAAAAAAAAACAATGACAGATAAAATTAGTATAGAAATAGCTACAAGAGGACAACATTTAAATCCGTTATGGCATCAAGTACGACAGTATAGACTAACTGCATCTAATTTTGGAACTATCTGTAGATTGCGAGAAATGACAAATCGTCTTACAGAGGTTTTACAGGTAACAAAGCTACACGATATGGTCAGGACAATGAAGCAACAGCAATTCGTGCATTTGACAGGTTTACATGTTGCACCTTGTGGCTTATTCATTGGAACTACTGGAGAGGAATATTTTCTAGGGGCAAGTCCAGATGGCGTGATTAAAGATGACAACAATTTCACTATTGAAGTTAAATGTCCCTTGGTCCTAAAAAGCTGCTCAATAAAACAAGGAGTAGCTGAAAAGAAAATTAAATTTCTTGCGTATGATGAGGATGGTTTTTTGTATTTAAAACACACTCATCCGTATTATTATCAAATACAAGGGCAGCCACATCTTTCAGGCAAGGAATATTGCTATTTCATTGTCTGGTCTCCTTTAGGGCCAATACATGATGAACAAATAAGCAGGGATGATGTGTTTTGGAAAAATAAAATGTTTCCTAAATTAAAGTGTTTTTATTATAATGCTTATTTAAAAGAAATAATAATAGTATATTATTTAACGAGCGGTAATGTAGGTCATAACTCACGCAGATGAAGTTTGCAGCACGAGCCGCAGGCGAGTGCTGTAATTCATCAAGCGAGTTATGACCATTACCGCAAGTTGAATACTATACTTTATCTACGACTTTAACAATAAATAGATGATTAAAACGTTTGAGTTATTGTGAAATCTATTAGATAGGTACCTTTGTCGCCAGATATTTTTCATGAAATTATTAAGTTCTGGTGTAAATGTTTTTGCCTTTTTAGCTACATGCTTCTCTGATTGACGTTTAAGAAACGCAAGTAATTTCCAATAATTTTCTATATTTATTTCATTATTTAAATTGAGTGTGCTTCTCAGCATAGAGTAGAAAGTCCACAGAGATGCTTTATACTTACTGCTCAGTTCTTTAAAATATACCTAAAGAACATTTTCTGTAAAAGAGTTTACATTCTTACTGATACATCAATTTTAAAAATTTTTGTTGACCGCTTTGTTTTGTGACTTTTCGGGTAATAAAGTTTATACTGTAGCATTAGCTACTTGCCTCAATTCTGGAGGTGTACATAATAGTTCATCTTCACTCTCTGAATTCATCTTTCTTAACACCTTTATAATTTTTAACAGATTTGAAAACGTCAAAATATCTTTTTAAAAATATCAACTGACATTACTCCCCTCAATTACAATAATGGACTATTCCGTTTCATCGAATCGGCCACCTTTGGTTTGGTATTCGGTTCTTTAATTGTGATTTAGAATTAAAATTTAATTAATTCTATGGATTGAGTAGACATTTATGTAAAAAATAAACACAATGAATAAAACAAAAAAAAAGGTTTGGTAGGCACAGGGGATCGAACCGCTAACCATTGATTCCGTGGCAGTATATAGTTACTGTGACAGTATGGTGTAATAACTCACTAGAGAGTTATTATAACTCACGCTTTTGGTTTATGGATACTATTAATTCCTCAAAAGCAGTTGAATAATTAATGGATAATTTAATAGGAGTAGATAAAAGATGTTATATAACCTTTATGTTGTTTTTAAAATTCCTTATCTTAAAAAATATCTAGCAAACTCAACCGGTTAAAATATCTCATAAAAACAAGTGTTCGGTGTTTTTGGCATTTTGTTTAGCGAAGCACTTAATATGAAGCAAAAGTAACCATTAACGTTTTTTACAATGAAGCTCCGGCTCTTAGTTACTTAATAAATCAAAAAAATATACTTCGTAACTACAGAATAATATCCCTATTTTATTATCTAATTTCTCTCTACTATAAGTTATATTGTTAAACGATAATTCAGTAAACCGGTACTTAGATTAACTGATAAGGTTTAAAATAATTATACCTAAGCTTGGTTGCGACATTAAAAATTGCTTTCAACAAAGTTGATATAAAATGTCTTTCAACCCTATCAGAATATCAACATTAAGGTTTTTACGTAAATGCTAAAAGAAACAACACCTAAATCCATAAAGAACTTTTAATAAAATATAAATGCCAATTATATCATATACTCTTCATACTTTTTATATTTTTACCTTTTAAAACCTTCTATATTAATTAAATAATGATTACTTTTAAAATACTAATGCAAAAGAAATACCTACTTTAAACAGCGCGTGTTGAAAACATCGTATTTTATTTTAATTTTTATTACCTATTGAAGCTATTTTACCAAATCTTTATTCAGTCGTACTAACCGTTACTTACAGTAACTAACACAAGTAACAGAGTTTACTGTTACCACCTCTATACATGTTAGTAGTTCCGTTTTCACAGAATTTATTAGAGGGCGCCATCAATCAGTTAAGAAACTTAAATGTTTGTTGTGCGCCCAAACGACTTAAGATAAATTCACGAAATTTTGGGAATGGTTACATCTAACTAATGTCTAAAAAGTTATGGGAGCGAATTTTTGAAAAATTAAAAATTGCAGTGTAAATAATTTTTTTCTCAGAAATTAGACTTTTTTAAAAAAATCTGTTCTTATACTTTTTTTTAGAAGTGTACATTAAATTAATTTCCAAATTTTCAAAACAATCGGTTGGTAAATAACGGCGTTTGACTTTTATTTCAAATAAACGAGGGTATGTATTCCTCCCGAGCAGTGTTTGATTGTGTGTCCACCTGATAGTTATAAATCCTCAAATACTTAGGACATTGGCGTTAGTAAGCGGTAAATGCTAACACTACTAAATAGTTATTTTCCTCTAGAACGCCTTTTGCGGTAGCTAGGAATTCTAATCTAAATTGGATACGATTCTAAAGTATAGATTATTAATTCTAAAAAATTATAAATTAAGAACATACTGAATAGTATGTATTGTGACAGAAACATCAAATTCCACCTATTTAATTATTTTTGAGCGGCAAACGTGTCCTGGCCTAAAACTGTTTAGTTTGTTTTAATCGTTACACATTAGCTTTATTCGGGTTTTGTTTTTCGGACGGTTTGAGAACGATTTGCTGACTGCGCACAACTGGATGTGCAGTAGACTAAATCCTAGGACTATTTATGTACGGTTTGAAAACTATCAACAAATGAAAAAACCCGAACGCCTTATTTTTTAATATCTGATACAAAAAGTAAATTATTTTGTTCACAAACCTAAAATGTTGGATAAACTGTTCATCACTATATAGGGGTACTGATTCTTCGGCATAATTCTCATTTTTTACTTTTTTCTGTAATAATTCGGGTAAAAAAAGAATTGCTACCATCTCCAATCCATTATCACTTGATGAAAAATAAATAAATTAAAATACCAAGACTAATTTGAATTTAACATGCACACTACAAACAATGACTGACAAATGACCAAGCGCATGCGTCAATTAGTCCACGAAAAATTCTTACTTTTAACCTTGGACTGATTTGACAGTTTTCAAATCGTCCGAAAACAGTCAGAAATAAAACCCGAACACCAAACTAAAATTACAGAACGGTTCGAAAACCGTACAAGAAAAACCCGAACACAGGATTTTTTAGTGCGCAGAATCCTGACAGTTTGAAAACAGTAATCAAGTAAACCCGAACAAAGCTTTTAATTGTTATTTGTTTAACTGTTCTTATGATATAGGAGAATATTGTATTTGCAAATTATTACAATTCCCACAATTCTCTTTATTTTTCCTGTAGTGTTCAATTAAAATAAAATTTGATAGAAATAGCAGTTGTTGGAATGGTTTGATGCTATGGAAATGTCCATAATAATTATAGTTGGAAAATTCATGAAATTTCTGACAGTTGTGCTAAAAATATCGGTATATTTCAATTATTATATAATAGACAGTAATAGCGACCTGGAAGTACTTACTTCCCCAGAAATAAGGAAGGTGGCAAAAATATATAGTGTTGAATTTGTTGCCGGAGAAGTCTCGGATAAAATATGAAGGAAATTATAAATTATTGCCTAGGCAGCAAATACAGTATCCGCCAAAATAAACAGTACCGAAAATAAAAATAAAAATTAATTTTTAATTTCTGTATTGTAAGTGTAAAAAATATTCACCATTTCGACGCAAACAAGCTTCATATCGATTTAGTAAGTCAATAAACATATTTATAAAAAGTGATTGATGGAACTTTCGAAAAATATTTTGTATTCTTTCCCGTAGTTCGGCAATATTCGCCGGCGAATTTTCCGAATGAAATATTTTTTCCTTCATTATGCCCCAAATGTATGCGTCAGGTGGCGTCAGATCAGGTGAATGAGAAGGATATTCGAAGTCTGTTCCCCGAGAAATTATTCTATTATCGAAATGCTGACGGAGCATACAGCCTACAGCTGTACGGCTCGTTGCACCATCTTGTTGGAACCATTGTGTGCGAAACTGTAGATTTCGTGCACGGCAAAAGTTATTTAGATCTCTCACAAAAGGTATAATAATTTTCTCTCTATAACGTTCTTGGTTGACAGTAAGTGGATTCTGATTATCATCTTCAACGAAATAAGGACCAATCATTACATTACCAGATACTGCGCACCAAACGGTAACTCGAAGACTGTGGAGTGGTTTCTCTACAATGACATCAGGACGTTCAAATCCAAGGAATCTGGTTGTTTGTCGATTAATATAGCCGCTAAGATGAACGTGACTCTCGTTTGAAAACCATATGTTTTTCAAAAATTCGGGATCTTCGTAAATTAAACTCAACATGCGACCACAGCAAATTTCTCTTGCACGTTTGTCCGCAGCATTTAGTTGTTGTCCAACTTGAATACGGTATGGATAACCACCAATTGATTTGAATATGCGACGTAAAGACGTTTTACTAATGTTGAGTTTACATGCAGTTCTTACAAGACTTCTTTGAGGTCATTGAACAACTTGGTTAAAAACACGTCCTTCATTTTCGTTAGTGCATACTGTTTTTCGACGACCTGAAGAACCTTTACGTTGACACAATACACTACCAGTGCGACAAACTTTTTCAACAACATCTAACATAACACTTTTACTAGGAGCTGCTTTATTAAATTTTTGTTGATATTTTATTGACACCTGTTCTAAGCTTGGACCATCATTACGACCTTTTTCTTTTGACGAAAATAATGCTCTACCAAAAACTCTTTTTCTTCCGTTGTTAGAACCATTTTTAAAACAAATTGAACTGCAGCGTACTATTAATATATCAACTAATGACAATTAAGTCAAATATGACAAATCCATATTACATAAACAACTCCACAGCACTCTCTGTTTCGGTATCGTTTATTTTGGCAGATACCTTACTTTGCTGATTTATATGTGTCACCAATATTAATATTTGCTGCCAATCGGAGAAAAAATATTAACCTACCTTCTCTAAAAACAAAAGTGTGAAATAAATTTTTACACTTACAGATATTTTTAATTTTTTTGTAAATTCACTAACAGATGTTTGTCGATCGAAAGATTTATGATACACTTCGCAACAGTTTAAGTAGTTCATTTTCAGTTTATTACCGTACACGACCATAACTAGTGTTACCGAGGCAATCATTTTGTAGGTCAAAAAATCCTATTCATGCAACTCATCTAGTACTACCATCAATCACCAGCGTAATTTACTTATAATGGTTATGTGGTCAAGTTGCTGGTTTACATTCCTAATTAAAAAATCCAAGAAAATGAATTGTATGTGTACTGAAAGTAATAGTACCAGCAACTAAAAAGATGCTTTCATGATGCCTGACACCTTCAATTTCTTTTAAGTTATCCATCTCTCTAATGTGGTTGAATCAAAAAAGGTTCAAAGGCAAAGTCTACTAAACAATTTTTTTTATTAAGGGTAAGAATAATAAAAAACGGCTGTCATTGAGGTTAAAAAAGCAATTTTTTAAATAAATTGTGGGTTTTGTTAAAACGACGAGTTTTTTATTATTCTTAGTAAGATGCACTTTTAAAAAGTAAGGGTTAGTACAATAAAGTTTATCAAAGGTGTTACAACTTGTTTAAGAAGAGCTTGAGAATAAAAGAAAAACAAAATCAGTCAGTACAAATCCCTTACACATTTCTCAATCAACTACAATTGATAATACAAAAATTCAAAAATAACTATTCACCGACTAAACCAACTGTCCTTGCTATTAAATTCCAGGAATGATTTAGATTATGTATAGAGTGTGTAGCTACCTGCGCCTTTTCGACCCCGTTTTTTTACCTATGTACCTATTATGGTAGATAAGAACAATAGATAACTGTATGGTTGAACTAAACTTCCACTATTTATTCGAAAAATACGTTTTAAATGCTAAAAACTAGCATCGTCAGATTGACATATTGAAGTTACATTTTGTTTGTTTGTAGCTAGGTACATGATGTTGATAAGTAGTGAATAATCAATAAACTGTTGATCTGCTAGATGTCTTTTAATTTAAGTTCTCCACTATTAAACTGTTTACTTTGATTGATACTTCATTTTATACATAGATAAGATGTTATTGCAACATAAATATATTAAGTTATTGTAAAGATCAGCATGATATAGTTTTTTCCTGGTTTTTTTGGATCATTGCAGAGTTATACTGATCTTAGAGGGAAATACATCCGGGATAATCCCTTAGGGCTAATAACACCTAGGCTTTAATATTGTTATGTCTTATTACTTCCCTACTTGGTTTAGCCTTAATACTACCCAATTAACATCAGATACCTAGCTAAAAACAAAAATGTAACTTCAATATTATGTCAATCTGATGATGCTAGTTTTTAGCGAAACAGCTGTAATTGCATTTTAAAACGTATTTTTCGAATAAATAGTGGAAGTTTAGTTTAACCGTACAGTTATTTATTGTTCTTAGTAAGATGGACTTCCTCAAAGTAAAGGTTAACACAATCAATTTTAATATGGTAGATAGTTCCAATAGATCAATCGTAGCTTTTAGACGTAGGCTTTCTGTCTTAAAAGACTTTCATATTCCCAAAAGATGTATTCAAATGTTTCCTCTTCATCCTAATAGATCTTGATAAAGGGCTATCCGCTAGTTCTAGCACATTGATATCTATGTTTGTCGAGTATGTTATGCTCTGTTAAGATTCTTATAAATTCCATCGTATTGTGTCTTTTTTACTTCAAAAAATGCTATGTCAATTTTGACCTGACAATCAACTCAAATCAATCAATCGGCGATCACGATCTCGATAGAGTTGTCGGCTGATCGTGGCTGTGGTAAATAAATACTGTTATTTACACCAAAGTGCGACCAAGAGTGCGGCGTCGATCAGTTGTGACTAGTCGAGTTTGGCCTCTTGATCGCGACATTTTGTGAGAGTTTAAAAAAAATCAAATTAATATGGATTTTATCACAGAACAATTGATTGAGGCAGTAAAGAAACAAATTCTCTTTTTGAATTACGGGTTTTATTGATTTCGTGTACACAGATCCTCCTCTTTTTTCTAAAAGTGTATAAACGAATTGTAATTTTAAGTAAACAAAATCAAATGCAAGCAATATTTAATGAAACAATAATTATCTTTCTCTGTTTTTATCTTCAAGTATCTGCAAGTAAAAGCATCAGCCATTCTATTTTCAAAAGCAAACCCCACACATTTTTTCCTAATAGAAGGTGCACCAATCCCAATAGAAGGTCTTCTTGACCCTCTAGGTCCTCTCACTTTTGGCATTTCCTGCCACTAAACTTTTTCCTTAGGCTTCCTAACCGTATCATGTATCTTTAAAAATTGACCCTCTTTCACAACCAGGCTCAAAAACACCTCGTTTTCTTTACCTTTTGAATTACTGCTTCCCCTAATTTTAGCTCCTTTCGTACCACTTAGAAGTACCAACTCAGTTTTCTTCGTTCCTTTCTTTCGCCTAGCCGTTGATATATCTTCCACAAAGCCAGGTTCATGCTCGTTTTCAGTCTAACTGCATCCAGTCCCATTCCTATTACTATAATGTCGTCGGCGTATCTAATTAATGCTGATTTTCATCCTAACTGCATCGTTTCCCATTCCTAATATGACAATACCAACCTTAAGAAAATTTCTAATAATATTAATCATGTAACTTGACACCCTCTTACCTTTAGTTTTGCAATAATACGTACATTCAACTGGTACCGTATGGAAAGCATTTCTGATATTCAACAACCACTGCACACCATCTATTCCCTCTCCTATCCTTCCTTGAAATCTTTCCACCACCTCCTGTAGTGTTGACACTTCTTCCCTAAAACCATACCACCATTCTACAAAATCCAAAATACCCTTAACCAATTAGACCTATGTTATGGACACAATCAAGAGTTACCAGCTATCATCTATTTGATAAAAATAATGGATAGATTTCCACTTTTTGTAAAGATGTGCTAATGAGATAGATTTATTAAACTGTCATAAAAAAAAAGAAATACATTCAAAACATTTGTGAGGTCTAATGCCAGCTTCCTCTGACTTGTTCGTTTCGTTACCCCTCCCATTTACTTATCCTCTTTCCACCAACTCCTGTACTGTTGACACCCCTTCCCTAAAACCATACCACTATTCTACAAAATCCAAAATACCCTTGGACACAATCAAGAGTATCAGCTATCAGCTATAGATAGATAGATTTCCACTTTGTTTTAAAAATGTGATAACTATTAATCTATTAATATATTTTTATTTGTTCCAGACAAAATGTTGATTCCTTACTCGACTCCCTTAGCACTTTTTGGATTAACAGTATTAATTTACTTTATATTGGACTCACTTTGGAATACAATACAAATAATTATTGCACTTTTAACACCTCTCTTTATTCCCAATGAAGAAACGTCACTCAAAAGGAAATATGGACCTTGGGCACGTAAGACTATAAGCATAATTTAAAAGTTTGGTAACTACCAACATTTTGTTTTCCATTAGTACCTACTAAAAATTATGGTAAAATTCTAAATTGTTTAAAAATTTATTATGGTTATTTTTTTCCATTTCAAAATATAACAGTTTTGTCATTTCGTCCAATGAAAACGCTTAATCTTCAATTATTTATGCAAAATGCTAGCTAATAATTCCTTTTTATAGTGATTATTTTTTCACCTGTCAAAATATTACAGTTTTGTCATTTTGTCCATTGAAAACGCTTAATCTTCAATGTTCTGTGCTAACTGCTAGCCAATCATTCCGTTTTATACTGATTATTTTTTTCACCTGTCAAAATATCACAGTTTTGTGATTTCGTCCAATGAAAACGCTTAATCTTCAATGTTCTATGCTAAATGCTAGCCAATCATTCCGTTTTATAGCGATAAAACCACTAGTCGTTTTACCAGGATCGATAAAATTATAGAACTGTCAAAAATCAATATTGCACAATCAATTTTCTTGTTTATAAGTACCTTACTATAAATCAACATTTATTTATATTATCTAAATACTCTGAAATATATTTTGTTATTATTATTATCAAAATTCAAGTCATCTAAACGATAATGAAAAACCAAATATGTAGTTATTTTAAAACTAACCTGCTTCCTGGTTCTGTATGCATTTAAAACTTTTGTATGCCTACTGGCAAATGTGGTCTTGTAGGTAAACTTTAAATAGATAAACCTAATAATTTTTAATTTGGTAATTTTCTCTTTAACAATATAATTGTATAAATAGGTATAAAAATGAATATTTATTCAAATTATAACTCTGTTCTAACGACGCTCACGACATCTGACAACTGTCAATACTATCTAGTGTACCTATCTATAGGATAAGTTAATAGGAGGGGTAACGGCATTTCGTGGACCATATTGATTACGTCATTAAAGTCGGGCTTGTCAAATTTTTTATGAATGTTATTAAAAGATCAAAAAATTATAAGTATTTTCTCTTAAAATAATAATATATTTATTAAATATAATTCAGTGTAAACCCACTTCCTTTCTTTCTCTTGATTATTAATGTGTTAATAAATTAGATCATAGATAGGCAACACAAAATACACCTATCCTAGTTGGCTTGTCAAATTTTTTATTTAAGTTATTAAAACATTATAAGTAAAATAGTAAAAATTGGTAAAAAGATAACGATAAGTTATTAAATAAAGTGGTTTTTGTACAGAATGGTTCAAAAAATAATCTTCTCAAATACCATTCGTCCTGTAAAATATTACTAGAAAAATTTTTATTTTCTAGACTCAAACTTTTTTATTTTAGGCAAAATTACTCAAACAAACTAAGATAAAATAATTCGTCTTACGGAATCGTGATTTTATTACATTACAGCTTGTTTTCGTATTTTTGCCAAATAAAAAAGTTTTCGTCGAAACTAAAAATTTATCGATAAAATTTTAAGGACTCGTGGTATTACATTTGACAAAACTACTCAAATAAACTGAATAAGATAAAATCACTGGTCCTACGAACTCGTGATTTTATCACATTTCGTATTTTTTGCAAATAAAAAAATTGTATCAATAAAATTTTAAGGACTCGTGGTTTAACATTTTACTAAAGATTTTATATAATACTTAGTTACATCAGAAAGACTATTTAATTTAAGTAATTTAATTTGGTAATTAACCGCGACTATCTTCATTTGAATCTGTTGTTTAGGAATTTACACAGTTCAGTAATAGAAAGTTAAAATTATTTTGTCCGAAAATTACGTTATACAGAATGGTTAATATTAGTTTTTTACCTAATTTCATAAGCAAAAAATAAAAATTAACTGAAGGTCACTGCATTAGTGATTAAAATCGCCATACTTTTCAAATCTTTTTGAAACATCTGTAATAATAATTAAATACATTTTCCTAATACTATTATTGTTAAAAATCAAAATTATTGTAAAATTCTTTAAGCACGCATTGTTTTAAACTGTAAATATAATTATAAATATATAATTAGTGGTATTTGAATAATTATTTGCTAAGACATTTTTAATGCTCTATTAACAAATGATTGATACATTATTTATTGGATTTCCTATTATCTGAAAACCGTAAAATTTTCAGAAGAAATTTACTTGTCGAGAAAGTATGTCACGGTCGATGCTGTTGGCATAGTGCAATTGCAAATAATTATGGTTTTTGTCAAATGAAAATGCAATGCAATGTTCATAACTAAACAAATGATTTGAAATACCAAAAACAAGTATGATCATAACAATCATTTAATAATGTTCTGAAAAACGTATAATATAATTTTGAAATGATTTGTCGCTAAAATTCATTTAAATTATTGCTTTTACGAGAAGATTTTCTATTTAAAATATTAAGAATAGTTGTGTACTCGTGCTAATTTTTGGTGAAGTAATAAAATGAATAATTTTTCAATTAGAAATGTATTTTTTTTAGTTATAACTGGATCAACCGATGGGATTGGTAAAGCATACGCTTTTGAGCTAGCTAGAAAAGGAATTAACATCGTATTAGTCAGTAGAAATGAAGACAAACTCAAAAAAATTGCAGATGAAATCGGTAAGAATAAAAAAATCTTTACTAATATTACTTTTATATGGAGACCAACTCGATGGTGTATGTTTCATCATATATAATTATCATAATAATTACTTCGTAAAAGTTTTGGTTTGTGAAATATAGCAGCAACCTTGTATATATGGATATGGTATATGCCATATGTTATGTAATGAAAGAGTAGATTTTTCTCCAAACACATATGTTTATTAAATATGTATTTAAATAATGATTTAAATAATATATAAAATTGTATAGATTGATTCGCTTATTACGTATATTACTTGATCAGTAAGTTCAATAAACTATACAAGGTGGTCCAACGAAATCTTAACACCTTGATTTTTAGGCTTTAAATTGAAAATATAGAAAATTGCTTTGACCCATCAGATTTGTGGGGGAACTTCTTTTATATTTTCTATGCAGATTATCTGTAAAACCGAAATAAAAATCATATTTTTAGTAATTTTTTTTATTGAGACGCTTCAACCATTGAGGTTATTAGCGTATTAAGATAAAAGGTACAAAAAAAGTAAAAAATTGCAATATTATAACACCGTCTCTAGGATAGGTAAAAAACTGAAAAATAATTGGGGTTTGCTTAGTAAAATTTTTTTCTAACGCCATCCGTTTTCAAGATAAATTTTACATGGCAAACTTAGAGAAAAGCGAACTTTATCATTAGTTTATACCAGGAGCGATTATTACTTCATAATTTTCAAATCAAAATATTCCGAAAACGGTACATAATATCGAGTTTTACCAAGAGTACCTTTTTGGTGTAGAATTAAACGATGTTCATGTTCACTTGGACACTTGGAGTTTTGACTAATAATTCTACCCTAAAAAAAGTTGTGTTGAATAATACGTTGTATGAATCGTGTAACTAGCGCCCTCTATGAGAGTTAGTTATAAAAACAAATTCATGGGATATATCAGCTTCCAAAACATATTCGTATAAAATTTCATTGCAATGGTGCCAGTAGTTTCGGCAAAATCGTAAGAAATGTGTAATTTTTCATTTTCTTCAACGCCGTTTATCTTGAAAACGGATGGCGTTAGAAAAAAATTTTACTAAGCCAACCCCAATTATTTTTTTGTTTTTTACCTATCCTAGAGACGGTGTTACCTTTTTTTGAAACAACCTGTATAAGTTAGTGCCTTTTAAGTAACCTATTAGATTTTCAACATTCATATTTTCCCCAAGAGTTTCTGCTATATCTATTAGGATGTATTTTTACTTCAAATTGTGTACACTCAGTAAATATAATGCTTTACACTTAGTTCAGTTTGACATAATTCGCACATTGGTAATTCAATTCGGTTATAAGGTGACTATGTATTAAATTACAGTGTCCTAGCCGCAAACGCGATATTCTCACTTGATTCGGCCTGTTCAATGTTGGTTGGGGCCAGGGTTTTAAATTATTTTAGTTTACTTGGTGATGCACTCCATATGTTTTGCCACGCACCATACACTTTAGTTTTAATTTAAGATTTCATATCATAAGAAGTCACTTTATCAATTTGGAGTTCTGGTTGACAGATGCTAATCGGGCTAGTTGGGCTGCTTCTTCATTTCATTGTATACCGGAATACGATGGAACGAACATAAATTCAACAATGGCATCTCTCTCCTTTAGATCCTTGTTCTGTTTTAATCATTAAAGCGATTGGATTATTGGTTAAATCGTTAGCAGTGATTTGAGTGAATCTGTTATTATTAGGGACGGGGACTTTTTTGTTTCATTTATATGGATTAGTGCTTGTTATTGCATACAACTCGTCAGTAAATGGAGAAGTAATGGGTTTAAAATTAAATCTTAAGGAGGTATTTGAGGTGAATGGCTGCTCCTACACTGTCTGATAATTTGGAGGCGTCTGTGAATATAATATAATGGTTTTGATAGTTTTTTATTTCTTTTAAAAACGATTGTTTGATCAGGTTAGTTAGAGTTTCAGTTTTTTCAAATATATTGAGATTTTTATTGATATTTGGAGAAGTTATTAACTACGGTGGAGGGGTTTGGATGTCGATTGAGAAAAAGTTGGGAAATTGGAGTTAAATTTATTGCTCTACCGTAAGTTTGTGGGTTGGTAATGGATATAAACGTGAATCAACATCCACTTGCTTTAATTATAAGAGGTCATTCAGTATAGTAAATTGTTAATAACTGTAATAATATAACTATAAATGAACATAATTATTCCCGTTGATAAATTGGCTACTTACAGGTATGTTTTTTATTCGCTTACTTAAATATCTAAGGGATATAACCCTTAACAGTTTTTTTACAAAATTTTTAACAGAACACAATGTGCAAATAATAAAATATGTACCTACTATACATTATTTCAAAATATTTATTTGTTAAACTTTGTGGTTCTTAAGTAAATAAATAAAATTTGCAGTCATGCATTTCCGAGTTGTCCCGTAAGTTTCACAATAAAAATTAGGTAATGACTAGTAGGCTGTTTTCAAGTAGTTTTGACTTTTATGTCACAGTAAAATTTAAACATTATCATCACATTTTGTATCAAATTGTTAATTTAAATAATTATGCAGAAATTACCGACATGCATTTTGTTTATGGCCTGGCTAGGACATTTAATAAAAATAAATTAGATTGTGGTTATCATCGCAAACTCAGAACAGTCGCGTTAAAAGAAGTTGTTCTTGATTTAATTGAAGAATAAACAAGTGCATACAAGTGTTCGTACAAGTCAGGGTTCAGTGTCACGTATTTTGTGCGAACAAAAATTACATCCATGACACTTACAACGTGAACAAAAACTTTTGCAAAGTGATTATCTCCGGTTACATTTTTCCCTTTGCCTATCCAAAGAATTGCGGAAAATAATTATTTTTTATCAAATGTGTTGTTTTCTGATGAATCAAACTTTTCCCGAGAAGAAATTACAAATTTGTATAACATTCATATACGAAGTGATGAAAATCCCCATGCATTAGAGAATGCCATCATCAATACCAATTCTCTGGAATCTATTTCTCGAACTGGGTAATCGCTAGCGTTCGAGTCGACGGTAAGGATAGGTGGGAAAACCGGAGCTGTCGCGATACTTTTGAAATCATCTCTGTTGCTGTAAATTGTTTAATTTGACCATATCTTTACCTACGAGGTTAACTGGTCAATCATACAATCATTTTCTTCAAGAGGACCTTCCTCTTCTGCTTGAAGAAGTTTCCTTAAACATAAGACAACAAATGTGGTTCATGCATGATTGTTTTCCTGCCCACTTAAGTTTAGATGTTCGTAAATATTTCAATAATATTTATAAGGAACATTGGATAGGTCGCGGTGGACCACAATTTTGGCTAGCTCGTTCTCCAGATTCTAATACTCTGGATTTGTGTATCTGGAGTTACCCCAAAAGTCTTGTTTACGAAACGCCTATTTACAACTTTACAGCTAATTTAATAAATCGAATCAAAGAATCTTGCCAAACAATTCAAAACATCCTAGGGATTTTTCACCGGATACGATGATCCATGTTGCGGGGAGCAGACTCCTGCATTATGGTTGAGGGTGGTTACTTTAACCAAATATGGTAGCAATGGATGGTTTTTGCCTCTTTTGTTGTGTCGTTTTTAGGTGTATTTGTCTTGCTGTTTAAAATAAATTAATTTTTTTAACCATACCGCTTTTTACCATAATTTATCCTGTTATATAATAAAATTTCTGCATTTGTGTAATTGTTTACCTTAACAATTTGATGCCCATTATTATTATAATGTTCAAATTTTATTGTGACCATTTTTATTATAAAACTTACCAAAAAAACCGAAAATACCTGAGTGGGAATATTATTTATTTACTTAAAAGCTAAATAATCACACTGTGGCAACTGCGCTAAGCTGTAGGGAAGAACTGGGGAGTAAATCACTAGGTGCTCCATTGGTGCTACACTGGAATCGTTAGACCGAGGATCCAATACAGGTCGGTGGTCTGGTGGCCAGTGGTAGAGAGATAGTGTGTGTCCCGCAAGCTGGCGCAAGCAGGCATAGGAGTCACAGAATGGCTAACGACAACACCCACACTAACGCTTGATGTCCTCCTGGGATTGCCGCCTTCGCCAATATGGATCATTATGAGCGCAATGGCGGATTTCATAAAGTTAGAGACAAAGGGCACTGGAAAGGATGTGGCGAAGGCCACTCAAGAACAGCACAAAGGACAGAAACAGAGCTTCCGCTCCTGGCTCACAAAGCTGTCTCAAAAGCAGTTAAAGTAAGAACGGAAAACAAGTACAAGGTCGTAATCCCGCCTAGGGAGCAGTAGATCGCAGTAGATAGAATATCCTCCAGGTAGCACAGTATGTTATACAGATGGCTCTCGCATGGAAGAGACGTCAGGAGCAGGTGTTCTGAGAGAGGATCTGGGGGTTTGAAAGAGCTATGCTCTTGGTAAATACTCCACGGTCTTCCAGTCAGAAATTTTTGCCATCCTCAAAGCAGCAGAACTAATAGAAGAACGGAACAACTCAGGAAGCCCCGTCAGCATTTGCTCATACAGCCATGCCACTCTAAAGGCGATTTGTAGCTCCAGAACTAGCACGGCACTGGTCCAGGAATGCGCAAATACCCTAGACACCTTTTGGGTGTACTCAAAGACCCAGACTGCCCAAACTGTGGTGAGGAGGAAATTTCTTACCACTTTCTGGGCACTTGTTAGGTTTACGCACAACTCAGACAAGACATATTTGGAGTGCGAAGAATCGAGGAAGAAGACTTGCCCACCCTTCCTCCAAGGTATGTCATGGCTTTCATATGAAGGTCGAGGCGTTTCGGGAGGGCTCCAAATGAGTGAAATATAGAGGAGGGAGAACCTGCGGTATGGCAAAAAGGGCCCGAAGGGCCTACTTGCCAGGCATCAGCCGCTCCGCCCACAACATCCATCATACTTAAAAGCTACAAATTTTATCAAAGAAATCAGAGGCAAATTTATCGATAGGAATAACTTGAAAAATTTTATATTGTAATAGCACCCATATTCAAGAAAAAAAAATTAAAAATAATATATTTTTGTTAACTTTAAGTGGATGACACTTCTTGGGGAGGCATGTCATATATATTTATTAAGCAAATACTTATTAATTTCTAACAAGGAATCACGTTAATAAATGTTTTGCAATTATTTTGACTCACACTGTATATAATATTATTGTTACGAAGTAGTGACGTTAGTTTTTAGTATGTTAGTTATAAGGTAATATTCTTTTTTTCTTTTAGGTAAAATAGTATCTATTAGTTTAATAATTATTAGGCTTTATTCTTCTTTCCCTTTAAGTTGGTCTACCCCTTTTGGTCATGTGGTTTAGCGTCTACAGTTAACCAGAACGTTCTATGGTTTACGGTAACGTTCTATGAGAAACGGAGTTAGCAAGTTCACGAAACTTTGCAGAATGTTTAGTAGAAAACGCAAAGTTGTAAATTGTATCACTATATCTTTGTATTTCTGTAATACCTAATCTCTTAAAAATTACGCCAAGCTTATAATTTGTTTATACTTGTTTGTAAAATATTCTTAAGTAGTTAATATTTTTACAGAATCCAAACACTTCGTAAAGACAAAAATTATAGTCGCTGATTTCTCCCAAGGACCAAAAGCAACCGCAATTGTGAAAGAAAAATTGGGAATATTGCCAATAGATATTTTAGGTAAGATAATAAAATCTGGTATAAACATTACAGATGTACCTACTCAGAATCCAACTATTAGTCTACGTTAACTCTACCAAAACTTCTAGTGTAGCTAAGCATATTTTTAAAGGATTTATTGTATACGAAGTTGAAGCAACTCGTAAGAACCTCGGTTACATGCGGAACAATGCTACATAGTCTATATTCAGCCGTTTTTTTAGCACAGAATCTACAGTTCTATCTGTCCGAATTGACCCTTTTTTTGATGTGATATCTTAAAAGGTGGTGTCTAGCAGGAAAACCTCTGGCCAATTCAGCTTATTTCGAGGAGACTGTTTGCTTTTTCAGGTGATATGTAAATATCTTTTGGCTTGCCACAATTCTAGAGTATTATTCCAGTGAGACGGGAACATGAATTTTACGTTAATGTTATTCGTTTAAATAAAAATATCTGCTTTAGATAAATTAAACTTAATTAAATCGCAAATATTATTTAATTAGTTTTTTCTTATATAAATAAATAAAAAAACTCTATTAGTTAATGCGTAAGAGAAAATAACATGTATTACACGGAAGTAAAGGGTTTTTCTTTCTTTGGTATAAGTTATATATTGCAGGGGGAAAAGTGAAATATATTCTTCTTAGTATCTTCATTCAATAGATTATTATGACAATTCCCCTACAGCACAAGTACGTCCATAAAATGTTCTCAAAACATTCTTATAGAATGTTGTAATATTCTCAGAATATTCTATCAAGATGCTAAGAACATTCTGGGAATGTTCTAAGAAAATACGAAGTGGACTGTTTCGAATATCCTATGAATGTTCTCAAAACATTCGACAGGATATTCTAGTACATCCTATAAATATTTTTAGCATAATATATGAATATTTTCGGAATGTCCTAAGAATGTGTGAAAATTATTTTATAACTGTTTATAGAAATCATTAAAATAAACTTTTTAACAAAAAATGATGATTTGTTTGTTTTTTGTAGTTTTTTATTTTGATGAATTTTATAGACAGCTAAAAAATAAAACTCAACTTTTGATACACCTTTTATTAAAGTAGTTCTTCTTCTTAGGTTTCTACTTCGAATGGACACATATGAATTTAGTAATTAAAGAATATTATTTAAAAAATAGTTCTCAATTAAAAACCAAACAATAATTTTCATGATCGTTTATTTATATCTATTTATAATTTTTTTTCATTTTTAAGTCGTTCCGGACCTTTCACAAGCCATTGCTTGACAGCATTCTCAATGTCTGCATTAGTGCATATCTTGTGAACTTTCTGCACGGCTTCTAAAAACCATAAATAGAAGATTACCTTGAAATATCTGTTAAAACATGATTTACCTATTATTACATCCGCTATTTTTAAAATAGAAAAATTTTTCTTCTGCTTAAACCCAATCCAGCTATATTTGGTAGCCAACTCATTGCTAATTAGTTTTGTCATTATTCTTTTTACCATTACTTTAGAGTTAGTTCCACCAATGACTGCAAGTTCTTTGACCTAAAAATCAAAACATTGTTAATTATTAGGAGTAGGTGACAAGTCAATGTTATTAAATTAAATTTTTATTGATCACATATTGTGCAAGTAAGTATATAGTTCATTAACTGAGAACAGTATCTATTTTTGTGTAACATATGACAAGTTTTATAAAAGTCAAGGTTATATCTTAATAATAATCAGATAAATTTGGTTCAAAAAGTATGGTTTCAGTAGGTGCATACCACTTTATATTGAACTTAACTATATCCTGCAAGAAAACATCAAACTTCATTAAATCGTTTACTGTTTGCAAGGGTAGCTGAAACTGCATTAAAATGGACTCATCCACTTGTTCTGTAATGGTTTCTTCAATCCTTTCTAATCCTTTAGACTCCCATAAAAAACATATATGAAGTCACAATTTGTTGTGCCTATGGGCCTATATATTTTATAAATTAATATTTTAACTCACCGCCTACATCAATGGTATTACCCCTTCTCATTTTATTTCCACTCTAATAAGTGCCTCTTGCTAATATTGCGCGTCTAGGCCCATAACCAGTGTTATATTCAATTAGAGCAAAGTACTTTTACGAAAACTAAACCTTATTTTGTAATACAAAATTGACAGACGGTTAACTCAAAACTTATGACAAATCACATTTATTTGTTTTTCATTCAACACATTTGACAAAAAAAAAGTTTTACTATTGGGTAGATTTTATATTCATATTGCAGATTTAACCTCATCTCATATATAACACTTTTAATTTCAATGAACAATTGTTATTTTTTTTATTTCAGACAATTTTTAAGCTAATGACCTTATAGATTATACAAAAAACACTTTTCCAAATTTTAGACTTTAAACCGGTCCTCAACATACTTATTTCTAACCTTTTAATTGCTAAATATTACAAAATCATAATGGGTACCTGATAACATTGCAAAACCCAAACGTCAGTTAGATTGTTACTTCTGTTTTGCAAACTGTGTTGCCTAACTATTTATTTACCTGCTGAGGCCAGTATACACCTACCATCGTACCAACCATTGGTTGAATACCCTAGGGTAGGCCTTTAACTGACAATTTCGGCCAACGATAGTAAACTTAGTATGCACCAACATTATAGCAATTTTTTAATATTTTATAGCAATCTGGTTGATGAACGAACCGTGTAGCCATTACACTGTAGGTGTTCTGTAAATATAGCCACTACGCCACAATTATAAAATTTTGTTTTATTTCATAAAAATGGTGTGGAAATTTTTAAAGTACCTATGATGCTTAAAATACTTTAAATAAAATCAGAAGCTAGATCCATATTTTCTGCAATTTAACCCTTTGTCTCCTAAAGGTACTTCTATGTATCTCAAAATGACCATACCCTCAAATGCCAGAAGTCGAAATCATGTATTTTTCATTATACCGTTTGAAATATGTTACTGTTTTAGTTCAAGCTATAAATAAGTCTGAAAGTGACTGCAGCAAAATACCATTTTGCTGTTAAAAACTTTAGTAGAACGTTGAAAACTATTCTAAATTTTTTGCTTTCTGCCCAAATAAACAAAAATTTAAAACCAAAACTCTAATCTACCATATTTTGCTGATGAAAACTTTAGTAGAACGTTGAAAACTATTCTAAATTTTTTGCTTTCTGCACATATAAACAAAAATTCTAAACCACATTCTAAACTACCATATTTTTCTGTTGAAAACTTCAGTAGAACGTTTCATCTAAACCAAGCAAGCTGTCATAAAATTTGCTATTACATGTCGTTATTGAAGGTGTTGCCTAGATATATCTCAAATATAGGTTCGTTTATTCGGTACTTTGAAGTGCCTTCAGCATTCTAAGCTCTACGGTTTGGTTTTACAAAATAGAAAGAGAACGAAAATGAAAGACTTTAAAGTACCTTTGGGTAATAATTAGGGTTGACATAAAATTGACTTCTGGGAGATAAAGGGTTAAATTACTATTAATGTACTTACAGTGTATAACGTAATGTTATACTCTACCATAAGAGCTGCAAAATATTACTGTATTTTCTATGACCAATAATACCTATTTATCTATTTATTAATTTAATAAAAACACACATAACATATATTTACAACACACAGTAAATTGGGGTTATGAAATATAGATTGAATTTAGTAACCTGCCGACTATGGGCGATCGGAAACAACAACTACTGATTGGGTTCGTGCATATCATTTTTACAGTTTCTGACGTGGGTTAACTCAGAACCTACTGTTGGTGCATACAGACCGTAACCATTTAACCATATTTGTGTCTATTATGTCACGTATCTACACATGCGCAGTTGCCACGTCACAAATTTATTTTAGTAAATTAGATTTAAAGGTCAAACATTTTCTTATATTCTTACATTTTTCAGTTAAATACTACTAAATATTAGAGCCTTTTAAACACATTATTATTATTATTATTAGTATTAAAATTATTAGTAATCTATTTTATGTTTTTTTTTGCCAGTCGAAGAGTTCTTTCTTGTTTTAAATAGTTTATTTTAATAATTCTTCTACACGTTAAATATCATATAAAGTAGATTTTTATATGATAGAAACGAATTTTAAGCATATAGCTTAAAGTTAAAAACAAATAACTGTTCTTTCCTCTCAGAAGATTTTTAAATAAAAAAACTTTTTTTCCTGATTAGACCAAAACAGCCATTTAAAACTATAGCCTTCTTTAAATAAAATTTACAGCAAAAGTATGTTGCTGAATTTTAAAAGTTAATAAAAAACAACCTTCCAATGTATTGTTAGTGTTAATTAGATGCTATTAGGAAATGTTAGTAGGTCATACACCAACAAAATAAAATTCACTGCCTTTCTTAAATATAAATATTTTTTAGCAATTGCACATTGCAGTTTACAAGGTTGTCAGAAAGTTAAATTTAGTATTGCAATTTCTAAACCTAATATTTTTTTTCTAAATTAAAACGCTATTTACTTTTACAATTTTGCAGCTAGTAAACAAATGCTGATACCTAACCTCTCAATTAATTCACTTTTTCCCTTTTTTGCGGACGCCCATAATATTTTAGCCACCTTATCAATTGTTCGCAATTATGTGCTTCAACTAAATCATAATTAAATAAAGTTTTTTCTATTTATCTTTTTTCTAGAGATAATATGGCAAATACGCTTTCGCTCGTCGTGCAATGAAAGGCATTATAAAAACAATATAATGCATACCTTGATAAATATAATTATTTATTTATTTTTTTCTTCTTTCTTGGCATGGACAAAAGTCATTCAGACTCAGTGTATTTAAAGGTATTTAAAAAAGGTGAACGTGGTTTCTTATTATTACTTCTTATAATTAGTTTTTTCTCCATCCTCAATTCAATTATAGTTAAATTACTAAGACCACAATCAATTAAATGTATAAGTTTTAATCACAATCGTTCTAGGCGATTAGGTTAAAAATCGAATTGCAAAAACGTTATCCGATATGCTTATTGACCTAGAACTACATCGATTATTGTTGTTTTGAATGTTTTTAATAATGTTGTAAGCGAAAAAGTCATTGAACTTGAGACAATGCACATAATAGAACGGAAATTGTTCCGACATCATCATATTTTCATAATAATTACGAAATTATTATCAATAATACACTCACTTAACACCGTTGATTAAGAAAACAAATATTTGAAGTTTGTTAATTTATTGAATAATTTATTTTAATGAACACAGTAGTGAAATCTACTGTGTACACAGAAAATTATGCTTTTAGTACCCTCCATATTGTCACTTATAATATCACAAGAGCTTAAATTATTTCAGAAAATTGTCTTAAAATACTCGTACCAAAAGAAAATTTCCAGGAATAATTTAAGCTTGCATGGTATTTGGTAAGAAAATTTCACACTATAATTTGGTAAAAAATTATTATTGCAATCTGAAATCTACCATAAAGCTCAATAATTACTAGTGTAAATTTTTTTACCGTAGAGAAATATAATATATTTTTTATATTTTACACTTATAAAAATCTTCATTATAAAACGCATTTGCGTATCGTAATGTAACTTTTACGCACGCAAATTTTTGTTTTAAATGGTTGGCGACATGAGTGAAGTATCTAATGACAAGACTATTGACAATGACATTTGTGGCTAATAGCAATTTATTAATTTTATATTGTTCTTTAAGAAAGTATTTGTGAATATGAATATCATTTTTTACTTATATAATATATTATTAGTGGTGTATTAGTCATTTTAAAATATTTTAAAACATTAACATTTCATAATTAAAATGTCAAAACTGTCAAATGTTATAAATTACACAGTGCTACCGACATACTTTTTAAAAACAAAATTTTCGTAATTACATAAAAATAATAAATTAATTTAAACAATAATAAAATGGCAAAATATAAAAAATATTATAAACAACTTATTTCATATAGCTGTTGTGGCACTCGTTCTTTAAACTTGAACTCGTGTCATAATTCCATATGAAATGCGTTGTTTAATATACTATTTATTTGTCTATGGTCTGTACGTTCAGGTTTCAGCGTTCCCTATGGTTTCAGCTGTCAAAAAATTTCCACTTAAATATTGTGCCACAAACAAATTTCCGGAAATTTCTTTAATTATTAAGGTAACTAGACAAAATTAAGGCATTTTATTGGTTAAAAAGTGGAGGTGTAAATTTTCAGCCTAATTTTAGCAACGAATAATTTTAGTAATTAGGAGCATTTATTTTGACTTGCTCAATTTTTTTTCCAACGCTTTTTTATAATATAATGGCTTTTTCTTAAAAATTAATTTTATGTAAGGATTAGGGTGTATATTTAAACTTGTTCATGGAAGAAATGTTAAAAATGTGTCAAATACTTTTAAAACGTAGCAGAAAATTTAATTGATTAATGGTTGTTGCGCCATCCTTCTTAATTTACAGGTAGAGATTCAGTTTTTAAAAAAATCGCAATAAAATTAAATAAGACAAAATTTACTTTTAGTTTTGTAAACTAGCAAATTAACATAATATGTAGGCATAAAATAATTCTTGACCGAAACTTGTTTCGTTATGACTTGGTAAATTACATACTACTTAGACGTTATAGAGAAATTTCACATATCAAAAAATATAAATCTAGTTATAACAGAAGTTGAGTAGTTTTTTTCTTATTTTAATTACAACCTCCTATTTATTAGAACGTATTTCGTTAGAATTTCTCTTATGGATTTTCATAATATACAGAGTCAGTTTTATGTATCTCGGAAACGGCTTGAACTAGATAACTTTTGTATTCTCCAAAATACGTTTTTAAAAAATATATTTACTTAAATTTATAATATTTTATTAGTTCTAGGATGTTAATGTCTATGATATCCATATGGAATGTTGAGATAAATCACGATTTTTATAAACGTTGATGATTGACGAGGTTAAGGTTTTGCTTACATTGTTGTTGGATTTTCCGTGTTTCTGGAAATGTAATGAACTTTGTTACTTTAAACTAATCACCCTATCTATATTTTTGTATTTAAAATCTTTGAAAAATACTGAATATTTTTCATGTGATATTTTCTATACCTAAATGTCATAATTTCGGAGTTATAGCTAACTTTTTATTATATCCGCGAAAGTTAAAATAATACATTAAGATGGCTAGGATTAAATAAAAAAGTTTAATATTAGTCAAATCTAATAATTTATAAATATCCTAATCAAAATCCCATAATAAAATCTACCTATAAAACTAATGCAATAAAAGGTTTATCCAAATTATAGCGCAGAAAAATTGCAATAACTGAAGACAAATCTTTAGATATTTGGATCATGTTAAAATAAGGTCCGGGTTTAAATAGTAAACTACTAGGGAACTATAAAAACATTAAATAAAGGCTGTTACAGAAGATGCTGAAAATGCTGTCCGTTTACTTCGATGCAACAAGCCATTCGATCTTTAGAACTTTGCAAAACATTTTGCAACATTCCTGACTGTTCAATTATTCTTATCTCTAAGGTAATTCTGTATTTTAATTCCTAAATATTGTCAGATTTTGTCTTATAAACAGTGTTTTTTAAGTGACCCCACAGGAAATAGTCTAGAGGATCCATAGCTGGTAAGCGCGGGGTTCATTCGATAAAACCACGCCTTTCAATCCATCTTCTAGGAAACACATTATTTAGGTATTCCCTTACTTCACGCATATAGTGAGGTGGAGCTCCATCCTGTAGCAACCAAATAATTGTGGTTGAGGTATTGTTATTGTCTGAATGTTTTAAATAATAAAATTTCTAAATTAAAAGACAATTAAAAATATTTACTTGGATTTGGAAATAACCGAACCAACTATGGTATAACACTATTTTCTAATAAATTTAAGTAATTCACACCATTTAATCATACTTAAATAAAGAAGGGTCCAATTATTTTATGCATTTACGCACGACCTGGGTATGGTTCTCCCCTTCCCTGACAGTGACTCCAGGCAATACCCGACTACTAACTAAAACCCCTGCGGTTTGCCTCTCCGGTACTGGAATGACCAAATTTGTTATTTCATCAGACCGGCGGCATGTCTTTCTACCTACTTTTCCACCCATTACTACAGTTATCTTTGCCTTTCTCCGCAAAGCTACAGAACTGTTTTGTCGGCTTTACCCGTTTCCTGAATCCATCGCTCCTGCCATACGCTTAGGCTTTCCTCTCGCGCACTTTTCCTTGCCTTTTCGACTTTATACAGCGGCCTCAAAGACCCTCTTTCTTTCAAGCACTAACAGGTCAATCGTGACCACCCCAGTGATAACCTGAAGGGCCTCGCTGGACGTCGTTCTATATGCTAACGCAACCCTCAGGAGCCCTTGTCTTTGGGCACTCACTGATTTCACCTTATATGTATTAATCATCAACACCGGGTTCCATTCTGGCGCCCCATACAACAGTATGGAGTGTAACACCTCATTGATGACTTTTCTTTTTTCTTCACTGACTTGCCGTCTACTGCTCGTGCACATGCGTATTCGGCATGTTTGGTGAACACACATCTCTTATAAAATTGCACTCCCAAGTATTTTACTACGTCCTTGGGGTGCACCTCTACTCCTATACCTCCAAAGCCGAACATAATGTTCGCTCTGTCTCGTCTCCCTTTCACAATGACAACTTTTGTTTTACGAGGAGCCAGCGAAAGCTTGAGCTTCCTCATTGCCAGATCTATCCTACTCATGCAATCGTTAGCTTTGATCATGAGATCCATATTATCGCTAGCATTAACCACCAGCACCAGACCATCAGTGTAAGCGAGGGCTTTGGTCCCTTCCGGCAGTCTTTCCCTCAAAGCCTTTTACAGTGTCGGACCCCTTTGGGATCCCTGCACCCATCCCTGACTTTCCCTTTTTCCCCCAAGTTAGCCACTTGTCACAAAAATAATCGACTACAAACCTAACTTAACCTAACCTGGTAGGCATTGGATCGTAGTTCGTACTACTACTACTCAATCTTCCATATTCCTTTCGTTAGAAACTACCTAATATTTTGTGCCCCTAGCATCTTTGACTATCAGGAAAAGTAAAGATTTTAACATCCGTATATTACCTAATTGATCCTCTTTCAAATTATAAATAAATAATAATAAATAATAAATCACACATTTTAAATTCCTGTTATCATTTAATATTTTTTTTTAGTTAATAATGTCGGCAAAAATTACGATTACCCAATGTATTTTTCCGAATTGCCGGAAAAAGATGTCTCCGATATAATTAACATCAACGTTGGTGCTGTAACTTTTATGTGTCACGCTTTTATTGACGACATGAGAAAAAGAGGAAAAGGAGCAATAGTGAACATATCATCAGGATCCGAATTGCTACCTATGCCTTTGATGGCTGTTTATGGTGCGACCAAGGTACTTAAGAATATATTTTATATGATTTGATACCAAACTAACAAAATGGCGTTAATTGTTTAAAATAAAATATTTACTTTTGTACGAGTTTTAGGCATACATCAGGAGTTTTACAGCCGCACTTCGACATGAAAATAAAAATTCCGGAATCACCATCCAGCATATTGCGCCTTTCTTTGTCGAAACAAAAATGAACGCATTTAGCAATAAGTTAAGAAAGAGTATAGTAGTCCCAAATGCCGAAGCATATGCTAAATATGCTGTCATGACGTTAGGGATAGTGAATGAATCCTCTGGATATTGGACTCATGGAATACAGGTAGTTAATCACATAAGTATTTTTTTACCACATGATTAGTTGGGACAATACAGACTTCTCTGTACGCTATTATGCTGGGCAGTCTGTAATCATAAAATCCAACAAATCCTAGTTTTCCTGTGAAAGCGAAGAATGTTGTGGGGTGCTGTTTTCTTCATCAATGAGAGCTTTTTTGACCCACTAATCAGTAGCCTACATAATTATCCTCTTATCATAGACTTCAATGCCCTATTCTATTTTACTAGTTTTTCCAAATATTGAAAAAATATCGCTTAATGGTTCAAAAATCCTCATTATCATATTACTAAACAGTAATTATGCGCCAAGGTGGAAAAGTGAATTATTATCGAGGTCTATAATGGATCCTAAAGATTAATAACGTGGTTCATATAGTAACTTTTTACTACCTGCATTTTATTTTTTGGAACTAATAAAAATATTAATATGAAAGTTTTTAAAAATCATATTATCCATGCTTCTGTCAAATTTTAAACGCAATATTTTTTCATTTTATATATTTTCTGGCTGAGATGGGAAACTCTTATTTGATGGGTCTATATCCAGAACCCAACTGTGTATAATTCATCCCCGAGGGGATGCCTACCAAGTAAACCCACCTCAAAACTCACCGTTACAACTGTCTCGGAATCAGTACCCTAGCATAGCAGCCCCTCACACACTCTTCCATAACAGTCATACCACTTACGTCATCAAGAATGTTCCCTTCCCAGATCATACCCTCCACTGCTTTGCTTACCTTCACCCATCCTTTCTCCCCAACTAATGTTCTCGCACATTCCAGTCTCTCTCTTTCCAATATTATGTGAATACCTCACCCTTGGCCCATGTCCACTGAGTACCTTCGTCAAAATTCACCTCTCCACTTCCGGTCCATCCACTCACTCCTAATCCTTATTGTCATTTTGGACGCACCCTCATCCCCCTCCCACCTTCTTACCATTTCCTCCTTCATCCATTCCTGAACTTCTTCTTTTGTCGTCCATCCTCAACAGAATCCCTCTCTGCACCTTTCACCCCACACTTCGGCTCCGTACAGCATACTCTGCTCAATCTTTTTACTGATAACTCTCCTCTTTCATTCTCGCAGCCCTTTCACATTACACATCAGTCTCCCCAGCAATGCTGCCCGGACTTTCGCCTTTTGTGCTGCCTTCACCATATGGTGCTTGAAGAACAGTTGGCTATCCAACCACACACCTAGGTATTTCACCGACTCCTCCATACGAATTTTCTTACCCTTTACCACCACTTTACCCTCCATTGTCTTGCTTCGTCTCTTCACTAGCAATCCAACCGTTTTATTTTCCGCTACTTTCAATCCGCATCGCTCTATTTTCCCCACAATCTTCCTACACAGCCTCTCCGCCTTTCCTTCTATTTCCGCCTCTTCCTTTGCCGTACTCACCAAACATACATCATCTGCATACACCGTAATCTCATATACCTCTTCACATACTATCCCACAAACCTCTTCAAACACACACTTCCAGAGCATCCAATCAAGTAGGCTCAGTATATTTCCACCTATTTATGTCCCTACATGTAGATTTACACATGTACTATCGGCTTCAGAATAGCATATACATTTTCAAACTCAAATCGCTTACAATGAATTAATTTTAAGGATGGCCTATTTATTGTGTACAACCAATCACGGTTTAAATAATATCAGTTAAACAGTTGTCCACGCCCACATCTTTAATGTTTGCAGCATAAGGTATTTTATTGACAAATTTCCTGTCCCTTGTAAATAAACTTAATCCCCAAAAGACATTTAATGTAGGCGTTTTAAAAATTGCCATTCCTATGTTGTTTAAGAAGGGCGTTTTTATAACTTCGGTAGGTAAACGAAATTCACATTTAACATGTATATGCTATTCTAGAGCCGACTGTACATTGTTAAAGACTAATGGCATTCAAGTAAAATTAATGCTTGAAAAATTATGGATGGGTCGTCCAAGTTCT
The DNA here is from genome assembly GCA_035357415.1 of Ophraella communa. Lineage (NCBI taxonomy): Eukaryota > Metazoa > Arthropoda > Insecta > Coleoptera > Chrysomelidae > Ophraella > Ophraella communa. The sequence goes on from CM068982.1 coordinate 21,858,216, forward strand.
GGTGCAGATTCACCTTTGGTTTCTCTCCATAGACCCATGAGATTTGATTTATTCGTCTCGCACTCCTTTCTGGGAAAAAGGGGGGTATTTAGGTTTTATTGCATCTGCCATTTCACTTACCTTCTGTATGAACCAGCCATCGATTTCCTTTCGAAATTTGAAGTGAAAGAAGATCTATTAAAACCTCGATAATAGCGTGGGACTGGTAGACATAGCTTCCGTTATAATTAAGCATGCCTGCCCTGTCGTTGAAACTTATTCCGTTTCTTCCTGGTAGTATTCTTCTGACATTTAGTATATTATACATAACCATAGGTCGTATTACTGTCAGATACAGCCAATACATTTATTCGTAGGTTCGTTCCAATAAGAGTCCGAAACTATCAGAGATTGTTATGAGCATGCGTATATGCATTTTAGCGTTCCAACACAATCTGGTGACTGATAGTAAGCTGTTCCAACGTTACATGCAAACGGTTTGAAAACTGTCATAAGAGTTTGTGAATTTGTTAGGAACTATAAATCAGACGCAAACGCAAAGGAGATTTGATCATTCGAAATCACGTGTTTGTCCATTTAATTCAACTTTTAACCTTTTTCGCATATTGTATATTTATATCGTGAGGAGATCTATTTAATATAAATATGAGTTACAGTGGCACGGATGAAAATATTAGCAACAGCGATTTATTAGACGAAAGTATTGGTGCATTCCACAGTGAAGACGAATCCAGCGATTATCTCGAGGAAATAATTGAGGAAATTGTTGTTCGCCCTAAAAATTCGGAATGGGAAAATATTTTCCACTTGTTGCACTGTCAGGTGTTAAATGTCAAACTAGTACTACAGTGTTCCAACAGAACAGTTGTGGACTAGTTTCAAATTTCATGAAAGCGCGCATGCGTAGAAACAAATTTGAAAACTATTAAGGATAATAAAAAACTCTTCGTTTTAACAAAGACTCAATGACAGCCGTTTCGCTAGTCAGATTGACATATTAAAGTTACTATTTATTTTTGTAGCTAGGTACCTGATGTTTATTAGGTAGTTATAAGGCTAGACCAAGTATGGAAGTAATAAGACATAACAAAAATAAATAGTAACTTCAATATGTCAATCTGACGATGGTAGTTGTCTAGCGAAACGGCTGTCATTGAGTCTTTTAAAAAAGCAGTTTTTAAGTAAATATTGGAAGTTTTGTTAAAACGAAGAGTTTTTTATTATCCTTAATAAGATGGACTTCCAAAAAGTAAGGGTTAGTACAATCAATTTAAATTTGAAAACAATCCGAAACGCATTCATGATTGTCTGTTGGAACGAACCTTGTGTTTCATTACTCGTGACTTACCGTAGAATAAAGTGGAATAAGTGTCGTCAACAAATTTGTATTTATCTAATAAATGCATACTTTATCATTGCTTGTAATAGTAATTATGCACCAAGTAAGAAAAGTGAGTTATTATTGTCGAGGTCCAATAAAAACAGAAGCGAAGCTAATGGATCCGAGCCATTAATACACTTATCGACCGTGGCTCGTGTAGTATATTTTCACTACTAGAATTTTGTTTTTTAACAATAGTAGTTTTTAAAAGATTTTAAAATGTTGTTGATAATCAAACAATCCATGCTTGTCAATAAAGTGAAAAGCACAAATAACACATCAGCACAGAATACTAAAACCATAATATGTAATTCTGTGTCATCAGTTTAACCACAGAATACTAAAATTTGTATTTCTGTTGATTAACCACAGAAGTTGTTCTGTCAAAAGATGAACTGAAGTTATGAAATGTACTATATAAATATTATCAAGTAGGCTCTGTTTTTTACCACCTGTGGTTAATAATGAAAAAATTTACTACTTCAAAAAAGTATCTAAAGATAGATTCTATAACCAGTAGTGAAAAAACAATATTGTTATATAAGAATTTGTACGAAAATAACGATTTTATATATGTTGAACAACTATATCCAGATCTAAAGTTTCTATGTATTTTTGTTCAATATTGAGAATTATGGGGGTGCAAATATTTCAGTGTAATATCCTGCAAATATTTACTTTAAAATGGCAATGATAATTTTTAAGATAGTCACAAGCAAAAGAAAATTCAAAAGTCAATGTTACAGTTTTTTTTCTGGTTTTCTCATCAGTCATATTCTGGTTTATTAAACAGTTAGGTACCCAAGAAACTTGTATGCAGGTTTTTAATTATTTTAAGCCACAAAATTTTTTATTCAATAATGATCTATTTTACCGATGAAGTTTTACTACTAAAAATTATAACCTTAATATGTTTTATATTTCAGACATTTTTTACTAAAATGGTTCCAACTTGGGTAAGAATCTATGTAATGGGTTTTTTAAACCACAATTTTAGAAAAGATTATTTACAAGGAAGGAGATTGTTTAAATAAAACCTTATCCAAAAACTATGAATTGTTTAATTTAGTTACCTAATACATATGTATTAAAATAAACGTTAAATGTTTGTGAGTAAATAATATATTGTATTGTATACAAATTATGTAAAAAAATATGTTTTAAATAATTATTTATAAAATAAATAATCACTTTATGAGAGAATTTTTAAGCATCTAGTCATTTTTCTTTTCTATAGTTTTAAATATATTTTTAAATTTACATTGTTATTTACACAACTACCTTTTAGTAGGTAAGGTATTTATATCAATTGTATAAATAAATAAATACACTGGGCTAGCTATCAACCAACACTGTATGGAATTTATCCATATTAAAACATTATAAAATAATTTAAAATACAATTTTGTTTATGCTTTCTTTAATCATTCTACTTTCTACATTCTATTATGCAGTTATTATTATTGTTTTTTTATTGGTTTGTTTCAAAATATATTATCACTTTTGAAAAAAATTTATTCTTTATTTATTTTGACATCTATAAGTCAGTATTTGTACTATATACGAACTAACCATTTTCAAAAAATAGATTGCTACTTTATCAATAGATAATAATAACCTTTTATTGTATGGGTTGATCGTTTCAACAACAGATCGCGCTAGTATTATGCTTGTGCAGAAATTTATACTTTCAAAAGGATTTATAGTAATTTAAATATTTTTTCGTCGTAAGTAATTGCTATGGTAGTATTTTACTAATAAGTACTTATTCTATAGAATCTACCTATAGGTAGGTACCTATAATACATTTTTTGATCCGTAATTTTGGGAAAGATTTAAAGGAAGGAAATTGTATAAGTTTATTAAAATAAACGTTAAATGTTTTTGAGAAAACGTATTGTGCTGTATGCTTATATGACATAACATCTAAAACATTTTAGCACGAGGTATGTTTCGTTTGAAGTTTATATTTTATTAGTCCAGGAGTTGTATTTGATATAAAATTAAAGCATTTATTTATTATTTGTAATAGCTTGCTGCCTACGAATTTAAATATTTAGCAAATTTACAGTGAAAAAAAATACTGATTGACAGTAGCAAATGAACGAAGGAAGTCAAACGAGCAGAGCGTTTTGTTTATTTTGATGACGGGCACTCTTATATTTATACTGGACAAGCCATATCTACCTAGGTACCTAGTTTTGTATAATACTATTTTGTGTATACATTGTTTAATTATACTACTAATTTTATTTATTTTTATAATAAAAGTATATTGTTCTTGTTTTGTTATCCAAAAATTAACCTATTCAGTTGTTACTATTGTTGCACTTATTTTATTGGTATGAAAATCATTTAAGTTATATTTTGACACCTAGAAGTTAGTATTTGTACTAGATATGAAATAAACATTCCAGGATAATAGTTTCCTACTAGGTATATTATAAGTGAATACAGTTGCTTATTGAGTTGAACTTTTAAACAACAGAGATCGCTAGTAATCTGTAAAATACTCTACAAAGTGTTTATACTGATTTAAATTTTTTTTGTGGTATATACCTAATGAAATCATTGGTAATATTTTATTAATAGGTGTAAATTAACTTTACCCCCTCCTATTCTGGGCCAATTAGTAAGAAAACTGTAGAGATGCATAGATTTTGGAGCAAGGTAAGGATATATTATTAAAATTAAAACCTTCCAGTAAAAAGACTTATATTTGTAAAACAAATTGCAATGTATTATTTTATTATTACTTTATATTAGTAAGTAAGTAATAATATTGACAAATAGTTATTAGTTTTGTGGCATTTTGACAATCTCGATCTTGTTTTGGAGTATGTTTTTTCTTGTGGTATTCTTTTCTGTTCTGCTTGATGGTCAACACTGTTTAAAGAGATTTAAGAGACTCTGGTGCAACTATAAGACACTGACTGCAAATATTATTTGGAGATAATGAAGTGAGTCAATCAAAATGTCACAGTCACCCCATAGACCTGTAAAAGTTACTTCAGGCAACGGAAGGATTTTTTTTGGATTTTTTTTATACATAGTTTTTATTCTGTTGCATTTCATTATAAGGTGGTAAAGGTTGTACTGAATAAAAAACTGACCGCATTGATCGCTGATAAATTGAAGAATTTATTTATTGGTAAAACTGACAATCCATTTTCCCACAATAACACGTTAAATATATTTTTTTCTCTTAACCTAGTGGTGATATTCAAATGTCAAATAAGACACTTGATTTTTAGGATTTTGGAGTTCATTTAAAATAAATAAATACTTTTCAAAAATAATGCTCAAATATAAAAATTTAACAATAACTAAAAACTAGTTACAAAGTCAGTTATTAAATGTACTAGAGTGAAAAAAAAAATAATTATAAAAAATTCTTGATCTAAGATCTAAAAACATTTTAAGCAGCTAATTCTGTTTATAAGCCATTACATGAAATAAAGAAGCAAAGGGCTACTCTACAGCATTTTAAAAGGGAATTTACTTATTTAGTAATTATGCTATAACTACGATTAGTGTTTGTTTTTAGATCTTCTATCACAGATTTAGATAAAATAAGTGAGAAGTATACTTAAGACTTTTATTTATTTTACTAAAGACATATTTATTTTTTTAAATAAAATTGTTAAACAATTAAAATAAATTAAAAATAATAAACAGCTGAAAGTTTGAACTAAATTGTCACTTTTTATTTGCAAATTAGATTTTAAATTACAGTTACAGCTGTTTCACTGCAACGAGCATCGTCAGATTGACATATTTATGTTACATTTTGTTTTTTCAAGGTAACTACCTGATGCCCACATAACACTAATGGTACATTCACATTCTAAGAATATGCCCATGAATTACGTTTTCGAACATTCTGAAAGGTATATGCCAAACAACTCCATTTCACGTTCCTTTTCTTGTAAATTTGTATGTTCTTTATGGTACATTCTTAACATGTTCGTATCATGTAATTTTTAAATACCCAACAATCATTCCATTGAAAGTGATATAATGATATGATAAGAATATGTTGTACAAACGATGAAAGGAATATTCTTTTGGGGACGTGAATATAATGTGCGATGATCATTTCTTTTCTTTGAGCAAGTTACAAGATTACTTTTGATATTTGAAGAATACAACTTGGTTATCGAAACTCGCGATAGACAGTAAAAAAGTGTATGTTCGTGCAGTAGTAGTCTAAACTGTCTACAGTAAAAATATATGGTAAAACTGAGAATATGCTATTTACGTACTACCAGAACATTTTTATCACCTGAATATAATATCCTTATCATGCACTGAGTAGTATCAAGACATATTCTAAGAACGTTCTTCTTTGGACTAAAATAGAATATTACCATCTAATGCTGAGAATTTGATCTTTACATACTTCAGAACATTCTTTGCATATACATACCAAGTAATTTGGTACGGCCTTTTGAGGTGACTATCACATTCTGATCATGTACTGAACGGTATTTACGCATGTTATACAACATCTTTGTTCCAAAAAGAATGTTCTTATTATGTGCAAAGAATGTAAAATTGTTGTCTGGGTGTTGATTAAGTAATAAGACATAACAATATTAAAGCCTAGATGTTATTAGCCCTAAGGGATTATCTTGGATGTATTCTCTATGATCAGTATAACTGATGGAAAAACCAGGAAAAAGTTGAAAAAGTTATATTATTCTAATCTTTACAACAACTTAATATATTTAACTAATCTATTAATCTATTAAACTGTTTACTTTGATTAAGTTTTTATTTTATACATACTTAAGACGTAATTGTAACAAAAATTTATTAAGTTATTGTAAAGATCAGCATGATATAGTTTTTTCCTGGTTTTTTTTTATCATGGCATAGTTACACTGATCTTAGAAGGAAATATATCCAAGATAATCCCTTAGGGATAACAACTCTGTTATCTGTAGGTTTTAATATTGTTATGTCTTTTTACTTCCTTGCTTGGTCTAGCCTTAATTTATTTTTAATAATTGCGAACCAGGAAGGCAAGGTGATGAAGGGGGTGAAGAATCTTTTGAAAGGTCCATTTCGAGGTGATTCCGGCTGAACGGTAAAGGGATGCTTATGAGCCGAACTCCTTATGGGCCTTTCTGAAGTTTTAAGAGAGGAGATCAAGGATAAAAGTTCTTTGGAGCAGAAGCCGTGAAGATAGCAATAGAAGAGACAGAGGTCCTAAGGCTCTGCGTTGGGATAGTGGAGGCAGCCTGGAGGTAATATAGGGGTTATTTACAAGACAAAAGAATTTTTCTGGACAGAATACAGGATTTTGAGGATTGTGGGAGAAGCAGCTACCCAAATATGGGTACAATAATCGAGGTTTGGACGAACTTGAGAGACGTAAAGGGTGTAGAGATTCATGGGAGATTCATAGTTCGCGATCGAAAGAGATACCTACGACTTCAAATGAGGCGCTGTGCAGTAACGTGATTCCGTCCAAGATGGTGCAAAGTAGCGTCTTCGAAGCGTTGAATTGCACAAGATTCCAAAATCAACTACTTAATCAACACCAGATAGATACTTTAAGAAAACAAAATGTAACTTCAATATGTCAATCTGACGATGCTAGTTTTTAGCGCCAAACAGCTGTCATTGCATTTAAAAATCTATTTCTTAAATAAAAGGTGGAAGCTTAGTTTAAACGTTTAGTTATTTATTATTAGTAAGATGGACTTCCATGGTGTAAGGGATATTACAATAAATTTAAAATAAACTAAACAAAAATGTAGTACTAAAGCCACTACCTACAGAAACCAGAAAAGTATTTTTTAATAGGTTGGGTAATTTTTATTAGTTATTTATGTTTCCTTGTCATTTTTTAATACTCAATTGATCAATAAAGAAATTAACATATGCATTTCTCTATAATCCCAAAAATTACTCTTATTTATTGCATAATGAGGCAATACACATTTTGATGAACATGTAGTTATACATCTATTTTACACATATTATTAAATGTCTTTACGAATTGAGGCAAGGTTAAGGAAAATTGGATCTAGAAAAATAAACAAAAATATTAAGTTCCACAGTAATTGGGTTCTAGTTTAAACTCCATCTTCACTACGTCGCCTGCGTCCTGGACCGCCCGCGAAATTTGCAGCAGCTAGTCCCATCAGATGTTTGGCGGCCTGTGAACCTGAGAAACCGCGTCCCAAGCCCAAGTCTAGACCTCGTTTGGAACTGAAACACATCAAAAACTATTAACATAATTGAAATATATAATACAAATTATAATAAATATGACATTTCTTTCAATATTAATAATAATAAAGTTTATTCAGTATTTTACATTACAGCACCGAAAACCGTTTACACTACCACTACACCAACACACACAGCAGTTTACCTAAAGAAGATAACTTGGTTATCGAAACGCGCGTCAGGCATATAAAAGTGTGTGCTGGTGTAGTGGTAGTGTAAACGGTTTTCGGTATCAGTTTCGCCAACGGTTCCAGATTCAACATTTTAGTTTTACAATACAGGTATAAATACAATTTATAAAAAAATAATAACATATGCATTATTCCTATTAATGTTACAATATTAAATATAGGTATACAAAGTAATAATTGTTAAAAAATACATAAATAAGCCAAGAATCACTGAAGCGCCAAAGACGCTTCTGCATGATATTTTCACAAAATTAAAAATATATTAAAAAAATACCACGAAATATGAAATTCGAATAAAACCATTTAACTAAAACGATGAAAAAAATACATACTTAGAATTTCAACTATATAATATATTTATTGGGAAGTAGTCACAATAGGGTAAATCGACATAATCGGAAGATAGTTACTCTATAATTGAAAGTGGCAGGATTAGATTCACAACATTAACTACAAAATGTAACGTTAACTTTTCATATAATTAAAAATACGTTACTTTGGTACTTTGTTGTGTTTCGTGGGCGCAGGTGAACAAATTTATTTTTTTAAGGATTAAAAATATCAATATAAAAAATTCGTTTCTGAATAACAAATAATTAAAAAATACGATATTTATTATACCTACTAAAAATATTACCTAATTATAATAAAAATATTACGGTGGCTAAATATATTATATTCCACAAAGAAAATATGTTTTTAAATTTTATACAATTTCAGTATATTTATATTTAGTTTTATACATATGAAAATGAAAATACATACAATAACATTTATTATAATTTTCCACAAAAAATCTCAAGAATAATTAGCTCTTCAATCGTCTAAAATTGAGATAAAGTCAAATGGTCAATGAATTTTTTATTTAAGACTTTAATATGACTTGTAGGTACTTTGCTAATTATTTAAAACCTAAATAAATAAATATCATTAATTTTTTAAAGAGTATTGGACGTAAATTACCACCTAAATCCATGGTGTAATGAAAAATGCGGTACAAAGTAAAGTACACCCTACAATAAAGCTTATAGTTTTTTATTTTGAGAATTTGGCGCAAGAAAAAAAATTTCCATGTTGTCAATAACCTACGATGATAACTAACTAATCTAGTATCTATAGAAATACACTTTGTGCACCTGTTTTCAATATACCTGAAGAAGTGGGATAAGCTGACTATCAGCGATTGGCTATACCTAATCTAACCAAACCTGTCAACCCCAGACTTTGTGGAATCAATTGAAATTAAAATGTATCCAATAGGATACAATAAATCAAGTACATTACGCCACATTATTGTGACGTCACTGTCACCATTGCTTGACATCAGTGTTGCCAGTCCTAAATATCGAACTTAAAAATATGAGAATGTTCTTTTTTTATAGGATATATTATTGTTCAAGTTGAGTAAATAAGGTTGTATTAATTTGAGATGATAACCAGCTCTTAAATGTCAAAGGAGAATTCTTCTATTGAGCATGCGCTCAGTATTATATAAATTTATCCTTTTAAAGACCACAAAAAAATAATATCTACATGTACCGGATTAAACTTGTGCCAGTATTAACATAAATTTGTTGTTTTCGTGAATGTTAAAAGAAATAATCTCAAAACTACACACATGCCAATAGCAGGATTCACCCTTGGTATTTAGAGCTTTGGAAGCTCTTAAATTTTAAACTAGTACTTTTTATGAAAATCTAGTACTTTTTTCGATGATTTTCTGGCACATTTTGAGTTTCTGCGCTGGCAATATTGCTTGACATAAGTCATAGCATTATATCCAAACAAACTGTGGCCTTATGGTAGTTAGTTTGCATTGAACTTTTTGTATTGTGGATTTTATTGTTTTTTATGGAGTTTTTGACATTATAGTGCTATATAAACATATTATTATCATTAAGAAATAGTTTGAGTTATATTTAAAGAATTTTTATTTTGTTCTAAGGTAAGAAAAAATTAAAATTATGTTACTTAACCTCAAGAGCAAACTTTTTTATATAAAACAAAATAAAACTTCTTTAAACCTAACCTAACCATAGCTATATTAAAAGCCATAGAATATACAATTCAAAACAATATTGAAAAATCTTTAATTTTCACTGATTCACTTTCCGTCCTTAATAGCTTAAAATCTCACTTAGAAATCAATTCAAAGTATATTAATCCATATATAACAAAAATTAAAACAAATCTGGCAGAACTCAATGAAAATCAACGAATAATATTTGTTTGGGTCAAAGCCCACACTGGAATTGAATACAATGAAGAAGTGGATAAATTGGCAAAACAGGGCATACTGACCGGCAAAAAAACTACCTGCTGGCCAACATTGGACGAAAGAATTAATCTAACCTGGACTAAAATGCACACAAACTGGAGCAAACGATATAAGGAATATTGTATTTCAAAACCTACCCGTTACACACAACTAGTACCAAAAATCGAAAGACGATACTGGTTTGGAGACTATCAGTGCCCAAGGAAATATATAACAACCATCAGTCGTATGAAGTTTGGTCATGCTAGCTATCCTGCACACTTACACAAAATCAATATATTAGACAGCAATCTTTGTATCACTTGCAATGTCACGTCCGACTTAGACCACATATTTTTCAATTGCATTTTATACAAAAACCAATCAGACAAATTGATACAAAAACTATTAAACTTAAAAGTTGAAACACCTTTCAATATTATGTATTTGCTATCTACTAATAAAAAAAATATATTCGACTGCCTTATGAGTTTTGTTTTTGAGACAAATATTAAATTGTAGTAACGGAAAAATGTTGCATCCCTAAATGCCTATCCTACTGTATTATATATCCTACTTTCCGTGGTCTACCTTGTATTTGTTGTTTAAAAAAAAATGCCCTGACAGACCCCTGGGCGAGAAGAGAGTGACCCTTGTGACCTAATCCTTTGTTGTAGATTTTGGTTTTGATAGATTGTAGTTTTGTTAGATTTTTAGGTAGGAAAAATAGGTTATTTATATAGGTTAATTAAATATTGTCCAAACATTTTACCACATAGCGTCTGGCTGCATGGGCTATGCCTTAAAGCCAAAAAAAATTACGTCTCGAAATATTCCTTAACGATAATAATGTGTCTATTTAGCACTATAATAACTCATAAACATGAAAATACATAATATAAAAATCTTCAATGCAAATTAACTACAATAAGTCAAAAGTTTGTTTGGATATAATGGCGACAGTGACGTTTCTAATAATGTGGCGTATTAAAGAAAGGAATTTCATAAAAAGGCTAAGGTACATTTTACTTGGGGGAAACTACTTCTAAACTATAATGACTAAGTGATGCAGATCTAAATTTATTTTTAAAATATGTAGGAAAACATTCTACGAAAATGATTTTAGGTTGTGCTTGTGTGGCCAATCCATACTTTTTTGAAAGGTAATTTCGTATCTTTTTTTGGATTTTCGTGGTAGGTAATTGTGTGTAGCAGCTTGAGCTTTTTTTAATATCTCCGGCGGAATACTCATAATGTTATCATTTTCACTACTAGAAAACATTTTTGTAGGTGAAGTTGAGAAAATGTTCATTCGCATACAAAATTTGAAAGTGTCAATGACATGACAGTTTAATTTCATAACATACGTACTATGAGAAAATGAAACTTATTTTTGAGAAATTGTATAATGTATTGCCGACAGGGGCATTACTCTTTTAATTTAAATGGAATGTCTCTAATATTAATAGTTTTTTAACGTTTTTCTATTTACTAAAAGTGTGTAAATCGACCAAATAAAGTACTTAGTTCAACACATTTTTTGAATACCTTGATTGAGGGTAAATGCTTTCTACAGTTGATCCGTTCACGAAGAGGTCCAACAAAACATTAAAATTTTTAATTTAACTTTTGTATGATAATTCTCTCATTATTTTGGATTTTGTAGAAAAAATTGTATGTTACATTATTTAAATAAATTATTTCCTTTTTAAATCATATTTTGTTTTTGTTTTTATATATTTCTATTTTAAATAAAAGTATTCCAACTATATCCAATGAAAAAAGGCTCTGACGTTAACAAAATATTAAGATATTTGAAAAAATAACTGTTATCCTTATCAATAGTGGAGCACTGTATTAAACTTCAAATATTTATTTAGTCCATTGTATATTCGGTAAGAAACTTTTTTTAAATTATATCTGCTTACGTTTTATTTTATTTTGAAGATTTTTCTCGAGATCGTGGTAATATATAGTTCAATGCTTCTCAGTATTATTATATCAAAAGTCGTATTCTAACCTTGTTTAGTGAGGTGCATCTCCGCATTATGATTTCTTACTCTTTGTTTAATCATATAAAATGGAAGTTCTAGACGCTCTTCCTACATTCAGCAGTTTCCCCTGCCTTGGTATTTCCGCCCGAGGGGTTTGTAATTTCCCCTATATTAACTTTTATTAACAAAATATGGAATAAGGTCTGTTAAATAAAAAATTAATATTAATAAATATTTATATCACTTAATTATACAAAATGCAAACATTTTATTTCAAATCAATAAATAAATTACGTATTTTTGATATGCGTATTTCTTTTCGAAGTCCTATCTACCGATGGTCTTGAATAGGCGTAGTCTGTTTTCTACCATGCCAGGTTGTGCTCTATCGGTACCAAAATCCGCTGCTATTCTTTTTCTTTCTTGATCAAAGTCCGTTCTCATTGGTGTGTTCGATCGTTTCGCTTCAATGCTATAAGTTATAGACAATACGTAAATAATAAAATCGACTTGACTATTCTACAAAAATGTATCTACATTAAACGAGATACAAATGTTATTACAAACCATTATATATACACTTTATACACTTCTAACAACACAATACACCTATAAAAATTTTATTTTTAAACATAACGTGCTATTTACACCCACTTCAATTGGGCTAACCTTTAAAATCATTCTTAAGCAATATAAAATAAGAATAAATAATATACTGACATAAAAATCAGAACACCAAGTTTAAATGATTTTATTTTAATAAAATTTGGTGAATTTATTTATTTTGCTGAAAGAAAGAATTGATAAAATTTTCAGCCTTATCAGTTAAAGATTCCGGTTTTTATACTGTTTCTTTTTTTGATATCCACTAACAATCCAAAAATGAATATTGTAGCCGTAGTAAAGATCCAAATTTTGCGGATTTTGGTTCTTAACATTCTTTATGATTGGTTACGATAGGGTACGTACACCTGTACGATTTCGTCAACTTAGTGAGTTTGATAGGGGTCGTATAGTGGGACTTCGGGAAGCTGGATTTTCTTTTTGGGAAATTGCAGTTAGAGTGCAAAGAAGTGTAGACACCTTGGTTAGGTGTTGTCAGGCATGGCTTCGAGAAGGCCGTACGCAATGAGCAAGAACAACAGACCGTGAAGATCGCCGCCTTAGATTATTGGCCTTAGGGGACCGTTTCTCCACTACCAGGTCCATTGCAAATAAATGGTTTGCAGATCACGGAAGACCTATTGGCATGCGAAGTGTTTACCGACGAATAAGACGTTTTGTCCTGTTTTCATACCGACCACACTGGGGTCCTCCCTTTAACTCCAGAACACCGACGTAATCGCCTTGAGTGGTGCAGAGAACGGTCACTCTGGGATCAGTATTGTCTGTACTGACGAGTCTCGATTTTGCTTAGACATGCACGATGGTTGAGCGAGGGTTAGAAGACTACGTGGTGAAAGGAGAAATCCACGGTTTTTTGTTGAAAGGCTTGTTCGTCAAACTGTTGGAGTTATGGTTTGGAGTGCTATAGCTTATGGTTCGAATTCATCTTCAATCTTCATCAGAGGTAACATGAACGCGCATAGTTTTATCCAAGAAGTTTTAGAACTTCATCTTTTACCCAACTTGACATCCTGGCAAATCCAACTTTCCAAAAAGATAATGCCCGACCACATGTCGCAACAGTCACAAAAGACTTCTTTGAACATATGTATGTCACATTGTTACCTTGGCCACCAAGATCTCCCGACTTATCCCCAATTGATCACGTGTGGGATATGATGGGTAGGAGATTGATCAATTTGCAACGTCCTCCTCAGACTCTAGAAGAACATCGAGAGGAGTTGGTGGTTGCCTGGAATGAGATACCACAGGTGGATATTTACCACCTGATCAGAAGCATGTCTCAGCTCGTTGGAGAATGCGTAACACATCGGGGTGCATCCACAAATTACTAAATGTAAAAGGGCTTTAAAGCAATGCAATAATTTTGAATTTTTTATAATTTACTTATTATGCTTCAGTATGTACTTATACAAAATTTTATAAAAATAAAATTATTTAAACTGGGTGTTCGTATTTTTATGTCACTTAGGATACATGATATTATAAGTCATACGGTAATAAACAAATACATCTTTTATAGTATTAATTTGAAAAACATATATTATTTCCTATGGGAATTTCCGAAATGGTAATGTTTTATTTATAAGAGTATCATACCAGTTGAAATAAGCAGGTTATCATATGTACAGAAGTGCTGTTTAAAATATGTCTTTTTTATATACAGTAGGAACCAACCATAAAATACCTATTATTTGCAAAAGTACTTAATGTTCCCTGTAAAGGTGCGAATTCACTTGTGCACAATGATTGATACTAATAACAAGATGCTCCTTTGACAATCCGTCGCATACTGAGCATTGACTCTAACACATTAGAGTGACTGAGAACTATAGGAGAAATTGTACGCGCAACAAGGAATTTTAAAGGGAAATTGAAAAAGATTTTTCAATTTCAAATTCCAAGAGAAAAATTATAGTGAAATTGGAAAACATTGGATTAATACTATATTAAAACTACATTGCTGTTTATTGTAATATGAATAATAGCTTGAAATTGTAATCCAATACCAGTTATAAATTAGTTAGATTTAAAATTTTGTTGTTTTAAAAATTCAAATTTAAAAAATTATAAAATAATACACCAATTGGAGGTTTATGCTGTTCTTATTGATAAATTAAAATGTTAATACAATTTTTCTAATTTTGTAATTTTTGTATTGAATTAATTTAATTAATTATATTTAAACAAATATGCAACAGAAAATTTGTAATTTTTGGAGATATGTACTCTTTCAAACCCATGTCTAAAAGCAGCTTTGCAATATCATTACAGAATACCAGTCCTTCATTTTCATCAAAAAATTGTAATAGCTCACTTTCTCGCGTTCTGTACGATGTAATTGTTACTGTTGGTGCCAATAATTTTTTTGTCTTTTAATCTTGAGGCTAACAGATCTGATCCGTGTTTGATAAATTTAAATCACGTATTAAATCACTGAGCTCATTTTGAGAAAATAACTTTGGCGTAGATGTTTCACCCTCCCATTCACTTCCACTGGTTGACTGACTGGATTTTTGTGAATTTGGCAACACCATTGTTTCTGAGGGCATACGAATCACTTTTTAAACGTAAATAGGCCGAGGGAGATTTTCACTGTGTAAAACAGGACATTTTGTTAACTGTAAGTCTGGATATCTCCACGTTTGATTGCGATTAAAACCTTTGGCATAATCTGCTACTTAAAAATAACAATCATCGAAATGATTCTTAGGCTCCATCCAGATCATAGAAAAACCAAAGTTTAATCCAGAACGTTCTTCCACAACCATAAAAAAGAGCACTACTTTCATGAATATATTCGTGATCTAGGCACTCGAAACTATAAAAATTTGCAAAGATATCTCGGGCAACACAAAAAAAAAATTTGAAACATAAGGTGTGATATTACATTTTCAGTAACATTTTAGTGCTTCGAAATGTATTTCTAGCTAGACTACATATCTATATTACATAATGTGGTCGTTTTTTTTGGTTTCAAAGTTATATTTCCTTTTCATAACTATAAGCCCCATTTTTATTGAAATACCATTTTTTGAAAAACTAAATACAAATAACTATGTACAGATACATTCTTGAGAGAATAAATCTTAAATGGGATTTTATTACCCATATTTTAGTTAAATCACTTACCAAATTTTCGTTTTGGTGCAACCATAGGCTGAATATGAAGTAACCAATTTTTAATGTCTTTAATAATTTTTTTTATAAATTAATTAATTAACTGACACTATATATTTAAACCTTATTAAACACGTAAGACTGCAAGAATATCGAAAATCAGAATAAAACACATGCACATGCAATACTATTTTGCCCTTTATGAGCTGTTTCGACTCGTTGCATCTCACTCTTATGTTGGCTTTAATCGCTTTCTCTCTAAGCTCTATCTAGTGACTATTATATCATTGCTTGTGAAAAACACTCCGAACAAAGCAAACGAGCCACTCGAGCTGCATTTAATATTTTGGGCGGGTCATTCGGCTTGTTTGTTGTGTTTGTGAGACGGTTCCAGCTAGAAAAGGGACCTGGCATAGGAGTTGTTGGGCCGAGAGCCAAGCACTAAGCTTGGGCGCATTCCCAAATATCTTTCAAGCAGAAATCCGCGCCATCAAAAGCTGTGTGAAATTCAAACGTATTCAAACTACCGCAGATAAGAGATTATAATAATGTTGGATAGTCAAGCAGCCATCAAAGTGCGGAGCTCACATTAAATCAGTTCAACAGGAAAAGAAGGGAACACAACAGCAGATAATATGACGAAAAACGGAGCCGAAACCATCTTGTTGGATCAGCAGTAGGACAATCTTAGAAAAACTAAGAAAATAAATGTAGAAAGAAAAATCCAAGTACTGAAATTAGCTGGAAGGACTAAGACAGACTAAGATACTTCTGGGAAACTACCACCAGAAGAGATCTCTTAGCTGCTTCAACCTTAGCAAAAAAGGCTCCGGAGTTTAAAGGAAATATTAACCGGGCATTGCCGGTAAGAAGTCACATGAAATCTAGGGTTAGTACATGAAACAAAGTGTAGGTTATGTGAGGAAGAGAACGAAACCTCAATACAAATATTTTCGGAATGCTCTGCTTTGCAGAATTCTAGGGCCAGATACCTAGGAGCACACGAAATAGAAGAGGAGGATCTACTGTATTTGCCAAACGATCTCCTAAACTTTCTTAGGAAAGTAAGACTAGAAAAGCTGCTAAAAGCCTGAGAAAACATCAAACCAGTAGCAAGTAGCAAGTAGATCTTATAGGTCGCAGTGTACTTATCACCCCTAATTTCATACAAATATATATACGTGGGGCAGTGGAAACTGGAGACGTTATATTTAAAAGGACTGTTAGTTGGCGGTATTCTTGGAATAAGCACATCTTGTTCGTTTGCATAATTTTGGCTGCTTTGGATTGTGTAACATAATTATTACAGACTCAACCGTGAATTGTAAATTACGGCAATCCTGGGAAATTTAGTGAATTACGGAATTCAGTTGGATAATTAACTACTTTATTTGGATTGGTAAAAGAATATATTGACTTGAATGAATGCAGTTGTCCATTAATTTAACCCTAAGAGATATGTTGTTTTGTAATGTACATTCATTGTCAACTTTTTACATAATACATTGAATACACTTATTTATTTGAACAGCACATGTTGATCTAGGAATGAATCATTGACAAAATGTAACTTCAATATATCAATCTGACGATAATGATTTATCGAAACAGCTTGACTAAAAAATTAAGTTTTTGGATAAAATAGTAAAAGTTTTCTGAAAGTTTCGTTTTCTGAAAATTTTACAATGTATAATGTATAACATCTTTTAATGCCAGACACCTGCTCTGTTTCACACTTGATTCTGCTCACTAATACTCATGAATAATATTCTCGAGCATCTGGCAGGAATAAAGACACATTGCAGTATTATTTTTGACAATATTTTCTTTATATAATAAAGTATAGCTAGATTTGTTCCAGTATTTTAATAACATTTACGTACGTAATTGTTATTGTACCTCAAATATTAACAAAACATTGTTAGTAGCTATCGTACCTGTAGCAATAGTACAATGCTCTGCCGTTTGTTAAGGCGCGTTTTAATTATTTTTCTCTCATTTGAAAAAACTCTTCACTTTCTATTAGGTAATATACAGTATGCGCCAAAACAAACGACAATGAAAATCAAAGCATTAAACATGAAATATTAAATAACAACATTTCAAACAATGCGAATTTAAAGTTTTGCCTATATACAAAATGTATTCAAAGTGCTCGCCATTGCGTTCCAAGCAATACTCATAACGCTGAACAAGATTGCTTGGCATGCTATTAAAAATAGGCAGGTGCATTCTTCTGAAAAAGGTCAAAAGTTCTTCAATATTTGCCGGTGGGTTTTCTGTAAAAATGGCTATTTCAGCATACCCCATACGTAAGCATCAAGCGTTGTTAAATCAGGTGAATGAGAAGGGTAAGGAAAATTCATGTTACGGGAAATTACGCGGTCTTCAAATTTTCTCGAATCAGATCTAAGGATGCTGTCGTGGCATGACAAGTAGCCCCATCCAGTTGGAACCATTGTGTATTCAAATTTATGTTTCTGGCATGACACAATTGTCTGAGATCAATAAAAAATGGTGTCTTTATATCGCACTTGTTAAGCGTAACGGGTCTTCTAAGCTCTTCTTCCATGAAGTAAGGGCCCAATAATCCATAATCTGACACTGCGCACCAAATCGTTACACTATGAAGATGTTTTTCTACGATGATGACTGGTTGTTCAAGCCAAGAAAATGTGATAAATCCATTCAGATGATGTGACATTCGTCTGTAATCCACACATTAGAAAAAATAGGGGTTGTCTTGTCTTGTCAACTGGACGACCAGTAAAGCTTTTGCGCTGAGTTAGAACGCTTCCTGTTCGTCAAAATTTTGCAACGACTCTTAACATGTCCTTATTAGTTGGTGCAGGCTTATGAAACTCTTGCCGAAATTGGCAACCATTAACAAACTAGGTCCATTTGATCGTACATTCCCGTATAAGCGAAAGTATTTTTTCTTGCGTTGTAAGCACCATTTCGAATCTTTTTGACAGTTTGTGGGAATAAGCAATGATTAAAAATACCATGACAACTATTGTCATATGTTTCTTATAACGCGATTATATTTCACAGGCTTCCTGATTTCAGTGTCCTTTGTTTTAGCGCATACCTTTATTTAAAAATCTTTTATCTTGCCTTAATTCTTCATGTTGATAATATCCGTCTGCTTCCGAGGCAAAGTTACAGTTTTCGTGCATTTTTTTCATTTTCCGAGGGGGTGTGGTTAACGCTTCAAGTATTTTTAGCAGATAATGACATCACTGAAGCAATAAAGAGCAGGATACAATCGGTAAACGTATATCCGTTTGGGCTGGATAATCTGATGAAATCAAAAAGTCTTACTCAAGAGATATTTTTACTCGGAGCAACAAAGATGAAAATCTATAAAACCATTGTGAGACCTATACTAACTTATGAATGTGAGGCGTGGACCTTGACTAAAACAAGAAAAAAAACTCAGCCGGTAAAAGAAAAGATAAGATGAGCAGGTCATGTTCATAGACTACAAGACGACAGACTGGTAAAGTTGATATGGGAAGAGGTTTTCAAGGAAAGAAACCACCTGGGTGATCCAGAATGCCCCTTGGAACATAGAACTACGGAGGATCAAAACACCTGGAAAAAAGTTGTAGAATCAGCAAAGACCCACAACCAACTTAGAACCGTTTTAAACGGCAAAGAATATTGCCGAAAATTTCAGACCCCTACTTTTTAATTAATAAAATGTCTTGATTAAATTTTAGTTGCCATGGTAACTAAAAAAATTTTGACAGCTAAAACTACGCTGAAACCTGAAATTTTTTCACAATATTCTTATAACCTTCTTCCAAAAATGTATACGAAGCGCTTGTGCAATGTTAGATTAGTAGCAGCTGTTGGTTTGTGCTAATGACCACAGCTGTCAAAAGCACGTTAACCTAATTAAAAAAAAATGTTTTTTTTGTAATTTTCTTTTTAAATCAATACATTATTTTATTTTTATTTTTGACCTGAGATGTATTAAAAATAATTTATGTTTTATGGTATAAACATATTATATTCATGTTCTATGAGTTAAAACCCACATGATTTTTCCTTTTTTAATTCTTTTAATGGGGATATGTTAAGAGAAATTTATACAAAATAAACGTTTTTATTTAAATTAATTAAAAGAATCCTTGCGAATAGGTCGATCAAGCCTGACATATAATAATAATAGAATACAATTATATTTGAAATTAGGGTGTTGCAAAGAAGACGAAATAACATAAAAAACCGCAAAAGAAGAAATATAACACGTTAATAGGGAGTAACGTAAAATCAAGCAATATGATAGTAACAAAAGCTGACTGTTCTATGAAAAATACTTGAAAATATTTTTATCAGTAGACACATTATTTCCTACTAAAATAATAAAATAAACAAAAAAAATAAAGAAAATAATATTGTAAATTAATGAACATAACAAATAAGTAGATTATAAAGCAAAATTACAAGACATTAACTAAAGAAACAAAGTTTTTTAGAACCGAAAGTCAATGTCACAAAATTCTTTGTGATATTGATTGATTCTTTTTTATTTGATTTTCCCATCAGTCACATTCGAGATATGAATGGTTAACTTTCTTTTTTTAGCTAAAAGATTCTAATATCTGTACATTGAAAGTGCTGAACAATAATAACTCGTGATTTGTATAAGAGCTTAGTGGAGTGTATTTAAAACTGCTATATACATATATTAAGAAAACAATTACTGCTACAATATCATCACTTTGTTATTACTGAATTAAGAATTAAAACTTTAATATTTATTAGAGTTTAAATTCACCAAGCCTTTTTCAAGTTACCCACAAAAAGTAGCAGCAAATAAATCTTTTAGCATAATATATGGATTGTTGTTGTTTACAAAATATACTTACTTTTCCATTTCTTCGTCATTGATAAGTGCTTGCCTTAATCTGGATATAGTCTGCATTAAGTATCTAGGATTCTGCCTCTCTAGGTATAATGGAGAATAAAACCCAGGATAACTAAAACAATAAAACTATTTAAGAAAGTATACGTGTTACAAGCATGCGTACTAAATGCCATGATCTCTTTTTTTTTCATCAAACGCTGATAATGATGTTTTTTATTGTATTAATTATATTTTAATTCTGTGTAAGCTGTGTAACTTTATAAGATCTTTATTTCAATTTGTCAACATTTACTTATAATTTTAGTGAAAGATTTTTTAAAATTTAAACAATATGGTCCCCAAACTTTATTTAATAATGAACTAGTACAGTATGGCAAGATTAAGATATAAAACCTTCTAATTAAATCCGTCCTTGCTTTCAATAAGGTTATTATTTAGTTTTAAATATAAATCGAGCATGTAAAGTCCTAAAAAATCTCCAATCATTCTTAAATCATATTGAGGTTTTCTATAATTCCTGCATTTGATGTCATTAATTTACAAAATTACAAAACACACATATGTCCAAATGTTTGGAATATTTAGAAATAATATATCTACGCCTATGGTTTTTTAAAAACTCTTGTTGATATTTATTTTAAAGCGTTTTTAAATCAAAATAATACCAAATTTGATTCGTTTTCGTATTAATTTGGTCATATTTAATTGATTTGGGTGCTTTCACATTATTCCAATTCTTATTTAAATTTCATTTGAGCTGTTTAAAAACGCCCAGAGACATGATATTATATTTAAATAGGTCTAGAGTAATTGCTTTATTACAAACTAACCTATCAACAAAAAATGGTAAGGTTGCAATGGGCTCAAGAAATGTTACACCATGGTCCTAACTGGAATTACGTGATGTTCTCTGATGAATCAAGAATTGGCTTGGTTTCTGATTCGCGAAGAACGCTAGGACGACAAGCCCGATTAGAAACAGCCCAATCACGTGTTCCATTTGATGGTGGGAGTATTATGGTTTGGAGTGGTATTATGAGCAATGTAGAGGACATTGCCCATTTTATATATAAGTTTAGGAATCTGGAATAAATTCCACAACCTGAACCTTCTTTTGTTCTAGATCGGTGAATAGTCAAATATTGAGTGTCGCCAATACATTTTGTGCTTTTTCATTAATGACAGGGCCTGTGATAAAAGGGGTGAAACCGAGGATCACTTCCATCGCTCTAGTTGGTGTAGTTCTCACGTCTCCTGCTATGTTAAGGCAAGCTGTTCTTTGTATATGGTCCAATTTGCGGACGACTGTTAGTTGGTTTGTTTTGGTTTGACTCCCCAGGCAATCTAATAGTGAGATAGTATAGGTGTTATGATTGTACTGTTAGTTCACTTCGTAAACCTTGGTGACAATCTTCAAGTTCTGCCAATGGTTCCTCTACACTGTTCGTAGGCCATATATGCTTTTTCAACTCTATTTTCTAGATGAGAGTTCCATGTCAACTTGCTGTCAAAGATGATCCCTAGGTATTTTACCTCGACAGACAAGTTTAAATTAGGAGTTTCACAAGCCTCCTTTTTATTTTGAAAAGTATTATTTTTGCCTCTAACAGTGAGTGATTTTTGCACCAACGTTCAATGATATTGAGGGCCTTCTGCATTGTAGTCTAAGACCAAGTTCCATATTAGTGCTGAAAGCAGGCCTCCCTGTGGACCTCTTATAGTGACATCTTCCACACTGATTTTTATTGGAGAGCTTAGATTTTAATATTTTTAAGTTTTTTAACTTTAATACTCTGTCCACTGTAAACACTACTTTATTGAGAAAGTTTTAATATGAAATGAAACTTTAATATGACATAAAACGGCTTAATTATAAAACAAGCTGCCGCGGTTACGTTTTTTGGCACTTCAATATATCAATTACTCAAATAACGAATCAACAAACCTAAAGCTTCACGGTAAACTTATCAACTAGCAGCAAAAAAAGAAATATTGCCGCATAAACAACTAAAAAGAATAAAGGGAAGTTAGAAGTTAAAGTTTTAAGGTTCTTTTTTATTACTAGATATTCATAAAGTTTTAAACTGAATTTAAAAGTTACTTATTTTTCATATAAAGAAAAGAAATTTTGCGGGATTTATAAACATGGAACAATAATTATTCAAAATCAGTAGATAAAAGCACAAAGTTTACCTTTTTATTGAAGTCAAAGTTTTAAACTACATCTTTACGTATTTGACAGCAGGTACGTAATGGCTTTTTTAAAATACACCTGTCTATTCTAAATTAATGACAGCTATTTTCGTTAGAAATTATAAGATATGTACTGATAAATACTGATAAATATTTTTTCAAAATGAGTGAATTCTTTATAAAATCGAAATAAAAATCAGATTTTTAGTAAATTAAATGTTAAACAGATGGTGGGTTGGTGATGAATTTAGTTAGGTATAAGTATCCCTGAATTAATAACCACTTATTTTAATTATAAGCTGTTATTCAGTATTTTAAATGTGCAATGTACAAATGTAGGTACATAATTTTAACATAAATGAACCTTAATAAAATATTTTGTGGAAAACCAACTTTCACCGCTTTTAAATTATTTTATTGGGTTCTGACTTACTGTCTGACGAAAAACATTATCTCACACAAATATAATGTATCATTCCTTATTACGGTAGATCGTAGAAAAAATATAGTATGCACCTCGTGGATAGGACCACTCGCGAATTAACGCACTCAGCTAACAAAAACATTACAAGGTATTTTTATCCTCTTTGATACTAATTTTATTAACAATTACTTGTAAACATGATATTATTGGAAAATTATTTAATAAAGTATAAATTAACTGTTCTTTAATGGGAAAACTTTTAATATTGGTCTTTAAATTTTTTATAGGCTGTACTAAAATACTTAATTTAATATAAAATTTAGTTTCTTAAAAACAATTAAATTTCATTAATGTCGTCAAGTAAGTGCATAATTGTCTGGTCACTCAACTAAAAGCGAGTGATTATTTACATAATGGCTGAAGATTCATTAAAAACAATATATTAAATGGACAAGAACCATCTTTATTGTATAATTATTAAACCTAAACATCTTTATTGTATAATTATATTGTATAATTATAACTATATATTAAATATGAGAACCACGTTTTTAAGTATTATTTAAATGAATGTTTTATACCAAAAAATATTCGCTCTATTACATTATTTATCGCGGAACCATAATAATAATAAACCATAATTGTAGCGTTAAAAAAATTATCGAAAGCTTGGAATAGTAAAAAAGAGTTCTCTAATTACAACCAATCTAGTTTGAATTTGTTTTTTTAATATTTATTTACCATGTAGCAATGTTATAAATAACATAAAATAAAATTTTGTACAAGTAATTCTTCATTCTCCAACGCGCCTAGGCATGCTTCTGATCGGGTGGTCAATGTCCTCCTGTGGTACCTATCTCCATCCAGGCAACCACCAACTCCTCTCGAAGTTCTTCTAGAGTCTGAGGAGGATGTTGCAAATTAAGCAATCTCCTACCCATCATATCCCACACGTGCTCAATTGGGGATAAGTCGGGAGATCTTGGTGGCCAAGGTAACAATGTGACATCATTATGTTGGAAGAAGTCTATTGTGACTCTTGCGAGATGTGGTCGGGCATTATCTTGTTGGAAAGTTGGATTTGCCAGGGTGTAAAAATAGGGTAAAAGATGGGGTTCTAAAACTTTTTGGATTTAACGCTGCGCGTTCATCTCGAACCATAAGCTATAGCACCCCAAACCATAACCCAACAGTTTGATGCCTTTTAACAAAAACTGTGGATTTCTCCTTTCACCAGTTGTCTTTTAACCCTCGCTCGACCATCGTACATGTCACTAAATACAATACTGTTTCACTGAAGGCGGTAGCTCAGTGTGTTAAGCGTCTGTTTCTCATCAAAACAGAATTTTATCGGCGAACACACTGCTGGTTCAAGCTCGCTCCTAGCCGAGATTTTGTATTTCTCAGTGAGTGAGTCGATAGGCAGAACCAGACTTGGAGGCAACACGCATCATGTATGTGGTGTTGCTTCACTAGGGGCGGCGTCCCATTAGCTACTGGCTTCGGAAGGCGATAGGTAGGGTTTTTCCAGGTTTTCCCTCACCTCTAGAGTAAATGCTACCACCAATCATCAGTAAGTCGGCTTGGACCGCAACGGCAAATAATAATAATAGCCGTCCCTCCCTCCGCACAAGTCTGTGACTTCTGGAGGTCCACTCGTAAGGGGGTGGAATGTAGGGGTACTATTATTATATTATATTATTCCTAATCCCAGAATGACCGTTCTCTGCACCACTCAAGGCGATTACGTCCGAGTTAAAGGGAGGACCCAGTGTGGTCGGTATCAAAACAGGCCAAAATGTCTTATTCGTCAGTAAACACTTCGCATGCCTTAGTATATATTATTTATATTATGAATATGATATTTCTAATTTCTCTTATTTATTGAAAACTTTGGTTTCTATAAATTTTGTTAGAGAGGTGTTAATAGTGGAGCAAAGATTATTTCGACTTATGGCAGATTTCAACTGATTCCAAATAAGCTGTATAGGATTAAAATGCAATTAGTAAGTAAGAACTTTTAAACTGTATGCCCCATTATAATAGACCAGTCCTAAAATATACCATAATAAAATATACTCATGATAGTCCAAAGAAGAACCTTTCTTTGCGACAACGAACGTTTATTGGGAATCCATCCGTCTTTAGATCCAACGTGCGAAATTGTAATCCTCTTTTCTCTATTTAATGGCGCCTAAGTTTTGCATCTGTCATCACAGTCAACCCAACCTTTTGCTGGAGATGAAATGTTTCGAACCAGGTTTCATCTAAACAGCCTTTGCTGGTCCCTGACCATGATTTTTTCTCAATGACCGAGTCACCAAAACTTTTTTTGTCACTTTTCTTAAATCTGAAACCCATGTATTAGAGGCACTTTCATAAAGTTGTTCTGCGGCAAAATGTATGCACATTTTGATTTTCTTACACCCCGTAGAATGTAAAAGAAATAAAATCGATTATTGAAAATAGATTTATTACAAAAAAAAAATTTGACCCCAGTTTAACCCCTAAAGACAACATATTTTATAAATGAAGAATAAACTTCATTATTTTTTGTATCTGTTAATTATTTATTTATGATGTCTTTTATTAAAACCAATTTGAACGTATTTGGTTAGAAAGAACTACATAAAACCAAAAAATATATCCCTTATTTGTTGATTACTTAAAACTACAACTATCTAGTAAAATAATTCAATTAATATTCAACCTTATGTAACATATTGTAGTTCTTCTTTCTGGTTGGATGAATTTCTAATAATAAAAATTTTAATTGCTCTACAAGACTTCTTTCTTTCAGTAAGAAAATATACTCGCAAATATAGTCGCTTTATGAGATTTATCTGCTGGTTGATGGATCACGATTCGTGCCACAAGTGTTCTTCAAAATATGTTTTTAAACACAATGTAGTTTGTTGATTTTGTGCGTTATTTTATAGTTTTTTAACTTGATTATAAGCGGTAAGTACCTACAATTTTATGTCTTTTACACACTCAAAAAATATTGTTTAGCTTCACATTTTACTGATTACAATTCACTGTCACTCACTCACTGTATGTTTAAAACTGAAGCTAACTACAACTGAAACTGAATGATCTTCTTCTAATAAGATACTGCATTTTATAATTCTACGTGAACGTGAACTTCTTATTAATAATATTTCTTTCACGAATATTCTTTTAAATAATACCTCTTTCCTTGTTTTATACCAAAGAAAGATATATATTTAAATATATAGTAAATGAAAATTTACCTTCCTTGTGGCTGGGCATTAGTAGTAGAGGATTTAAGAAGAACAATTCCCGCTACGGCAAATACGAATATGAACACGCTACAGCCGCTTATTCCTGGTGTCTTCATTTTCCTGAAAAACGAAAAGTCAATTTAAATTTTGTACTAAAACATTATATGTTAAATTAATATTTTGCCAAATGTTTATAGTCCCAAAAATAATGAGAATTCCCTTTATATTTATTAAAAAAACCAAAGGAAATGTTTGTTTTGTTAATATCTTCTGTTTGTACACCTTTTGTTAAATGTGTTTAATTAAAATTCATTTTCAAAAGCCCATTCTCTTATGGTAGCTATTGAATTTATTTTGTATTTTAACTTTAAACTAACTTTACTTTTAACAATATAAGAAAATTAAGCTATCTGTGTATAGTAGTTTATATACGTACATGATACCTTTCTGCTTAAGCTTTTATTTAATTAATCAATAATTTATTGCACATAAGAAATGCATGTTTCAATACAAGAAGCTGGTTAGTGTTTTATATAACTAGCTTAGGTATTTTGTAAGAAATGTGTGCTTATTTATTTATTTATTATAAACGATATTAATTTTCATTGCGAATATGCCAATTAACTTTGAAGTTTTAAAGTATTAAATAATTCACTTAGGATTCCGATAGGTACAGATAACAAATACAGCTTTATGCTCTTATTTTTCATTTTTAAAGGATATACTTAAATTTTACTCCTTCTGGAGTTTTGGAGCCATCAGTGTATAGTACGTAGTCAGTCCTAGAGAAAGAGATGTTCCCCTTTTCCCATTCGTCTCTCTTCGGAAAGAGGACTTTAAAGGACTGTTCTACGTGCGTCCGGGTAACTATGATATCTGAGACCATCCCAAGCGTGTGGTGATCTTTAATTTCACGCATCAGGCCTGAGTGGTCCCAGAACCTCCCCCCTTTCACTTGACTATCCACCGACAGAATCCTATAGGACACCATCCTGGCCTCCTTCTCCAATAGTAAATGGAGTGGGGCTAGAACCAGGATGATCTCCATTGCTCCCGTAATGGCCACGCATGCCAGTCGCTGAAGTCCATACGTGATCATTGGTTTTATCAATGTTTAATAAATCCAGTAAATCTGTTTGGGGTTCGCTCCACAAGATTTGCCACAGGGAAATCCTGGCTTTATTTATTGTTCTTCCCACATGGGCGTTCCAGGTAAGTTAACTATCCAAGATGATCCCCAGATATTTTATCTCCGTCGCAAAAGGAATCGTTTCGCCATATAAAATTGGTTGGAGAAGCTAAGTTAGCTTTTTCCTTTTTGTAAAAGGAACAATAACAGTCTTACGGGACATATTTAGGACATCCTGAAGGTTGTTCAAAAGGAAGTCAACCAGGAGAGACCACAGGAGGGGAGAAAGAACTCCCCCCTGCGGAAACCCCCTAGCTGCCCTAAATCTGACCGATTCTCCTTGCAGTGATGAGAATCGGTAAGATCTGACACTACTTACAATACTTACAATATAAAGAAAAATAAGGTATAAAAACTAATAAAATAATAAAGTTTATTTCACACAATAATAACTGTATTGATTTTACTGCATGATATAAATACCTAATAATTATAAAAAATTAAATTTTTTTTTACATTACTCTTTTTACTTTTTTTTAAAGTCTTTTGGCATCTTGTTAATATGAGCAAAGAACGAATTTTATTACAATACATTAGATCAAATTCTGTAAAAAACCTGTTTGAATACGTTTTTTTCTTCAATTATTTTCATGGGCTCTTGGTTAAAACAATATAACAAGCTTTTGTCTGCCGAAGAAAATACTTACTTTTTTCTAAATACTAAGTTATGTTTAAACTAAAATCGAAATTAATTAGCTGTGCATATTAAAAGATAATGAAAAATTACAATCAAATATCTTGAATGAAAACTCTTAAGATATTGAAAAATATTCTTAAAATTAATCTGTGCTTCTTTGATTATTAAAATTATTCCGCAAATATTTTATCCTGGCAGTTAGTAAATAAAAATTCTCAGCTTGTTCTAATAAATAAATGAACAATAGCTTGCTTTAAATATTAATAGTAAAAGAATAAATATATAGTTCATTATGCAATTGAAAATACAGAAAGGGAATATTTAAATTTTATATTACTCTGTAGCTTTACGTAATTGCAGAAATTTATTCACCAGGGTTAATATTTAAATCAACAGAATATTCTTGATTTTACTCTCGAATAAAATGAATTCTCATGAAAAGCTACTTTCAATCATTCCTCGAATTTATGTTCTTACTTTTATAATAGGGAAATGATTTTATTAAAAAAAAGGCAAATCAATTATTTTTAAAAATAATTACACTGATCTATCATTAAAGTCTGGTAGTTACTAGGGAAATTAGTTTTATTTATTTGTCTCATAAAACATGTTTTGATCATCAATTAAGTCAAAAATAATTATGTTAACCAAATCTATTGTTTTAACCCTTACATTGTGGAAGTCCATATTACTAAGAATATTAAAAAATAAAACTTTTTAACCAGACATCCTTTGCTTTTTTAAATAAAAAAGTAGAAGTTTTGTTAAAAAGCTTTGTATTTTAATGTTATAAGAAATATAATACCCATTAAATGTTAAGCTTTTTTCCTAAATTTTCAGTTATTATTTGGCTGGTGAAAGATACAGCCAGCAAAGTCAGGATACAGCAAGCAAAGTCAGGATAACAAACATACTGCTATGGTATAGATAGAGACATTCAATAGCCCTAAGAACACAACAACTCCTATTTTTTCACTTCCTCTGGTAGACCAGTAAATTAATAAATAAATAGTAAATAGAGCTACAGGGTGTAGCGTGTTCGGTTTAATTGCTAATTTAGTTAACTTTAATATTTACTGATAAATTCGATAATCTGTACTTTATTTTCCAATTCTAAAAGGTGTTTCTATCTTTTTTACATTAGTTTCCTTTTGTTTATATTTATTTTTGTTTATCCGTAAACGAATAAAAAGATAGTGGCGCCCTTAAACTCTTATAACCACACACCTGACCTATTAAACATTAACTTGGAGCCGAATCACTTATTGAGAGAGCCGGGATTTGCTCAGAGTGAGTATTATCTTTACAGATTTGGCGCCCTGCGCTAATAGCTTTTAAAAGTTACATACTTTTTATTACTTTCATACTTGGTCCAGTCTTAACACTACGTAATTAACATCAGGTAGCTAAATTGAAACAACAAAATGTAACTTCAATCCTGACAATGACAGTATATCGAAACAGCCGTCATTGCATTTAAGAAAGCTAATTTTTTTAAATAAACGTGAAAGTTTGGTTTCACAGTTTATTTTTTTGATGTTCTTAGAGGAAGAAGAAATTTAAAGAAGAATTCAATAAATGGGGTCCAACAATCATTTCGAATAAAACCGAATACTTATGCATAGGTAGAGAAGACATACTAGCAGAAAATGACACCAATAAAGCATGCACACAAACTACTCGTGCCTTAGTGTATAAAGATACCGATTTTTTGAGAAACGTACCGACAAATAAATTGATTCGTTGTATTTGCACAGTGCTCCAGTAACCATTTGGGTTCCTGTGCCTGATCATGGAATAATTAATCCTTATTTTGTTGAAGACAAGAATGAGCAGCCAGTTACTGTCAATCAAGAGCGGTACAGACATAATATTGTGACACATTTTGTCGTGCGAGTAATTTAAGAATCCGTAAGCATAGGTTTCAACAAGATGGCGCAACAAGTCGTACAGCCGAACGCTACAAAAATTTGCTCCGTGACAATTTCGGTAACAGAATAATTTCTTTTCTCACAGATTTTGATTCACCAGATTTAACACCACCTGATGCCTACATTTGGGGTATGATGAAGCCCCTTTTGGCGCCTTTCCTTAAGTGATCTACATAATATTCCGGATACCTTGGTCGTAATTGAGTATTCAAAATATTTATGAAAATTTCTACGTGTGAAAAAAGTTTTTTTGTACTAAAAGACGAAAAATAAGAGGAAGAAAGAAGAATGGAAACACAAGCACTGAATAAAAGAATATAGAAAAAGAGATAAAGGCGAAGAGATATACAAATAAAATTGGAGCAGCACGGTAACGCTAATATAAAGGTGCGGCATTAGTACGAGATACGTATAAGAGTAAATTGCATTTAGAAAGTATTTCTTAATTATTTTAGTACTACTATTACTTGCAGCAAAAGTTAGTTATAGTATATTTGAAGACCTTAGAGCAATACAATGGTAAGCCACACTTTGCCAGAAACCTATTTTATTGCATTAATAAAAAGAGAAAAACTATGTTAAGCCACTAAAAATTTAATTCGACTATATGTTGATATGTAGCGGAGTAATCGCTATATCGTGTTTATCATATTTTCCTCGAAAACAAGGTAGGCCACATCATAATGGCGTCGACCTCCGATAGACGTGCTCGTTCAAGTGCTGTTTTTAGTGGAAATAACAGTTCTAGTTCTGAATTTTTTGAAGATAGTGATGATAGTTGTGCCGACAAAGACTTTGTACCAATTAGCGATAATATGTCATCAGATTCTACTGAGGTAGGCTATTTTTTATTTATTTTTTGGCTTACCACGTTTTTATATAAAAATATATTGTAGAAAATTTATGCAAAAATATGGTATGCCGTGTGGCTTAACATGTTATTGCGCAAATTTTGTATAAAAAAAATATAGTGCTCTCCTGCATTTAAACTCCTAATTGTTTTGTTTTAGGATGAGTCGCAAGAGTACTGTACTAGACATAGCAGGGGTAAAGAAGTATCTCCAGGGGAAACAAAGCCGACAAGATGGAGACAGCAGAAAAATGAAAACAATGAACGAAACAAGAGAAAAAGAAGACGCAATTCGGGATATCAGTATACGGCTGCGAAAACTAAGAAGTAAATCAATCCGCGAGAAATTGGTTTACCATGTGACTGTAAAAATAAATGCAGGGAGAAATTGCAAGGTAACCATGAACACCTATTTACAAAATTTTGGAATTTGGGGTCATTCGATCTGCAAAATAGCTACCTTTTTGGTTGTATAAGAATCAAAAGTAAAAAAAGGTAATACAAAAAAAAACAAAAATATTTTTTCCAGAAGAAAATTTACCGCTGATTATTTAGTTAATATGGGAGACGAGAAAATAAAAGTATGCAAAACCGAATTCTTGGCTGTTCATGGTCTTCAGAAATCTCGGGAAAGAGTTGAAAGGATTCTTAAAATGAAGGAAGGAGAAGCTATGGTCCCTGAACCCGATAGGCGTGGTAAACACAATAATAGACCTAATAGATATTCGGATGAACAAATTCAGTCTGTAAAAACTCAAATTGAGTTAATACCTAAATATCAAAGCCACTATAGCAGATCCAAAAATATCGATAACTGTGATAATACTATTAGTGGACTTTATACAGATTTTTATGTGCCTTGGTGTAGAGAACAAAATATTAGTCCAGTCAAAGAAAGCTCTTACAGAAAAATATTCTGTACTCAATATAACATAGGATTCAAACTACCAAAATGGGATACCTGCAATGAGACCGATATTAAAATAAAGGCGGCAAAAGAAGGTAATAATACAGAGCTAGAAAATGAGCTAACTACATATTTGAAACTACACCAGGTTCGAGCTGACGCAATGCAAAATTTGCTTAAATGGGAAATAAACACACGTATTGAAAAAAAATTGGTAATCTCTTTTGATTTGCAACAAAGTATGCCCTTACCAAAACTAACGACTGGTCCTGCATTTTACTGCAGAAAGATATGGCTTTATAACCTAGGAATTCACGACTGTGCAAATGAGAAAGGATACATGTATTTATGGAGGCTAAGCGCGGGGCGGGTGAAGTTACTTCTGTTGTGATGAAATTTTTAGAAACCAAATCAAATTATGATGAACTTGTTATTTTTACTGATAACTGTCCAGGTCAGAATAAGAACTGGCAGATGATGGCATTTTGGTTGCAGTTAGTAAAAGAAAAAAAGTTTAAAAAAATCACGCATCACTTTCTTGTTAGCGGTCATTCCGTTATGCCCTCAGACAGAGATTTTGCTTTGATTGAAAAGCGCCAGAGACTCCGAGCACCCGTTATTTATTCACCAGAAGTTTGGCTAGATATCATTGAAAAGGCAAACAAAAAAACCCCTTTGTTGTTACAAAAATGACTCAAAAAGATTTTTATTCTTTTCAACCTTTACTAACTAATATCAACAAAAAAGCACGTTTTCCTGACAAGCGGAATTTAGACTTTACAGGAACTAACAGTTTTCTTTTTAAATCAGAAAATTTGGGTTCATTTTTCGTTAAAAGTACTGTAAATGGCGAGTACAGGGAAATTAATGTCTTAAAACAAGGTAGACCTGTAATGATAAGATTGTCAGACCTTAAACTTAAATATAACGAGCCATTAAAATTTGCAGAAAAAAAATTAAAAAAGTAAAAACATTATTGCCTTATATACCGTCAGCCTATCATGCATTTTATGCATGATAGGCTAAATGCAGCTGTTGACGCATTAGATGAAGAGGTTGAAATTTTAGATGAGTAGTATTGTATTTCTTCAGTTATTTTTACAAGCAGTTTAGTTAAAGCAAAAACATGTTAAGCCTCATTTTTTCTAAAATAAATTCAATTTTTTTGTAAAAAAAAAATTTTTTTTTAACTGGTGGCTAGTATTTTTCCCTTGTTGACATATATTAACAAAATTTAAAATATGTACATTAAACCCAATTTTTTACAGCTTTTTTCAAAACTTTAAACTGAAATATCTCAACTTTTGGATGTTGTGGCTTACCATTGTATTGCTCTAAGGTCTACCAAGATCTACCAAATAAACTTTTCACCTTTAAAGTCCAAAGTTAAAATTAAAACCTTTACAGTCCACTTTACATACGTTTTTTACCTCAAAATAAACTTTCTAATTAGTATCTATAAGATAATTACATCAAAGCACTTATTAACATAAAGTTTAAATAATAATTAAATTATAGCAACTTCCACCAACTATTACTTGAGAAAAGAATAAGTAGGCCATACTAAATTATAAAAAAAGAGTTAAACAAATTTTAGCTACTTAACAAATTTGCTTCTCAACAATTGAAGTGGATATTATAAAAATTAGCATTTTATTGTTTGTTAAAAAGTTTTAATATAGCAATGGAATTAAACAAATTTTTATTATTTCGTTATTTAAAACAGATTAACTGAAAGTAACAAATCATTAAAAAAAATTGATGAGAAATATTAAATTATCAAATGAACAATCTCCTGTACAACTTCAAATGACAACGATACTTTTTAATTGGATGACTGGATCAAAGAATAAAATGCGTGGCTATATCTTATTCAAGGTTTGGAGGAGCATGGTTTGTTTTCTTACACTTTGAAAACCGCCTGAAGATACTGATTACTTTAATAGCCATTATTAAAATTTACAATTTTAGGTAAATTTTCATTTTCAGGTAATTAGGTTTTTTATCCGAAAAAAAACAGCTACACACAAAAGCACCTTTTCCAGGAGTATTCGACCTACTAAAACTTACTTTATTGAACATTTTCTCTTGTAAAATGTTATTCAATTTAACTCAAGAGAATGACCTATTTCTTCCTTAATTTATAATCCTTTAGGAAGCTAAAAAACTACTATTATTATTATAGTGATTGAATCCAAAGGAATATCATATAACCGTTAATTAAAAATATGGATATTTCCTACTATCCATTTCATCAGTAATTTTTAGAAGTTAGAATGTTACTATTTTCTTATAATTTTATCTACTGATTTTGCTCTTGCCATCTTTCTATTGCACTATATTTTAGAGCCGATTGAAGGTCTTACAATGTAACCAGTTACGCCACCTATTTTGTAAAATAAACGTTTGTGGAAACAACATTGTTTCCTTTGAACTTTATTGGATTCTACCCACGCTAGAATTCTAGATCATTTAGAATATCTAAAGGAACTGATCGATTTCCATATTTTTCCATGAGAAGGTTTTCTAAGATTGAAGAAAAATATACTCGTATGTATGCATATTGCAGATAAATTTGAAGGTGCTTGAATAAATATCGAAATATTCTGAATTATATTTTATAAACCTAATTTACAAAGAAAATCTTAGTTTTTACTTTTATTTAGTTGTTACAGTATTGTATATTTTATTAAAATTATTTGTTATTTATAATATATACAATTTAAATTAGAACTTTCCAGGATTTACCAGAAAAGCCAATGGGATAAAACATTTGTCATGAAAAATTCGCAATATAACATTTAAGAACAATGAGATACTATACAAGACAGTCCCTTGATGGATGGCAATTAGCTACTCCACCACAATACTTTCAGAACTATTGTGGTAATCCTTTTACTCCATAGATTCTGATCCAGTCTGATATTTTCTAAAAGACTCAGTGAGTCCCAGTGTCCCCTTCGTAGCAGCAGGCTTTCCATCGCCTACAGTTAATAATGTCTGTCTTGAAAGACCTTCACATTCACAAATAATGTGTTATATATTTTAATCTTCCTAGCTAAGGGATAAGCAATCATAATACGATATTTAGAATATATTTTTATTTTTTATTTTAATGAGAATAATTGTGGTCGTTAGAGGTGTTAAAGGATTAACGTTAGGTTAGGTTAGGTTAGGTACTCGTAAGTGTTGGTGGTTTATATTGTGATCTATATTTTTATTGTTTTACTCCAAGAACATTTTCGGTAGTGAAAATGGCGTCAAGTTCGAGTTTTGTTCCAGTACAAGTGGCTCATTTAAAACAAAGTGCATTTTCTCAAAGAGAAAAAACTATTGTTTTAAATGTTTATGATGCACTTATATATCAAAATGCATCAGTAACTGTTCGTGATGTGGTGACTAGATGCTCCAATATGACCGGTGGGTGCTAGTGAACGAAGTATCTATCGATTTTTAGGTAAGAGAAAACAGAGAAATGTTAGTGAATCAAAAAAACACGTAGGAAAAAAGTCCATTATGGTCGATATCTTTAACAGAGATATCATTAAAAGACAAGTCCATTCTTTGTACTTAAATAAAGAGATTCCGACATTGGACATAGTAATAATTGTTATAGCAGAAGTAGATACAATTCCCAAATTTGGACGAAATAGGTACGTTATGGAAACTTCTAAAAGAAATTGGTTTTAGGTATGAGTCGCATAAAAAACGAGAATTATACTGCTTGATTTTAGTATCAGATAATAAAACTATTATCACCGATTTTCTGTCTTCCACATTAAATACTTCTAATTTGTACAATTCATCGGACCTAGTCGCTCCATGCACACCAAAAATAGCAATAACCTTTATCAACAATTGGACGTCATCAGGAGCTTCTGTCAGAGATTTAATAATGTTATCTGACTCCAGGATTTTGGACTTTTTACTTTTGTATCCTCCTCTCAAATTTTTTAGTAAGGTGGTTAACTTGCTGAATTTAGAAATGTTACAATTTTCATGCATCAACAACGTACGCTTTAGCATCGAATAATACGACCATAATGACGATGGCATCGCTTTTCAGAAAAATATGCCAAAAGTATTTTTTCACTCACGTTGTTGATATTCTTAATGCTTTTCCACTTTTTAAAAGAGTGGTATTCTTTCTCATACATCATTCTAGATTTTTATGGCAACAAAAAACTTTCTGCTTCCAACGCTGCATTTTCTTCATCTGATGGTAGGTTTTCCTTTTCTTGAGTCAATTCTTTTCCGTTCATTTCTTATTTATTTTCTCCGCAAAAACCAAAATTTAACATTTGTTTGACATTTGTTTACTGAGCAATTCATATCCCTAGCAACGGAGCAACACAATTGTGATTTTTGTGTCCAAAATTACCATTTTTTTTTATAATTCTATTTTTCACCTGAACTTGAAGTCTTGCTATAAAAAAATGTTGTATTGCACACGACGATAAAATGGCATTATCTTCTCGAAGATAAAGTACAATTTTATCGTCTTGTACCATGCTCAATGCTCATAGTCTACTGTGAATGGATCTTTACAATTTGACAATAAAAATTCTGTAGTCTTAAACTTCAAAATATTATTGAATGTGTCTTTTAAAAACTAAAGTTCTTGGTAACGATAGCTATAGCGCTACTGAAATAAAAACATCAAAAAAGGGTTGTGGTTTAATTTTCCAAAAAAATAACACAACAAAATGAATATACCACAAAAACATACAGAGGATTGATATATAAGTTCTTTAATCACCATTTTCAATAATATGAAAAGTCAATATTTTTTTCTTGAATTATTTTTTTTAAAATTGTTAAAACGTAGCTATAATTCTATAAAATCCTAAAAAAGGTAGAATACTTATAGAGTAGAACCAAACTAAGAATGGTACACCACATGGCTGAAACCTGCGCGAAGGTGTGACGTCAGAAACAGAGGCGGACAAATTTCTAGTTAGTTTTTAATCATTTTTAACTTAATTCTAAATATTTAATTTTTGAATTTATGAGTGTTTTAAATAATGATAATAAAATAAGGGATATCGAAATATTTTTATTGGTATAAAATACAAAATTTAATTTTCTTCCAAATCCGAATCAGACATATGTTGCACTCCTAAACTATCATCACTGTCTTCATCTTCCGAATCACTTTCATCCGATGACCCGGTGTTTACTGTGAACCTTAAGTGGTCCATTGTGGAGTCCAACAAATGTTCTTTTTCAATTTGAACGGCTTCGTATTTTTTTACATGTTTACAAACGTTGCTCCACTCTTCTACAGGTAACGTTGCAAACCTCTCCCTTGTCAATGATTCCACATCAGCTATGGTAAATGTAGTATTTCTAGCTGCCACCCAATTTTTACGGATGCCCATATTTTTTCAATCGAGTTGAAATCAGGGTGATAGGGTGGCAATCGAAGGACTTTGTGACCGTGTGCTTCTAATAGTCTGTCCAATTTGTAGACTGGTGGAAATCGGGATTTATTATCTTTGATAATTTTGTACAATTCCGGTTTGGTCATTTTTGGTTCAAAATCTATTTTTTTCTCCGTTAACCATTTTATCATGTCTTGTTTGAGACTTGTTGTTGTAATATTACGTGTCATCGTTACGTTGTGGTATGAAGCATTATCTATCACTAATACAGATTTCTCAGGCAAATTTGGCAACAATTGTTTTTCAACCCACTTCATAAAATTTTCGTGATTCATCTCATCGTGATAGTCACCACTCTTCGATCCTAAAACATGCAGAAAAACACAAATACTTTACCTCAATAATATACGTAAATAAATAAACTATACCTGATTTGAAAATTAACAAGGCATTTGGTATAAATCCATTTTCTCCACCGGCATGCACGATAATAAGTCGTTTTCCTTTGGAAATGGGACTTTTTAATTCTTTACCACTTTTATCTGACCAACGATACGGTTGGGTATGGCTACTGTGGATGTAAGTTTCATCTGTGTAGATAATATTTCTGCCCTCGGATCGGTACTGAATCATTTCTTTAAGAAACTGTATTCTTTTGCAACGGATATCGTAATTTTCAATTAATACGCTCCTATTATCTTCTGTCTTTCTCCATCTAAAAATAAAAAATATTAATATTCTATTAATAAGAGACCATTATATTCTTCTTACTTGTAACCAATAGAATGTATTAATTTTCTTAAAGTTTCTTTGCATCCATTAAAATCAATTTGTCGATCCTTCATTTTTTGAAAAATACCTAGAATTAATTAAAAATATTGTGCAATTAAAATGAAAACAATCTATAATTTTTTCCTGTTTAATAAGTCATAAATAAGGCACGGAAATAATGCAATTGGACATTCCCTAATTAGAAATTTCCAAGATATATCCTAATCCTATTCAAAACAGGTAAAGGAAAACCCAAATAAATAACAATAAGCTTGTTCCCAGGTAAGTGTTTGTTTAGTATTATAAAGAAAAATTAATAGCACTTTGTGTATTAAGAGCGGAAAGTGATACTTTGTCGCTTGAGATAAACATTTTTAATAGTAATTCCAGAAGTTGATGTTTCAAAACAATTATTAGTAGAGTTAGAAGGATCTGACGTAATTTCATTTTACCAAGAAGTAAACAAGTTTTTAAAATCGAAACAAATTATACATCGGATTGTTTTAAAATAACTCTGATCACTATTCATGGCTATTATTCTTTTATTTATTTTAAATAAAAATAAGCAAGCGACAAAGTAAACTTTCTGCATTAGAGCGCCAATAGGTCAAATTATTACAGATCGCGTAAAACATCAACCTTGCAGTTAGATTTGGACGTACAAAAGCCTACTTTGGATAGTGATCGTAGAAAAATAATTTTGTTTTTAGTTCTATTTAGAAAGTGCTATACCCTTGTGTATTTCCTATTCAGTTAATAAACAAATCTTTGCTTACCTACTTAAAAATTGTGTTTGATTATTGTAAAATTAAATTTAAAAGCATCATTTTCCACTTTCTAAATTAAAAGAAAAAATATAGGTATAATATAAATTTAGTAAGCTTAATAATATGCATTTTTTTGGTAATTATTTGTTTATTTTTTTGGCTTTTTTCTATGCATTTTTTCCGTGCCCTAGTCATAAATATACTTACCATTAACAGTAGGTGATCTCTTTTCGATGGAATAAAAATCGTATATAATAGTTTTCACTTGTTCAATAAGTGCAGGAGTTAATTCGTTTTTTTTTTGTGACATACGCTTTTTACCAGGACTTCTAAAAGATGTGGCATCTACTGTTTCTCCTTCTTTTTTAATCTTTTGCAGAGTATTTTTAGAAATACAAGTAGCTTCCAAA
The DNA here is from genome assembly GCA_035357415.1 of Ophraella communa. Taxonomy (NCBI): domain Eukaryota; kingdom Metazoa; phylum Arthropoda; class Insecta; order Coleoptera; family Chrysomelidae; genus Ophraella; species Ophraella communa. The sequence continues at coordinate 21,897,616 of CM068982.1, forward strand.
ATTCGTCTCCTAAACAAAGTAAATATACAGTGAGGGGGCACCTCTATACAGGGACAATTTTAAAGACAAAAATTATTTGGATATATTAACCTATATTATGTTTAAATTTCACTTTTCACAAAGAATAATTTTTATGTAAAATTAATAATAAAAAAGTTTTCCCAGAGGCTGCTAATTTAAGCGGACATATTGTATATTTATTATTTAAACACGTGTTTTACATAAATAACTTAAATTTAATAATTGATTATATACGAGTAGATGGCAAATTATCTAATTCTTACCTATAGTCTTTTAAAGGAATTTGCAATCCTTCTTTTGCTTCCTTTTCCATAAATTTCCTAATATTATGGATGATTTCCCTTACTTGACTATTAAGGGGTCTTCCTTTTATTCCAATTTTTTTTGGAGCCATTTATAAAATAATAACAAATAAAAAAGTATATAGTCAGAACTCACAATAATCACTTTTCGCTTTCAGCTCACTTTGCACTTACTCTACTCAACCAAGTCACGCCACTGAATAATTACATTTCGCTCTTTCGGGAGTCGTTACTATGGTAACTGCCACTGCGCAACTTATGCGGTCGCCATGTTGTGTACCATTCTTAGTTTGGTTCTACTATACGACTTGTACAGTGGAAAACTGCAAAAATGTATTCCCTCGAGCAATACGAAGCTTCTTTTTTGTGTCTGCCTTTTTTGTATAAAATATTTAATTAAAATTAATTTTCGACAAACTATTTTCCCGTTGTGGCTTTGAATTTTCTTTGTAGTTCATTTTTACATAAGCTACATTCTTAAACAAGGCACTTTCTGTAGACGACCATATTGAAATAATAAAATGTTATTTATATACCTATTTTGCCTAAGTAAAAAGTATAATAATAACAATATTGTAGTAAGTATAAATATCAACTAAAAGTCAGTTTGAATTATAAGAATAAAATAAAAATTTTAAAAACATGGTAATTATGTTTATCTGCTTTTGTTTTAAATTTAATTATAAATTTACCTTTTTTAACTACTTTTGTAAGCACTAAAGCAGGTGTGCTTGATTAAAATTAGAAATACAAACTTATAAATTATAATTAAATTTTAGCTGTAGGTATATTTATTGTTTACACAAACTTTAAACAAATATTAATCCAAGATTCAGTAACATATTCCTCTTCCTTCAAATCTACATCTTCATCCTTAGAAATAAATCGTCAACGCAAACACCAAACATGCAAAGCTCCGTTCTTTCTGTTTATTGACTAACACGGAAACTAAGGATTAAACCTTCGTATTTCCACGTTAGTAAGTTTCTATTTTATTATGTCTTTACTCTTAACAAATATTTTAATATTTAAGATGCAGAAAAAACCATTGAATTTGTTTGGGTCCTGAGTTTTAACTTTTTTACCTTTTACCTAATTAAAGTAAGTCGTAATTTTTATTTGAATGTATCTGAAATGAAATATACCTGTGATGATGTTGGATAATGTAAAACAGGTTCATTAAAACGATCCAGATTGTAACTGCTTATTAAAAAAGTTTTAAATTTTCCAATTAATGCCCTGGGTACATGACAACTTCTGTGGGGTCCATTAATTTTTATTTAAATGTAAAAATTTCCAGTCCAGAACGTTTTTTGTAATATTATTATAAAAAGATGTCAACTGTGAATAATTTTTTTAACGGGCATATTATTAAAGCATCAAGTATTCAACAAAATTGATTATTTTGGTTGTTATCATAATAAATTATTGTATTTTTAACCAATCGTTTGAATTTAAAGAGTTCTTGTTCTGTTACAAAGAAAAATATTGAGTAATCAAGGGATCATTAAGTAGTAGGTACTACTTTAAAGTTCTGAGGTAAATCCAATTAAACGGTAGTAAAACATAATGGTAAATAGTCGTAACTTGTTATAATTTGCTAATAATATACTATTGTATTAAGAACTTTAAAAATAAAACGTTTTTTAACAAAACTTCCACTTTTTATTCAAAAAATTGATTTTTATTATCCAAACTCAACCATATGCATAATGACCATCAATGAATGAATGAATACAGTGGGCGGGGTGCCTGATGCCTGGCAAGTACGTGCTTTGAGCCCTTTTTCCCATACCCCAGGTTCTTCCCCTCTGTATTTCACTCCCAAAACGCCTCGACCTTCATATGAAAGTCATGACGTCCTTTGGAAGGAGGGTATGCAAGTCTTCTTCCTTGATTCTTCGCACCCCAAAGATGTCTTGTCTAAGTTGTTCATAAACCTCATAGGTACCCAAAAAGTGGTAACAAGTTTCCTCCTCGCCACAGTTTGGGCAGTCTGGGTCTTCGACTACACCCAAAAGGTGTAGATGTCTTTTAAGTCCACAGTGGCCAGTAAGGACTCCGACAAGCAGGCGCAGCTGTGATCTGGATTTATCCAGTAACCACTTTGTCCTAGCTTTGTCAGGGTAGACGATTGTTTGTTTCGCCTGCCTAAGGCCACTGCAGTTGATCCATTGTTCTTCTAATCCTCTCTTTGCCCATTCCTTGAATATAGTTGAGGTTTGTGCCCTGCTGAGCTTATTGGCTTGTTGGCTCTATGTCTGACAAGTTCATCTATACCGCAATTTCCCGGTACCTATAATAGGGTTACGTCCTTAGGGTTACGTCTTGAGGCCAGTCTGTCTAGGGTATTTGCGCATTCCTGGACTAGTCCTGTGCTGATCCTGTAGATATAAATCACCTTTAGAGCGGCCTGGCTCTCTGAGCGAATAATGACGGGGCTTCCTGAGTTGTCCCGTTCTTCTATTAGTTCTGCTGGTTTAAGGATGGCAAATATTTCTGACTGGAAGACCGTGGAGTATTTAACAAGAGTATAGCTCTTTCGAACCCCTACGTAATCTTTCAGAACACCTGCTTCCGACGTCTCTTCATGCGAGAGCCATCTGTATAACATGCTATGCTCCCTGGGGGAAATTCCACTTGTTCGTCGCCCTACTGCCCCCTTGGTGGGATTAAGACGTTGTACTTATTTCCGTTCTTAATTTATCTGCTTTTGGGAAAGCTTTGTGAGTAAGGAGCGAAAGCACTGTTTCTATCCTTTGTGCTATTCTTGTGTAGCCTTCTCCACGCCCTTTCCAGTGTCCATTGTATCAAAGCCTTAAGAAAGCTGCCATTGTGCTAATAATGATCGATATGGGTAAAAAAAGGTGGTAATCCCAGTAGGACATCAAGCGCTGGTGTGTGTGTTGTCCTTAGCGCTCCTGTGACTCCTATGCTTGCAACCCTCTGTACATGCGTCAGCTTGTGGGTCACCCATTACCTCTGTACCACTGACCACAGACCACGGACCTGTATTGGATCCTTGCTCTAACGATTCCAGTGTAGATCCCATGGAGACCCTTGGGATCTACTCCCCAGTTCTTCCCTACAGCTTGGTGCAATTGCCACAGTGTGATTATTAACTTGCTTATTGCCTTGTCAATATGTGGTTTACAGGTCATCTTTTTATCCAGCACCACCCCAAGGGACTTGGCCTCCTCCAGAAACTCTAGGTGCCTTCTACCTCGAAAAAGACAGCTAAGGCTGCTTTCTTGAATTCCAGCGCTTTTTCCACCCTCTGCACTATGGCATGGAGAGCTGACTCTATCGACCTACCTTGCCTGTAAGCGTGCTGGTGTGGGTTAAATAAGTGATGCTTTAATCTTCCTAATAAATATATATCTACCATATTTTCCATTATTTTGAACAGAAATGATGTGAGACTAATAGGTCTAAAGGATTTAGCTATTGTGTAGTATTTTTTTCCAGCTTTGGGAATGAAGACAACCTCATCTCTTTTACATTCTTTGGGGACCCATCCAAGGTAAGGGAGAAGAATGTTCTGGCCTTGCTGAAGCAGGGCTGGAAATATCCGTCCCCGCGGCTGTGTATGGTTCGAACTCTCCCCCTGGCCATTTTATTGACCCCTCTGTAACCACCCTGTCAGCCAGATCCCTGTTCTCTTGAGGGTGTGCCTGCCAACTTGGTTGTTGGGGTTCCATGTTGCCTTCTATAAAGACATGTAGCTGATCAATAATTTAAAGTTGTTAATGAACAAATACATTCTCCACTACTAGACTGTTTACTTTGATTGAGTCTCTAATTATTATACATAGATAATGCATAAATGTATCACAAATATATTGTTATTGTAAAGATCAGCATGGTATAGTTTTTTCCTTGTTTTTTTTATCATTGCACAGTTATACTGATCTTAGAGGGCAATACATACAGGATAATACCTTAGAGCTAATAACATCTAACTTTAATATGTCGATCTGACGATGCCAGTTTTTAGCATCACAGCTGTCATTAAGTTAAAAAATCAAGTTTTGTTTTAAAAAGTTTTATTTTTAATGTTCTTTATAAGATGGACTTCCACAAAGTAAAGGTTAATACAATCAATTTCATATACTATTGTGTTCACTTAATAAGAATATTAAACAAAGAACTTCTTAATGTAATTCCCCAAGGTTTATTTAAAAAATGTATGTCATTCTGCTTATCACATTATATCGAATCATCTATCATTGAGCTAAAAAGTTCATTTTTTAATAAACCGTAAAAGTTTAGTTCAAAAATTCTTTGTTAAATATTCTTAATATGATGGAGTTTCACAGAGTAAGGGTAGGTACAATAAACTTTGCCCACTTAAGAATTTTCATATCTTCGATAAATTATTGTAAATATTAACAATCATAGAAGCAAATCTAAACAGGGTTCCAGAAACGCAATTTTAAGGGATAATAATTCTTAGAAAACATAACTTACAGTTAAGCTTACCTAAAGCAGTTTGTTTTCCATGTCGTTCCTGAAATCTCCATTAAGATTGCTCTTTATAATGAATTATTGAACGCGCGCTTTTTTTACCTAAAAATGTTCGTAAACACGGGAGTTAATTTTGTGCCTTTTGTTTACCGACTAATTTTCTGCTTGATATATTTTCCTGTTAGATTCTATCGTATTGTATAACAAATTTAACACAGAACGAATTAGACGTTTTCTTTACCCCAAAATTTTTTGAGAATTATAATAAAAAGTTTATGCTATTCTTATGTTTAGACATCACGTCCACGCGAGAGTCCTACAACAAATAAAACGGAAAAAGGTATGTTTCGCTCAGAAAAGCACATAAAACAAAAGAAATAACCGCATACACTTTTTAGAATGCAGACATTACGGTTACTTCAAGAAGAATTTTAAAGCTACGCCTTCATCACCGACCAAAATAAACAAAAAAATGTATAAATAATTAAATTTCCCATGAAATTGTTTTGTGAAAATGTTGCAGATTTTTAAGGTATGCAGAAAATGGGTTATATTAAAGTAAAAAACCAAAAATTAACACACCATTCCTCAGAAGTAGTGAAAACAGGGCAGGCGGAACAAAATTATTAAAATTTACCAGGCGGCACTCAAGCCAATGGAATCTAATCAAATTAACTACAAATTGGAGTATACAGAGTGTTTAAGATACTAGCCGAACTCAAAAAGCTCGAATTTAATAGGTCGTTCTACAATAACAACCAGGATATTGAGTGTTTAATATATTTTGTGAATATGTTTAGGAGGCCATTGCTTTTGGTGAACCTTGTATTCAATTTTCTCTAAATTAATCTAGTTAATCTTTAGGCATAAGAGTACAATATAGCAATATGTAACCAACTATAGGGGGATTATAATAAAACCATTAATTATACCCTTAAGTTACAAAACTCGAGAATGCGGTAAACAACCTTGTTTAATCCTATTATGTAAAAAACATCAGTTTAAAGAAGCAAACGTGCTACATCGTCTAACTTAACTGATTAGAATTATTTCTTACATTATAGAATATCTACAAGTACATTTCTATTCTATATTTAATTCAGTGTTGCTATCGGTATTTTCCCCTAAATTAATTTTGATTGGCTACAAAGAGGTACGATTTCTTAAGATATATGGCATAATTAACAGTAATTTAAATTTATTCTTCTCTTTATTCCGGTCCTTTTACATTTGTGATGAGCATTATCGGGTTACCAACACAATAACAATATAACAGTAGGAACAAACAATATAATTGTAATGTTTTTCTCATTTATTTATGCTGTTTTCGTGGGTGGGATAAATTATATACCCTATGTCTAACTACTATTTTTTATTTATAAAATACACACTACATTAATTTATAAACATACTTAATATCTACTTAATCCGACCTGATATACACTGGGTATATCAGTCATAATTTATTTATACCAATCTGATATAACACTATTTATGTACACTTTTTATTTTTCACTTGCTTCCACGACCGTTCACGTACTTTCGACTGACTGAGAAACTCTAATTTACCACAGTCTTACAGACCTATTTTACACACAAGCACTACATGCAAATTAATGGAGAAGAAGATAAACCAACGATTGACATGCTTGAAGCAGCATTCGACACCATACCCAGACAGTTTATTCTTAATAATTTGTCCTTGAATGGGCTCAAAGGAAATATATATGCATTTATTAAGCACTTTCTCATCACTTGGTCTCAGTCAATGGGTGTCTTTCTCCTTCTCATTTTGAACAAGATGGAGTTCCCCAAGGATCCGACACTATTTACTTTAGCAATAAACAATATTTGCACTAATCCCCTTTCTTCTGTCAAAACCACTATATTTCAGACTACATTATTCTCTACTCCCATGGTGCCACCACATCTTCCACATGCAAACTTTTACAAAAGGCTGTAAATATGGTCCTTAGTAGGATTACTACCGGTTGTCTTTCCCTCTCGTCTACTAAATCCCGCTACTATACCAAATATTTTTATAAATTCTCAATCCATTCCAGTTGTCGAACGCTGCAAAATACTAGGTCTATCATTTGATTATCTTCTTTCTTGCAAACATCATAAACAAGAAATTAGAGGACACTGCCCCAAAAGTCTAAAATAAAAACATCCACTCTTAACAATATTCAGGTTCTTGATCTGATCGAAACTAGATTATGGTAGTTTTGTCTATATGTATGCATCCAAATCCCTTTTAAAACCTCTCAACACTATATGTAATAATGCTATCAGACTATGTGTTGGAGCCTTCCGTTCCAGTCCTGCTGAGGGCTTTTATATAGAAGACAATGAATCCCCTCTCTGGCTCAGACGTCAATACATCCTCCTCTTCTACACAACTTCAGTCTCAGAAAATCGTCCAGGTCTGTAACCATATTATGACGTTGGGCGTCAATTTGTGAATTTATTAAAATATTTAGTTAACTTTTGAAAAATATCAATATACCAAAAGAAAAAATGTAATTTACAATAAAACAACCAATAATCTTAATTTCGTATTTAATTAGTTGTAAAAGATATTTCAATAATTAACAAAATTTATAAATGTTTATCACAGCAAAAATTATGATAGTTAAATACCTCGGCTAGGGGTGAGTAAGTTCATTAGCTCCGACTATAGTACAATATTTGTTTCTTTAAGAAATTATAAGGGCGCCACTAAAATCTTTTTATTTTTTATGATACTACTGAAGAAATTTGTTTTAAGCTGAGTTATTTAAATAAGTATCATAAGATGACAGAAAGATGTCAGAAAAAACTGTCTATTAAGTAAAAAAAATGAAAATGTACCAACAGATAAAAGATAAATAGATTTCCTTGGTGCTAAAATGAATGAAGTAGAGAATACGTTACAAAAAAATAACCCGCAAACAGTTCTTTACAACTACTTATACAGTTATACAGTTGACGATATAGATAAATATAAACGGAGATAAAAGAGAAAAAAAATATGGGAACAGTAAACTTGATATACCACAACAAACTTATCTGTTAACAATAGTAGACCATCCTTCGCCGCACCTTGGGATCGCTACGGCACTGTCTAGGTGGTTCCAAATGACTATGGAAGGGATGATCTGCCCAAGTTGTAGAGATGATCCAGTTAAAAATGTTCGTGCATACGAGAGCTTAAAGTTTACAAGCTGTTCAAGTTTACTGAATCTTCAAATTAAAGAGATGCTTCAAGTTTACAAGATGCTTCAAGTTTACAAGATGTTTCGAGTTTACAAGATGTTTCGAGTTTACTGTATTATATTCCAACTTTCTGAAAATTACCAGTGTCAAACACGTGTTATATTTACTTATCCTGGCACAAAAAGTACAAATCAGCATAGTCCGAAATCTACAGTTAGATGCTAACGTATTCTAATAAATTACAAAAGATACATTCTTACATTAAGTTTACGTTGTAACAACCTTACACACTAATAATAAATCCAGAAATGTACTTTCAGTAGCCTTCTTATAAAAAATTATCATTAATACTTTTAATTACCATAAAAAGATTCTTCGAATAATAATGAAATATGTTGAAATTCTCATCTGATATAATAAAATATAATATAACTTTCGATGTTTTATAAATATTTTAACAAAAAGGAATTATAAAATTGGAAAAAAACCTACCTGTATTTGACAGTAAACCAATTTTTAAATCCTCTTGAACCCGATAATGGCATCTCATTAGTACACCCCGTAGCGTATCTACTTTGAACTTCCAATTATAATTATAGAGACCGTATTCATTATTTTATTATTAAGAATTCTTTCGGAAAGATGGAGCTCGTGGTACTAATTTAATTTAATATTTAGTATACCAGGTGCTTAAAATGTTAACAGGTACTGTTACAGGTCTTAGTTAAATGGCCCCTTCAGAAGTAGGTTTATGCAATTATGGAGAGGTGATCAAGACCTTGTTTCGTAGTTGGATTTGGTGGCTTAGATATGGTGCCCACTACAAGGTTCTTTGGTAAGTCCAATACATTTGGAGAGGTCTGCCGTAAACAAATTGTTTATAGTGGGACAGAGAACCGAACCCTGAGGAACTTCGGCTTCGATTCTCTTGATAGTTGAAATGAAAGATTTGACACTAACCTGAAACGTTGCGTTGGTTTATAAATTAGCCCTTCATGCCAAGTCTTGTAAAAAACTTTTTCATAGTGTAAAAATAAAGCGCTACACGTTCGTTTTGCCGTCCAATTTTCAAATATGCATTCTGTTAGTCTTAGGGCCTGCTACTTGCAAGAGTATTTGGCTCTAAAACCAAATTGGAAGTCTAGGATGATTTGCTTTTCGTCAGTTTCATCTTTGATTCTCTCAAGGATAACTCTCTCGATTACTTCGATATCGAACTAAGCAAACTTGTGGTTTTGGGGATAAAGCGGATTTTTCCCGGGTTTTTTAAATAAAATAACGATAGCGTTGTTATATTAAATAACAAATTTTTATCTAGCCCTCCTGCATCTTTATATTAAGGCTCAAACTCGTGCCTTTTAAACCCATTTAAGGGGTAGTAAGGTTTTTTAAATTGTCCCTATTATCATTACTGCACAATACAATAATGACAAGTGTGGTATTGTTAAATTTGTTTTTGAATGATATATCCAAAATTGTAATATTATACCGGTTGACCCGTTTAAAAAAATATATTAAGGTCACGTGACCCGAAATATCCGAAAAAACGAAAGTCATTTTATAATAAATATTTCGACTGTTATTATCTGTCAAAATTCATGTTCGATCATTTTGACCATCAAAACATCGTGGGACACTGTATAAAATATGCTGTTTTTACCCGAATTAAACTTCTCTCATTTATTCAAAAAAAACATTCGATCTATATGTCTGAATGTATTGTAACTTTTTAAAAAAAATTGAAAAATTCCAAAGGACTACCAATAGCATTCATTATAGTATGTAAAAGGAACTAACAAACTTCATTTGTTTATACGACTCTGCCAAAAAAATTAGCCATTCCTCTGAACATCGGGTTTCAAAACAATATGGTATTACACGGATTTTGCTGTATCACAGAGACTTCATATCTCACTCTCGAAAATTAGTTTTCCTTCCAGCTTTGTCTGTTTACGCCTCTATAGGACAACATTTCAATGGTTGATCTAAATCATTTATTATTCACATGTGTCAATCATTCAGTCACAGAAATTTGTTTTTAATTAATTTTCAGACAATTATAGGGTATATTTCATTAAATATCGATAAATTGTCATCTTAAATTATGTTCTAATAAAAAATAAAACTTGTTTTAAATAATTTAAGTATTTTTAAATAATTAAACATAATGAAGTTTATTGTACTAACCCTTAGCTATTCTTTGGAAGTCCATCTTACTAAAAACAATTAACAACCAAACATTTGATCAAAATTACCACGTTTATTTAAAAAATTAGCTTTTTTATTTAATCACAGCTGTTTGATAAACTTTATTTGATAAGACATAACAATATTGCCATAAAAAGTGGAAGTTTTGTTTAAACTTTTTTTTGTTTATTGTTTTTAGTATTTTAACATAAATTTATTAATGGTCATATTATTAGTATTGAATTAATTATAAATTAATTCAACATTAATTTATTTAATTTGATATTAAAATTAAACAATAAATTTTGTAAAATTAGGTATTCGTAATATAAAGGTTTCTAGTTTTAAATCTCAATAACACGTATAAAGAAAAGAAAGCTCGAGGAAAAGATACCGCAATAGAAAAACAATATCTAATGCTTAAAATTGGTTATAACATTTGTCCAGGCAGAATTTTTTCATTGGACATCATCGAGTTTGTGTTAGGTACATATTTATCAACTAGATGAAAATGTTATCAAGAAAGTTGAAATGACACAAGACAACTGATACAAATGTTATCACCTCCGTCATCAATATAACTCTCGAACGGTATATGGTTCTTTGATAAGAATTGCATAATTATTAAACTTGATATCAATACCAACAAAATATGGCAACTTTACTGTAGTTATAGCGTTTACATTCTAATGAAATTTAAGGTACTAACTCTTACTATGTGAAAGTTCATCTTATTATTATTGTTCTGTTTACATTCTATTAAATACACTTTGTTATTTATTTAAATCGCTTTTGAGAGAATAATTTTAGTGATCCAGATAATTTGAAAACTTTGCCAATAAATCCTGTTTAAATAAAATATATTTCACAGAAACATGTAGATCTTTATATTTGCATACATAAAATTTTTACCAAACTGAAATATGTTATATACACGGAGTAATTCGGCAATATATTCACAGCATTCAAGTTTTAGTACCTACATCTTGTATATATATATTTTTCGAATAGTCCTAGATATGGTCCTTCGTCACCCTATTACTGTTTTTTAGTTTATTTTTCACAAAGTATCCATTAAAATAAGAAAATATTTTTTTAGAATTTTTAAAGTTTACCATTTCAACGGATAACCACCTGATAAAATGTTCACTTTTTCGCATAGTGGTGTAAACTTGTTTATAAATCAACCAATTACAAACAAGCAAGATAAAGAAATATTTTATTTCTTTTTTTTTAAGTTTACTGATTTATTAAATCGTTTTATGTACACTCGTCACAAAAAGTATCGCATGATTTTAAAAATTGAATTATGGTGTAATATAAAATATTAAATTTTTCAGAATATTTTAATATGAGTGATGGTATTCTTTAGATGTATAAAAGACCAAAATATTCACAGTTTAAATCGGCCTTTTTGTTGAATAACAAAAAATGAATACATTTTGATAAATCCTATTTGTACAGTGAAACTTCTCCATAACGGACACCAACGGGGAAAAATAATTGTCCGTTGTGTAGAGCTGTCCGTTATGTGGAGTTATGGCTTAGACAATTCAAATAAAAATGAGATTTCGATTTGCTTGATCTTTAATTATACATATTCGTATTTGCATAAGCATACACACAAATAAAACAAATAAAATACTAATATCAAAAAGCTAGGTACGTATTACTTCTTAAAAAAATCATCAATTTTGGTTTGTTTTTTGTTTTGGACATTATTTTTCACAATTTCTGACTCAACGTTTAGAATAACATCAGATATTTTTTGACTTACCCTTGCATCACCTTTATATATAAAAAGTAATTCTAAGTCTCTTAATTTTAGGTAAGCATCATTTAAATTATTTACAGTTGTAGTAAGCTCTAGTTCATCGTCACTCTCATTGTCGGAAACATTGGACACCTGTACGTTTTCTTTAAAATCACTAACACAACTAGCTAAGTTTACTTCAGGATTTTCCGTAAATACGGCTGCATCAATCTCCATGTAGTTCAAAAAATTTTCAACTCCATGATTTTCGCAAAAGGTTGACAACGGCAAATCGTCTTCCAAGTCTTGTTGCTCCAGATTTTCCACAATTTCTTCTCCATTACTATCGTTTTTTAAAAAACCGCACCTGATGAAACACTTTTTAATTGTTTGTGTTGAAACGTCTCTCCATGCTACCACAATCCAAATTAAGGCGTTAGCAATCGTTATGGATTTCTCCAGTTTAACCTTTGATAAAGAACATTCTATATATGATAACATTCTTCTCATCAAAAACTTTCTATACAGGGATTTAAAGTTTTTAATTATTCCTTGGTCTAACGGTTGGCAATGTACTGTAGTATTAGGTGGCAAAAATATTATCGATATGTTAGATAACTGAATGTCCGGATGGAATGTTGCGTTGTCTAGGAATAAGAGAATTTTTCTTTTTTGACGTTGCATTGTCTGTCAAATTTGTGCAGCCAATCTGTCATTATATCTCTGGTCATCCAGGCCTTCTTGTTGTAGTACCAGTCGACTTGGACCTTATCAACATGAAAATGTTTAAAACAGCGAGGATTTTTACTTTTATCAATCACCAAATACCTAGGGTGCTGGATTAACAACAAACTTGACCCTGAACAAGAAATAACAGCAAGGATTGCTCAAGCGAGAAGTAGCTTTATGAAAATACGGGGGCTGCTCACTGACACACATATCAGTTTATAATTGAGACTGAAACATCTAGTATGAATAAAGTGGAGGCCTTTGAGATGTGGGTTTATCGCCGAATTCTAAAAATTCCCTGGACAGCACGAATAACAAATGAAGCAGTCCTGCAAAGGTTGAAAAAGGAAAGAGAACTCCTAACATTAATAAAAATCAGGAAAACCAGTTACTTTGGTCATCTGCTAAGACAAGGAAAATATTATATCCCACAATTGATAATAAAAGGTAAAATAGAGGGAAGGCGCGGCATTGGAAGAAAAAAGTTGTCCTGGATGAGAAACATCAGAAGATGGACGGGACTAGGGTTCGAAGAACTCATCAGAACAGCAGAAGATAGAGACAGTTTTGCCATGGTAATCGCTAACCTCCATTGATGGAGATGGCACTCGAAGAAGAATCACCAAAGGTTTTTCTTTTTCCCCATTTAAATTTGCACACAATAATACGGTCAGCCTTTCCTTAGCAGATTTACCCCCAGTGTACTTTTCATTGCGAAACGTAAAAGTTTTACTTGATAAAGCTCGATAATACAGACCAGTCTCGTCAGCGTTGTAAATATCTTGAGGTAAATAACCACTTAATAAATTTGGCAGTTTTCTTCGCCATTCTGAAACGTCGTCAAGATTAACATTTGCAGCTTCTCCAGAAATTGCTCTAAATTTAATATTATGTCTTAAGCAAAACTTGTCAAGCCAACCAATGGAAGCTTTAAAATTCAAATTGAGTTATTTCGCCGCCTCTAATGCTTTTTCTTTTATTATCGGTCCAGATAATGGAATGTTCTTACTTCTCACTTTACAAAACCAATCGTACACAATAGTATCGATGGCAACACCTTCAGTTTTAATCCTCTTTTTTTGTTGAACATTTCTACTTTCACTGTATAACTTTTTTGAATCTGCCTAATCTGTCACTAACTTGAGTTTTTCCTATTTGAAACTTTTCGGCCATAACTCGAACACTATAATTATTTTTTTCAGATGTTTCTATCACCGGTATTTTTTCTTCCAAACTTAAAAATTTTCTTTTAGTCGAAGACATTGTTACCATTAGAACAGAATATAGCAACTAAATTAGAAATGTGTATGTACAAAGGATGAATAAATTCTAAAATTGGTTTTTCCAAATCAAACTCGATGTACCTAAAGTATCTAGTTTTATGTACATAGCAAATAATGACAACAATGCTACCATTAAAGGATTATCGGCTTTATTATATTACATCCTGAGGATTTGGGAATTCAAGGTTTTATATGTACATACATACTTTCCAGGTATAATTAAGAGATGGAGATTTAAGAATTTTAAGAAATTTCTTAACATAATAATATCTCCGTTATTAGAAGGTATTTTTATGTGTAAACTCACATACAAAATATTAAATTCGGTGTCCATGTCCGTTATTAGGAGTGTCCATTATTTAGAGGTTTTTATACAATATATTTCCTATACTGTAGTCCGGGGAACCATAATCTCTCCGTTATATGGAGGTGTCCATTGTTGAGAGGTTTCCGTTAAGGGAGGTTTCACTGTATTATTCACATTTTAAAATTTCTTGTGTGCAATACGTTTGTTTAAGTATCTAGAAACATTTTGAGTAAAAATAATTTAACCCCAGAACAAGCAGCTTAAATCGTGGCTTAAGTTGAAGATGGACGATCTCGTCAATATGTTGCTGAAGTCATGGGAATCAACCAATCCAGCGTTTCTAAAGATTTAGGTTTAGAGAAACTGGAAGTTATAATAGAAGACCAGTTCCAGGACGTCCCAGGTGTACTAATCCCGCAGATATTCAGACTTTGAAAACTCGTCATGTTACAGCCATGCAACTGCAAAATTTTCTCTCTGGAGTCCGTGATGATAGAATATCTGTCAATACGGTTAGAAACAGATTAAGGAATTTTGGAATCAAACCCAGAGCACGTTTAAGGTTCGCAAAAGAACATGTTAATTGGGATATTAATGATTGGGCTAATATTATTTTTACGGATGAATCAAGATTTTCACTTTTTGGATTCCAGTTTATAGACGTGAAGGTAATTGATTTGCTCAGTGAACATAAGAGCAGCCAGAAATTATGAAGGTGGTTCTATTATGGTATGGGGAGGCATCTGTTTTGAAGGCCACACGGAGTTTGTGTTTCGTAGGGGATCACTGACAGCTGATCGGTATATAAGGGAGGTTCTTGAGACAAATTTAGTGCCATTTGTTCCAATCATTTGGAGATAATTTTATTCTAATGCACGATAATAGAAGAATGGGAAAATTTGGATTTCGATTACACAAGTGACCTGATAAGAAGCCTTCCACGGAGAATGAGTATTAGAGCCAGAGGTGGCAATACCAGATACTAAAATGTTAAATTTATGGTTTAAATTTTTTATTTTGTTACTTTGTAGGT
The DNA here is from genome assembly GCA_035357415.1 of Ophraella communa. NCBI lineage: Eukaryota > Metazoa > Arthropoda > Insecta > Coleoptera > Chrysomelidae > Ophraella > Ophraella communa. The sequence continues at coordinate 21,912,896 of CM068982.1, forward strand.
ATTATTTGATTTTTCTAGAATAATAATTGTAATTGTTAAATCTTACCTTAAGTGTCCGGTTTAATTATGAAGTTATATTTATGCAACACCGAGAATTAATTAAAATTTCTGGGTAATTTGCATTACACTCAACTAACCCATGGATACAATTTTAGTTGGAAACTACACAAACGGAGGAAGTCTCCTGAGGAATTTGAGGATTATTTGTTACATTTCCAATTTCTAGTTTTGAATTCATCAACGTGATTCAAATGTTTCTACCTGGCGTCCAGGATTGAACGTAGATTTAATGAAAGCAATTCTGGGTTTTATAGGATTCATATACATCAAGGTGCATCAAGTAGGATATTTTTATAGGCATGAATTAATGAAAGTCGTTAAGTACTTATATTTAATGTCCGTTTAGTAAATAATCTAGTGGATTTAAACTAAAATATTTAAATTTATAGAAAATATAATGACTCTACTATTAATTTTTATGTCTTCACAGAAAGGAATATTATTGAAAGAGATTGCAAATAATAAGCTTATTGAGATAGATTGGGTAATGTTAGATGATGACATAAACTTTCACAATCCAAAAATAACGTACAACATTTCGCATATAAAATAAAACCAAAAGAACGAAATTCCTTAAGGAATAGTTCTTCTTTTCAATTTAATTCAAAATTTATCTCCTAAAATAAATTATAAGAAGGGATTAGTTTCATTTATAATCACATATTAGCTTAGACACACATATTAGCATTATTTTATATTGAGTAATTAGTTATATTTATAAAAAAGAAATGTGCTAGGTAAAGTTCATTATCAGTATCATTCCAAATTCAGAACAGGTAATATTAACAATTCCTTCTTAGGTATATAAAATTTTAATATAAAACAAGAAAGGCTTAAATAATTGTGAAAAATTAGCATTACAACTAAAAAATCCATAATTTGGTAGATGTACAACCTTCTTCTTGCCATCTCCTTGGCGAAGGTTGGCAATCAAGGCTATCTTCGCTTTCGAAGCGGTTGCTGGAAGAGTTGCTTCGAGCTGCATCCATACCATTGCCTAGTATTCTTCAGCCATGAAATTCGTTTTCTTCCTATGCTTCTTCTGCCTTCTATCTTCCCTTGAAGATACTGTTCTTCTCTACCCGCATAATGTGTCCTAAATATTGTAATTTTCTCTCCTTAACTGTTCGTTCTACTTCTTTTTCTATGCCAATTCTTTTTAGTACCTAGTTCAATATTAGTGATTCGATCAACCCAGCAAGTTTTTAAAATTCTTCTGTAAGTCCACATTTCGAAAAAATTAAGTCGCCTCATTGCTTCTGCATTTAGTGTCCATGATTCTACTTCATAATAAAGAACACTGAGTACGTAGCATTTTGTTAGTCGTAGTTTAAGGGCTTACCACAGATCTTTTTTCATTCTTAGAAAGTTGGTACGAGCCTTTTTGATTCCAATTTTTATTTCTGCGGTATATTAATTATTTTCTGTAATTATTGTTCCCGAGTATGTGCATTTTTTTACTCTTTCGATTTGCTGTCCCTCGACCATTAAAATTTCATTTGTGTTGTTATTTTTGGAGATCTTCAGAAATTTCGTCCTTTTTATATTGAGGGAGAATCCGTAGTTACCACTAATCCTTAGTTCCTACCCATTTATACGTCGGCGTATCTGATGTTATTAATTCAAACACCATTTACTTTAATACCAGCTGTCTAATGTTCCAAAGCTTCTAGAGTGATTTGTTCCGAGTACGCATTAAACAACAATGGTGATAGTATACAACCCTGTCGGACTCCTTTCTTTATTTTCAGTTCTTCAGACTTATCTTTGTCTATTTTTACTGTGGCTCGCTGATTATAGTACAGATTCATTCATGGATAGCAGAAGATGAAGAATACAACCAAAAATGTCAAAAAAGAACCATAATATGGATTTTGAACATAACAAATAAATTGACAGATGAACAATAAATGTATTGTTAATAGGTTCTCAGAGAATTAAGAAATTAGATTTTAAAAGGAAAATTATAATCTTGACAAACCATTTGTCAAACGCAAAATTTAAACATTTATCTCTAGTCAGGAAATTAAGGGAATCTAAATAGTACTTGCTAACAACTTATTTTTAAAATTTTTCGAAAAATTTCAGAATTGACTGAAAGACGTGTTTTTTAATCGACTATTTTCGGATGATAACAGGAATTTTTCGATACTACATTTATTTAAAATTATTTAAATAAAAGAAAAATTTGGATTTTAAATTAAGAAATTTGATATTAAAATTAAAATACTTGTTAATAAGCTTCGATACAGTAAATAAGAAAATAGCCCATCAAAACGTGAACATCTTTCTAACCTAACGGTAAAGTTTTTAAATTTTGTTTACTAGGGAAAAGTCAGAATTTTAATTGGTAAATTCATTGTTGTGTTGTGAGCGTACGACAAAGGCAAATAAATATCTTTATACAGTTAAAAGGTAAACAGATCCAGTATCCAACATTTGCTATATCGTTAGGATGTTTCGTGGCAGATATACCAGCTAAACAACACATCGAAACCACTGCGCAACCTGAGGTGGGTTTTAAATCACCTTTATTTGAGTTTTGGAGTCAGGTAAATCATCTTAATCAACAGGAACTTTTTGGTATTTGAACAATTTAAATTTTAATACTGTATAAAAAATATTCTCCCTTTATTTTAAAATTTTTAAGGCGAATTTTTAAAATTTATTTGTGTATATGATACATTGTCAGGAGGAAGTGTAAATGTAAATAAATAAATATATTCCATGCTTTGACAATTCGTTTTAAAATTATTTTTGATATAAAAAGGTGTTTTCAAAGAATCATTTAATTTTATCTAGTAAGGCAAACAGTCTTTTAATTAATAAATTATATTCTTTTAATTTTTATTTTCATAATTTTTTTTAATAATTGATATTAAATAAAGACAATATATTTGAGTATAATATATAATATTTAAAATATAAAACTAAATGAATAAACAAAATCCAGTCATATTAAAAAGTATATTTCTTCATATATATATATATGAAAAACACTCCGTTGCTGCTAGTAGGATATATGAGCTGATAAGAATGAAAATATTTGTTGTGGTATTTGAAGACTATAGCTTGGTTCGGGTTTCGCCAGATACAATACTCGAAACCGTCCTCAAACCTTTAGAAGCCTGTACACTAAGAAATAATTTGTCAGGATCTCCTTGTACGCAGACTTCTAAAAGTTTGAGGATAGTTTGAAAGCGATAACTGGCAAACCCGAACAAAGGTATAGTAAATCATTAACTGTTTTTTCAGAAACATCCAAGTTAAAACCCATTGGTTTCACTGGAACAATAATAAAGAATACTTCAATATAAATAAAATATCTTTCAAAACCATTTGAAGAAGAACACATATTTAAGATATATTTCATCAGGCTTGGGATGCAAACAATTTGGATAGATAAGATATAAGATACTTAATTGAGAGCACTAAGCAAATAAATGTTAAGAAAACTTTATATGTATATTATCTTTTTTAAATAAATTGAGAAGTTATATGTTTAGTGTTCTCAATGTGAACTCGATGGAGCTTCACAAAGTAAAGCGGCTTTTACATTGGTCATATTATTTGAACACACATATCAACTAAGAAGGTTATTTCACCTGTCTAAACCGACATTCAAGTCCGATCATATGTACTATCGCCTTCAGAATAGCATATACATTTTCAAACACAAGAGGCTTGCATTAAATTAGTTTTAAGGATGGCCTATTTATTGTATATAATCAATCACGGTTTAAATAATAATAAATTTGAAATCAGTTAAACAGTTGTCCACGCCCACATCTTTAATGTTACACAGAGAGGGATGATAATGAGTGAGGTATTCTATTGACAAATTGCCTGTGTGTTATACAGTACGGTTTTATTTGTTTTTTATTGCAACCTCTTTACTGATTCCTTTTTTGTGACAACCTTGGCTATTTACACGGATTTTGAATTTTGTTTAGTGATTTTTTATCAAGACGAACTTTGGCTATTGACACGATTTTAAAATTTTGTTTTTTAAATGTAACTATTGAGTTTTCTTATTCTACGACGACATTGGCACGGATTTTGGTTTTCTATTTAACTATTGTGATATTTTAATTTTAAGATATCAAATAAAATATTAAGATTTAGACTTGCGCTTTTCGCTATTTTATTTATTTTTTTATCCTCTTTTCACCTAAATTAAAAAAGAAAGCATCATCATCATTATATTTAAAATTTCCGAGAAAAATAAAAAAATAATAGACTTTTTTACGTAGAACTCCCTAGCGGAGACAAAATTGTTTAATTTTGGTATTTTTGTTATGCATCTGATTAAACAGAAGAAACACTTTTAAATGACGCCAAAATCATTGAAATCGGTTAAAAAACAAAAAAAAAGTTATATGACATTTGTTTATAACAAGTTTGAACCTTCCCCCACTCCCCTATTTAAAAATTATTAGCAAAAAGTCCCCAAACAATATTTTTCATAATCTCAAAATTTTCAAAAATTGTATTTTTAGTATACCTTTAGTATATCTCTTTCGGAGGGTTAGGTTAGGTTAGGTTAGGTTAGATTAGGTTAGGTTAGGTTAGGTTAGGTTAGGTTAGGTTAGGTTAGGTTAGGTTAGGTTAGGTTAGGTTATGTTAGGTTAGGGTTAGTGTCAAGTAAAAAACTGTAGAGAAGAAACTTAACCTAAAAAACAGGTGTCTCATTGTTACTATTGTGGTTGATGTGTGTGATGTGTTATTGTATATTGCAAATATATTGTGCTAATAATTCAATTTCACCAGGCATTTTCATAGTGACAGAACATTCAAGTTAGCAAAAATCGTTCTTTTTTACTTAAATGTAGTGTAAACCCCGAAAAAATGGACCAGATACTTGATTTAAGTAAATTAAATTAGAGTCAAGTAACTTGGGATGCGGCTTTAAGCCGAGTGTGATTTAGGTACATTTCTTTTTATATATTTGATTTTTCCTCAGCTTTTTTTTCTCCTTAACTTTGCGTACTAACGAAGTCTAAGAAGATAGAAACATGTTTCTGCGTCTAAAATGCGGGCTTAACCCAATATATTTTCCTGATTTAATTGAATAACCTTCTTCAAACAGATTTTGACTTGTTTGAAACTCTAACCAAAACATGAGTGGAATCATGGTGATTTTCGAAAAACGTACCAGTGTTTGTTAACTTTTTTGATTCCTGTACTATATCTAATATTCATAAGATGCTGTTTCTAAAACAACTTTTTAATACTTCTTTAAACGCAAGTGAAACCACCGAACACAGTTTAATCAAATACAACAAAAGTTTTATAATTTAAAAATTTTACATTTAAAAAAAGGTTGGAAGAAAATAGAAATGTAAATAAAGCATTCAGAAAAAAATGTTTTAAGTTGAATTTTTCTTTTTTTTCCGACAAATCAATTGTCTTTTTAATCTGGGAAAGAGTTTACATATTAGTTTTCAATAGTCCATTTTCATACTAATATTCTTTTAGATTGCAAGCATCCTTTAATCGGCATTAAACCGCTGAAAAAGATATAAAATATAAAAAAATATTAGCTGGCGATAATGAAAGAAAACCGAGCCTCTAAGAATCCGTTTGATATACAAATTAAATTAAAATGAACTTTAAAATCAACGGTTAAAATTTGCAGCATTTTATTTTCAACAATTTATGGTTTTACATACATTTAAGTACTATAAGATTTTAATATTTTTAGTCATGCATTTTATAGGTGTGGATAACATGAATAAAATGTTGCGAAAAGCTTATGTCAAGATAGTCTAGGGAGGGGTCATCAATTTTTTTGTAGTACCGTTTCTTTATTGCGCAACTTTTCTTATCGGCAGCTGTCATACGTTTATGAATATTAATATTAGGTAAATTTTAATTATATTTGATTTTTAATAAGCCTTATATTTATTTTCTTTAAACTTTTTTAATCCACATTATATTTACTCTGTTTTCAATTCAAAACTTTTATTTGTAACAGTCTCAGCACCAAGGAAATCTCTTTATCGGTTGTTCATGTTTTCCTTCGCAGTATTATTTAATATAAAAAGATTTTAGTGGCGTCCATTTACTAATCTCCTAAGGATTCTAATGGTGTACAATACGTCAAAGCTAATAAACTTACTTTAAGGCCGGGCATTGGCAGTATATTTAATATAGGCAAACGCGACGTCCTTTCAAAGAGCTTTTAGCAAAAACTATAAGGCAATGAAAATTGAAAAAAATCAGTAGTATACTAGATATATAAAGTTATTCAATAAAGAATTTTGAAGCTTGAGAGTACAAGGAATCATCCAGAAAAAATTCCCGAAATATGTCTATTTTTACATTTCATAAAATGATTAATATCTCACTTAAACGTGATATGATTTTAAAAATATTTCTTCTTTGAATAGATGGTATATTTACTCATAAGTCAGTGTTTTTAAAAATTACAATAAATTCGTTTTTTTCCTTAAAAGCTCTTTGAAAGTAATTTTTAAGAAATCAGAAATGGTCCCATTTTTTTACAAATTTAGGCAACTCTTTTATCACATATAAAAGGATCTTAAAAAATTATTCCTAAATTAGTGTGAGTATTGTCTAATGGAGGGCGTTGTGATAGAACATCTATTAAATCTTGTTTATCAGGTCCGCATTAGGAATTTAGCAAATCTTTATTTAATTTAATATACTTACTATAATATTAATACTAATATACAGCGTGTCCAAGGATGGGGTATCCTAAAGGTGAAAAATGTTTAAATACCTATTAGTTTTAGTGAAAAATGTCATTCTTGATAAAAAGTTTTGCTTGTTCTGAAACCCCATAAAATAAAACAAAATTCAAGTTTATCAAAATCCGTCTGATGTTTAAATACCTATTAGTTTTAGTGAAAAATGTCATTCTTGATAAAAAGTTTTGCTTGTTCTGAAACCCCATAAAATAAAACAAAATTCAAGTTTATCAAAATCCGTTTAATTTAGAGACGGTTTTATTTATGAAAACTGTATGAATTTTTGCACTAAGTTCAAAAATAATGTATTAATCTAGTGAGTGACGTTTAAGTGTCCCAAGTAACTGTCAACTTTTATAAACCAGTTAGTTTGTTGCTGTTACTTAGTTAGTTGTCAGTTTGACATTTTGTAAAAGCCTAGACGGAAGGCTTTTAGATATATTTTTAGTTTTATTTTTAAAAAATGAGTGATTCAAGTTCTGAAGAGCTACCAAGCGATATTGAAGAGGCAGCTGGTAATGCTCTATTATCAGTAATTCCCAACAAGTCAAAGTCAGTTTACGAATTCGTCGGGAATTAATTTGAATAATTGCAATAATTGTGTTATCAATATTTATAATAATTAATTAATTTATAATTTATGTTTTTAACTTGTATTATAACAGTTGCCGCTTTTTTGTGAGCGGTCGTAAATCATCGGTACAATAGCAGAAATACGTTATACGAGGGTCAATGGGGTATGTTTATTCGAAAGTGTGTCTACGAGAGTTAAGCGTGGGGTGTTTTGATCACATTCATTATTTATATTTTTGTATTATCTTTTATTGGGATTATTACATATAATATTCTAATAACAACAATGAAGAAACTTTTCGTTGTAATAACTAACATTAATTACCTGATTGCTTAAATTGGGACAGGTAAAAGGGTAAAATACTTAAAAAGGGAATTCAGAGAAAAGACACAATGTTTAAGGCTCTTTATTTGCTTATCTTGAAATATGTTGATTTCATGTACAATAGTTTATCTCTGTTAAAATAGTTAATAGTTAAGATTATTTTGATTGAAAAAGTGAAAGTTTCCATTTATTTTAACATTTGGTAAACATGTTGCAAACCTTGTAAGGGTTCATCTTTGTAGTAAGAATAAGGGTACTCGAACACAATAATAAAACTCAGGTAGACTTGCTTACTCTATTCTAAAATAAAGTAACAATTTTCGTGCAATAAAACCTTCAATTATTTCATAAAAACTAATGATATCGACATCCATAATCTCAAACTCTTACTATTATCATTGTTTTCAATTATTACATATTTTGCAAAATTTTATATTTCGGATGTTATTTTTTTAAAGGTTGATCTTTTTATTTGTCGGTTTACAAATTTGATTGTATAGTATATTCGAACTCTTGTAAACAATGAAAGTAAATAATCTTTATTGCCATATGGGAGGGAGAATTCTGCATTGGAAAAATCTTTAAAAAATATGTTTCCTATACCATCCTGTATACAATAATTATTAAAATTCAAAGCAAGCATATTCTCTAATCTACGTGCATTTCCTTTCTCTGATATCAAGTTCCTATAATCCGTTGATCAATTTTTATAATAGGAGAAATATTTTCGTAAGTTTTTTCCTGAAAACTTTCAATATTTTTCAATGACTTTCCATGTTATATTAAGCAAAATATCGCCACTATCGCGTCCATAAAATATATCTTAGAATATCTTTGGACGATGTTTTTACTATTGGAGTTTTACTGGAGTCCTTTACTAGATTTTTGGATTAATAAGTAAAAAAAACATAAAAAGGTCGAATATTAGTTCTTAGTGGATCTATTAATCGTGTAATTTTTTTAATCCATTTAAAAGGTAAAACTTAGTTCCTTTTAATTTTTTAAAATGAACTGGTAGTTACTGCTGCTACACATTTATTTTAGGTTTACGCATCATTTTCTTAAATTTCTTTACTTAAAAACTTGTTAATCGAATTTTTGACCATTTTAGTTTTTCCAGTAAGTTTACTTTGAACTTTTGGAACCTATTTCAGTTTTTTTATGAATATGTATAGATAATGGTAACCGAATATATTTAAACACTTAAGATTTTTAAAATAATCTGCTCAACTGCTTTTTGGTAAATTTTAATTTTTGTTTTCTTCTTTTTTCCCTTTTAAAGAGCTTTTCAATATATTGCCATATATGAATATGTATATCGTGAGTTTTTAATGACCATCCGGTATGTAGTATAAATATTTTCCTTCGCTGTTCGGTCCTTACCTACTCGTTATTGCTTAGTTAAGATAAACAAATGATAACATTTTACACTTGAAAAAACTTGAATGATTGCCTTTTTAAAAATAATACCCCAATAAATATTCTATTTATAATTTTGATTTGAGAAAAAAAAACATATATAAATAAAAATATTGTGTAAAATCTATAAATTAATATCGTTTAGTGTAAATACAAATAGCCAATTCATATTCAACAGAATCAAACATGTTTGTTTTAAAATTAATCCAGCCCTGAAATTTCTAAAGGAAACTGATATACTCCAATAATAAATGTAATATTATTTCGTTTATCGCGTAGGGTCATTGCAAGAGGCAGCACCTCTCGGGTATACTTATTCGCTCTCTTTTTAGGGACGTTTTCTCACTCCCAATGCCCAGCCTTAATAATATTTGTAATGCATAGGCATACTGCGTAACTTTTTCGTGCATACAACCATCACGTGATCCCCACTCTCAGATTCCTTGCTCCGCAAAACAACTGAGAATTCAGTTATTTGTTAATATTAAAGTACTTACACGTGAATCTGAATAAGTTGTCATATGTAAATATTTGTTTTCAATTGCTGAGTGTCCATTCTAATATATTTGTCTTTTCTTTTTAAACATGAGGGTCACGAAGAAAAAATAAATATGGTAGTAATTCCTTTGGTTATATTTGTAGTATTTATATATTAATAAAAAACAGAAAAGAACAATCACAGACTTTGTTACGAAGACTTATGCTGAATATTTCGGTTTTAAAATGGACAAACTAGATAAATCATGGGTTCCTCATAAAGTTTGTAAGTCTTGTGTTGAGTCTTTGCGGTTGTGGAAAAAAGGAGAACGTTCTGGATTAGACTTTGGTTTTCCTATGATCTGGATGGAGCTTAAGAATCCTTTCGATGATTGTTATTTTTGCGTAGTAGATGCCAAAGGATTTAATCAAACGTGGAGATGTCCAGACTTACAGTACACAAAATGTTCCGTTTTACACAGTGAAAATCTCATTCGGCCTATTTACGTTTCAAAAGTGATTCTCATGCCCTCAGAAACAATGGTGTTGCCAAATTCACAAAAATCCAGTCAGTCAACCAGTGGAAGTATATGGGAGGGTGAAACATCTACGCCAAAGTTATTTTCTCAGAATGAGCTCAGTGATTTAGTACGTGATCTAAATATATCAAAACAAGGATCAGAACTGTTAGCCTCAATTACAACATACAGAACGCGAGAAAGTAAGCTATTGCAACTTTTTGATGAAAATAAAGGACTGGTATACTTGCATATACTTGCAAAGCTGCTTTTAGACATGGGTTTGAAAAAATACAAATCTATTGAGTGGTGTCTTTTTATTGACAGCTGACAGTTATAAGATGTTTAAAATGTGTTATACTGCACAATGGAAAAAAATTTACTTCAATTCCAATTGCCCATTCAACAAAACTCAAAAAAGAGTATAAAAAGATAAAATTTGTTTAAAAAAAATTAATTACTGCCGATCTGTGTGGATTTAAAAATGGTTAATTTTTTACTTGGTCAACAAAGTGGATATGCGAAATGCCCTTGCTTCATTTGCATGTGGGACAGTAGAGCAAAGCAATTTAATTTGGAACAAGATGTTTGGCCTGCAAGAAATTCTTTAACTGTCGGTAAAGCCAATGTAATAAGGGAGCCGTTAATGAGCAGAGACAAAATCATACTTCCACCATTACATATTAAGTAAGGAGTAATAAAGCAATTTGTAAAAGCTTTGGACAAGGTAGGAAATTGTTTTAAATACATTTGTAGAAAATTTCCGAAGCTTAGTATGGAAAAGTTGAAAGGTAGAATATTTGATGGCCCTCATATACGGCAATTGATAAAATACCCAGATTTTATTAAAGTTATGACTGTTCCGGAAAGAAAAGCTTATGAAAGCTTTGTGTTGGTGGTCGAAAATTTGCTTGGTAACCAAAAAGCGCGAAATTGTACAAAATATGCTAACAAACTCCAGACTTTAGGAGCAAATATGAGTATCAAGTTACACTATCTACTCAATCATTTGGATAAATTTCCGGATAATTTAGGAAATTACAGTGAGCAACAGGGAGAGAGGTTCCACCATGATCTAAAAGTGATGGAGAAAAGATATCAAGGACGATGGGATTGTCACATGATGGCAGATTACTGCTGGTCTTTAAAAAGAGATTTTCCCCTGAAAAATTATAAAAGAAAAGCTCTTAAAAGCGTTTTATGGAAATATAATATGTTTTAGAAATTTTTCTGTCCATTTATAATTATAATGTTCAATAAAAGTTTTACAATAGAGTATAATTTAAATAAATAAATAAATTTAAATAAACAATGCAAAAAAATGCAAAAGACATCACAGAAGTAGTTTCAACCACTTGTACGTGATGAGGGGCATGTGTACAAAGAGCTACTATTCTCCAAATGGCAAACACTAGGATGATGTAAAAAGTAAACCCTTTGTGCATCTGCCCTTATTAAAAATGTAATACATTAAATTAATGATAATACATATAAATTTTTTACCTAAGTAATGATTGAGAAATTAAGCGTCATATCAATGTCAATGTAATCATATTTTTTTAAACAAAACTCACATTATAAGTATAATTGTTATTTTGTTTCTTATTTTCCAATTTCTGCAATGTAAAATAAAAATAAATGTTTGAAAGAAACGAGAGCAAATTTTACAAAATCATTGATAATTTCATGAATTGTGAGTAGAAATATATCCATAATCAATCTTATATCTAGGGCAACAAAACCACTGGAGGCCAGTGTTACTTAACATAAAATTTAATAGCTTTCATTACAAATTAACTTTTATATACTAAATTGACGAACAACGCCTGTTAACATTACTTTCGTAAACAAAACCACCTGCAGATCAGTTTTAATATTATTGTGTCATCATCAATGTAAGAACAACGCCTCAAGACTGCATTGGTTTGTAGCGTGAATTCCAAAATGGAATATTGGAGATGTTGTGGCCTCGTGGCCTCACTAGAAGGAATTGGATAACAACTTAAAAGATAAGAAAGAGAGTGAAAGTGGGAAGAGACCTTCTACAGTATGTAGAATAAAAGAAGACATATATGGTACGGTTGGATATGTAGAGCAGATGGATAAATGGATAAACAAGGTTAAAGAATGGGGGCCAAGAGGTACTGAAAAAATGAAATGGATGAAGCTATGACAATGAAGGGGCTGGAACTCTTAATAAATATATATAAAACAATGGAATTATAAGTATTATTTTATTATTATTCACAAATTTGAACAAAAATATTGTATTACTCATCGATTATAACGGTTTAGTTGTTTAACGTACTGATTTCGCATTTTTAGATAAAATGTTTAAATAGCAGAAAATTGTTAAAAACCAATAAATACGATCGGTCAAGCTAAAAATGAATCTCTCACTTGAACTGGATTATTACTTTTTTTAAAGAGTTTTCCAGGAGTATCGAAATTTTAGGAAAAAAATTTCAATTTCAGCGTTAAGTGAAACACATTTTCATATAGATACGAGACATGAACTCGTTGATGTAATTACAAACGAAATTGTTTTTTCTTTCTAGCGACACGTTTTAAATTGTAAATTAAAACTATAATTAAAATTGTAATTGTTCTTTCTGTAAATTATTTGTTACCAATGAATTCGGTGTCAACAATGTAACTACGCGAATTTAAAAAAAAAATAAAAATGTTTTCCACGGTTATTAGCTGCAATGGGAAAATATTTATTGTTCAATAAGAAACTAGGTTTAATAGAATTTGTTACATTGAGACAGTATTAGCTTGTTGTGTTTATATTGCGGTTAGAAAAAGAAGATTATAACTTCTATATTGCACGCGCGTGTTGATAACTGCCGGGAAAACCCATGAAAGAATTTAATTTGGTAAATACAAATGTTAATAGAAACAAAACTAAAAACTTTTACTAGCCCTTACTTCGTGGAAGTTTATTATTTTAAGTGTTCTTAAAACGAAAAACGTTTGCAATAATTAATTACCCGTGTCTGAGAATAGGAAACATCTGGAATACTTGAGATACTATATTTTTATTTATTTAACTTTTTATACGTTTTTATTTATTGATACAGTATTTGTACAGAGTGTTTGTAAATTATTTAAAAAATGTTCAGACACACCATTTAGTCTGGTCGAGAAGTCATTTAAATCGGATTTGGGTAACACCGATCCGAAAAATCTGATTTTGGTGTCAATTGATTCGACATGACAAATATAAAAATGTTCCTGAATATCAAAATCCGATTTAAAAAAGTTCCTATTGTTATTATCAATTTAAGATTTTAAAAAAAGGGGGTTTACATTTTTGTTAATAACTCATAAACTGTAATAGCTAGAACAAAAAACTGAACGGGTTCTTAAAGGGCAGGAAATTTCCTACAAAAAGGTCCCAACTATCCGAATTGTAGCTCAATTATTTATAGGTCTAAATTTTTTGTTGAAAATGGCATAAAAAAAGGGCGCCGCGTCACCGTCGCAACTATACCAAATTACATAAATTATTTTTTTTTTCAATAAGTAAATATTAATAAAAAAATTTTAAAAATTCTAGCATTAACAGAACATATCAGAGAACAAATTTCTGCAGTCAAAAATTTGTTTCCGTTATTTTTCACATTTCTATCCATTTGTTAATTAAAAAATTACATCTTCATTGTTACTTACTTTAAATTCGTTACTGTGAGTAAAATAAAAACACAAGAATTTTTTAACCCTTGAAATCCCTTATCATAAAGCTACTGAACAAAGTTACATAATAAAATTTTTAAATTTTTAAAAATGAAAATTGTTATTAAAAAGCAAAGTAAACAAATGCGATTTTAGATGTGAAAAATTTAAATTTTTTTAAACAATTTGTCATTTCGAATCGATTGACACCAAAATCAGATTTTTCGGTGTAACCCAAATCCGATTTAAATGACTTCTCGACCAGACTAAATGGTGTTCCTAATTATTTCTTAAGGTTTTACTTTAAATTTACATATTTTGTACATACAAAAATAGAAAGGTAGTTTCACTCTAGTGCAAAAATAGAAAATCCAACTAAGGAAGAAGAACTGCCTGCTTAAAATAATTTGTTTCCAATATTTTGCTTCATTTATTATCGCAACAAAAAAATGGTGGCTCCTGGCAGTAGGTAAACACAGTTTTACCAAATTTGTCGACGTTATGTATTACCCTAAGTGGACAACCCTAGCTGTTAAACCTTGTGCACCATTGTTTGCTCTACGTATTCTAGGAAAGCAATAATTCCATAACAAGCTTATCTGGAATAGCCACCTGACGTATATTTCAGGCCGTACCTAGAAAACACTAATAATGGCGAGGTGGGCTGTAGAAAGCACATGGGAGCCAGTCTACGGCTGTGAGAACCCTACAAAAGGCACAGCGAGTGGCATGCTTGGGAATAACAGGTGCCATTAAAGGAACATCCACTGCATCAATGAAAGTAGTACTAAACCTGCCTCCACTAGACATCTTTATTAAAGGTGAAGCGAAGATGGCAGCCTCCAGACTGATACGGACCAAAATACTATAGACGATGTCGGACAGAATGCCTAAAATAGATATTCCTAGCAGAAGTGAATGTGAAACAGGTGAACCTGAATATATGAAAGGGGCAATCACCGGGTACACTGACGGTTCTAAGAAGCCAACGGAAACTGGGGCTACAATATTTAGGGTCAGACCCAAAGTGCAATTTAACATAAGCTGGGGGAGCTGGTCACAGTGTTTCACGCGAAAGTTACGGCTGTAGCTGAGAGCACAAAACTGCAGTGTGCAGAAGCAAGTGTAGAGGCCTACGTGGTCAAATTATCTATATAAACTTAGACAGCAAGGCAGCACTGATGGCGATGGTAGGGTACGACTCAAAGGCAGTACAGAACTGATGTCATCAACGTGTGAAAAATCTGGCGAAAACCTACAAGGTGAGACTACTGTGGATTCAAGGGCACAGATGAGTTTCTGGCAGAGCGGGTGGACAAGTGAGCCAATTAAGATGCTGAAAATTCTTTCGTAGGCTCAGAACCAACGTGTAGAGTGGTTTACTGCTTTGGACGAAGATGTTTTTACCAGTGGGTGGAAAAAGAACACCGCAAACGCTGGGAAAAAATAGAGGAAAATATTCAGTCCAAGGGAATTATGCACAACAATAGCATTCTATGTTTTAGAACTGAATAGAGAAAAATTGAAAAGTGTGATCAGTTTTATTACTGGTTACTGGCATCTGAATAAGATGACTTCTGGCCCGAATATCTTATACAGGAGATGTGGTGAGGATGAAGAATCCGCACAACATGGTATTTAGATGCCCGGCACTTGATGCCAGGCGATATAAAACCCTTGGTTTTAAGTGAAAAAATGATCAGGGGACCAGCAGGTAAACATTATGAAGAATATCTTATTATTTAGTAAGGACCTGAGGTGTAATGGAGAATGGCGTTCTGGAAATGAAGGTACACAATAAGCTAATTAGCTGCGCGGCAGCTAATAAGATTTAAGAAATTACTGTGTAAAAAGTTTATGTTTATTCAATTCACCTGTAACCAACCAACTTTTATATGTGTAAGACTTAGAGTAGTAATAATTAGATAATAGGGGTTGGTAATTTGTAATGAATAACCCTGTACATATATTCCTATTTAGTTGCTTTTATTTTTGCATATCTGGTTTAATTACTATTTATGCTCAGTTTTATTAAAAATTTTCTAAACCAACTTTGATTATCGTTTTCCCTTTTGACTTGTTGATTGTCGTAGCAAAACTGATGGAAAATTGCAATCTTTTTTGAATTCAAATGGGAAATTCGACGGTATTATACGAATCCGTGATATGAATGCTATTTCACCTTTTCCGCATTCAGATATTCCACGACCTTTAATGTTTCTTTGCAACCACACTATTCGCAACCCAGTACAATTATAAAATTTTTAGTTACGGTGTAACGAGATAGTCTACGTCAATTTTTTAGTTCCAGTTTGTGAGTGGGTAGACCAGACACAATCATACTGTTTAAAAAGTCCGTTTGATAATTAACCAATGCATCTGTTCATAATTAATTGTTTATAATTACAGTAGAATTGTCATTATCAGCAGGTCAGAACTTAAATTACCTATTGATAATTTAATGATTGTGTTTGGTACATTGGTTTGGTGATAATTATTTAGTTCTTTTTGAAGTTTTTATTTAAATAATAATTTTTTGGATTTCAATTCAATTTCAATTCAATTTAATAAAAAAAATTTAAAAATTCAAAAAATTAATCTGTATTGGGAAAAATTATCTCAATATTATTTTATCGAAGTCATTTTAGTTACTGTGTCAAAAAGAAAATCCTACGATCTTGTTCGATATTGAATACTTTATATCTATGGTGATGAAGGCGTTCTCGAATCATAGCAATACGTGCTTTTTCCAATATTCTGGTTATTTTTCTTCCTCCATAGGCAGGATGTAATCTTAGTCCACTTGGTATGATTCCATTATTCCTGCATCGACCAGGAAATTAAATGAACATTCAGAATGTGCCAGCTTCTTGAATAAGTTATCTCATTTTCTGAAAGATTTTGGAACAGATGACTAATACCTTGTGGTTAAATATCTTCTGTTAGTTTTTAAATATTTTGAACTCTATCTGACACTTCAGACAAATTTGACAATTTTTAGCTCGGTACATTGTGTTCCTGCAAGAGAGTTACTAGAATTTGAGTATCTACGTCACTATATATACTTCCAAAGAATATTATATCAGCTAATTTACAATAAGATGGAAAATACATATAATTTTATGATATGTAATTAAATTAAGCAGTATAATTTAAAAAATAAAGTAAATATAAATAAAACAGAAATAGTTAATAATATTAAACCCATTCTCATAAACACATTTGTACAAAATGAAATGGATTATCGACATGTAGATTGAAGCAATTTCTTCGGATTAAAGTAACGTGCTAGGGGCGGAATTAAATTCGGATTTTAGTATGTACTTCATTTTTATCAAGAAGCTTGCGTCGTGAATATTTTCCAGCATGCAATTTTGTTTAAAGCTTAATTTTGCTTGACATTTTCAAGGTAAGTTGAGAATGATCGTTATTGTCTACGTACAATGTGATTGTATGATCATTTTTCACCGTTTATGATCGTCCAGCTACCTTCTATCTTTTCAGGGGAGTTTTAAAATGGTGTATAAGGAATACAGTTTATATAGAATGCTTTTATTGTAAGAAACAACATTATATTTTAGAACACGAATCATAATTGTAACATAAAAGTGCAATAAGGTTTATTGTTCCATTGAAATGTTACGAATCAAACTGCAAATTTTATTGGTAGTAAGCGGATTTTTTGTGCAGAATTGTATTTAAATTACAATCAAGAGTAACACTGTCAATCTCTTCTACGTTAAATATAGACAAATGTACTAAATATTTTTGTTATTGTTTTTACTTTTATATTCCAACCATTTACTACCTGTGAGCAATGTATTCTTTTAAGTCTAGTTCTTACCACAATAAGGAAAGTTTTCTTCTTAGTATTTTCTTGATTTTTTTTTATTTAAAAAAATCTTTCTAATTTTAAACACCTACACATTTGCCTCTTTCAGGTTTTTAAAAAAAGACGTATTCACCATCCCTAATTAATTTTTAATCATTGATTAGGTAAATGATAAATCAAGTATAGCTACAGGTCACCAGTCAGTTTGTAAGTTGTTTTACAATTTTTTAACTCATCTTTCATTGAAAACTGAAAATTTCTAAGATCTAATTTCATGCTTTGTTTCTTTCTATAAAAAAACTATAATCCGTTTTTTATCCTCTAATATTTTACTCTATTTCTTAGCTTTCTGACATTGATTGAGTAATGTTAAGGCTAAGTATTGAAGTAAACAAGAACTTAGAAATATAAAAATGGAAGACAATCAGGATACAGGAAGGCGGAAGGCTATGTGAATCAGTCACATACAAATTTAAAAGACAACGCTTCTCGAATATCGGAAGCGATTACCAATAATAGTTATCAATCGTCATCTGATGATGATGGTATTGGATTATTGGATTATTTGATCTCTAATTCTATCTTATTCCTTATCCTTTTTCTTATTTTACCTTATTTGCTGTATAAAACCACACCAAAAAGTTGACAATGAATATGCTTAACAAAATAACATATTGGCGTAAATATTTTCAAATGCATTATTGGACATTTCTACTGAACACAATATCCAAGTAAGGATTAATATTAAAATTGTTTCCAACGAGCCATTTTAGTTGCAAAAATAAGGTTGTTGCGTGCTCTAAAGTCGACTTACACTATTTGTTTTTTCTCTGGAAGTAAAAAAAAAATTTACATTAAAACAATTATTAAAACCTTAGACTATAGACGAAATTGATGCCAAAAAAATTTCGAGGCACTAAGTTCTTTAATTTAGCTATTACCTACCTATGTTTTGTTCTATGGAAAACAAGTGTCGTTGCATTATATTTAAGAAAAAATTATTGTACAGATATCAAAATTTACATCATGATTTATAGTTTATTTTAATGTATTTTATGATAAATAAATTAGTAGTTTATAATTTTAATCAAAGCCAAATTTGTAATGTCGCTAAAGACCATAATCGAAGAATTAGTCTGGTCAAGACTTATTTTTTTCTTCAAAAAATTTTTTAATTGTTAATCAACGTTTTTGTTTATTAACAATTGTTTAAATTTAATATTAAGAAATGTTAGGACTTTTTTAATAGAAATTTCCCGCTCTTTAAGAATCCGTTGAGTTTTTTGTTCTAGCTATTATAGTTTTTGAATTATTAACAAAAATGTAAACCCCCTTTTTTTAAATCTTAAATTGTTAATAATAATAAGAAATTTTTTTAAAAATATTTTGATATTCAGGAACATTTTTCTATTTGTCATTTCGAATCGATTGACACCAAAATCAGATTTTTCGGATAGGTTTAACCCAAATCCGATTTAAATGACTTCTCGACCAGACTAAATTTTCTTGTTTGTTTTTGCTCCAAATTCATATCCTGTAAATTGTTCCTCTTAATATTAACCACACAATAAGCATTTTTTCCATACAAAATTAAAAACCAGATGCTTTATACTTATTAAATGAGATTTTTGATTTTTTATAAAGCCAACCCAGTAGACAAAGCACCTTATCTTTTAAATTGGAATTGTTTAACACAGAAACTTTAAAAAGTCAGTAAATATACGCTTTCTTTGGAAGTTTTATCCTAATAAAACGAAATCTGTAACGCCAAAGTAAAAAGCACAGGCAAGTAAAAACAACATTAAAAAGAAATTTCAATTTCGTAACTCCATTGAAACTTCATAAAATTAAATAAGACACGGTATTGACGGAACTGTGGCCCCGGTTGACTGTTTCATCGACGTAGTTGGCCAATAAATGCCAAATGTTGGAAAGCAGTTACAAATCATGAAGCTAAATGAAACGTTTAATTAAGATTGGGAAGCGTCAAAGAAATATTCATCGGTGTGAAATGAATTTGCTTTTTTGGATCATAGATTCTGGAAGTTTTGCCACGATATTCTTAGCGGATCAACTTTGCACAGTTGTACAGTATGTCTTTATGTTGGCCGTCTGCTGAACACATAGTGGTTTCTTTAGCGCTTTCGCAGAAATTAAAGTACTCACTTTCTGATTTGCCCATTATTTTGAGATGATACCTGAAAAGGCCTATGGTTAGATGCTCCAGTCTGGTGGGCTAAAGGTCAGCAGAAGACCACTAGCAAGAAGCTAAATAAGCTTCAAACTTCAAAGTCAACTAGTCCCACCGCTGCCAAAGAAATTTTAATAGATCTTTCCCCACTTCACATCTGGTTGGAGCCAGGGCCAGAGAGAAAATAAAAAATCATCTGATAGTGGAGCTGGTACCAGATGCAATGCAAACTAAATATAACTACCACAAGCCTAGGAAGGGATGAGTGGAAGATGAATAGATCGAATCTTATAATGGCTGACTAGTGTTGGTACCCGGACTAAAGCGACGAGAGAGGTCTTGAAGCTGGTGTACATAGAGGAAAGCTAAAGGTGAATCTATACCAGAACTTGGGTAACCTTTCTACAAAATTCCAAGGGGTTTTAGCAATAGAGATGTGTCGTGTAACTGCCTAGGGCTCGAGAGACTAAGGAATAATAGATTTGGTCTGCATCAACTCGAGCTTAAGGACGCCAACGACCCTAATAAGCTTCATTAGAGGCATAGGGTTGATATAACGACTATAACCTAGGAGTGAGCCACAATAGATCTTTTAGGTCGCAGTGGAAGAGACCTTAAACGACCACTCACATAGGAACAACCTTAACCTAACCTAACCTCAAAAGGTATTGTCCTATGTCTTTTTTTCTCTTTTGACTTTTCTTTTATCTCTGCTCTTTCAGGTCACCCAATATTTACAAACCTTTTAGCTTGTCGCAATCGTAACTTATACATCCAGTAAGATAGCAGTCGATCCTGTTATAAGACTACAACAGCGCTTCTGATTAAGAAAAGGTGTATTCGCCTCTCTTTTTTAGGTCTATCAACTTCCTTATTACCTTTTCTCCCTCTGTGACCTGGCACCCACATTAAGGTGACCTTGATGTTTCTGGTCAGTTTCTTAAGGCATTTTTTATATTCTTAAATTAGCTTTTGATTGTCATTTGAGACTGTCCTGGATGTCTGCTTCTGAAAGATAGCTAAAGCATCACCAAGGAATTTGGCTAACCGAAAACGTGCTCTCCTCACTATCTTAGACTCATCTGTGTACCAAATGAGTGAGAACTCTTTCAGATCTGGTTGGACCTTTTCAACCGCATGGTGGGTCTCTATAACCACTTCTAACATCATGACTGGCATAACATCCATTGCTTGATTTATGGATGCTAGTGGAATTTTATCCAAGATCCTGAGATGAACTAACCTAACCTAATCACCAGAAGTTTTGGGTCTGTTGCAGTTGTAAGGCTGCGGCCTCTTTTCTTATGCAATATATAAGTGAAGGTAGATCAAGCATTGGCTCAATTACTACATATTAGTCTACTACTATATAGCTATTAAGTTATTCTCTTGTATTACTAGCATAGATATTAAATCAAGTAAATGTATTAATTCCTATTATCAGTAATTTAAACCTGTAAAATCGTTTGTCTTAATGTTAATAATAAGAAAATTACCAATAATGTAGTAAACCTTACGCAATCTGCTGCTAAGCTTGTCTCGAAATTAACAATAATTTATAAACATTGGGAGATTTGATATTCAATTCTTTCTTTATTTTACTTCTTTTTCATTGAACGGTATTGCAATAGTTTTGAACCAACAATAAAAGGTAAATATTAACATCAAAGGCTGATATCAAATATTAATAAAACACAAAATAAATTTAATGGTAAAACTATAAAAATGCGCGACTAGTTTCGGTCTTAGACCATCATCAGGCTAAAAATAAAAGGATACAGTAATGTAAGGAATAAGTCAAGAACTATTAATATAAAGTTGGACAACATAGTAAAATGAGTAAGGCACAAAATTAATAAAAAAAAGCTTGCCTGATAGGTATATATATAGGAATAGTTAAGGAGGGCAGCATCAGAATTGCACACACAATCGACAGGTGATAATTGAATTAAATTTAATAAGTTGATTAAATTAAATAAATATATTTAAAAAAAAAGAGATAAAATTAAAAGAAAAAAGAACATATTTATATATTTACAATTTATTAAAATATATACAAATCACACTTGGCATTTAAAAAAAAAAAAACTTCTAAGTTGTTTTCCTGGGTATCGGTTAAATAAAAAAATAAATTAAATAAATTAAAATTGGTATAACAACAACGTTTCGGCCATGGGCCATCATCAGGTGTATATAGATAAAACTAAAAAATTATTAATTAATTCACACATAATAATATTCATTTTAAAAACTTACAAAATCACCACAAAGTCTACATTTGAAATTGTATACGTTTAAAATATTTGAAGAAATGGAATAAAATTGTAAAAACTTTTTTAACTTTTTACTGTTTTCTGTGTTTTTACAATTTTATTCCATTTCTTCAAATATTTTAAATTTTTTTATTTTAACAGAAGAGATACGCACTCTGGTGGCCCTAATTTAAATTAGTTTCCCTCACATTGTTTTCCAACCATACTTTCATATTGTTTGTTTACCATTTATTTTTAATAATATAGTCCCTTTCTTTAAAACGTTTTTATTTGATCGGTATAATTTAGATTTAAATAATTCTGCTCTCATAAAATAATGATTACTGTTCTGTATCACAGAAGGTAAAATTACAGTTTTAACAACGTTTAAAGGGCGTTAACCTCGCTTCAAATACTTCAAACATGAAATATATAAACTAAGCAATGAAATATAAAAAATATATGAAAGGTTATAATACCCATGTGGTAGAAAGTAGCTGATCTACCCGCCGCCATAGCGCTAAAATCCCAATAGTTCTGCAGTAGCTCATTATATAACATAATATGGTATAATACATGTTATACAGTATTTCCAAACGATAATTCATTTGGCGAATGGGCTCAGTTTTGCAGTCAAAATGTGGAAGGAATAAAACTTTCGTATGTTTATTTTTTAATTTAAATTGGTTACTTATAAGATGCAAATAATTTGATTATGGGTGTGTTCGGGGAGCACGCTTTCGAGCTATGTAGCGCCAAGAGCCATATAACGCAAACGAGGAATAGTACTAGATAGCGCCAAATGGCGCAAATAGCCTGCTCCCCGAACACACCCTATGATTATTAAGTTAGGTTTAATAAAATAATCATGATTATTATAAAGATTTTAAAGTAGAGCCAGCAGGGTCATGGAATGTATAAAACAGAGAGTTGGAATTATGGATAAAAGGGTTCTTAAAATATAATAAAGTAGAAAATTAATGAAAAAAAAAGTAATTTGTCTGAAAAACGAAAACAGCAAATTGGAAGTATTCATCAAAGTGATAAAGTGACAAATCTTTTAGGAAAATGGAATTACCAACAGCTGATGTGGGGCCAGAAAGTGGCTCCGAAGAGATGAATATTAACTTTCCGTACGAAAAGCATATTAATTTATTGATTATTCTTAAATAGTCGAATTTTTTGTTTTATTTTAGAATAAAATAAATACTATTTCGTAAAATTAACCATCAGAACTTTCATGTGAAAAAGAAAAAGTTAAAGTACAGAGTTTTTTTGCTTAATTAACCTTAATTAACCCAGTTAATTATAGTTGGCCAATCTCTCTGAGATTAACATGACTTCTAAATATTTAGTATTCCATGACAAGTTGTAATGAGGTTAGTTTTACTGTTTTGTTTTTAATTTGTAAATGTTTTGAATAATTTTGTTCAATTATCCTAATTTGTTATTTTTAATATTACTAATTTCTACTAAGGTCATAAATTTACCAAACTTAAATATCTTACATAAAGAGTATGCATTTTTATTTATTATTTGTTTAACTTCGACCGCCATATTTTTTAGAGTTAGTTGCTGAACGTTGAAATTTGTTTTAATGGAAATATGCAATTGGAAAAAAAAATTCCAAATGCACTGATATCAATTTGATAATAGAATCATACCTGGCTATTTTGAGAATTGCAAAAGTGGGAAAACCTCACACAATTGGTGAGGTGGAAACACATTTTTAGAGTTTTTTCCAAATATTTGTTAAAGATATGTGTTCCTAGGCAAAAATGTTTTTGTACTTGTACAGAGGGGCCACTTAACAGGACTAGCAGCAAAAGTGAAGATGCTGAACCTAAATGTAAATAAATTGTGTCATAGACAGGAAAGCATTGGCTTCTGAGAGCCTCTATAATGTCTTGAAAGTTGTTTGGACTGTTATAAATTTAATTAAATCTAGGGACCTTATCTCAAGCATATTCACTTAAGTGGTTGTCTCGACGTTTTCATGATTTTCATTAAAAAAAAAACAGTGACATGAAGAATTTTTTCACTGACGAAAATTGGCCTATTTAACTGAAATATTTGATAGGTTGTCAGGACAAAGCACAACAGATTTCTTAGCTAACCACAAGATATTATCTGTTACAATAAAATTGGCTCTTTTTAGATCTCAAGCTAAAAACAATAATTTCTCTTCGCTTCCAACTTTTGCATCATTTTTGAAAGACAACGACCTAATCACGATGAGAGATTTAATTACCGACATCAATAACGTTTGGAAATACTTTTGGGAAGTACTTTCTTCTACAATAGAAAATAAAATAAAAAATCAGATAAATGTGATTATTTGGATTTCTAATTACCACGCTTTTTTGAGTATAATGATGCAAATAAAACTTTTTCCTTTGTATTTAAAAATCTATTATCTTGCCTTAATTCTTCATGTTGTGAATATCAGTCCGGTTCCGAGGCAAAGTTGCAGTTTTCAGGTATTATAACTATTGTGCATTATAACTATATTTACTATGAATTAAATCTGAGTACAACACTTAATTACTATAAATAAATTAAACAATGCTATATAAGCAGCATAGTGAACTTGATTGTGAATATCATATATTGAACCCGTCGTCCGAGCGTTGTTGTGTATTTATATTCATCTTTTGTTTATTCGACCTTAGTTAAAGACACGATACAACATTGAACGTGCCATACTATAAAAAAACTATGGTGGTCTAGGCCATCGGTATTTTCTATTAAATAATTTAATTAAGTATACAAAATATACGAGGTGTTCACACCACAAGTATGTGCATTTTTCCGAGCAGGGTACAATCGGCAAGTTGTTTTATACCACCACAATATGTATCATATAGTTTGAGTATACGGTTATTTTATTATATCGATTAACATCAAAGTGTATCCTGGTAACAGTTCGTAACAGTGAAATAACTTCAATATGAATACAAAACCAACTTTTACCATAATAATAAAGATAAAATATAATTTGAGCAATATCAATATGTAAACGGTAATATTTTCTATTGCACTAGTATACTTATCAAGGTGCATATACTAAAAAATAGTTTAAAATTGATTTTATTATTATATTTCAAACTAATTAATGTTTACCAATCAAAGAGAATTATTTAAATTATATTTTATTCAATCAACATGTAGTATTCATATACCTTTTACTGTTTCGATTATATTATTCTTAGACAATAGTATTTATATTAACAAACAAATAATAAAATAGGTTTTCTTTACATATTTGTAAATAAATTTTAACCTAGAAATATTTTTTATTGTGCAATTTTACCAATATTATATTGTTCGTATGTAAACAATTTATAAACGTACTGGAATGTTTTGGCAATTAATATAAATCATATTATAGGTATGCTTTTATGTTCTAGAACTTATATTTGTTGTATGATAAAAAAATACATATTTGTCTTGAATTTTTTTAAGGAAATTAAAAAATGTTAGGATGACTAGTTATATATATTTGTAACGGCCATTATCAAGGCCGTTGAACCTTATTGGAAGGGCAAGGCGAGATGAGGTGCTTTTAAAAATACAAAGACAGCACAATAGATCTGCTAAGATTGCAGTGTATCCGGCTATCAAGTTGACCCAATGTGTAAGCTTGTAATCTAGTATACATAACAGGTCGGCTGAAAAGTCCCCGGGCTGACCTATAGATGACGACACTAGAATTAAATCCATTTCATTTTTAGATAGTATCAACCTTCAAAAGATTTGTGTAAAAATTTGACAGCTGTGGGACTATTACTTTGTGAGATATTGCATTTTTAGTGAAGCAACTTTTGTTATTTTTAAATAGATGGAAAAAAAAGAATTTCGTGTACTTATTAAATATTGTTATTTGAAAGGAAAAAATACAGTTGAAGCAAAAGCTTGGCTTGATAATGAGTTTCCGGACTCTGCGCCAGGAAAATTAACAATCATTGACTGGTATGCAAAATTCAAGCGTGGTGAAATGAGCGCCGAAGACGGTGAACGCAGTGGACGCCCAAAAGAGGTGGTTACCGACGAAAATATCAAAAAAATCCACAAAATGATTTTGAGTGACCGTAAAGTGAATATAATCGAGATAGCTGACACTATCTAAGGAACGTGTTGGACATATCGTTCACGAATATTTGGGTATGCGGAAGCTCTGTGCGAAATGGGTGCCGCGCGTGCTCACAATCGACTAAAAACAGCAACGAATTGATGATTCTGAGCAGTGTTTGCAGCTGTTAAGTCGTAATAAATCCGATTTTTTGCGTCGATATGTGACTATGGATGAAACTTGGCTCCATCACTACACGCCTGAGTCCAATCGACAGTCAACTGAGTGGACTGCGGCCGGTGAACCGCCACCAAAGCATGGAAAGACTCAACAGTCAGCTGGCAAAGTTATGGCCTCAGTTTTTTGGGATACACACGGTATATTGTTTATCGACTATTTGGAAAAGGGAAAAACAATCAACAGCGACTATTACTGTGCATTATTGGAGCGATTGAAGACCGAAATCGCGAAAAACGGCCCCATATGAAGAAGAAAAAAAGTGTTGTTTCATCTAGACAATGCACCGTGTCACAAATCATCGAAAACGATGGCAAAATTGCATGAATTGGACTTTGAATTGCTTCCTCACCCACCGTATTCTCCAGATCTAGCCCCCAGCGACTTTTTCCTTTTCTCTGACCTGAAGAGAATGCTCGCGGGAAAAAAATTTGGCTCTGATACTGAGGTAATCGCCGAAACTGAAGCCTATTTTGAGGACAAACCGAAGGAGTACTACAAAAATGGTATCGAAAAGTTGATTAGGTTGCTATAATCGCTGTATCGCCCTTGAAGGCAACTATGTTGAATAAAAAAAATGAATTTTGTCAAAATATTGTGTTTTACTATGGTAGACCGGGGACTTTTCAGCCGACCTGTTATTGAGGGTGTCAATTCAATACCTCGTATCTGCAAAATAACTATTTTCGAGGAGGTTAAAAAAATGAAATACCGTTTCTGTTAAAAAGAGGTATTTTTAATTTTAATTGATGGGAATACATAAAAAAAAGTAGATATGAATTGATTAGACCAAAATTATTAAAGCAGTCAAGTGACTATAATAGGTAAGATACGAGGTATTGCACATGAAAAATTGTCAGAATCCGTAGATACGAGGTAATGAATTGACACCCTCGATATGTAAGGCAGGGATAAAAATATTTTTTTAGAAGAATGTTCTAGAGAAGAATTGTCAGATTCTAAATTAACTCAGAACATCTAAGATCTTTCCAGAACACTAGGAGACAGTTAAAGAGTTGCAATCAGTCATACATTTTCTAACATCAAAATTCAACATTAAATTAATAGACCGACTGCATTGTGGCCGGGTATGACGGATATTCACCAATCGGAGACAAAATTTAAATAATTTACAAAGAATTTATTTAATTTTTTAGGTCAAATAAGTTCTTTTTAATTAAGAATAATAAAAAAACTCTTCGTTTTAACAAAACTTTCACAATTTTTTTAAATTTTAAATAAATAGTGGAAGTTTGGTTAAAATGAAGAGTTTTTTATTATTCTTAGTAAGATGGACTTCCAAAAAGTAAGAGTTAGTACAATAAATTTAATTTCTTTTTTTATCAATAAAATCTCTTCTTATTTTTTATTTTCTTAATTAGTTACTTATCTATAAGATAAATAAGTTTATTTTTTTATCTTACTTAAACAAATTACTGTTTTAAATAATACAACCAGAAACTTTGTGGATATAAACCGCCTGAGATATAAAAGCTCTTGCTATGTTAGAAACATTTAAACAATATCAAATATGTATTAGTACAAATCAATTAACCAATTAAAATAATTAAAACTGATATTTTGTTTAACAGTACTTTATTACTTGTTTGATCACATGTTGTCATGTAAATTTTAATTATTAACTAATAACAATGGATCTTTTTGAGCGCTTGAATAAAATCTAATGAAACACCATGCATTTCATTCATTAAGCAGATTATTCCTTGGATTAAGTATTTTTATATTTGGTTATTTTAAAGTTTAGCCCTATATTTGGCATTCAAAATTATAGGAAATCCGTATGTCAATTATAATAAAACAAGTTAATAATTAATTTATCTATTATTATCACCCTTTGATGAACGCACTCGATGTAATGTGGTCTAAGTGCAGTTGGAATTCCCATATCCTACTCTCCTATATAGCTAATCCTTTGATGTAGACATAATATTGTTTGTTTTAGTAGTAAATTTTTAATAAAAAAATGTTAATTTCGTCGCTTATAAAACAATATACTATACTGATGAGACAGAATAATGTCGAAACCGAAGTGTTCTTCCTGTTGATTTGCAAATCGATAGAGATGGTTTTAATTATTAACGAAGTCGGTCGCTATCACGTTTTCTATTGAAATGTAATTCAATGTCCGTTGGGGCATATAGCCCAGGAAGTAGTTGTTTTTTCATAGAGAACGGTCAAGCTTGGTATAGAAACTGTTAAGTTTCTTTACCTTGGGTGCAGGTGAAAACAATTTTCTACTTTTTCAGTTTTTCATATACTATTTATTTTAAATCCCAAATTATATTTTACTCTGAAAAAATTAAATATAAATAAATTTAATAAAAGAATTTTTAAAATAACTAAAATTTGACATGCCCAAAATCCTTCCTGTAAACAAATGTTACCTAAAAGACCCAATCCCTAGTGGATTAATTTTATTACAGTATCGAGTTATGCAATCGAAGCTTAACACAAAAATCTACCAAATAGGAAAATGGGATTAGGATGAGTGCTTTTATTATATAAATCCCCGATTTAGACTAATTATATGTCAACAATAATAAATGATAGGTGAGATGATTACCTAATGCGATGAATAAAATTATTTTTGCGTTTACCTAAAGAGACAAAGATTGGAAGTTTGTGATCGATGAGTTACGGCACGTCGAATGATAAATATTATATGAATTAATTAATTAAAATTTGGTTAAACAAATATTAAAAGAAAAATTTGATTGATTGGTTTCTAGTCCATTAAGCATTATATTATAGTGCTTTGTTTGTGTTGGAGTAATAACCTTTAAAATTCTTGTTAGTGTAATTCGCCACAATTTACAAACACAAGCTTTAAATTAGTAATTATACAGAAATGTATTATTGCTTTGAACGGTAAGGGTGTGAACAGACAAAAAAAATTTGACCAAGAACAACAGAATGAAGACAATAAACGGAAAGACTGCACAGGCAGATCTTCTTCTTAGCGCGCCTTATCAAGTCCCCTTAAAGGTTGCGATCAGCATGACCAAATTTTTCCTATCTTAGCTAGTCTAAATAGCTGCCCTGCTTAACAATCTTTAAGAAGAGAGAGCGCACTAAAGCAACAACTGCAGGGGAACAACTCTTCTGAATACCTTTAAAAAAATTATGAATATATGTGAAGCAGCAAGTGAAAGAGTATCAGTATGGTTTAAGGGAAGGAAAATCAACTATAGACGCAGTGCATGTCATGACACAAATAATAGAAAAACTTTGTAGACTGCTTGTGGACTTTAAACAGGCCTTTGACAGTGTAAATAGATTCCAATTAAACTCGTAAGACTTACGTAGGACAATGAACAACTCGAAGGCAAAGATAACAACACAAGACCGATTTATAAAGCAAAGAGATATCAAAAAGGGAGTCAAACAGGAAGAGGCTCTATTATTATTTAATATAGTTTTAGACAGGGCTATCAAAGCGACGAAGGTAGGAACAATATATATATATATAATCAGAACCTTGTTATACCCGAAGGTGTCAAGGTATTGTGTTATTTTAACTGTAAACAAATTTAGCCCATGTCTTCTTGTTTTTTGCCATCTGCTGACCTTCAGTCCATGATATGTTTTGTTTCTGTAAAGCTTCTCCTATTACATCGTTCCATGTTTTGTTAGGTCGTCCCCTTTTTCTTTTTTTTGTTGTTTTTGCTTGCCAAATTCTCTTTGTTTGTCGGATATTATCCATTCTTATTATGTGTCCAAACCATTTTAACTGTTGTCTTTCTATAGTCTCCAGGATTGGTTCTATATCAAGATCTTTTCTTATTACCTCGTTTCTAATTTTATCCATCTTCGATTTACTCATCACAGCTCTTAAATATTTCATCTCCATTGCCTGTATTTTGCTTTTTTGTTGTTTGTTTAGTATCCAGCTCTCACAACCAAAGATCAATGTTGGTCTATAAATGGTTTTATATACGGTCATTTTTGTTTTTATTGATATTTCTTTTTTTCTTAGAAAAGAATTGTTTATGGAGTAGTACAACTTGTTAGTGTTTTCAATTCTGTTGTTAATTTCTGCTTCGTTTTTACCATTTTTTTGAAAATTAGTTCCTAAATATTTAATATTATTTATCATTTCTAGACTTTCATTGCCAAGCTGTATTGTCGTTTCCGTGTCTTTTTCTCCTATAATCATGGTTTTGGTTTTTTCTAGATTTATTTTTAAGTTTCTTTTCATCAAGGCTGTGTTCCATAAATCTATGTTATGCTGTAAGTCTTCGCCGTTTTTTGCGCAAATCAGTAAATCATCCGCGAAGCAACATTCTGTTAAATACACCGGTTGCATATTTCTATACCCCACTAAAAGTTTTCTTGCTTTCTTGTTTACTTCTTTCGTAATATCATCTATAATTATGTTAAATAAAGTTGGACTTAGCACACTACCTTGTCTTAGACCTTCTCTTGTGACAAACTCTTCCGACTGCTGATTATTTGTTCTAACATAATTACGTGTGTGCTTGAATATGCTAGCGATGTTATCTTTAAGGCCGCTGTTGATTCCTCGTTTTTTCAGACTTCTCCATATCAGTTTCCTTGATACACTATCAAACGCTTTTTCTAAGTCTAGGAAAGCTAAATAGATTTCTCCGTTGTTTCTCTCAATAACCTGGTTAATCGTAAAAATGTGATCCTGAATTCCTCTTCCTTTCCTAAATCCACTTTGTGACTCCTCAAGTTGCTTGTCTGTTATCTCTTTTAAACTATTGTCTAACAATCTTTCATAAACTTTGGAAACGATACTAAGTAATGTTATACCCCTGTAGTTATTGCAATTTTTGTTATCACCTTTTTTGTGTAGTGGGATTATTATGCCTATTTCCCAGTCTTTGGGTATACATTTTTCTTTCCTTACTTTGTTTAATAACCTTGTTAAAATCTCCTTTCCATTTTCACCCAGATTTAGCAGCATTTCTGATGTAATGCCATCATGACCTGCAGCCTTGCCTCTTTTTAGCATGTTTATTGCTTTCTCTACTTCTTCTTTACTGAATTCGTTTTCTGGATTATTTACTGTTGATTCCTCGTTTTTCGTTGTTACTTCTTCATCTGATATTTCCATGTCTTGCTCTGTATTTAGTATATCCTTAAAGTGTTCATTCCATCTTGTCATTATATCTGTTTCAGATACTAATACTTCTCCTTGTTTGGATTTTAAACTTGTCGGTATATTTCGTTTGCCTTTTCGAAGTGCTTTTAATGTCTTGTAAAACAATTTTTGATTTCCTAAACTGTCTTGGTCCATTTTTTCTCCAAAATCTTCCCAACTTTGTTGTTTCTGTATTCTAACTAATTCTTTTACTTTAATTCGTTGCTTTTTATACTCTGCATAACTGTCGGCATTTCTGTTTCTTAAATAATTTTTCCACCTTGCTTTCTTTATTTTTATTTCCATTTTTATTTCTTCATTCCACCAAGAAGTTTGTTTTTTACAATTATTTATTACTGAAACTCCACAAATTTGTTTAGTTGTATTGAGAATAACTTCCTTAAATAACGACCATAACTCTTCTATTAAATAGTTATTAATATTGTTTGTACTGATTTTTTCCATTTCAATTTCGATTTTTTCAGTATACCTTTTAGCAATTTCTTTTTGTCTTAGTTTGTATGTTCTTATCGTCAATTTCTTTACCTTATTTCTATGTCTAGGTAGGTACAATAATATCACAAAATATGTCACTAATGGTCCGGCTACACAGTACGTTTTGCCTGAGAGCATGCCTCAGGTGCTTGTAAGAGCGTGCATATAGACGGCAAGATGCGCGATGTTTACACGACGCGCGGTACCGTCTTGATCTCAGCAAAACGTACTGTGTACCCGGACCATAATAATAGGGTATGCAGATGATCTAGCTTTTATTACAAGACACTAAAAAGCTTAGAAGAATTTTTTCTCAAATTAGCAACAGAAGCGAAAGCCAGATTGATAATTAATGAAACGAAAACTAAATATATGCAAGTAAGTAAACACATGACATATTGTATAAAAGATATATAAATGCAAGAATACAATTTCCAAAAATTAAAAGACAGAGCGGTAGAAATAACAAAAAGAATATACTGAAAATATAGCAGACGACTTAAAGAATTATAAACAACTAAACGTTTAAACTGAACTTCCAAGTTTAATTAAAAAATTAGCTTTTATATTACAATGGTAGCTGTTTCGCTAAAAGTAACATAGTCGTTTAGTTAGTTATTATTTAGTAAGATGGACTTCCACAAAGTAAGGGTTAATACAATAAATTTAAGCTTACTTTAAGATAAAAACTTAACACAAATCTGCGATAAGACCAACAATAAGCTTAAAGAGTAATAGTGCAGAGGGGATGAGAGAGAGGAAAATATTCAGAAAAATATTTGGACTCATAAAAACTAAAGATGGAGGGTTAAGAGTAATGATGAATGGAACAAAAAATGGGATCTTGATAGGTTTATAAAACCACAACTACTAAAATGGTATAGGCATGCACATACCAGGTCGGAACTACTAGTATAGAAAGTAAGCACCTGGAAGCCACAAAAAGTAAGAGCGAAAGACCTAAAACAAGATGGAAGGACCAGATGCGACCAGACATATTAGAAAACTGGATGTCGGTAATTAAAAAACGGATATAAGAGAAAGGAAAACTTGGAAAAGAATTACGGAGAAAGCGAAAGCGAACCAAAAATTGTTAAAAAAGAATACAGACAAATAATGGAGTAAATCACTGCATAAAAAGAATCCGAAGAGCTCGTTAGGTCGACCACCATTCCTATAGGAATGAAAAATCGTATATTGGGTTGAAACTCGATTGGCTAACGAAGTGATCAACTTTTTTACAGAGTTCAACAATATTGTGTTGTATCATTTAAAACACAAAATAATGTTGGTACAAAATTTTTAAATGTAAAAACAAAATTACCCAAATTAAAAAAATCTGGTATTTACAAAATTAATTGTCCAAAGTGTAATGCTGTATATATAGGTCAAACACAAAGAAATTTTGAAGTAAGATTTAACGAACATTTAAGAGCATATTATAGATTAAAACAACCAGATAAGTCAAATTATGCAAAACACCTACTTGAACATCCAACCTCACTTTTACACACCAATGACATCCAAATACTACACACCTGTGATAAAAAACAAAATTTAGATTTTCTTGAAGAACTTGGAATAAAAAGATATCTAGCAGATCCACAATTTAAAGTTGTTAATGAACAAATAAATCTTGGAAGTTCTTCACTATTAAACTGTTTACTTTGATTGAGTTTACATTTTATACATAGATAAGACGTAATTGTAAAACACAAATATATTAAGTTATTGTAAAGATCAGCTTGATATAGTTTTTTTCCTGGTTTTTCTATATCATTTCACAGTTATACTGATCTTATAGGGAATTACATCCAGGATAATCCCTTAGGGCTATTAACTTCTAGGCTTTAATATTGTTATGTCTTATTACTTTCATACTTGTTAAGGAAACTTAACAGTTTCTATACCAAGCTTGACCGTTTTCTATCAAAAAAACAACTACTTCCTGAGCTATATGCCCCAACGGACATTGAATTACATTCCAATAGAAAACGTGATGACGACCGACTTCGTCGATACTTACAACCATCTCTGGTAGGATGGCGCTTTTACGACTTTATCATAGAATCGTGGGTTCACGGTTTATGTATTGGCGTAAAATAATCATTCGGCATCCTGCTCTACGGGATAAGAAGAACTACTTAACTCGTACTGATGAGACACAATAATGTCGAAACCGGTCTACGAGTAGTGTTCTTCCTGTTAATTTGCAAATCGATAGAGATGGTTGTAAGTATCGACGAAGTCGTCGCCATCACGTTTTCTATTGGAATGTAATTCAATGTCCGTTGGGGCATATAGCCCAGGAAGTAGTTGTTTTTTTGATAGAAAACGGTCAAGCTTGGTATAGAAACTGTTAAGTTTCCTTACCCTGGGTGCAGGTGGAAACAATTTTCCACTTTTTCAGTTTTTTTTTATTGACTGCACCTTATAGAAATTTATTTCTTGTATTGTTTACCTTTTATACTCCATAAACCGTACTCTTAGTTTCAGTAGACAAAACATACTAAATACAAATTTAACTATAACACAACCAATTCAATCCACCAATACCATGTAAAATGTTCCAATTAAGCCGCCAATGAGCAATAGTTCAGTTGGTGATAGGACATAATACAGTATGCGCCAAAACAAACCACGCTGAAAAACTAAAGCTGGCCACTCACGGTACTGCGGCGTCGTACGACAGAATCGTGCGTCAATATTGTACAATTTGGTTGAAAGTTTGACGAGGACACACACGATACTGCGTCGCATTATAGTATTCGCTCTCGATCATGTCAGATCAAAACGAGTTGATTTTATTAGCGTCTATCGCTGTGTGCGTAACGAAAAATAAAATAAAAAAAAAACTAAAACTATAAGAGGTTCTAAAATTATTAATTTTTTTTCACAAAATCCGCATTTGCTTCCTTATTAACTTCTTTAAATTTTTCAATTAAAATTTCCATGGCCTTTCTTCGTGCATTTCTGTCGTGGTATAAATCACTCTTTACTCTCCATAGATACTCCTGTTCTTTGTATATTTCGAAAAATTCACGCAAAAAATTTTCTGCCTAAGCCATTTTCGAAATAGAAACACGAGAAAATAAGTTGGACTCCGTCATACACGGATAAGATTTTCATCTAACCAACGCTGTTGTACTGCAGCAATCAGACTTTTCTGTCTGCGCTCCAAGCAGTATTCATAACTTTGATTGCTAAGCATGTAAAGATAGGTTGCTACATTGTTCTGAAAAAGGTCAACATTTTTTCACGGAGTTCATCAATTGTTACAGGTGGGTTTTCTGTAAAATTGGCTTGTTTTAGCATACTCCATTCGCAAGCAACAAGATTTGTTAGATAAGGTGAATGAGAAGGGTAACGAAAATTCGTGTTTCTCGAATCAGATCTAAGGATGCTGTCTTTGTATTCAACTAGATACAAAAAAATTGAACCTCTCGAAACAATGTCTACCTCAAAAACTGAGTGAAACCGAAAAGCTTTATCCGCATCTAGATCTCATTGTGCTTGCCTCTGAGGCTACCCCTTTGGTTCGTTGTCCAATCTACTATTTTCATGTAGTCGACGACTTTCTTCAAGTGAGTCCTCTTATATTGGCTGATGTTGGCCTGTGCTCGTTATGGTAGTATTTCCGTTTAGTTGAGAAAGCCGAGCAGTCACACAGGATGTGCTTGAACTATTTCCTATTCTTGTTCACATCCTTTGCATAGAGGTGTGTTATTTCCAGGAATTTTTTGGTTGTGTACTCTTTTGGGTAGCTAAGTAACTCCTTTAAAAATCTACAGCTTTCTGTGTGGTCCAATTTTTCTATAAATTAATAAAATTAGTTATCGTTGACTGTGTTGGGCCTATGGAGGGTTCGGATCCAAAGATTGTAGATCGAGCAGCCTCTTTGGCCATAGAATCAGCAGTGTAGTTACCTTTTGATCTAGCAATCACGATGATATTCTAAAACCTCTTAAAATATATAACTACCTCCCGAAAGATATTAAAAATACAAAAAGTATGTTTCCTGATCCCTCTATTTTAAATTAATCATTTGTTTTTTGACACCTGGTGTATTCTAAGTTAATGGCAGCACTTATGTTAGAATTTATAAAAAATAATGAGATATGCAACATTTAGGTTTAACCTATGTTGTTACTATCCGCATGAAGAATCATTGTGATCGTGGTTTTATACTAGTGGCTCACTGAAGCAGCAATAGATGTTTGATCCTAGATGTCCTCGGTATTTAGAAAATGATATATAATGATGAAAACTAGAGCAATTGTTTGAACTCTTGATTATTTGTTAATTATTAAGAAAATCAAAATGGTCTACTTTGCAGTATATTTAGAAAGGTTCAATTGCAGTTTAAGGGTGAGGATGCAAACTTATTGCAGATAAAATTAAAATTAGTATTTATATTCAATTTGAAGTAAAACATTCATAGAAATAATAGTATATTAAACAACGCATTTCATATGGGCTTCTGTTATGACACGAGTTCAAGTTTAAAAAACGAATCGCGAAGCGATGAGTTTTTTAAAGAACGAGTGTCACAATAGCCATATGAAATAAGTTGTTTATAATATTTTTTATATTTTGCCATTTTATCATTTTTTAAATTAATTTAATATTTTTATTTTAAAAAGTATGTCGGTAGCACTGTGTAATTTATAACATTTGACAGTTTTGACATTTAAATCATGAAATGTTAATGTTTTCAAATATTTTAAAATTACTAATCCACCAACAATAATATATTATATATAAGTTAAAGATGATATTCATATTCACAAATACTTTCTTAAAGAACAATATAAAATTAATAAATTGCTATTAGCCACAAATGTCAATAGTCTTGTCATTAGTTACTTCGCATATGTCGCCAACCATTTAAAACAAAAATTTGCGTGCGAAAAAGTTACATTACGATACGCAAATGCGTTTTATAATGAAGATTTTTATAAGTGCAAAATATAAAAAATATTTTTTACCAACTTTTACTGTTTAAGAAAATAATTGTAAATAATTGGTGTAAGCTATTGTGTTATGAAAAACATTTCACCATTTCAAGTTTCTACGCTCAGTGGTTTATATGACAGTCAGTGTTCAGGATACAAATGAATAGCCAACTTGTTTTCTCTTACAGAAGTTTGTAACTGTAATTATATTGCTATAAAACTATTTGTTTTTATTAACAGTGTGCTTTTATGATGATTGTACATAGTACAAGTACTGCACTAATGACAAAAACGTTTGTATTAAGTTACAGCAGCTATATATCTTTTAAAGTGTAAATTGGTCTTAAAAGACGGGATCCGCAACATACACATATAGAGAAATATCAGAAAGAGTCGCAACTTACACTTAAGAACGTTTTGTACTTCTCACATTAAGAAATAAAACATACATGGCAAACATGTATGACGTCAAAATAGCACGTAAGTTTTTATCTAACACATATTTAGGACTGAATTATATTTATTATTGGGTATAATACCAAAAATTTATTTAATCTAATACAAAGAAATTTAAATTTATTCAAAGAAAATAATAATAATTCATTTATTTGTTAATTAAAATAAAATGTTTGAGTATACAAGCAAAACATTTTTTCCAAGTCCTGGTGCAACTTAGATGTCTAGACAACGACTTTAAAGGTTAGCATTAGTCTGACTGAAATAAACATATGTCCAAAAGTTTGTAATATTTAGAAATTATATATCTACGCCTATGGTTTTTTAAAAACTCTAGTTGATATTTATTTTAAAGCGCTTTTAAATCAAAATAGTACTAAATTTAATTCGTTTTTGTATTAATTTGGTCATATTTAATTGATTTGGGTGATTTCACATTATTCCAATTCTTGTTTAAATTTCATTTGAGCTAATGAAATTGATTGTGTTAACCTCTACTTTTTGGAAGTTCATCTTACTAAGAACAATTAATAACTGCACAGTTAAACTAAACTTCCACTATTTATTTGAAAAATTCGCTTTAAAATCAATTACAGCTGTTTCGCTATCACTAGCATCATCAGATTGACATATTGAAATTACATGTTGTTTGTTTGTAACTAGGTGCTTGATGTTGATAAGGAGTTAAGGCTAGACCAAGTAAGGAAGTAATAAGACATAACAATATTAAAGCCTAGATGTTATTAGCCCTAAGGGATTATCCTGGATGTATTTCCCTCTAAGATCAGTATAACTGTGCAATGATATAGAAAAACCAGGAAAAAACTATATCATGCTGATCTTTACAATAACTTAATATATTTATGTTATAATAATGTCTTATCTATGTATAAAATGAAGACTCAATCAAAGTAAACAGTTTAATAGTGGAGAACTTCCAAGATTTATTTGTTCATTAACTACTTTAAACTGTTGATCTGCTAGATGTCTTTTAATTTCAAGTTCTTCTAGAAAATCTAAATTTTGTTTTTTATCACAAATGTGTAGTATATGAATGTCATTGGTGTGTATAAGTGAGTTTGGATGTTCCAGTAGGTGTTTACAAAATTAATTGTCCAAAATGTAATGCAGTATATATAGGTCAAACACAAAGAAATTTTGAAGTAAGATTTAATGAACACTTAAGAGCATATAGATTACAACAACCAGATAAGTCGAACTATGCAAAACACCTACTGGAACATCCAAACTCACTTATACACACCAATGACATTCATATACTACACATTTGTGATAAAAAACAAAATTTAGATTTTCTAGAAGAACTTGAAATTAAAAGACATCTAGCAGATCAACAGTTTAAAGTAGTTAATGAACAAATAAATCTTGGAAGTTCTCCACTATTAAACTGTTTACTTTGATTGAGTCTTCATTTTATACATAGATAAGACATTATTATAACATAAATATATTAAGTTATTGTAAAGATCAGCATGATATAGTTTTTTCCTGGTTTTTCTATATCATTGCACAGTTATACTGATCTTAGAGGGAAATACATCCAGGATAATCCCTTAGGGCTAATAACATCTAGGCTTTAATATTGTTATGTCTTATTACTTCCATACTTGGTCCACCCTTAATACTATTTAATAAACATCAGGTACCTAGTTACAAACAAACAAAAATGTAATTTCAATATGTCAATCTGACGATGCTAGTGATAGCGAAACAGCTGTAATTGATTTTAAAGCGAATTTTTCAAATAAATAGTGGAAGTTTAGTTTAACTGTGCAGTTATTAATTGTTCTTAGTTCATTTGAGCTGTTTAAAAATGCCCAGAGACATGATATCATATGTTAATAGGTCTAGAGTAATTGTTTTGTTACAACAGGGCTTTAGTCGAAGTAATATAGAGAATATTGTTGGTGGTTAGTGTTACTCTTATTGGCCCAGGACTTACCCTTGCTTACTGGACAGAACTGTGCCATATTCGGACCTTGACTCATACTTAATTTTAACTATTATCCTACGTATTAATATCAAAATTTATCCATACTATGAAGAGATAAATTTGAACAAAAAGCCAAATTATCAACGAAAAAAGCTGATTGGAAAACAATTTATGATTTTCCAAGAAACACTCTTGGCCAAGAGTTTTTTTATTATAAGTTAATCTTTTTACCAATGTATATGCAATTTCTAATAATCGTTACATAATAAATTTAATAATCATCTCACCCCCTCTATAAAATAAATTATGCTTAAATACTAGAATTGAAAATTTATGTCATTCTCGGATATACCCTAATCATTCACATTATGATTTTTAATTTTACACCAAGGTGTGATTAAAATTTCTATCAAATTATTTATTGAATTATAAAACTGAAAATTCCGGTACATTTAATTTTCCACAATTAAAAATGATGTTTTTTTAGTTTCTCCTGTTTCTTGGCATAGACATGTCATTCAGCCAGACTCAACTAAAGCTAATTACATGAAATTTTAAAGACAAAATGTTTTGTCTATTTTGTTACACCACGGACTAACCTACAAAATGTATACTTTTACAGGAGATGACAAAAATGAATATTATGTACGTATAAAAGATATTCTATTTGATCTCTTGTCTCGCACTTACATTTTTTAGCACCCAGGAAAGAAAAAATTCTAAATTGCCAAGACAGTGGTATTCATTCTTGGCCCATATTAGGATTAATCTAGAGTTGACCAAAGCTTGATTCACACAACGGTTACCATCCAATGGCCAAGAATGAATGATCAGTTGTGAATCAAGTATGGAGCAATAAAATTGTACCAAGGTAAGTTTCCCAATACTATTCCAGTTGACTTAATTTAGTGAGTTCCTGTATGGGGTATTGCAAATAGAGCCGTGTTGACAGCCTGATACATTGCGACCTTTGCTGCCCTTAAATTTTAAGGCACCCCATCTCGTCCTCTCCTAGTTCAACATCCTTAATAGACGCCATTTCATATAATCTGCTGCTTGCCAAGTTCCAGAAACCCCAGTCTTGTCAGGTGTTCACGGTGGCAGAAGACCTGAATTGTGGTTTCCTCCATTTCCTATTTCTGTTTGGCCTATAATACTCTTGTGTTTATTGAGCCTATAGTGCGCTTAACAGGCTTATTATAATTCTTATTGACTTTTGTCTTTGTGGGAGTAGGAATACGTGAAGTTGGCCGAATGTCTTTTAATAAATTATTTCACATATCCTTCCCACCATTCAAGAACTTTCTCTACATCTATTACCTGATGACTGCTTTTTTTAAGTGTACTTGCGCTTTCAAGGAACGGGTTCAAGTCCTATTAATGGAGTGTTTGCACTTCCTCTGGCCAACTTATCAGCCTTTTCATTTTCCCTTATTGAGCGCACACTCACAGATTCAATCAAAGTTTGAATTGACCTGTACCAAGCTAAATGCTTTACTTTTAGAATGGATTGTGATGGACTAGTATTTAGTTCCTCAGCATTTATTCTTGAAATACAGTAGCGTATTTCCCTAGGCATAGTTAGACCTCTGCTTTTGGCTTTGTACCAACGTCGGGTTTTGAGAGGAGTTTCATCCACCTAAGGGCGATCTGACTTCGTATTCCTCTTTTTTTGGGATATACCTAGGGACCTTTAGATCTATAGGCAGCCCTAATGCTCGGTTTACTTTTATTTACTGGTATAACTTTTCCTGATCAGTACCTTCCCACTCCTTATTGGAGGTTATATAGTCTATGTACTATTGACAAAGCCTGCACTTGAATATAAGATACGTGAGTAAGACACCACTGTTAGAGATATTGGATATCAAATACAAATTCTTCTATCA
Source organism: Ophraella communa (assembly GCA_035357415.1). Lineage (NCBI taxonomy): Eukaryota > Metazoa > Arthropoda > Insecta > Coleoptera > Chrysomelidae > Ophraella > Ophraella communa. The sequence continues at coordinate 21,954,120 of CM068982.1, forward strand.
TTTCAAGAAGACACAATATTCCAAATAATTAAAATTATATGGAAAACCAATACCTTACACTTTATCGAAAAATAATGTACATTACCTATAATGTAATATTAAGTTTCTAAATAAATTCCTTTCTTAAAAACTTTAGCTCCAAATACATTAAAAATTCAATAAGCTCGTGCTTAAAATAAGAAAATTATCAATGAACAAACTTAATTCAAAATCTATAGGTTATTTCGCAGGTGAGTTAATTTGGTAATATACTGTGCAAATATTGATGCAATATACTTTAAATGAATTTCTGTCGGTATATTCCCTTGTAGGTTTAATTTTGGTTTTAAAATTAGCAAATGAAAAATTCGACAATATAAACAGTTATTTCGTACAGGCACAAACAACAATATTTAACTTACCTTGGGATATTTTAACTAAATCTAGAGGTAGTGTATTTTTGACGAGGTGTTCTGTAGTCACTAGTTGTTCACCAAATCTGAAAATAAAAATTAATTGTAAAACACTGCAATATAATTTCAAGTTTTGTTTCAGGAAAATAATATATGTGATTGGTAGTTATGGCCTAAGAGCAGCTGGATACACCAGATAATCTTAAATTGCTACAGATACAGAAATTAATTATGAATACAGAAGAGCAGGATATGAGGATCATTTTGTTTAAATATTTTACATCTCAAATTATATACTAGAATGTATATTCATATGTGAAGAACTTATAATTAGGTGTTACACTCCCTTTGGAGTTTTTTTTAAATAATTTTATTTACCAATTTTTTTATGTTTTTTATAACCCCAATCCAAGTGATCTATAAGATATACTTTTATGTAAAAAACTGATTGAAGATTTATAATTCGATTCGTTTTATATGCAATATAAATTTATAGATACGTTGAATGAGGTGCTTAAGCAGTAAATTTGATTTATAGAGAGATAAAAAGAGCAAAAAATAACCACGGAATGTACTGTAGAATAATAAAACTTTTTTTTAAAACGTCTGTTAGCTTGACTCCCGCTAAAATATTTTACATATTTTGTAAAAAATGTTTTTTCAGAACCACTGTAGTATTTTATTATAAAATGCACACCACATACAGAAATAAAGGAAATAACAGATTAAGAAGGAACAAACTATTGGGTAACAACAACATCAGAAATAATCTCAGAAGCTGAAGAATTTATGATTGGGATCAAGGACAGAATAATTAAAGCAGGAAACCATATAAAACATATATTAAAAATATCAGAAACAATACGATACAGTAGAAAAAATTGACCTTTACCACTAGGTTACGTTACGTTTAATGTGAGCTGGGCTTTTCCCACTTCTCCACTGCGGCAAAACTTGGGCCTATTGTGGCTGACCCCTAAGGTTCACAATCCGTCATCCAATCTGCTATTCTTAATGAATGCTTTCGAGTGGGTAAGCCCCGGTATATTCTCCCAGTGCAGAAAGGTTTCCCTCGCTGCCCAGCTGGAGATAATGTCCTTGGCAGTACTTTTTGCTATACCAAGGAACAGTTCCGGTCCAATAAACGCGGACTCCGTTCCCGTTTTTGCCAGAGTGTCGGCGCTTTCATTGCCCTCCACTCCCGCATACCCTGGAACCCAGAGTAGCGTTACTTTGTTATTTGCTTCAAGGTTATTAAGGGATTTGATACCGTTCCACACCAGCTTTGAATCAACCCGGGTGAATTTCAGTGCTTTTAAAGCTGCCTGGCTGTCTGCTATACACCCTGGCTCCCACACCCAGTGGGTTTTTCGAGCCATCCGTGTATAAAACGCATTCGGACCCAGAGAAGGAGATTGCGCCTTCTTTCCAATCGTCCCTACTAGGGAATAGGACGCTATAGGCCCTTTCCACGTGTACACGTGTGGCAAGCATGTCTGATACCATTCCAAAGACTTGGTGGGAATTTAACTTCCTCCATTATTTGGTTACCTATTGACTTGGCTCTACAAGAGACCAACCTAAACTCCTTTTCCACAAAAATGTGAAGAGGAGTTAAACCTAAAAGTCTCTCCATAGTCGCCGTCGGAGTGGTAGACATGGCACCCGTAATGGCCAAGCATGCAGATCTCTGCAGACCAGACAACTTCGCTGCAGCAGCTTGTTGTAGTTCTTTCGACCCCTACGGCACTGAGCCATACGTGATCATTAGGTTTATCATGGTTTGATAAATCCAGTAAATCTGTTTGAGATTCATCCCCCACGATTTTCCACAGACCCTTCTGAGATTCCAGAGGTATACCCTGGCTTTGTTTATTATTCTCTCCAGATGGGAGTTCCAGGTAAGTTTTCTATCTAGGATTACCCCTAGATATTTTACCTCCTCCGCAATAGGAGTGAGTTCACCGTAAAGAGTCGGCTGACGCAGATTATCCAGCTTCCTCCTATTGGCGAACGGAACAATTACTGTTTTGCGGGGGTTAACCGACATCTGCTCCTCCTCACACTACCTGTATACTATATTTAGGGCCATTTAAAGAATTTCCGAAATAATCGCCTCAAATTTTCCCCTAATTATTATAACCAGATCGTCCGCATTACATTGGAAATCCACTCCCTGCAAACGTTTAAATGGTTATGTTCATAAGAATTTTTTTGACCTTTTATGAATGTAATTATTTAGATACATCGATTTTTGTTTACTTTTATCATTTGCATTCAAATAAATTCTAAGAAATCGATATTTTTTTTTCAGAACCTCTATGTTATTTTTATTTTACGGTAAGTACAAAATTAACTTTAAATACTACATCACATGTACACGACAAAATAACAGTAGCCATTTTTAACCCCAATTCATTTCGCGAGGTTTGTAGGTATGACGTCAGGGTAAAGGTCAATTTTTTCTACTATAGATAGGTACTTATAGTAATTTCAACCTCCCTGCAAATTTTAAAATCTGATGAGACTTCTAACAAAAGTTTTGTGAGATATAAAAAAATTAGGTATCAACAAATAAACTCCGAGATTTTAACTACGGACTGGGTTAATAAATTTCATGGAAAAGACGTGGAGCAACAATGGAAAATTTTCGTAAATTTTATAAATAATTCAGTTACTAAAAACTCCTATTATATACACTCTGTACGAAACCTAAACAAACCTTGGTTGAACCATGAAATTTTCGAAATGATTAAATATAAGAAATCTCTTTGGAAAAAATATTCACGCACTAAATCAGATATCGACTATACCAACCACCGTATATTCTCAAATAATCTGAGTTACCAAATAATTAAAGCAAAACAGAATTTTGAAAATCAGTTAGCCTCAAACAAGAACAAAAAGCCACTACATAGATATATTCGAAACCTTTCTTTATCTAAAGTATCCACACCTTTATTAAGAAGCGATACCACTGGTCAGCCAACGACAGACAAGTTAGAAGTCTCTAATATGTTTGGCAAAAAATTTCAAGAGGCTTTTACTATAGAAAATGATGTGCCTGATGTATTGCCTATTAAGTCAACCAGAAACCATCACGATTTAAATGAAATTTTGTTTGAACCGGACACCATTAGAAACAAAATAATGTCGTTCAAAACTTTTTCGTCTCCTGGATTAGACGGTATAACTGCAATTTTATTAAAAAATGTTATAGTTCTATAAACTTACCACTATCAATTATTATGCATACATCTTTCTCAACTCAATGCCTCCCAAATATTTGGAAAACATCAAGTGTCACTCCGATTTTTAAGAAGGGTGATAAGCTAAATCCCGAAAACTACAGGCCTATAAGTTTAACGTCTATCGCTGTCAAAATTATGGAATCTATAATTCGTGATTTCCTAATGAACTTTCTAACTGAACATGATAGAATCCCAGCGTCTCAACACGGTTTTGTACCAGGCAGGTCTGTGGTGACGAATATGTTGTCGTGCGTAAATGATTGGTCTCTAGCTTTGGACAGTAAACAACCGGTGGACATTATATATTTGGACTTTTCCAAAGCATTTGATCGCGTTCCGACTAAACGTCTACTGTTTAAACTCGAACATAGCGGAGTTAGAGGCAACCTGCTTAATTGGATTGAAGCTTTCTTGACTAATCGGAAGTTTTGTGTTCGTATTGGAGACTCCTTCTCCTCAATGTTTGATGTGTTTAGTGGGGTGCCACAAGGATCGGTTTTAGGACCTGTTCTCTTTCTAGTGTACGTAGCAGATCTGCCACTTAGCGTCGAAAGCAACATTTCCGTCTTTGCAGATGATGCAAAAATTATATGCCAACCCTATATCTGAACATGACAGACTCCAAGCTGATTTGCACAGAGTATCAAAATGGGTGGATGTCTGGCTTTTACCTTTAAATGCATCAAAGTGCTCAGTGCTCCACCTAGGTAAAAATAATCCACGAAATAGGTATGTACTCTCTAACACAAACTTGGAAACTGTTTCTCAGCAGAGAGATTTGGGAATACTTGTCACAGAAACTTTATCGTGGTCCGAACACATTCAGTATATTTGCAGTAAAGCTAAAAGTTCACTTTACCTTCTCTCTAAGTCATTTTGCAAAATTTCTCCTCAAAATTTTGCGAATATTTTTAATACCTACGTGAGACCAACTTTGGAGTTTGCTGGTCCTGTGTGGAATACGGACTGGGCACGGGATTCCTCTCGTCTTGAATCGGTACAAAGGTGGGCAACTAGGATTCCATACGGGATACGTCGTCCGTCCTATGAAGAACGTTTAAGATCGGTTGGCTGTCCAACATTCGAGGATAGAAGGCTTCGCGGCGATTTAATAATAGTCTACAGAGCAATAAATAATAAATTTGGTTGTGATTTGTCACACATTTTTCCATTAAATACTGATCCAAGGCTCCGAGGACATTGCTTTAAATTAAAAAAACAACAATTTCACACAAAGTGCCGCGAGGGTTTTCTGTCAAATCGAGTGTTTGACAGTTGGAACTCTCTTCCACCAAACGTTGTCAGCGCTTTGAGTGTTAACTCTTTCAAAAACAACTATGATGCCTATAATAATAATAATATAACTAGTGGATGTACTTTACTTTCAATTAACGAATACACTCAACACCATGCAAACATATGTAAGTAAATCTATCATATCAAACACTAATTAAAAAGTCGAAACCGTTTACATTACCACTACACTAACTCACACTTTTAACCGCCTGACGAGCATTTCGATAACCAAGTTATCTTCTTCAGAGACTGAAAGTTAAAAAAGTATGTGTTGGTGTAGTGGTTATGGTAGTTACTAATGAAGAAGTACCACATGACAACCCATGGTTTAAAACACAACCACAAGCTATAAGCGAACATGAAGAAGAAAAAATATATTATTATAGATAGAACAATACCACACAATAGACCTGACCTAGTTTTTACAATCAAACAGTCGAAGAAGACCTACCTTATTGATGTAGCTATTCCAAACACCAACCACATTGAAAAGAAAAACGCGGAGAAAATAGAAAAATGCCTACAAATATAAAACAAATATGGCATCAAAATACAGTTCAAGTGGTTCCAGTAATAATATCTGCAACAGGAATCACGCTCAAGAAAATCAATGAAAGTATCAACAATAACATTAACATCTATATGCAAAAGAAGGTTCATGAATAGCAAAAAATAACCTACTAAGGCATTGACGTTGGTAGCAACCGTCCAGTGGACCTACTTCAGAAAATAAATGAGAAAACCTATCATAATATTAATAATAACAATAACAACATAACACTCACATCGCCAAAATTCTTGTTCCCTTTCGTAAATTTTAAAACGAAATATTGTTCTTTTGTTACATTAATCTTTATTTATTTCATCAGTACTGGGCGTCTAAAAAAGTTTACAAAAACAATTTCCTATAATTTTAGATATAAATTTTTAAAAATTGATTCATATAGTTCATAAAGTGGGTACAGGAACACAGAGATTGAATTTTAGTTCAAACCAGATTTGGTTAAGTCAGTGACAGAGTATGAAGAGAGCCAGGATGACAAGAAATACTAACTTTTGAATGGGAAGTCTTACGCAGCTTATTCCTATTCCAGACAATGAACGGGGATAGATGTGTTTAAAATATCATTGAACCCATTATTTATCTTTTTCGAAATAAAATTGGAGACAATTTCATTTTTGTGGATAACAATTCTAGATCCGATCGCAGAAGAACTGTACAAAATGCCCTAAAGATTTGGAATATTCAAAGATTCCCATGGCCAGAAAATTCCCCTGACATGAATCCCATTGAGCAATGTGGGATTTTGTTGGACAAGCAATTTCAGCTACAGAGTAGGGAAGGACACATGGGATATTAATGCATTTTTGATAACGCCTTTACTATATTTTAAATTCTGGTAATTATTTCATTATACAATGTGATATTGTTCAAAGAGGATTGAACATTGCGGAACAATGGTGTGACTCGGTGGGACTCAGCATCAACCCCACCAAAACCACACTAGTAGCCTTTACAAGGAAAAAGAAACCTAATCTAAAAATCATAAAAATAGGGGAGAACATCGTCGAGTGGAAAACAGAGGTAAAATATCTAGGGCTAATCCTAGATAGCAGGTTACTCTGAAACAAACACGAAGACGAAGTAATACACAAAGCAACCAAGGCCCTCATGGTGTGTAGGAACATTGCAGGGAAGAACTGGGGATGTAACCCACGTATCCTGCAATGGATGTACACAGCAATAGTGAGACCATTAATCACATATGGGGCAGTGGCTTGGGGCGTAAGGGCTAATCTGAATACGACGAGGAAAAACCTCTCGAAAATTCAGAGACTAGCCTGTTCATGTATCACTGGAACAATGGGAACTTGCCCCACTGCTGCAATGGAGGTGATTTTAAACTTGACCCCACTGCACATTCTGCTAGAAAGTGTAAGGAAGAAAACAATATATAGAATGATCAAAGAAGGAATTATCAGGGAAAAACCTCGATCACTTCACTTTGATCAAACTTGGGAAATGCCCCAAGATGATATGCCAAAGAAATTCAACTTTGTGAGAAAATTCATCACAAAGTTGAGTAATAAATCTGAATGGGATGAAGACACCATACAGAATTTAAACCAGAATACCATAAAGTGGTATACGGACGGTTCCAAGCTAGACGAGGGAACTGGGATAGGAGTTTTTGGACCGAGAGCCAAATACTCAGAAAGCTTGGGCACATACCCGAGCATCTTTCAAGCAGAAGTCCGCGCCATCGAAAGATGTGTGGAATTCAATATTGGAAGAAACTATCGCAGACAAGAGATTGTGATCATGTCGGATAGTCAAGCAGCCATTAAAGCGCTGAGTTCAAATATAATCAGTTCGAAGATGGTTTGGGAATGCCTAGGCAAACTAAATGAACTAGGCCAGAAGAACACTGTCACCCTCTTATGGGTCCCGGGACACATAGGAATAGAGGGGAATGAAACAGCAGATAAGCTGGCAAAAAAAGGAGCTGAAACCCCACATTTGGGACCAGAACCATCTTGTGGGATCAGCAGTAGAGTAATCTTAGGAAAACTAAGGGAGGAAATGGAGAAAGAAAAATCCGAGTACTGGAATCAGCTGGAAGGATTGAGGCAATCTAAGATACTACTGGGGAACTATGACCAGAAGAGATCTCTTAGCTGCCTCAACCTCAGTAAAAAAAGGCTCCGTATTCTAACGGGAATATTAACCGGGCATTGCCGGTTAAGAAGCCACATGAAGAAACTAGGGTTAGCAGATGAAGCAAAGTGCAGATTCTGTGAGGAAGAGGATGAAACCTCAATACATATACTCTCAGAATGTCCTGCCTTGCAAAATTCTATGGCTAGATACCTAGGAGCACATGAAATAGAGGAAGGGGATCTACCTGATTTAAAGCCCGACGATGTCCTAAACTTCCTCAGGAAAATAGGACTCGAAGAGCTGCTATAAATCTGAGAAAACATCAGAACATGGCAAGTAAGGGGGGACACAATAGATCCTATGGGTCGCAGTGTAATCATCACCCCTAACTCATTCATTCATTCATTCATTATACAATATTTTTATTTGAATGTTCTTAACAATATATTTCATTTGTATGTTTTTCTTGTTCAGTTAAAATCTAATTTAGCCGATTTGCATTAAATGCATAAACAAATTAATATTTTCTAATACACTTGTCAAACATAAGGAGGTAGCAATGTATATAATAACATTCAATTCAAACATAGTTACAATCAATAGGAATATTTAGGACAATGTAAAATAAACACATTAAATTTATTGAACTAAGCCTTACTCTGTGAGAGTCCATCTTATTAAGAACAGTAAACAACAACACATTTGAAAAATACTTTGACTTGTATTTTAAAAATAAGCTTTTTAATTTCGATAAAGCTATATAGAAAAGGTTACTTCAATATTTCAATCTAATGATGATAGTTTTATCGAAACAGCTGTCATTAAATTAAAAAAGCTTAATTTTAAAAAGTGTAAGTTTTGTTTAAAGATTTCTATGTTTATTGTTTTAAATAAATACATAATATTCACAGTAAGTAGTTTTAATAACCACTTGTCTGTGATATAAATGTAAATAATACTAAATAGATATACCAGTGTGGATTAGTTAAAGGAAAGTGAACAACCAATGCAATTCATTTAATTAAACAAATAGTTGAAAATGCATATGACTATAAAATTAAAATGCAGTTATTGTTCTTTAAAAGTAATGAAGGGCTGGGTATAGATAGCATCTAAACTGAGGAGAATTATATGTCTCACAATAAATTCAACATCCAAAGTGTCCAAACACCTAAAGGTGAACTAGGCATAGTTTTATGTAAAAAAGGAGTCAAACAGGGCAACGCACTATCCACAAAATTATTTAATATTGCATTGCAATATATAACAAGAAATATTAGCAAAGGAACTGTAAGATCTGTTGATTGGTGATTGCGGTAACGAGAAGAGACGTAATAGCAAATGTTGCATGAAATCTGCACAGAAAGAGAAAAAGTTGGACTCCAAATCAACCGGAAGAAAACAAAGATAATGAGAATCGGCAAGGAGCCAGTAAATAGCACGATAAGAGTAGGGAATATCGAATTCGAAGATGTCGACAACTTTAAATATCTAGGAGTAGTGATATCCAATAATGGCGACAGATTGAAAGAAATCAATGAAAGAATTATGGGTGAAAACAGAGCCTTTCACGCAAATAAAACAACCTCAAATCAACCCCTAACTTTAAGTTTCTTAATGGCACCCTGTAAACTTCTTTATAATTTTAGATTTGGTCTTCCATCGTCTATTCAACAAATTTTTCAAAAATAAAATGGGTTCGTAGGTAATCAAGAAAATATCAGTTTATTTTTTATTTTTGTTAAATTAATCAAGAGAGCATTAAGCCTTAAAGGAACAATAAAAATAAATGTAATAAAAATAACAATTAACTAATTATTATTATTTACATTCTTGCAATAAAATCTTTGGTCATCATCATGTTGTAATCTTTGAACTAAGTGCACTTTAAAAGGATGTAAATTAAAATCTTTTAAAATTCTATGAACCGAACTTCTTGAAATACTACTTTCATTAACGAGGCTTCTAATAGACACCTTGGGATTAAAATTGGGATTAAGATGTTGGTCACATCTTACTGTGTGTTCAATTGTACCTCGTTTATTATTTAGAAAATGTCCCTGTCTAAGTGATCGTTCCAAACTCTTAAATGTTGCTTTACATGAAATGTTTCGATTTGGAAACCTTTCTTGATATAATTTTCGAGAAACTCTCTTGTTTTTCTGACATTCTCCATATCATACCATATCAACGTATTCTTCAGGCGAAAATAAATAAGGCATACTGAAATGTTATAAATAATTACAACAGGTCTGGTATTATACTTTTATTACAGAGGTCAAGAATAATAATTGTTGATCTGACAGCTCAAATCAAGGCAACCTGGATTAAGGGCGATATCCAAGACATAAAATAAGCGCAAAAGTTTTTCAAATATTGTGACTTTATTATAAAATATTTTTTGTTAACTTTTGCACAAGCATTTGGAATATAATCTGCCTCAAAGAAGCCCAAATTTAGAAAAACAAAAAAATACCAAAAAATTAACAAACCGGAGTTCGTACACTTATAATAGTTTAATAGAAACATTTTTCTAATTCAAATTTTTTCTTCTATCGATAAATTAAAAATGTGAAAAAACGAAAAATTACAAATCGAGCACGATTAACCTACATACCAGAAATCTTCTGCCAAGATTCGAAATGAGTTTTGCAGAAGGTGGACTACAATTCTAACATCTAATGTAAATACTATTTATTAGTTAATTGTAGAGTAGGAAGGGTGAGTATAGACCCACAGCACTAAGGCCACAATATGGCCCATTGTACATCCTCCCAAGGAGTCGCCCTCCTAGGACATTGTTCATCCTGCCTTATCCAGGAAGGAAGACAAGTCACCAGGGGACATCTTCTTAATGTCGGCAAGTGTAGGCCAAGACTCACCGAACACACACTCTCTTATCCACGATGGCTCCGGAAATTCACATAAGACATGCCTGACAGTTTCATCTTCTTGTTCACACCTCCTGCATAGAGGTATGTCCACTAGCCCCATAATATGGAGTTGTTTCCTTAGTTGACAGTGTCCAGTCAGAAATCCCACTGTTAAACGTAGGTTCTTCCTGGTCATTGCCAAATATTTATTCGTATCCAGCTTCTCAGGGTAGCCCAGGGTAATTTTGGCAAAACTGCATCCTTTGGTTTCATCCCATCTCCTAAGGGGTTGAGTACGCTTGTAACATTTGGCTAGTTCCGCAATTGTCGAAGTCGTCAAACCATGGGTGTCGCCTAGTCCCAAAATTTTTAGTCCAGCCGACATCCTGGCCAGATAGTCGACAATACGGTTCCCTTTGCTCCTGTCGTGCCCTTTCACCCACCTTAGTACGATATTATTATCTACCGAGGCGTTAGCTAAATCTTGGTGGCACTCTAGTGCTAACCCTGAGATAATACGTTGTCTATTCAAGGTTAGTAGGGTTTGTCTACTATCAGTGTAGATTATTATGTTTTTGCCAGAAATTTCTTTTCTGGTTAGCTCTTTTGCGGCAATTGAGATACCAGCCAGTTCTGTTTGAACCACGCTGGTATTTTTTGCCATTCCCCATTTAATCCTTAGGCTAAGTGATCTGGAGTAGACTCCACATCCTGATCCTTCCTTGGTTTTTGAACCGTCTGTGTATATGCGTATTGCATTTGCAGCATGCAGTGTTCTGTTTTATTTGTATTTTGTAGGGTTTATTAAACACAAACCTGGGTTCAATTGCGTCACCGGCCACCTGTAGCAAAGGCACCGCAGTGAGTGTCTCCCGCCACAGGCCCAGCCTCAGTTGACCCATTCCTACCTCGGAGTTTACACCAGCCGTGCGCAATCGTAGCATGGCCATTAGCGCAACCTCCTTGACGTGCAGGTCGAGAGATGTCAGACCAGTAACCAATTCCATTGCCGCGGTTGGTGTTGTTCTCATGGCTCCTGTGATGTTCAGACAGGTCATTCGTTGTATCTGATACAGTTTTTGGATGGCCGTTGCTTGTAGAGTTTTAGGTCCCCATGCAATAGCTCCAAAGACGTCTTGATTTTATTGCAAGAATGTAAATAATATTAATTAGTTAATTGTTATTTTTATTACATTTATTTTTATTGTTCCTTTAAACTTTAAGGCGTTCTTGTTTAATAAAAAATAAACTGATATTTTCTTGATTATCTACGAACTCATTTTATTTCTGAAAAATTTGTTGAATAGACGATGAAAGACCAAATCCAAAATTATAAAAAAATGTACAGGGTGCTATTAAGAAATTTAAAATTAGGGATTGTAATTAAGGGATGAATATTTAGGGGATAATTTTTTCTACGTCGTATTAAAGTGTATTGAAAATGGAGTAGATCAAATTTTTGTTCCATTCGAGAATCTTTATTCGTTTAAGAGATATAGCCTGGATAAATTAGTCTGGGACACTCCGTATATAAGGCATTAATCGGACCTGTAATGATATATGGTGCTTAAACTGCTACAATGTCCAAGAAAGATGAAGAAAAACTAAGAATAGCAAAAAGAAAAATAATGGGACCTGTCAGAATGGGAGAAAATGAATTCAGAAGTAGAAGGAATCAAGAGATACTTGAGGCTCTAAAAGGTACAGATATAGTAAAGTATAGTAAAATTAAACAGCAAAGAACAAGATGGCTGGGACCTTATTGCGAACAGATGAAGAAGACATAACAAATATGATTACAATTTGGATACCGGCGGGAAGAAGAAGAAGGGAAAGACCGAAATCAAGATGGATACTGGAAGTTAAAAATGACTTAAGAGGAACATGAATGATTGGTGATGAGCAAGAGATAGTGAGGGACTGAGGAAAATGGAAGGAATAAAATAAAGCTAGAATTGGGGCTGGCCCAATCAAAATAAAGGCCTAGAAAGCTCTCAAAGCAGCGTTACTCTACTGGGAGTGTTAAGTCATATATACATACATAGATATAAAGACAAATACAATCGCCAAATATAAATTTACCAAATATGGATCTAAAACAATCTGCAATTTATTTAGAAGCAAGGTGAGAATTCTTCCAACAAAAAAAGTATCCACAATCTCTCTGGTAACAAAATGTCTCGATGTCTACATTTAATACCATTGTTTCCATACTCTGCACATTGTAAATAGTCCTTGTAAATAACCTCACTTGTAACATTAACGTCGATTATAGAGATCAAACTTTAACTATGTCTCCAACTCTGGGGTCCGGAGATCTAATATAATTTGCTTATATTCCAAAATGTAGAAATTTTCCACAGAAGAGACATTTTTATTGAAGTTCATTGGACCGAATATATTAAGTTTATCCCCTAAATCTGAATTTGATTTGAAATTGTGAGAATCTAATGCTCGAATTGATTTTGTGGCTAACAAAGATTTGATTATTTGGTTGAGACGTTGAATACACGACTCTGTTATTTTATCGTACACTAACGAATAACGAATAATGCAAAATGGCATACACTAACGAGTAATAAAGACATTTGTTATATACAGTGCGTCCATGAGAAGTAATGCATAAAACCATTATTAGCTAAATAATGAACAATGTTATACATTTTTAAATATTCCTTACCCTGTTTTAAAAGAAACCCCCATTTTTGAATGTCTAGCTGAAAAATGTATAACACGTTGCAAAAATCAAGAAATTATGAAAATTGTGAAAATTTCACACCTCTACTTTTAAACCAATAAAATGTCTTGAATTTGACTCGTTACCATTGCAATTTAAAAAATTTCCGGAAATTTTTTTGTGGTGCCACGAATTTTTTGACAGCTGTAACGACAAACCTCAACCTACAGATCACAGACAAATAAAAATATTCAGAACATTAAAAAGAGGACTTTTTAAACAAAACTTCCACTATTTATTTACAAACTTGCTTTTTTAAACTCAATGACAGCTGTATCCCTAAAAACTAGCATCTTTACATTTTGTTTGTTTGTAGCTAGGTAACTGACGTTGATTAAGTAATAAGACATAACAATATTAAAGCCTAGGTGTTATGAGCCCTAAGGGATTATCCTGGATGTAATTCCCTCTAAGATCAGTATAACTGTTCAATGATATAGAAAAACCAGGAAAAAACTATATCATGCTGATCTTTACAATACCTTAATATATTTGTGTTTTACAATTACGTCTTATCTATGTATAAAATGAATCCTCAATTAAAGTAAACAGTTTAATAGTGGAGAACTTCCAAGATTAATTTGTTCATTAACTACTTTAAATAATTGTTGATCTGTTAGATGTCTTTTTATTTCAAAATAAAGGTATCATAGAGAATTTCAATAAGATGGATATATGTACGAAGAATAGTATATGAAATAGAGCTTCTTGAAAATATAATGTTAACAGTAATATTCTCAGAACATAGCTATTATAATTAAGAAGTTATCTTGCCTTGCGTATGTAATTACGAAATAGCGCTATGATATGTACAATTATGATGTGGAATACGACATTTGAAACTACTATTATTAAGTTGGTAACTCAAAAACTATATAATAATGTATGCCATTATTTAACACCAGTGTAACGCAACAAATTGTGTATTTTTTGTACCAAATAAATACCAGAAAAACGTGTTTTCAGACAGTTATGGTTTTAATCAATTTTTGTGTTGTTACGAGAATAAAATTTTATTGCTAATCCTCTATGTTAGAGAAATGTCTTGAATTAAATTATTTAATTGACACAATAAAAAAGTACAAGTCATCTAAAAATGTCGTTTCAATCATAAAAAACTATGAATAAACCATGGAAAACAAATTTCGACTGGAAAATTATATATTTCCAGACCATACGTTGTAAAAGAATGATTTCAAATGTAAGATTGGTTAGCAAGATAATAATTATAAGACACGGTTCCTACTACATGTCACAATAAGGACTGAATTTTACGTAATAAAAACAAAAAATCCATTTGTATCCTGATATAGTAACGTGGATTCATTTTTGTGAAATAAAGAAAGTGGTCCGAAATATGGTTATTGGTTATTGAAAAAAAATCAGTTTTTTCATATATTAACTTATTGCGGCTGAACTCAATCTAGGACCTGGAGTTTGTTTAAATTATTTGTGAATAGATTATGAAATATTGTATTCTTTTGATATTAGTAACCCCTCATACTAGCAAACAAAACACCCGCTTAATTTTATTTTCCATAAACACGGAAAACCACGATGCATTTCCATAAATTCTTATTGAAATTTTCTGCTGATCTGTCGAAGATCCGTCAATTTAAACTATTTAATACAAAATAGTTTACCATAGACTTCTTTACAAATCCAGGATCACATTATATCGGTTTGTTTTGTACGTCAGCCAAATAAACCATTTTTTCGTCGTTTTTATTCGTCTTGTTCGTCGTACTAAACAGCCGATCAAAAACGCAATCCATGGTTACCTTTAGTTGTAATATTTATTGATAACAGCATTATTTATCGAAAGGTTTGCTAAACTGCAGTAGTAAACGAAGCAATTTATTTTTATTATTAAATCCAACTGTAAGGTGTGCAAACGTATCATAAAGACTGTGTATAATAAAGCAGTAGAATAATAGATACTACATCCTTTTATTGGTTATTCTTTTATTAATTATACAAATCTTAGGAAGGTAGGTAGGTATTTAAATTACACAAACAAACATTTTTTCTAATACTTATTCCATTAGCTGAAATTTGTTAAAGCTAAATAATTATCTTGAGTACTAAGTATTGATATAAAATTGATTGAATATTAGTTTAATAGAAATTTCGTGGTATTTGATATTGTAGCGTGTACAACCCTGTCAGCTACTGCACCGTCCGACCAAAGAATACACCAACTTGTGACACCAACTAACAAGAAGCGAAAGTAAGTAAGGGCTTCTGTCAAATTATTTTTTTGTGCGCATGTCTGAAGACGCCATCATTATAATAAGATAGTTGTCAACTCTGGCAGAACATTTAATTCTTAAATTGACTTGTTTTGAAAACTTATCTTTACTAAAATTGTGTAGGAATAAGGGAATAAGTATGTTCGGATTTCCTAAAGATCCCGTTAGGTAAGTGTTCAATAATTTTTATTTACAGTTTCGGCATTGTACCAAAATATATCTACTTGTATTACTGGTTTATTCTTTTATATTACTTACATTTAAAAGTATTTAAGTACATTTTTTAATTACTGTTTTACACAATAAACGTATTAAGTATGCCTTAAAATAAATAACGACAATTAGGACTTAATTTAATTTACTTTTAGAGCTCAGCTCTGGTTAGTAGCTTGCAACCATGGAGATTTGTGTGGAAAGAATGCAGTTGAGTTACATTTAATTATATTTGTAGATATTTAATAAAAAAATGTATAAATATTCATACATTAAATATTCTATCTAATCAGTAAAATATTTAGATATTGATAATCTTTTGACATATCTTAAAGCGTACAATAAGGACACTAGTACTTTTGGAGGCTCAAGAGCTCCAAATGTAGAATTTGTTGAATATATTTATAAATTAGAATTGCTATTTACAGCGTCATTTGAAAACATTTCAACAGTAAAATGTATATCTCATTCAATGTTCAACATTCATTTTAAACATCCATCTAATTTATTCCCTCTGGAATATGTAATTAAGTTATTTATAAGATTAAAAATGTATTATTCTTTTAAATATTCTAATGATCTGAACAGCAAAAAGAAAAGAGAACATAAACAAAATCGAAAAATAACTATTTTATCTGAGTTTTAAAAACTATGAAAATAAAATAATTTTTCATTAATTTTTTTTATTGGTACCTACCCTATTTATACCCTACTTAAGACCTTAAAACACTTATACTTATAATAGAATTATTAGTATATTATTTTTCTGCTTGTAACTATTAAATACGTAAACATTTATTGTATTGTTTTTCAAGGTCATATATTTTGGCCTTACAAACATCAAAGGATATATTTTATTATATATTTTATTAGTCCAGAAGTTTTATTTGAAATAAAATTATTTTTATATCCATTAAATTAATTAAAACCTTTCTTAAAGAATTTATTTATTTTTTGTAACAACTTACGGCCTACGAATTTTAATATTTAGCAAATGTACAGTGAAAAAGATACTAATTGACAGTAGCAAACGAAGGAGGGAAGTCAAACGAATAGAGCGATTTTTTCACTTTGATAACTTGCACCTATATTTATACTGGACAAGGTACTTCTGACTTTCCATTTTTTTTATTCTTATCTTGCATTAAAAAATTGAGATCCTTTTTCTTCTTAAATTGTATCAACTTTGGGATTTCTCGTCGGGAAAATGGATTTTTAAACGTTAATGATCAGGAACAAGACGATGAAAATTATACACGATTTGTCCTTTAACATTTTCGGCTGGATAAAACTTTAATACCTTATTAACATACAGTGCTTTTTTATGAGACGGGCCATAGGATTTTACATCTTAAGTTTTAACCTCCGTGTTACTCCCTTAAAGTTCGAGATATTTCCATTATATTTTTTGTGGACTTAAATAGCAATATCTTAACAACTTTCAGAACTTTTAGTACTAAATTAAACTGTAAGTATTAAGCTTGAGAAAATTGTAACTGTAAATCAAGGTAACGCTGAAATACATATACTTTCAGTTTTTAAAAATACAAATTTACTTTTCTTCTAAATAAAATTCAATTATTTTTGCAAATTGGAATTTTAAAAAATAAAAAAGCAAGGAAAATATATCCAAAAAAAATATCAACGAACTGCACATTAAACTTTTCTGAAGCCGTCATGCAGATATCTCAAATATGTGGATTAAGAAAATTTATTGTTTTGCAGCTTTACAATAAATTTAAGCATACAGGATGTCTCAACATTTATCATAGAAAACTTAATCTAACCTAACCTAACCTAACCTAACCTAACCTAACATATTCTTTAGGATTTAAGAACCTTTGTTGTACAACTTGTACTGAAAAATATAGATCGTACAAGATATAAAGATGATATGAAATTTAAACAAGAGATTATTATCCGAAATTGGAGTTTTGTGAATTCTTGAATGGATGAAAGAATTTCCTACCTAAATGATACGGTCCCCAAAAAGAGCAGAAGAATTTAGGGAAAAACGAATCTACATGCTGTCCAAATAACTAGCACTCGGTTTCTTCAGAAATTAAATTAAAAAATACGAGGGACAGTCTACAATATTTTAAAAATGAAAATATATTTTAAACTAAATATTTTTCTACTTAATCCATTTTTGTTTGCACATTAATGAATAGCCAAGTTTCTAATTGGATAGTTTTCATAAGTATGACGCTTGCCAATTTAGTAGATCATTTTTTTTTCTGTTAGACTTGTTAATAAATCATTTAAAATATTATTATTTATTTTTTATTATGACCCACTAATCCCAGTATTTTTTCAACATGATGGGGCTCCCCCCTTGGTAGAGCTGGCGTAATAAATTTCATTAACTATATTTTTTAGATTTTTTTTTCTTTGGGCTTACAATGCATCGAAAGTAATAATAGTTATTGGTGGCGGCGGCGCAATGATAGTCTTGATGTCCTAGAGCTGTATGTCATTTCATTTGCACCATTTGTAGGAAATTAATTGATGCAAGGCAACTTTTTTTAAAGCTGCAGGAACAAATAAATCATTTTACCCTGCGCCTAGTTTCGATGCTGAATCCCGGTGCCGGTTTTCCGTCTAGTACGTGCATAAAAATCGCTGATTGCGGCTGATTGCCTATTAGTTAAAAATAGATTTTACGAAGGCAAGATATCCACTTCGTCTTCCAATGAAGAATTTGTGCAAAATGTTTTTCTGTGATTCCAAAGACCAAGGCAAGTAATACATCCAGTAAACCAAGAGCGAGTAGTTTATGGAGAATGTCACCACTGATTTATAATTTTGAAGAAAATACGTAAAACGGTTTTTTCAATACGTGAGAATTGCACTTAACATATTTAACTATATTTTGGGAGCAACAGCAGATAAAATTTCAACATCCATTTTTCACAATTGTCAAAAATTCGAAAAATGAGTTAAGTGTACCAAAATGCTTGTAAAACACCGTTTCATTTGGGGGAACAAAGACATCTGTTGAATTCAGTATTATAACGCCAGAGGGCAGAAGTGCCTTTGTCTTGTTGGCGAGTTTTCCGATGCAATTTGGCGCGACAAAATCTCTTTGGTCAGTTGCCGCGTCGCCCGTGAGTGGAGTGGTTGTGGTTTGGAGCGTGAAAGTCTTAAAGGTAAATATGCCCTCTTTTGTTTTTTCTTTTTGGAGATACAACGTCACATTTACTACACTTAGGCTATTTTATGAGCATCCGTTTGGAGAAACAAAGTCGTTCAAACAGATGTGATTTTGTACTTTCAATATTTTTACAATTTTGTAGTCCTAAATACAATTTTGACTTTGTTATTCCAATACCTCTTTCATAAAATTAACATAAAATTACTTATGGCTTTGTCGTACTAATTTAATTTTATTTTAGTAGTCTTTTGTTCCAAAATTTTGTCAAGTTTTCAAAACGAAATGGGCTCTCGAAGTAAGAAAATTCTAAGAAAGCTTGATAATGATCAAAACTGTAGGCAGCATCCAATTGACAACCCAGGAATTTCCTCGTTTGAAAAGATTGAACTCCTTGAGGCAACAATGCGTTCAAACAATAATTCATTTATGGATATACATACTTAAGACTTAAGACTTTCTTAAGATTATCCCAATCAATCTAATTTTATTTATAACTTAATTTTGTTATTTATTTGAAGATTCTTCTTCTAAAGCCATGGTCGAGAGATGGATAAATAATAATGAAATGGAAAATCAGAATCCGAGACCCGAGAGCAACATTTTGGAAGAATTAAACACACCTGCGCCTACATTAAATGGAATCGCGGGTATGGATCGAAAATAACTAGATTTTCAATTAATGATATAAATATTATGAATATTTATTTTGTTTACTTATAAATCAAAATGTTAATAATTCATTTTTTTAGATTTTAAAAACCAAGATCCTGAATTAGGGGAAAGCAGCTTCTCTAGATTCTCAAATAATGGAGACTTTTCACCATCGGAAGGATCAGAGTATAAGCCACCAAGTCGTGAAAAAAAGCCTCTATATAAAACTAGGCCTTCCAGTTCCTCAAGTACTTCGAGCTCCGACAGTAGCTCATCAAGTTCAAGTAGCAGCTC
Organism: Ophraella communa; assembly: GCA_035357415.1. Classification (NCBI taxonomy): domain Eukaryota; kingdom Metazoa; phylum Arthropoda; class Insecta; order Coleoptera; family Chrysomelidae; genus Ophraella; species Ophraella communa. Next base: position 21,973,895 of record CM068982.1, read on the forward strand.
TTCTGAGTCTGTTAATAATGTGCCTATCTCAACAGTTAATGCAGATAATGATAATATCACAAACTTTGAGCGAAAACGAGTCAGAATCTACTAAAAAGAAGTCTAGGAAATGACAAAAAAATATACACAAATTATACAAATACAAATTATGTCAAAGCGTTTAAAAAACAGTGGTCTAGAGAGTATGTTACAAAAAGGGGTTAGAGTGTGCAAGCAAAATCGATTGGTCTTCCTTGCAAAGACACATGCCGGCTTTCTTGCTCCACTAAAATTTCATTTGAAATGAGAAATACAAAGAGACTCTCTTGCATCTTGTGTCAAAAAGATACAACCTGCAACCCGACGAATCAAGATTGCAGTCAACAGTAGCTGTATAAAACCACCTAGAAAACCAAACTCATCTTACTACTTTATGATAAACGGACTTGAAGTCAGAGTTTGTAAGACTTTTTTACAAAATACATTGAATATTGGTGAAAAAACTCAACGTAAGTTTATAAGTTTTTGCGAAATATGTCAAAATGTCTTTATTACTTATGTTCTATCATTCCAGCCTAAATTTTAATCATTAGAGAAGGCTGTTATAAGTCTATTATTTTTTTATGTTTTTAACTCGTTTAAGTTCAGTATTATATTTTCTAGGCATATTTAACATTATATTCCTAGTTTTAGTAACAAGGAAATACAATGTTTTTGAGAAAAAAAGTAATTTTAATTTCAAAATCGTTGAATAAATTAAGCTTCATTACGGTAATAATTACAAAGTTAATTGAATTTTGGTACAACAAGGGTATAAATGTGTACTTTTAATTTTTTTATATATATATTAAAAAAAAAGGTAGAGGTATTTCCCTCTTGTAGAGAACAACCCCTTATTCAAAAAAGTATAAAGCATTTTTCATGCAAAGCAGAATTACTTCTAAGGGATGTTATCGAAACTATACTATATTGAACGTAAAAAATAATTTTAAATGGTTATATTGTAAAATGTAATGAAACGCAATTATGACCTTGTCTTACCGAAAGTGCGTATGATAATCACCTAAAAATCTACGCCCACCTCCGAAAACAAGCGACCAAGAAATAAAAGCGCTGGGTAACCTGCTTTATTTTGTGTGTAGCCTAAGGATTGTATGCAAAAAAGAAATACAAAGGATGTGCTACCATTACACCAAGACCTCAATCCAATTAGAGACATCTGGGATAAAATGGTTAGACGAATATATCGGTAGTCAGTTTCAGATGTTACCCTTCTATTAAATTTACCAGTCTCCCAGTATCTTGGTTTATCATCTCTAGAAACTGTTGACTGATTCATTTTAGGAGTTTTAGTTACCTACCATTTACTCCTACAAGAATGCTATTGTTAAATGGCGAATTTTTCAATTACAATTGCTAAAAATAATTAATTAATGAAATCAAATTCATACAAGATGCTTTTACTTAATCCATTGTCTCTTCCTAATTGTTTAGATAATTCTATGTTATGCAGTCAGCGGTAATTTTGTTAGTCAGTGTATAAAAATGCCGTAGCTATTAAAAAATAAAGAGTATGTTGAACTAAAAAGATATCTAAGTACATTTAAAGTTAAATTGAATATATAAAAGTTTGCTTTATTTGTATATTAGCAGAAGGAAATTTTTTACTTTCAGATTGAATAAATTTATTGTAATTTACATATTTTAGTATAAATTGGAGTACAAAAATGTGTAAATATTAAGGAAGTTGCGTCTTAAATTTTAAATATGGATAAAAAATGTATAAGAAAAAACGTTTCGGAAAGTTGAATGTTTCGAATATGTACCTAATTCTCCAATTTGGGTAGATAATCGAAACATCATTGTCCCTGGGGGTGCTTCAAGCGACAAGAAAATTGAACCTTTATTTTATCCTCAAGAGATTTCTTAAATTTTTTTCGCATGCGTATCAAAATGACAAAAAAAAAATTTCAAATGTATTTTTATAGTCTCTTTTAAGCCAATGGTAATAATTTTTTGTTGTTGTAACCATGTATAAGATACGGATATCTACCTTTAAGTATGACTACCGTCAAATTTATTTATTCATAATAATAGCACGCCATTTAACAACATAACAAACAAAACAAACATATTGACATATTATTATTTTAATATTTACACAATTTACACAATTTATCAAAATAATTCAAAAAAATCAACTTTTGACCTCATAGCTGTAGGAATCTGAATCTGGCATACAAATATCAGGTGGTATATTATTTAATTTGCATGGCAGAATTGTAGGAATTCGATTTCAAAATACTAATATTTTAGTCGCGTAGAAGTGCTTTCAGTGACATTGTTACTGTAGTCTATAAATCTGTGATTTAACATTTTTCCAACTGTTTATTATATATTAATAACCAATGAAAATAGAGAATAACAGATTTTTATAATATCCAAAAAATAATAATCTATTCAAGTAGAGTTAGGTGAATTTATTGTTTGTAAATATAATACAACCTAAACTAATGCATTTATTGCATAAAATTGTATTTATAATAAAATTAATGTGAATTACGAGGTCTGGCTATTAAATAACGAGAATTCTTATGAAAAAGAGTTTTATTTTAAAAATTATTCTACAATCGATTGATCCCCTTCAATATACTCCATTCCATTCCATTCGTTTTTTTCATTGGTCAAAGCAATGCTGGAAGTCCTTTTTTGTAAGAGCATTTAGGAGCTCCGCCGATTTTCGCTTCACCTCTTGTAACATGATATGTTAACTAAAAACGTAGTATTTTTAAATTAATTATATGGCTAACACTAACACCATCTATTGTATAGAGTTCTTAACATATTAATTATTATAAAAGATTCCTGTCAGTAATTCCAACTTTATACACGATCTTTAATGTGGCTTAGTCCAATACCTTAAACCACGATTCATTCTCTTATTGTCATTGGCGTTATACACAGGTATGTTTTTTGATTTTTATTTTTGGTAAAAGATTTTAACTATAATTTCTATAAATCTTGACAGTACCTACTATATAATCAGATGAGGATTTTCATATAAATAATTATTTTAAGTATATTTTGAGGGTAATTTAAAAGTAATAATTGTAAATTTTTTTTATAAAAAAATACAAAATGGCGAGTTGAGTACTTTTTTGGAATTCTAATTGTTATATTAATTTATCTTTTGTTACTACTGTATTTTCTATAATATATCCTAATGATAAATGTAGATTTCGGAATACGCTGTTTTGTACTTTTTGTACGGAAAAAAAATAAACGAACACGTGGCTAATATTACACTCTTACATCGACTCGAACCGGGTTCCTTTTAAGGCAGATTTGATCTTCGGAAACAGGAAAAAGTCACAGGGTGCTAAATCAGGCAAGTACGGTGCGTGTTCGAGCACTGGAATGCCTCTAGCGGCTAAAAACCCTTCACAGACAGCGCATTATGGGCAGGTGCGTTGTCCTAGTGCAAGATCCAAGATTTGTTTTTAAATAACTCCGGCCGTTTCGCTCTCGCAGCGTTGCCAAAACTTTCAAATAGTAAGTTTGGTTTACAGTTTGACCCTCTGGAACCCATTCAGTCATCACGATGCCGTTGATGTCGAAAAAAACCATTAGCATGGCTTTTTTTGATTTCGATATTCAATATTGATCCGTTGCTCGTGTTTTTGTTTTCGTTATTGTCACGAGAAAAAAACACGTTCGTTTTTAACCTCTACAGCGACAAAAACGTGTTTTCGTACTGGAATAGTAGACACTTCCAGTTATCTAACGCTGCATTCGTTTCCCACCCTACCACTCTAGGACGCCTTCTGCGCACGCAGTCTCGTTATTTAATAGCCAGGGCTGCGATTTTCGAAATCAATCGACGGTCATTGTACACGACTAACCACATGCGACGGTCGCATCGAATGAATTATAAATGTTGTATTTTCGACTTCCGACCGATCGCTTTTTCCTATTGTAAAGTTTTGAAAGTGGCAACACAGTAGATGTCAAAAATATGACCTCTAACAGGTTGTCTCTGCCTCTAATTAATTTTTTATATTTTGCACTTATAAAAATCTTCATTATAAAACGCATTTGCGTATCGTAATGTAACTTTTATGCACGCAAATTTTTGTTTTAAATGGTTGGCGACATGAGTGAAGTATCTAAAGGCAAGACTATTGACAATGACATTTGTGGCTAATAGCAATTTATTAATTTTATATTGTTCTTTAAGAAAGTATCTGTGAATATGAATATAATATTTTACTGGTAAATTATTATTTTTAAAATATTTTAAAACATTAACATTTGATAATTTAAATGTCACCACTGTCAAATTTTATAAATTACACAGTGCTGCCGACATACTTTTTAAATAAAAATTTTCGTAATTACATAAAAATAAAAAATTAATTTAAAAAATGGTAAAAAGGGCAAAATATAAAAAATATTATAAACAACTTATTTCATATGGCTGTTGTGACACTCGTTCTTTAAAAAACTCATCGATTCGCGATTCGTTTTTTAAACTTGAACTCGTGTCATAACAGAATTCCATATGAAATGCGTTGTTTAATATACTATTATTAGTTTGGAAATTAAATAACATAGCGGTTGTTTTAAGAGGTGGATTGTCTTTAGTCTTGGGCATTATTATTCAAAAAATGTCAGGAAAAGTGGCAGGAATGACAGAGAAACAAAAAAAAATATTAATTGAGTATGTTAAGCGGCACCCACAATTACAAGTGGAAAATGTTCAAAAGATTTTTCATTTTAAGAGGGAGAAAACCATTGTGTAGAAATAACTACCATATTAAATGGAATTCCTCGATCGCAAAAAAGTTGGAAACAATGGAGGAAGGTAGTTATGATACAAATTATATATATATTATTTGAGTATAGAATTTAATAGAACATTGTTGTTTTATCGTTTTATCTTCTAATACATCTACTCCATTTAAATTGATTCGATTAATAAAATTCACGATAGCATGTATTAAATGTAATACATAAATAACAAATAAATAAACCAATACTGAAATGACTAATAACATACAAAATTACCGTCGTACACGACAGAAAACATCGGCTATTTCAGATCAACCGATGTCATATCGCACACGATAGATTGTGTCGGTCACGGGGATTCAAAAATACATGTTCTTTCAATTGCGTGCGAAAGAGCATGCGACAGCGCATCGCACAAGCTCGAAAATCGTAGCCCAGACCTCGTATTTACATTACACAGAATATAAAAGAATTTTTATAACTTAATAGACCAGCTGAAAGCAAAGTCATGATGATTATTGCACTTACGCGTTCTTTATTATTGCTGACAAATGACTAGTCCTGTCTGCACTAGTTCCGTACAACGCAATGCAGTATGAACTCAGTACAGCAATAAAGAACAAACCTATAGTAACACGCAGTAATAAGTAGCAACACACAGATCTTGCATATATTTTAGATAGAGCACATTTTATTTTTTTGCAAAATTACTGAAAAAGAGGCTTTTGTCTAAAAGAAATATTACTTGATAAAATTGTTCGAAAAGGGCCCTTAAAATATGTTTTTACTAGCCGCGAATTTCCCTAAATTTAAATTATCGCACATGTGGCCTCATCCTAAACAAACAAAAATTCTTTTTAGCTGAAAAGTCCTGTACCTATCATCACGTGATGACAAACGGTGTTGATGTAATAAGCATATCTTGGGAAACTTATGGTCTGGCATTGTTGAAATTTTAATTAACCAATTAAAGGCTGCCCTAAATATATTATACGCATACTTTACCTAAGCTTATTAAATAATAATTTTAGCTTTTAATTTAGAGTTTATTTCCATTTTGATCTTGAACATACAGGGTTGCGAAAAAGGCTTTGTCTTTGAAACGAATAAAATTAAAATTATTAAACTTTGGGATACTAATTGAAAATATATTCTGCATTTTTACGAGATAATAATTTAGCTTTATGGGATTTCTTCGCATTCAGTATCGCTACCATTTTTGTAAATAGCAGCTTTGTTTGGGTGATAACTTGCAAAAAATAAGTAATGTATTAAATCATTACAAAAAAATTGTTAAAAATATTTACCATATAATTTTATACACATGGTATTTTACAACTCATAACACTAGTATAAAATTAAAATGTCAGCAATAGATCTCTGCATGTCATCCCACAGATAAAAAGTAAGTATTTTGAATTTATTTATATGATTTATATTTTAGTTAATAGATATCTGTAATTATTAAAAAAATAATTTTGTATTAATAAATATTTGTAGTTAGCATGAGCTCTTTTATTACAGGCGGCTAAATCAAATGTTTCTGTTGCTAATAAATAAATTAAAGAAAATCGCTTAATTAACAATTATTAATAAATGATACAGAATCAAATTATTATTGACAACTGTTAAAATGATTTTTGATTTAATTACAACTTAAATAATCTTGTAAAAAATCAAAATATAATGCTGTTTGGTATCCCAAAGTTTTATACTTTTAAGTTTATTCGTATCAAAGATACAGACTTGTTTACGGACTTTTTTGCAACCCTGTATCCAAGCTATACGCACACGAAATTTTATCAAAGATAATACCACGAGTATTTTAAACTTTCTTATTTGGCAAAATGTGATTTTATATTATTCAGTTAGTTCAAGTACATTTGCTTAAAATAAAAAAGTGTGAGTTTGGACAATAAAAAATTTCAGGACGAGTCGTATTTGAGAAGATTATTTTTTGAACCATTCTGTTGTACAAAAACCACTTTATTTAATAATTCATCTATATTTTTTCACTAAATCTATTTTTGTTGTTAGACTTCATTTTTTTTTCATAAAAAGTAAAGATTCAACAATTACAGAAGATTTAAATTTTAATTGCAAAGCCAACTATGACACGTGTATTTTGTGTTGCCTACCTATGCAAATAAAGAATCGATTTCACCAAGATAATATGTCTTTTACAAGCCCTACAAGGGCTTTTAACGACAACGCTCAAAATTTATTGACGACAGGTACTATCTGTATCTTCACCGATGGTCCTTTAAAAAAATGTTTCACCATGTGGAATTTAATCCAGATCCCTTAATTTAAATATAAAATGGGCAATGGATTATAATGCCAGTGTCGCTCAGACAGAACTTACTTCCATCTCCATAGCCGCAAAAGTACCGCAACAACAATGTGGTTACTCTAGGCTGGATCAAAGGTGATGGAATTTCAAGAGGCAACCGCATAGCCCGCATCAGCGGTAGTTGACCTAGTAAAGGAACGCTCCCCTTGACAATGGGACGAAGAAAAAGGTTGCAGACTATTCAAGGAAGTATCTGAATAGCATAGCAGCCAAGAAATACGTGGCCATGGCCAGAAAGTACCAGCGTTTGTTCACAGGTATAATTACTGGTTATTGTCACTTACGAAAGTAAGTGAACAGTTTGGGTTTATCTGACCCCAGTGTATAGAGGATGTGAATAAGAAGATGAAAGAGTTGATCACGTCCTTTGTGATTGTCCTGCACTCTCTCTTATAAGGCTTTCTATATTCGGCGAGAACTGGCTAAAACATGCCAACTTGAGGGAGCTGCCTACTGGCAACGTTATCACCCACTTTAAACAGGTAGGATGGTTAACGAGCTAATAGGTAGGCTAATAGGTAGGCTAATAGGTATTCTCAGTACGTATGATGTGCCAAATGTTGCCTAAGTGCAGTGGGGCGACCCACCCTTCAAGAATTACAGATACAGACGTGAAAATACTCATAATCTTGTGATCTCTCAATAAATTTAACAAAAAATTATCTTCTCAAGGTTACGGCTACGGCTAGACTACACTAGGAGGATAAGTAATTGGGAGGGGTAACGACATTTGATTGTATTATAGAGAAGATGGCAACTGGGGTAAGGGAAACGAAAAAGGTTGCTGGCATTATAATTCTTTAACAGGTGGTACTTTACTGACGTACTCAATGCCGTTACCCCTCCTATTTACTTAACCTGTAAACTAGATAGTATTGACAGTTGACAGTTATCGTGTGCACCGTAAAAACAGTGTTATAATTTGGTTAAATATATAATAAATATAAATGAATGTTGATTTATAGTTACTTATAAGCAAGTAAATTAATTGAATTTTTGACAGTTCTATGATTTTATCAATTCTAATAAATTATAAACTGGAATGATGGCTAGTATTTAGCACAAAACATTGAAAATTAATCGTATTAATTGGACGAAATCACAAAACTTTGATATTTTGACAGGTGAAAAGAAGAATCAATAAATTGAAATCACTATTTCAAAAATAGTGAACAAATCTAAATATCCCGAATCTTTTTATGACATTTGTTAATATTAGCGGTGTGGATGTGGTTAAGAATAACATGACTCCGTCCTACCCTTTTTATCATCGTCATACATACAAATGGGATAATCGAAAGCAGGAGTGTTACTACTTTTCAAATCTTTCGGAAAAAAATAACTTTTTATCGACCCCGAAAAAAACGTTATACGCACTTTGTGAACATTGACATACGTTGGCAAAAGCTTTTCGCCTGTAATCCCTCTTCGTCCAGTCTGTTTACTGCTTACCTACACCTAGTGATGACACAATAATGCCAATAAAATGTTTAAGGCGGGATTGTGAATACTCGATTCCAAACAAATACTCCATTTTATTTTCGAACAAACGATTGCGTACATACTAGATGGGAATGATAACTGCATGCAAATTGTCGAACACAACAAAGTTATCGGATAGACTTTATCATTTTCTTTTGCGAATTTTTCTTATCCGCGGGGACTAAACCCACCCTAAAATATTCCTGCTATACTATAATAGGGCATTTGTTCCCTCTATAAATACAAAATAAGAGTATATTATATAACGAGCGGTAATGTGCGTCATAACTAATGTTGATAAAGTAATTTGTGAATTTAATAAGTTGTTCTGGAGTGAAAGTATTTGCCTTGCCTTTTTAACTACATATTTCACTGATAGAAGTTTAAGAAATAAATGTTATTTTAAATCATTTTTAAACTGATACCAATGTTTAGTTTGTTTCTTAGCAAATTGTAGAAATACAATGGTTTATATTTAAAGTATTTAAATATGTCAAAAAGTCATTTTCTGTAAATGCCTTAATATTTTAATTGCTACACCACTATTGAAAATCTTTTGTGAATTCCTGTATATTTGTTCTTTAATTTTCTTTTTCAGTATGAATAGATAGTGATTATTAGGTTTTCCCATGAAAACTAAGGCTATCTACGCCGATGCTTTTGCTTTTGTTTTGTTTTTATTTGTCGTAAAGTTATGAGAATCGGGCTTTTTTTTATCAAAAAAAAATTGTGTAAAGAATTTTCACCACATTTAAATACCCTAGAATTTGCGAAAAAAAATCCATAAAAAGTGGCAAAAGAAAATAAACTATATGAATATTATTTGCAAAATAAATATAGATACCTACAGTAGATAAAAATGACCTTTACCCTGACGTCATACCTACAAACCACGCGAAATGAAACAATGAGTTAAAAATTGCGACTGTTATTTTGTAGGGTGCGTAAATATCCCCAAAAGAAATCATCACCGCCATAAACGAAAGAAGAGATTTTTACGAATTTTACCTTTAAATAAATCTTTTTAAATTTGGGGTAGGTAACAAAAGTAACCGGCTATCATAATAAAAAAGATATCTAAACATTGGTATTTAATGAAAGTTTGTATTTAATGAATACTAGTCATACGTTTATCGTTCTGAAATTTACAATACAAATAAATGTATTTAACACGTTCGCTCCCACCCTATTTTTTGCCGTGTCTGCTAACAGCCCAACGTTATACCTCGGTTAATTTTCATAGAAAAAATTGGAAAAAAAATCAGTACACCAAGTCACATATGCGGAACACGATGGCGCAGAAATAAGACCGCGTCACAAAGGTGTGACTCTGGTCATACAGAAAAATATTCATGCATATGCCTGTGCGTCACATCAGTGTGACATGAACGAAATTTTTGTTACAGTCTTGTGACATGCATTTTTCGGGATTTTCATTGAAATTTCTTTGAAATTCAATAACTGAGAAGTTCAAATAAAAGATTTATTCAAAATCAACATACAAAAAAACGAAAATTTTACAAAACTAATGAGAATGGAACTTCTTGAAGCAAGGATCTGCACACAATCCGATTTGGTTTTCTTTTTCATCCAGACAAATGGAACATACAAACCATGTCATTTGCCTCTTTTTGTTGTTTTTGTAGCATTCTCTACACCGCTTTCTTTTCATAACTTTTTTTGGAAAATGCAGCTGTTCTGGTCTGGTTTTCTCTTTTTTTTTGAGTTTTATTTGGTATATCTTTCAGGAATTCTTCGATTATTGTCTCCCTTGCTTTCAAATAAGTTATTTTTGTCGTATTTGCTGCCTTGACATGGTTATTGTACAGCCAAGTCGCGTTCCAAATTGAGACATCAAGGAGATGGAAAAACACTTTCATGTACCATCGTATGGACTTTCGGGGAGTGATGTAGTATGAAACCATTTGGTCTGCCCTATCGATACCAGACATATTCTTATTATAATCCACAATAATCTTTGGCTTTTCCTTTTCTTGTCCACGTTTATGCGTTATTGTGATTATCTGAGGTTTATGTTGGGTCGATATTACCAACACATCTCGCTTGTCTTTCCATTTCATGACCACGATGTTTCCACGTCTTTGCCAGATATATTGTCCACGTTTCAGCTTCGCCTTGACTACCTTGACAGGTAGATTTTTGCGGTTAGCTCTCAAAGTTCCTACTACGTGCGTTCTATTCTGCAATAAATAGACACATAACGGAATGCTGGTATAGAAGTTATCAACAAAAAGACTCCGACCTTCTTTGAGGTAATCTTCCATGAGTTTACTTATAACTGCTTGGGCATGGCCAGCGCTACCGTCTACTGTACCCTTTCCACAATATATAAGTATATTCAAAACAAAACCGTCTGGTGTACAGAGCTCATAAAATTTGATTCCATACTTTGCCGCTTTATTCGGGATATATTGGCGGAACGACAGTCTACCGCGCCAAAGAAGGAGAGCTTCATCAAGAGACAAGTTTTGTGGCGGAGCGTAAATCTCTTTTATGTTCAGAAGTAAATGTTGTAGAACCTGATCAATTTTGTGCAATCTGCTAGTGTTATTGTCCGCAGAACCATAAAAACATATACATCTCATCAGGATTTCAAACCTATTCCTACTCATTTTTTGACCAAATATTGGATGATTGTAGATTGGCTTACGGTGCCAGTAAGATTTGATGCTGGCTGGGCATATGGATGTTGCCCATCAAGAGACATAAAGCCAAAAAACACTTCATTTCGGTAACATCTGTGTCTTCCCATTTGTGTAAATAAGACTTCCTACGTCTGCATTGTCGCTTCAATGTATTGGCTCTTTCGTTTGTCCAATTCACAATTTTATTGATCAAATGTTCATCGAATATTTGCAGAAATACTTCAACAAAATCTGTGTCTGGCGGAATATTTTTTTGTAAGCCACTTATTCCAGTAAATGAATAAATGAAAGGGTCATCTTCAGTATCAGTCCAGTCACTATCGTTGTCTTCGTTTGCACTTTGGCCACTTACACTTTCATTTTCCTCTCCAACTTGCTCATTATCGCACCCATCCTCACTTGAGGAACTTGAGGGCTCGTAATTGCTTCCAGAATCCTGATAAAGTTCAGCCTCAGTTTCATCAAAATTACTTTCTTCCATAATCTTATTATCTATTCCATCGTCAGCAATTACTTCATCTGTTTCCGGTTCTACCTCCTCCGCAGGATCGTTCTGTGAAGGCACATTTTCATTTCTTTTTTCCTGTATAACATTTTCTACGTCCTCTTCTTCAAGTGTGTCCATCTCTTCGTACGAATTATCCTGCTGATCATCATCGGCTTCAAGAAGCTGCAGCAGTTCTGCATCAGCAAGGGGCCGTTTTCTATTCATTAGAAACTATTTATGCGATTATAAAAAGATAAACTGAACAATAAAATTTTCGTATTTTCTGTAAATTATCTACCGGGAAATATTGGTTTATGTTTACATGTTTCCCAGCGGAATATCGCAAGGTGTTTTCCAAACTTCACTGTATACACTATCAGAATGCTGTGACAAAAACAATGTACTAAAAACTTTGTAAACAAACGAGTAGATTCAAACCATTCGCAAGGTGTTTTCCAAACTTCACTGTATACACTATCAGAATGCTGTGACAAAAACAATGTACTAAAAACTTTGTAAACAAACCACAGAAACAAACGAGTAAATTGAAACCATCTGAGAGGGGAATATTACCTAATAAATGGGCTAACGCCATCTAGGAATTGAGTTGATAAATCGTAAACAGAAGCCTGTTTTACGATTTGAAGGCTGATCGTCCATGTCACACTTCTGTGACTTGACGCAATTTTGCATTGCACACCTATGTCACATATATGTGATGCGTGGGAGCGAACGTGTTAAGTAAGTTTTTTTGTATTCCCGAAATTAAGGAAAATAAGTGGGGGTCAAAATATAATGAGAAACCCTGTACATTGCTCTAAAGTTTTATTCCTCATACCTTTAGTTGGCATTATAAATCTACGATAAATGTTCTCATTACATGAAAATTTAGCCATCGTCTAAAAAGTAAGGTTGTGTTAAAAATATTTATTAAATGCAAAGCAGAAAATTTTGTCCTTGCCGTAAAATTATAATAACAAACTAGAGGTTTTAAAAAAACCGATTTTATAGAATTCATTGGAATGCAAATGATAAAACGTTTTGAACAAAACTTGATGTATCAACATAATGAGAGCTGATGGACTGATGGACTTATACAGGAGACAAAGATAATTGCACAATGCAACATACTTACCTACAGGGTAAATCTTATGAAAGTGCTTACATAAAGTAGTCACAATAATCGAAAAATATCACTTCACTATAATTTTATACTGGCTGACATAGATGAAGCTTTTATCAACGTTTAGAAGAAATATAAGATGGATTATAAAGCAACTCATAACATATTAAATGCCTATTTTTATTGATGCTTAGCTATCGATAATCATTTGACTAATAACAGAGACAACCCCGAGACGCCCAAGTACATATGAAAATTAGTTCGGTAAGAACATGAGAAGAATTCTTTGTCTGATACATTGGAACTACATAAATACGTCTTTGTTTAATAATCTAAAAGGTGAAAGCAGGTGGCGGTAGTAGCGCTGCAACTCAATTTGCTGTTCTATGCATTGAAATTCCGTTTATCTCTAATTCAGTGCATTTCGTGTTGACTTGACATTTGCTGTCTGTTAGCCGATTCGCCATATTTGTTTATATTTGTGTTTAAATTTGATTAGAATTTGTCTCTGTCAAAATATTATTTTTTTTACTTGTTCCGTTGGAGTTATTTAAACACTTTTTGTCTGCCCGTTTGAAGTGCGTAGAAGCTACCTGATTTTATCTACACGGAAACTTCGAGTCGATGCTGTTCCTAGTTTATTCCCTATAAACAGAATTCCTCAACAAGAAAATGTCTTAGCATCTAGCATTGAAGGTATGTTAACAGATTACTCTTATTTATGATAATCATGTATAAAAAAACATAAAAGAAAACTGTATATTTCTATTGTTAATAACCTTTACTTGAATTTCAACCAATAATAATAACATCATTTGTAAGCAGAATGTTGTAAATATTTCCAATATAGTAGAAATTATTTGAAAAAAGAACTAAGTTAATAAGACACCATCATTTGTAAGTATTGTTAAGCTCTTCTTTAACATCTATTATATTAACATGCTTACACATCTAACGATGGTTAAGTTGACCAAAATTTGTAGCCCTAATAATTTAACATTATATTCATGTAGTATCGATTCACAGTTTTCTTTTTTAAACCATAATTTGTACTTATTTTCATAGTTTAATCATTTTTTTGCTTTGCATTGCAGGTGAAGCAGTAATACCTGTTACAAAAGCTGTTGTAAACTATTCAGATTTGCAAAGGAGCCAATGTACCAATAAAGCATTATATTATAATAATATAACACTATATTTATATATTTTTCAATAAACAATTATTTGATTTGTCTTATGATTTTTCAAACAACTCTGTAGTATGTACATCTTTTTGAACAGCTGTGTTGTTCGCGCTCTTTTTTAAAACAATTGTCATATCCAGGTACCTTTCTTACCTCTGTATCTACATGCGCGCCATCTACCCACACCTTTTATTGCAATGGACCAGTAAAGTATTGCGAACTAAAATTTTGCATGTAGTTGGGCGTCTCGGGGGTTGTCTCTGCTAATAAGTGATAAGAACACGCGCTGTTATGATAACCATAGTTACGCGCCAAACAAAAAATTCTTTTTCGCGAAAAAAGTCAGAAAAAGTTACGAAATGTCACGTGTTGGAACGTTTTCTTCGAAAAATATTGAAGCAATTAAAAATAACAAACCCCTTAATTGCAATAATAAATAATGTATCGTTCAGTTCAGTAATATTTTATTTGTTGTATTCAAACAACGGTTGTATAATCAGTAGTAATGCGATAAGTACTTCAAATTAAACAGGTTATACATGGATAACTTGTTGCATAATTATAAAGAGTGTCATTTTGACAGTTTAAATAATCCGACCGCGAAGCGGGAGGATTATTATGTCAAACTGACACGATTTGTAATTATGCAGTTGAAAAACGGACTTTATTATTAAAGATTGCTAAAATGCATTTGAATAAACTAAACAAGTAATTATAATAACCACTAAAAACCCGGATTATTTATATTCAAATAATAGGTTTACTGTTTATTTCAAACAGAAATTAATATAGTAATTGGACATTATTATTTCGAAATCCTACGGGAACTCGTCCTCTTGGGTGTTATTTGGATTGAAAAAATGGCTACAGCTGTAAAATAATTTACTCCGGCTATTAAAATTCTATGTTTCATTGTGACTATAATGAAGTAGATCGCTAGAGAATAACTGTTTGCGTAAAATTTATTATCGATGCTGTAAAATATATTAAATTTTATTAATGCAATTTGGAAATATAGATATTTACTTTTTGGTTAAATATATCATCTCTCGCTTGTAAATACTATACAGGGTAACCAAATAAGTATTTTTCTTAGTTTTATATTTTAAACTTTAAATGGTATTATTAAGCTTGTTTATAAATCTATTTGGCTCAAATCTATCAATTGAAATTTGACACCCTCCCTGATGACAGACTAATTTGACGTTTGGTACACATAGTTCTGGTGACAATGCAATTAAATAAATTCTGTTTGAATAAAGATTAAGTAGATTTTTATAAACCGCTTTTATGTCCTCTTCTCCATCTGAACTTGATTTTAAAGACTTTATTATTAATAGACCTATATTTTAGAGGTATGTCAGTAATTAACAACTTTAGAAAAATATTTGAACGAGCATTAAAAGTTATAAGTTTAATATGTGTTTAATATGTATCGCAACACAATGTACACGAACCATTGATTAATTTTATACCATACTGAGAATAACTGGTGCACATTTATGTTTTTATTACAAACAATACCTCATTAAAATATTGTGTTGTTTTAATATTAATAAAGAGTAGTAAAAGACTTGTAAAAATAAACGTACGAGATGTATGAGGTTTATATTTGTACAAGAGCAAACGTATAAGTTTCTCTTCAGTGGTTTTTATAGAGTAAATCGAGCCAGTAGCGAAGCTGCATGCATAAGTTAGAAGCAACTTTTCAAACTTTAGAAAAGAACAGTAGTTAGTTTTGATATACTTATTATTCATTTTTCTGTGTTATTTCTATTGAGCCATACTCTGAGTCACTCATTTATAGGTGCTCGTTACTAGTACGCATTACATAATATAATAATATATTATATACCAATGGACTAAATGCATCTTTTCATATGCACAAATTTTAATGAAAATATTTATATATATTGTAATAATACTAATTGTATATAAATCTTATTACAGCCCTGTTTTTAAAATACGGGCATGCGTGTAAGGTTAAAATATAAAATATTGTTTTTTTCCGAACCAATATACATCAGCTTTATACATCACGCTATTACTTTCTCTATTTCAAAGTTACACTTTTAAATTATTGTGTTGCAATACATGCTTACATACTAGTAAATGTTTGAATTACGATACATAGGTTTAAATATACTTTTCAATATTTAAATTTATTATACAAAATAAATTTATCATGTCTGTATTAAATGTTTTTTAAAGGTGATAAAAATTTGAGATGCATTTAAAAACATACGTTTATAGTTGTCTGTGTCTAAGAGTCTGAGGATGTTATATGTCATCCAGTTGTCAAGATGGCGTCAATGGTGTATCATCAAGGACCAAGTTTTCTTTTTTAAATTTTATTTTCTTCGACACCAGCAGAATATGCTGGTAAATATTAAACAACTTCCATTTAATTTTGATTTTCAATTTTAATTTTCAATATTTCAATTTCCACTAATTGGTTTTTTATTTTATAATCTAATGTGACAACTTCAAATAAGTAGGGGTACAATTATATTGTTTTATGTTGAAATGTCAGCCATTCATTTTTAGATTTTTAATTATTTTTGACGTGGATTTGCTTACTTACCAAATTAGAATACTCCTGAGATTCGAAAATGACAGAAAAAACTGATTTGCAATTGTTTTTAAACATAAAATTCAAAATTTTTAAATAAATTAATTTAATTATTTTTACCTTAATGCTAATTTTTTCTACTGATAATGAAACTTATAACATTTTTATTATTAATAAAATAACTTTTCTTAATTAAAAGTCACTTTTTTCCTATTAAATTAATAATTGAATCAGAGTGATTCAATGGCTGCCATTTTACAATTTTATAATGAAATTTACCAAAATTGTGAGCAAATACATGTTAAACCTAAATAATTCTTATATAAAAACATTTTTTAACATCCCAAATATTATTGAAAAACATTTTCTATTGTGAAAATTTTATACTTTGATTTTAATTTACATTTTAAATTTTTTGAATTCAGCCATTTTTAATCTGTCAATTTTAAAGCACATGCATCTTGACGCGTGGGAAAAGTTTTACCGAGCCACAGAGTATATAATACAAACCAGAGTATCGACTCTATATGGAGGGGGTAAGCATTCATTTCAGGTATCGCCATGACACTTTGGGAGTATCCATAGCCGTCCCCGTTAGTTTTGGTTAAGGTAGGCAGTTGGTTGTATGTGAATAAATCAGTGGTGGCGTTTGTATTGTGTGGAAAAGTGCATTAAACTATTTAATTCAGGTACAGAAAACTGCGAAGGAGATGCGGAACAAATGTTACTTACTTTAAATGACATTAAAATAAATGCTACTGATGCATGTATTCCTTCTCAGTGTTCTGTATCTGATAAAGATATAGATTGATGTGTGTTTTTTTAATTATTGATATCCTTCCTTACTAACGAGGAAAATTGCGTGCAAGACATACATATTCGGTCATTTATTTTGCGTAGAAATTCTATTTATATAATTATTTAACCTAAAAAACCAATTTTACTTTTTTTAAAAACAAATAAATCAACGTTTAGTTATTCCATGTTTCTAAAATAACAATTATCTCAACAATAAAGAAAAATTTCAAGTACGGGTCTTATTTATAATAAAAATTTTTTTAGTACTACCCTGAGCTTAGACCACAAAACAGAATATTGGTTACCACAAAACAGACTAATCAATTTTCTGTTTTGTGGTTTATACTCCCAAAAAATGGCCGCTCTTGTCTTATAAACATCAAAGGTGCCGACAGCGAGTCGATACTCTGGTTTGTATTATATACTCTGTGACCGAGCAGACTGTATATAAAAGAGTGCTGCAATGTGTTTATTTTAATAAATGTAGATTCTTAACAATAACTAAGAATTGACTTGGAATGGAACGTGTTTTTATCCACCAATCAGCGTATATTGGTGTTACTCTTGCTGTGACTGCTAAATCAATTTCATTTTTGCAATAAAAATGGATACTGGGTTCATAATATATCGAAAATAAATATCGTTATGATTATAGATTTTTTTGTTATTTACTTATCAAACAACAGTGGACAAACTGATTTTGAAAAAAAAAACAACAATAGAATTTAAAAGATATCAGTCTAAAAACACTTGTAGTATTTCTCCATTTTTGTATGTCAGGAATATTTTAATTTTACTGTTGCATGCCTCAGGACATTTGTAAAATCTCGAAAACAATCGTTAAACTAAGTTGCCAATAATCAACTTTGTTTTGAAAATATTTCAAGTATTTTCTTACATCTTACATATGCCCAAACAAATTTCAAATAGTTAATAAAGTTAATAGGATATTTTGATAACATAGTTCTAGAAACTTTAAAGTGATTTTATTATAACATAATATACATGGTGTACTAACCTTACGACAAAGTTTGGTATATGGGTTGTTTTAGAAGATATCAAAAAAAGTTATTAACAAAAAAAGTCGATGTCTTTAGGGTCCATATTTTGAAATTACCCTAAACTATACAGAGTGTTGTATAACTCCGTTAAAAACCAAACATTTGCTTTTTTAAATGGGAACCCCTGTATATTATACCGAATTCGGACTGCTCATATTTTTTTGAAGGTTTTGATACGTTATACAGAGTCCTTCAGAAGTTATGGACACGTTTGTTTCGACATTTTTTCATTTTTAAATAAATTTTCAAAACAATCACATGCTTCGAGATTATAGGGACACAGTGAGTGTGTTTTAACAGCTGACAAATTGGTCCGAAAAGGCATTTGCTTCTAACTCCTGTCAGTCGCACCGGGTCAGTAACATAAGTGTGTAATATTCCATTTGATAACATGGTTTTTAAAAGACATGCAACAAGCACACAAAAACGTCAGTAGCATCATGTCCGTCGCATATATTTGTAACGCGCCTAACAGCGCGTTGAAATGCTGAAAAATGTTAGTCAATTATTTGAACTTAGACTGCAGCATTCCATTGATATTAACGGTGAACACTTTGAACATTTAGTTTAATATTATGGTTAGAATTATACTTTTGGAGACTTGTTTTATTTAGAATAAATTGTTTATTAAAACTTATTATTTTTAAGGATTTTTTTTTAAGGATTGTTGGTTACATTAACAATAAATATTACGAAATAACTCTATTTTCAAAAACTTTAGGTATAGGGAATGCTTAATAAAAATTAAAGTAACATAATCGGATATTCTATTTATGATATAAAATATAGGGTGTCCTATTTGAAAAAAGAAAGAAAATTAAAGGTTCGAGTTATCGTCCACCCTGTATACAAAAGGGAAAATAATTAATATTTAATAAAATACGGTGATATTGTATTATATTACGAAATTCTGTTAGGCAATAGTATATTAAACAACGCATTTCATATGGAATTCTGTTATGACACGAGTTCAAGTTTTAAAGTTTTAAAGAACGAGTGTCACAACAGCCATATGAAATAAGTTGTTTATAATATGTTTTATATTTTGCCCTTTTTACCATTTTTCAAATTAATTTTTTATTTTTAAAAATTTATTTTAAAAAGTATGTCGGCAGCACTATGTAATTTATAAAATTTGACAGTTGTGACATTATCACATGTTAATGTTTTAAAATATTTTAAAATGAATAATATACCAATAATAATAATATA
Organism: Ophraella communa; assembly: GCA_035357415.1. Taxonomy (NCBI): domain Eukaryota; kingdom Metazoa; phylum Arthropoda; class Insecta; order Coleoptera; family Chrysomelidae; genus Ophraella; species Ophraella communa. Next base: position 21,993,603 of record CM068982.1, read on the forward strand.
TTATATAAGTAAAATATTATATTCATTAATAAATTGCTATATATAAATAAATGTCATTGTCAATAGTCTTGCCTTTAGAAACTTCACTCATGTCGCCAACCATTTAAAACAAAAATTTGCGTGCGTAAAAGTTACATTACGATACGCAAATGCGTTTTATAATGAAGATTTTTATAAGTGCAAAATATAAAAAATACTTTTTTTTTCTTCAACGTACAATAAGATACAGAGCGTTGATTTACCTACGATTTTCACAAAAACGTGTCCATAACTTCTGAAGGAAACGTATCAGAACCTTATATCAAAATCTTTAAAAAAATATGAGCAGTCCGAATTCGGTATAATATACAGGGGTACCCATTTAAAAAATCATATGTTTGGTTTGTAACGGAGTTATACAACACTCTGTATAGTTTAAGGTAATTTCAAAATATGGACCCTAAAGACACCTACTATTTTTGTTAACATTTTTTGATATCTTCTAAAACAACTCATATACCGAACTTTGTCATAAAGTTGGTTTTTAAAGCGTTTTATAAAAAATCTTATTACTGACATGAGTTTTGGTAATTTTTTAATTTGTTACTTTTAAGATAGACTTTATTACCTTATTTATATGTAACTAACAAACTAAATGAAAAACCCAAACTCAATTTCACAGAACTTTATTAAAATTAAGGTAGACAAAAAATCGGCCATCATGATGTTAATTTTAGTTTTCACTGCATTTTATTTTATATTAGTTTAATGTGTGGGATTGATTAATTTGATTAAATTTTATGTTTCATAAATTTTTAGTTTTTCCTTTAATTTCTTTTGACGATAACGTTCTTGGTTGGTTGTTTACCCGGGTAATTATAGGACGATAATAATTTTTTTTGTTCATTAGTTCTTTACTCCAGGTTGGAGCGAGCGAGGAGAGTCGTGCTACAAAAAAGCTGACCGTTAAACGTTAAAAGAAATGGGCGAGACCGTAAATGGAGAATGCGCATACTATAATATGTTTTTAACGGATAATATTTAACAAAAATATAATACGAGGGTACATGAAAAAGTTGGCAGATGGCAAACACATACTAACAACACTATTATAAGAGGGTACATCAAAACGTTGGAGGATGGCAAACGGGTTATATTTAGAAGAAATATAATACTAGAGTACATCAACAAGTTGGCAGGTGGCAAACGGATACTATTTAACAAAAATCTAATACGAGGGTACAACAAAAAGCTGGCAGATGGCAAACGAATACTATTTAACAAAAACATAATACTAGAGTACATCAAACAGTTGGTTGTTATTTTAAAGCAACTAAAGTTATTATCACCTGTCCAGTGACACTTTCTACTTTTATTAAAATTAAAGGGTATTTTCAACAAATAGTATATTAAACAACGCATTTCATATGGCTTTCTGTTTAAGAACGAGTGTCACAACAGCCATATGAAATAAGTTGTTTATAAAATTTTTGATATTTTGCCATTTTATATTTTTTTAAACTCAATTATTGTTTTTATGTAAATTATGGAAATTTTTATTTTAAAAAGCATGTTGGTAGCACTGTGTAATTTATAACATTTAACAGTTATGAAATTTTAATTATCAAATGTTAACATTTTAAAATATTTTAAAATGAATAGATATTATTCATACTCACAACTGCTTTCTTAAAGAACAATTTAAAATTGATAAATTGCTATTAGCCACAAAGGTCATTGCCAATAGTCTTTAGATACTTCACTCATATAGCCAACCATTTAAAACAAAAATTTGCGTGCGTAAAAGTTACATTATGATACGGAAATGCGTTTTATAATGAAGATTTTTATAGTTGCAAAATATTAAAATGTATTTATTTTATTATAATTTTAATCTTTTGATCTTATGATGAAAATACTTTTAAAACAGCTGTCATTTTTATAACTAAATAAAGTAAGTTTTGTAAAACTGTTGTTTATTTTTAATTCTGGATATGAGATGTAACAATTTGATACAAAGTAAGTGTTGATGCAATAAATAAATCAAATCTATTATTAGGTAGTTGTATTACCCCTTATATAGTATTATCGGCTTCAGAATAGCATATACATTTTCAAACTCAAATCGCTTACAATGAAATAATTTTAAGGACGGCCTATTTATGGTGTATAACCAATCACGGTTTAAATAATAATAAATTTGAAATCAGTTAAACAGTTGTCCACGCCCACATCTTTAATGTTTGCAGCATAAGGTATTTTATTGACAAATTGCCTGTCCCTCTGTCCTTTGGAAATAAACTTAATCCCCAAAAACCATTTAATGTAAGCGTTTTAAAAATTGCCATTTCTATGTTGTTTAGGGCGTTTTTATAACTTCGGTAGGTAAACGAAATTCACATTTAACATGTATATGCTATTCTAAATCCGACTGTACATGTTTATTACATTTCTATGAATGCGTACAATGGGATTTCTGGTTAATTTCTTTTTAGAAACTATCTGGATCAGGTTCTTTCTATTTTATCAGATTTGTCAATAAAATTTCTTTTAGTTTATAGTAGGGGAGCCCAAGCGGGGATTTCTAAATTTACTGAAGCGCGGCAGATTAATAAACAGGGGGATACCTTGTACCCTGTTAAGTACTTCCACTATATATGAGCCCTTAATATACAAGGGTACGTCTAGGGTAGCCAATCAGAGTAGTAAAAAAAATAGATCCTCAAATTTTTTCGAGCTCGTCAGATTAATAGAAAGTAAGTTAATTACATTGAAAAAAGCGTCAATGTCAATATTCTGATGATTTGACCATGATATAAGAGAATAAGCGAGAGATAATTAGTTTGCAAAAAAAAAACGTCACCTGGAAGTATTCGAGCGCGGTTGTTTTTTTTTAATTCCACAGAAATCATTTAAAAATTACGGATATAATATAATCTGACGGTATCTACAATGTAAAAAAGCTAAAATTATTGATAAAGTGAGGTACGTGCAGATGCTGAGAACCTAACCTAACTTTACCCCTGAATATCTGATGAGCTAAAATAATTTTTTTTTCATTTTCTACCTCTTCGTGCTGCCACCCCAACTTGTAAGCCGGCAGTATAATACTTCCCTGTTACCGGAAGCACATAGGGCGTATACGATATTAATGTCTAACACACTCGAGTATTTCTTTATAATAATTTTTTTTTGCATTTTTGAAAATTAGTACCTACTTCCCGGCAGTAAACTATCATATATCATATGAACTTTATTTCTTTTTAGTATCTAATCTTTATGACCCGATAGGTTCTCGCAGCGCTAAGGTGACTTATCATTTAGCTTCTTAGGCTCCCCTACTACTATATTCTCCTCTCCTCATTTCTATTGCTCTCTCACTCTTTCTCTATCTATTGCTCTTTTATTCCGTCCCCACTCTGGTTTCAGTTGCCATGACGTCATGTCAGCTGATCACATAGACTCGTTCATGGCAAGATATTGTTTATTCACAATCACATATGTAATGTAACCATTATCGACATTTCAAAAGTTAAAAAGTAAAACTTTTTTATACAGTAGCACTTCCCGACCTAGGTCGGGAAATGGCCACTTCCCGACCTGTCATTCTTCTTCTTTTTTATTATTATTTACTAAGCTTCTTAATTTTAACTCGGACAACTCTCTAATTATTCCATTAAACTAATCATATAATTGTTCATTGCTGCAGGTAGTAGACTATGACAATGACGTTTCTCGATTTCTCATTATATTGACAGTAACTTCAGATTAAAAAGAAAACTCATTTAGTAAAATGTCTGACAGTGATATAGAAATGGAAAATACTCCTCCAGAAATAACTGAAATGGCTAACAGTGTCATTCAATCTTTGCTTCCTGATAAAAGTAAAACACGTTACGAAAACGTATATTCACAATATAAGAAATGGTGCACAATGAAGAATGTTAACATCGAATCTGAAACAGTTATCTTAGCATATTTCAGTGAACTTAGCAAAAATAAAAAAGCATCATCATTATGGTCTATCTATTCTATGCTAAAAGCTACATTGAATATCAATATTTTTATGGAAAAGTTATGGAAAACTGGCTATAAGCCTAAAAAATCTAGTACTTTCACTGAAACCCAAATAGAAAAGTTTTTAAATGAAGCTTCTTTGGAATTTCTTCCTCAAAAGGTAAATTTATGAAAATACTTATTAATTAATTTAGTACAAATGTGTAATTACTTTTAGGTTGCTTTAATAATTGGTATTTCTGGGGCATGTAGAAGCGACGAACTTTTTAAAATGAAATTAAAAGAATTTAGTACAAATGTGTAATTACTTTTAGGTTGCTTTAATAATTGGTATTTCTGGGGCATGTAGAAGCGACGAACTTTTTAAAATGAAATTAAAAGATATAGATTTTCTTGAAAATAAGATTTGTATCACAATTCCAGATACAAAAACCTATCAATCGAGGTCGTTCATCATTACCAACAAGAATTGGATTGAAACAGTGTTGGAATATATAAAAATGAGAAAAAACATTGAAAATGATAGATTTTTTGTGCAAATTAGATACTCAAAAATAACTAAACAACCTCTCGGTCATAACTCAATTGCACAGATCCCGAAAAAAATAGCCACTTATTTAAAATTAAATAATGTGGAAACTTACACTGGTCATTGCTTTAGGCGCACTGCAGCAACTTTATTGGCCAACAAAGGGGGAGATATAATGCAACTAAAAAGATTAGGGGGCTGGAAATCAAGCGCTGTAGCTGAAAGTTATGTAGAAAATTCTACTGATGGGCAAATAAAAATTGCGGAGCTGTTGACATCATGTGAATCTCGGTCATCAGTTTCTGCCTCAGCATCCAGTACTTCCAATCAAGAATTAAATATTACTGCTTCAAAATCTTCAAAACAGTCTGGATTATCCCTTGTTATCAACGCTATCAATGCCAATGTTACTATTAATATTAATAATAATTAATTACAAGGTATATCTACCTACCTTAGTCTAAGTTACCTTTTATTTCATTTTGTTAAAATACCTTACTACCAATAAATATTAAATAATAAGAAGAAGACAATTATTGATTATTTAGGACATACGAGAATACTAGGTATTTTAGAAATATACATAGTTTATAAATTGTTATTTTTAAATTATTTTCTGAAACAATTGATTGTGAATAAAATAGTATACAAACCTCAGTAGAAAGTTTCCTACTGTCTCGAGATGTAACTGACTGAGGCGCTACGCGCCTCAGTCAGTTATCTCATCTCTCGACAGTAATGAAACACTTTCCACCTCGGTGTGTAATATACTATTACAACGTATTTCCAACGTTTTTGCTAATTTATTGCTTATAATTATTTTCTTATGATAAATATAAATATTGAACTGAAAAAAAACCATAAACTTTTTTATTTGCATGCTATTTCCTAAGCTTTTTAATTAATTAAGTTCAGTGATTAGAAAAAAAAATTAAATTGTCAGGTTAGATAATCGTCAGATTATGATACTGCAGCGTCTAGGACAAAAAGATGAACCATATATATCTTAATCTGACGCTCTTGAGTATTTCAAAATGGCGATTTTTTTGCAAATTCTAATAACATTCGCGAGTCTGCGTCACATCCAGACCGTCAGATTATTATGTAACAGCTTTTTTAGGTTCATTTAACCTCCCCTCAAAAAATCTGACACGCTTGAAAAAAATTTTTATCAATATCTGACGCGCTCGAGTATGTCCGTGCAACAGTTTTTTTCACATTTTTGAAAATCTATAGCCGCTCCCCCCATCGATGAAAAGGTGTACATTATATAACATTTTTTTCTTTTTATCACCTAAGCTTCTCAACCCAATAGGTCTCTGTGACGCTCGAGTAAATCCCGATTTAGCATCGTGGGCTCCCCTACTATTACTTTAGAATACTATATTTATCAATAGGCGTGAGTGTGTATATTTGTAGGTCATACATAACTCCTTGTTGAGAGTTGAAACTTTCCATAGATTATTCAGGTCCTGGGAGTTTCAAAAGGAGTCTAATTATAAGTTTAAACTTTACAAACTTGATTAATAGTGGACAAAAAAATAACACTCCTAAGCATGTTCGTAATATAGAATTAGGTCCCGAAATACACTGTTCAACAATTGAAGTGGATATTTTTGAATTTCAGAAAATTGCGTACAAAATTAATATTTTAAATATACATTTCATGCTATCAGTAAACTCTGTTTATAGCAAATTATTTTTGTCGTTTTTTTTCTCTTTTTATACGCTGTTATCTCTTTAACCAAAATTATAGTAATTCGATTTCAAAATACTAACATTTTAGTAGCATAGAAGTGCTTGCAGTATCTTTAACATTATTACTGAAGTCCATAAATCTGTTTACCTAAAAAAAATGCCGCTACGGCGATTAGAAGCAGTGCAACTCGATCAATTAGTACGTTGGATACACGAAGGCTTAAGTCAAGAAGAAGTTGCTACACGGCTAAATGTATCCCAAAGTGTTGTCAGTAGTGCGTGGAATCATAAACTGGGTCTGCTGTGTACAGGCATGGAGGAGGATGAGAACGACCTACAACTCCTGCTCAAGACCGCTTTATAGCTGTAACTGCAAGAAGAAACCCCAAAATTTACTGCTTCGAGAATTAACAGCTTCTTTAGGCATGCTACCGAAAGAGTGATATCTAGTCAAAGTGTTAGAAGAAGGTTGCATGCATGTAATTTAAGAGCTAGAAGGCGTAGTTCACATCCACGGTTGACTACGGATCAGCGTGCACGCAGATATCCCACGAGATTCCCACGAGACCTCTCGTCTGGGAGACTCTCGCATGGTCTCGTCTCGTTTTCGAGATGATACTTCGATGACGCAAGACTTTTTTTGTGCGAGACGAGACGAGACTTTTTTCGGTCTCGTCTCGCGTATCGTGCGAGAGTCTCGCACGAGAGTCTCGCAGAGCTTAACCTTATAAAATAATCCATATAAAATCCATAATTATTATTAAAAAACCTTGGCAGATCCAAAACCAACTAGAGGATATTTTAACAACAAAAACAATAGTTGTGTGTGCCGACTTAAAAACACACAAACCATAAATCACTGTAAAAAAAAGTAATAATTCAATTTGATGTAGGCTTTTCAAAGAAACTCGGCGCGTCGGCGATTGACAAAGAGAAAGCGAAATACAAAAACGGTCGTCATACCTTTGTCGGACCGTCGGTCGGTCCGCTTATATTATATTTTATACTATAGATAAGGAGGTATTAAAAACAATAACTTAAATTTCTGCAATGTTGATTGTTAGTGCTGGGTTAGTATTTATTCGAATTTTTGAGTGTCCACAACTGTGAAAACAGAAAATGAGCAGATCTAAGAGGAAGAAAATTTTGGTACCACCAGAGGATCAATCAAGTTCAGAAAAGCAAATTCGATACTTATTTTAATATTGAAATTAAAGCTTTAAAAACAAAATATCTCAATATCTCAATTGGTTTGTCTTTATTTTGACATTTCAGTTTGACACATTATTTGCTGTTTATTGTAATATGGATAATTGCACCGAATACGGAACTACGAATAGAATGGCAAGAACCTAGTTACTGTCTAGATCCGTATGCGACATCGGGTAGCAGCGGTTGTGTTAAAAAGTATTGTCAATAAGAAGTACTCTGCGATAAAATAGACAGCTACATTTCATCGAAACTAAAGTAAATATATATGTTTACAATCAAAAATGATCATTTATTTAATTATTTTGCTTAAAATAAGACATGTTTCAAAAGATTATTTCTCAAACACTTGAAAATATGAGGGACATCAAATATGGGAATAATTTCTTGGTCATTGATCACAAAACCAAAATTTCTATTCTCTTCTTTTCTTTTTAAGTATTCCTCCTTCGTTTCACTCATTAGCAGTCTAATAGCTCCGACATTATTTTCACTTTGGTCACAAATTGTCGATACTACCTTCAAACCTATACTTTGACATTTGCAGATTAGAACCTTCAGCTTTTTTAATGCCATGGATTTATGAGGTCCTTCACTAAATGTAAAAGCTAATGGTTGCTTCCACTGTTTATACAGTCCTTTCAGCATAAAAACGTTTGCATGATCTGCAAGTACAGGTTTTCTGTCTTTATAAATTACAATTTGATTTATTCACTTACCAGGTAAATTTAAAGTTGGAACTGCTGTTCTTATAAGACCTCTTTTGGTACCTAAAACTTTACAGTTACCAGAAAAATGTTCCTCACAAAATACATATAAATGTCTTAATAATTTAAAGACTGTATCTTTAAAATCCACTCACTAAACACACTTGGTTCATTTTTTGGAAAACGATGTATTTTGCCTGCACGATTTGTACATGTTTTAGATAAGGGGGGTTGCTAGTTTGAATCCATTGTAGGGACAGAATTATTTAAAACCAAAGATGATACACCAACAAAACTAAAAAAACTGAAGACAAAACTCCTGCTCTTTTTCTGATTCTCAGAACCACTGTCTCTTTTCTTAATTTTCTCAAAACTGTTTCTCACCAAATATAGATTGATACAGATCTGTTAAATTAAAAAGTATTGTCGTTAATAGTATTAGTAGAGAGACCTCTTCCGAAAAATAGATCAATTAAAATGAGTAGACGCAACGATCAGCGCCATCCTATGGTTGTGTTAAAAATATTAATAAGTTTTGGCGGGAGTATATTTGCTTTCATTTCTATTCGTAGTTTCGTATTCGGTGGATAATTGTGGAATATTATAAACAACTGAATTAAATTATTATTATTTTCTTGCATTTAAATATTAAAGCAAGTAGGTAAGAATTTCATACCGGAAAAAAACTACGTACAGGGTGTTTATTTTAATGTGACCCTGTTATTTATAAAAATAAAAGAAAGAAAGAAAAGAGACAATAGAAAGAAAAGAGAGAGAGAGAGAGGATAAAAATTAGAAATAAAATACTTTTTTGACAATTTAACTTTATTCAAAACTCAGGGGTATCTCTTGTTACAAAGCAACTGATAAAATATTAACTTAAAAGTATGCTTAGCTGTTGTGTGCTGAGGCAACTCCTTGTCTGATTGTGCCAGGAGAGTATCCAATAAAGCAGCTTGGTGGCTAGGATTTCAATGATGGCTAGTGATCCAACACGAAGAACTGGAACCATGTACCACTAAGATATGAGCTGGCAGCTTTTCACCATCAAATGTGGATAGTAAATAGAAATAAAGAGGTCTAAAAGAATTAATAATGTCATTATCCATACTTAAACTGTAAGTGCTAATATAAATATACTTCTAAAAGTACATTTATTTAAGCATGTCTCTATAAGTCTACTTAGTTTTATGTATATAGTATTTAAAGATGATTAGTTAATGCAGTGTCTGGCATAGCAAATTATAATTAATTTATCAAGTACATACCTTTGGTGTTGGGTGACCTCAAAGTTTTGTTAGAAATTTTTCCTTTATTTTTGAGTTTCCTGAATATTTTAAATAGTTATCCCCTTCAGGGAATATTAGTGAGCCTATCACTAAAAGACTTTAAAATATATTTGGAAAATCTCCTTATAAATCCGTAAAATACGAAATTCTCTTCATTCCATTCACATGTAAAAATCCAAAAAGAACCTTTTTTTGTTAAAAAAACTTCTACGTATAATTTGTTATCAGTTGGTCTGGCTAGTGTTAATTTAGCAATCAGTTATGATTATTGGTTTATTATACTTTTGAAAGTATGCCTAATTAGGTGACACTGACAATGTAGACAATTGATAGATTGACTTGTAATTAGATTTTTGTAAACAAAATATTTTATTTATTTTTAGGATGGAAGTTTTACTTTTATGGGAATACATTTTTAAGTTAATTCTTTATTTGTTTATTTGGTTCTACTTTTATTAATGATATTTAGAGTTATTTTTATATTATTTTCTTTAGTTTAAAAAAATATTAGTGATAAGTGAATTTAATCCTTAAATGTTTCTGGATCATGGCATACTCCTTATTTTTATTCTTAAAGACTACGTAAGTGACTAAAATGATTTAATAGAATAAACAAAATTGGGATAAATTGTAAAGTTTATAGATGAAATATCCTTTCATTACAACTGAATAAGTAGGTATAAAGTAAATAGCCAAAATAAACCTGTAACACACCACCCTTGCCTGAATAAAGTTTCAAAGAAACTTTTACCCTTGACATTACTAACATACCTTATTCTAAAGAGTAGACTACTCAAACAAACAAAAAAAAAACACTAAACTTATTATTTTTTCTTAGTTAGTATTAAACCCTTGTTCTTCCAAGATAAATTACTTGTTGACTTCCTCGGGAGGATGAGCTTTAATATCCTTTGCATTCCAGACTCCTATCGATCTGCCATTGGCTTCAGCTAACTCATAGGTCCAAGGCGATGGGATGTTTATGATTTTATATGGTCCGCAAAATTTTGTAGCCAGCTTCGAAGTGAAGTGCTGGGAAGCATCTGACTGAACATAGTTTTTCTTCCAAACATATTGGTTTAGGTGATATCTCTCGTTCCGATGTCTTAGGTTGTAAGAAGGACGAGCACGTTCATAAGATTTTTGCAAGCGGAGTTGAATGCTTTGGTACAATTGACTTAGAGCTAGTCGACGAGCCACTGGATCTGGGTTGACACAAGGCATCTTCTCTATTTCATTTAAAAATACTTCTCGTCCAAAGTTGGCTAGGTTTGGAGTAACCTGCGTGACTTCGTGCTTAGCCGACCGAATAGCGAAACCAACTTTTGCGAGATACCTGTCCCATAGTCGTTGATTTTCAGAAACATAACTTGACAGCATCGTTTTTAAAACTCTATGTACCCTTTCTACCGGGTTGGCTTGCGGGTGATAGTTGGCCGTATACGAAACCTTAATTTTATAATCAGCCATGAGATTTTGAAAAACTTGACTGCAAAACTGCTGTCCATTATCACAAATTAGTTTCCTAGGTGCACCAAATACTAAAATTACATGGTCCTCCAAATTTTTAACAATAGATGCAGCAGTTGCCGAACGTAGGGGAAAAAGTAATACAAATTTTGTAAAACAGTCCAAAACTGATAAAATAAACCTATACCCTTGAGTACTCCTTGGGAGCGGACCAACGAGATCCACACTAACTAGTTCCCAGGGTCTAGAGACAGAGACTTGAGATGAGAGCATCTGACCGACCGGTAACTTTTGCTCTGGCTTGGTGCGTAAGCATGTCTGACAGTGTTTTATATATCGGGTTACATCAGCTTTTAACTTAGGCCAGTAGAAAACATCCATAATACGGCTGACCGTCTTGGATATACCCATGTGTCCGCATGTTGGTGGGTCATGGTACTTTCGAATTATTTCATCTCTCTGGTCCTTGGGAACAACCGTTAACCATTCAAATGAAGCTAAATCGAGATGTCGAACCTTGGTTTTTCGGAACAATTTGCCGTTTTCCACACGCCATAATGGATATTTTTGAGGATACTTTTCAATTAGGTTGACCATTTTTACGTACCATTTGTCCTGTATTTTGTTAGAAAAAGATAAATCATCGATAACATCAATAGCGGGTACAGTTCGTGATAAGGTGTCTGGAACTACATGATCTCTTCCTTTACGGTGTATGATGTCGAAATCGTATTGTTGTAACCTTAATGCCCATCGGGCTATTCTACCAACGGGGTCTTTTATGTTGAAGAGCCATTTTAAGCTATAATGGTCCGTGATCACCGTGAATTTAGTACCTTCTAAATATGGTCGTAGCTTTTCAATCGCGAAAAGTACCGCCAGACATTCCTTTTCCGTCGTAGAAAAGTTACGTTCGCTTTTAGTTAGTGAGCGGCTTAAGTAGCATATTACCTTGTCTCCTTCTGGATCACGCTGCAACAGAACTGCTCCTAATCCGAAATCGGAGGCGTCCGTTTCCACTACGAACGGCTTCTCAAAATCAGGACACGCTAGGATCGGTGCAGAGACAAGACAGTGCTTAATCTCCTTTAACGCGTCGTCGCACGAGGTAGTCCATACAAATGGAGTATTCTTCTGCGTGAGTTTTGTTAATGGTGCTACAACTGACGAAAAGAACGGTATGAATCGCCGGTACCAGGAAGCCATACCAATTATCCTTCGTACTTCTACCACTGAACGAGGAACAGGAATATTTAAAATACATTCTACCTTCGAAGGATCGACTAAAAGACCTGATTTGTTTACGACATAGCCCAAATATTTAAGTTCTGGTCTCGGTTAAGTACGAGACCGGAATCAATTATTCTATCTAAGACGGTTTTCAAAATTTGGAGATGTTGTTCAAAAGAAGATGTACAAATAATAACATCGTCCAAGTAGACAAATACATATTTGTCCAGCTCCGGCCCCAAGATGGAGTCAACTGCACGTTGCCAGGTAGCAGGAGCGGAATGCAGTCCGAAAGGCATCCTACAGAACTGATATAATCCTCGATTCGGTACTGTAAACGCTGTAAGGGGTCTTGACTCTTTTGCAACGGGGATTTGCCAATACGCAGACTTAACATCCAGGGTTGTAAGATATCGAGCATCGCGTAGTTTATCCAGGATGGCAGAAACATACGGTATAGGGTATGCGTCCGGAGTGCTGACAGAATTCAGCTTCTTATAGTTTACACAGAATCTCCATTTGTTGTTTCGTTGGACCATGACTATGGGGGATGACCAAGGTGAAGAGGAAGGTTCTACTATCCCCTTTTCCAGCATGTCATCTAGCTCTGCATTCACTACCTTTTGAAGTGCTGGAGACAATGGATAATATCTCTGCTTAATAGGAGGGGATTCCGTTCGGATCACGTGCTCGACATTCTTGATGCATCCTACCTCTTTATCTCCCATTCTCGTGAAAGCGCGGTCGATGACTTCATTGAGTTGAGTCTGCTGGTCGTTGTTTAACGAGTCCATACCATGAATTCCAGAAGTTAGGATCGCCCCGACAAATTCATTCTGGCGAAAGTGCCATTCTCCTTTAAACAGGTCCGGGATAATGCCCATTAAAGACCAAAAGTCTATACCAAGAATTAAGTTATGGTCAAGATGTGGTACTACAAGGATGTCCAAAACACGTACTTTATCCCTTAGCTGTATGGGTACCGTAATTGAACCAATACTTTCGCAGGATTGACCGTTAGCTACGATGCAAGAAATTTTATCTGAAAAGTGATTTTGGTAATATTTTTGAAGATCTTCCACCCTGGACCACCCATAATGGTCCTAGAAGCACCACTATCCAACAACGCCAGTATCTGTTTCCCTAAAATAGAAACTTCGAGATAAGGTCTCTGGTCACCTTGTGCATGCGCAAGGATAAAATCTAAAATAGCGGGATTAAAGGGTTTGAATGTTGGTCTATGTTGCTCATTTCTCAATCGACCTATTGAGTGGGAGCTCTCCCGTTTTTTGTACAGCGTGTACAATTTCGCGAGGTGACCTTCTCCATACCACATTTGAAACAGAACAGCTTCCTAGGTTGAGAACACTTTTTGAATCTATGCCCAATGTTACCACAATTCCAACAGAGAGTGTTCTGTGATGAAACTTCGGCGGCAGATACTGTACTCGGCATGGTATTCGGCGAAGTTTCTAAAGAGTGGCCGAAAATAGGAAAATTAGGTTTCTTGTAGGCCAGATCCGGCTCCACCAACAATCGGGTATTTGTCGGGGGAGGACAGAACTGTCGAATACGCGTTTCGGTTCCTTCAACGGACTTGGCTACTGAACACAATTCGTCAACCCTGTTAATTTCACATAACGATAGGCTTGTAAATACGATAGCATATTTCTCCTAATGAGTTCTACTCTTTCCTTTTCTACCGGAGGTTTGGACAACTTCCGGAACAGATTTTCCATAATGGAGATGTAATTGATGACTCTCTCTTGAGCACCTTGGGTCCTTTTTCGTATTTCCTCCCAAAGAGCGAATTCGTAATCGTAGGGCTGGAAAGCTAATTTAAGTTTCTGGACAAGATCATCCCAAGTTGTGAAGTGGCCCATTCGGTACCATAAGAGCGCATCTTTGGTAAAAAGCTCTGGAGCTGATCTAAGAAGTCGATCTTTTGCTATACCTCTTGACAGTCTTAGCTCTTCAACTCGCTCCAAGAAGCTGTTAACGCTAGATATTCCGTCATATTGCAACCGCCATCTGCTGACGTCAAGATAGGATGATGTTGCTTCAGAGTAATTACCTATGGTGTCATATTCATGATAGGGAGTTGAGTATGGAGGAGCTGACAGTCTCATGTTTTGCATTGGAACATTTAGTGAGTCTGAGCTATACTTTCCATAACCTTCGTCACTTGTTATTGGTCTGTGCATTGGGGCAAAAGAAACTCGAGGATGTGCAAGGTCGTTGATTTGTTCAAGTCTCCTGGCGGGAGGAGAAGTTAACGTCGAATTAGCCACGTTGGAGACGCGGTCATAATCTGGAATTCTGGTAGACGACATTCCATTTGGCCCATGGTATGGTTCACCCTCCTCCAGACAGTCTGCTAATTGAAAATTGTGTGGTATCAATTCGGAATGAGAAGTAGTCAAATTCATATTTCTTCTTTCTTCTACTCGTCTTCCTTGTTCGTCGGAGTTTTTCGGATCATCCTCTGCCATTGATGGGGTTTTCTGTCCCGTATGAAGTAATTCAGGTAACAGAGGAACTGGGGTATCCAACAGAGATAAGTTATGCTGAGATAGCGAGCGATTTTGTACACAACTGTTGTACACTTGGTCTAGATTGGATAATAGTTGATGATTCCAATCCAGCATCGCTTTCAGTTGCTGTTCTATTTCCGGGGTAGATAAGATTCTTCCTAATCTTAGCTTTACGTGGACCAGTCTTGTCTTTATTTTCTTATACTCATTCACTCTATTCCCTGCGTCGAAGTGGTTAATGTTCTCTTCTAAATCGCTAAGTTTTCCAGAACAAATCGAAAACTCATATTCCGGATCGATGTGTACAAAAGAAGGGCCAATTATTCCTTCTTTTTCTGCTCTGAATGCTTCTCGAAGTGCAGCTCTTTTCTGTTCTACGTTACCGTTCATTGGTAAATTTCTAATGGACAGCTCATACGAGAGCTCGTCTCCTAAGAGTCTGTTTACTTCAATTTTACAAAGAGAACCCCTATCCCACGTTATAAAAAGAAGAAAATAAATAAGAAAATAAATGCAAAACTCCCAGACCCTCTCAGAATTAAAAGTATTCAACCAACAACTGCAATATCTAGCCTTCAACAAAAGGGAGAAAAAATAAAAAATCCCTATCAAAACCTAAACCAAACCTAAAAATAAATCAAGAAAACTAAATTGAAAGTTCATCAAACCACTACTATGAACTTGAAATAAATATAAAACAAAGTTGTAGACTAATGTCCAGAAACATATAGGTTTACTGTTTCCAAAATAATTTTTACCTTAATGTATATAGTGTAAATAAAAAATAATTGCAAAATATTGTTTGTATTATAATTTCTATTAAAGGAAATCAAATGTAGCCACAAATAATTACCTTTGCAAACGAGGTAAACTAAATTTCAAACAGTGGGCGCCAGTTTGTTATTTATAAAAATAAAAGAAAGAAAGAAAAGAGACAATAGAAAGAAAAGAGAGAGAGAGAGGATAAAAATTAGAAATAAAATACTTTTTTGACAATTTAACTTTATTCAAAACTCAGGGGTATCTCTTGTTACAAAGCAACTGATAAAATATTAACTTAAAAGTATGCTTAGCTGTTGTGTGCTGAGGCAACTCCTTGTCTGATTGTGCCAGGAGAGTATCCAATAAAGCAGCTTGGTGGCTAGGATTTCAATGATGGCTAGTGATCCAACACGAAGAACTGGAACCATGTACCACTAAGATATGAGCTGGCAGCTTTTCACCATCAAATGTGGATAGTAAATAGAAATAAAGAGGTCTAAAAGAATTAATAATGTCATTATCCATACTTAAACTGTAAGTGTTAATATAAATATACTTCTAAAAGTACATTTATTTAAGCATGTCTCTATAAGTCTACTTAGTTTTATGTATATAGTATTTAAAGATGATTAGTTAATGCAGTGTCTGGCATAGCAAATTATAATTAATTTATCAAGTACATACCTTTGGTGTTGGGTGACCTCAAAGTTTTGTTAGAAATTTTTCCTTTATTTTTGAGTTTCCTGAATATTTTAAATAGTTATCCCCTTCAGGGAATATTAGTGAGCCTATCACTAAAAGACTTTAAAATATATTTGGAAAATCTCCTTATAAATCCGTAAAATACGAAATTCTCTTCATTCCATTCACATGTAAAAATCCAAAAAGAACCTTTTTTTTGTTAAAAAAACTTCTACGTATAATTTGTTATCAGTTGGTCTGGCTAGTGTTAATTTAGCAATCAGTTATGATTATTGGTTTATTATACTTTTGAAAGTATGCCTAATTAGGTGACACTGACAATGTAGACAATTGATAGATAACGAATTTTAAGTTAGTAACAATGAAGATGTAATTTTTTAATTAACAAATGGATAGAAATCGAAAAATAACAGAAAAAATTTTTTGATTACAGAAATTTGTTCTCTGATATGTTCTGTTAGTGCTAGAATTTAAAAATTTTTTTTTATTAATATTTACTTATTAAAAAAAAATTTATGTCATTTGGTCGTTGCGAAGGTGACGCGCCGCCTGTTTTTTATGCCATTTTCAACATTAATTTAGACCTATAAATAATTGAGCTACAACTCGGGGAGTTATTACTTTTTTGTTGGAAATTTCCTTGAACCCCTCGTCTAGGGGATCTCTCCACATTGTTTCTTCTTCTAACCCCGCTATTAAACCAGGCCAGTTCCTGATTTGGTCTTGGAGATCGATCTCCTTATTTTGGAGAACTCTTTACAAGCCTTTCTATAGAATGGTGATACCTGGTTTCATTCTGAAATGTTTACTTCTTTATGCCAGATTTTCTTATTTTCACACATCAAACTTCCATACGGTTTGTTCTAATAATTTAAACTATTTTTAAATTACCTTTTTCAACCTATTTTTACTCTAACTTAAAATACTCCCTTTTTTATTCATAATATCTGTTATAATTTGTTTAAACACTGCAGTCTGCACATAGAGGTGAGTTTCCATATTGTATTATACATTATAAGATATTTTTATGTTTTCACATTGATTTTGTTTGTTCTATATTTTTTATAAACTATATTGACTGTTATAAAACTATCATTTTCTATTTCTTGTTAGATTTATCTTATATGATCTGACTTTTATACATGTTATATTTGTCTTTTATATATTTGACTTTGTATTTCATTTCTCTGACATATTGTGTTCTTTTCTTAAAGCCTGAAGATGGTCTTGTGACCGAAACATGTCGCTACTGTAACATTTCATTAAATTACATACTATGGGTTGACTTTGAGTTTTATTACTACTATTCGTACTATCCACATTTGAGTTATGGATAACCTCTACAATTTACAAAAATGTTAGAAAGTTAACCATCCTCCTACGGTTTATAATAATTACTATCATAGAATAAGGTTTATGAGTTACTATTGAGTAAATATAAAAACACCCTCAACTCAACATCTATTTACTAAATTCCAGACAACGAAAATTTTGATTGTTATAACAATGCAAAATAGTTGAACCAGAAAATGAATATGTAAAAATCCCTTAGAAACTATGAAAACTACACAGTAGACGTATTATTTAATATTCGGCCCAATGTTCTCTAAATATGCACAATTAACCATAGACTAATACCAGTGACTATAACAATAATAATAATACTAAAACTGTGGAATAAACCAAATTTGCCAAAATGTATAGTTGAAACGTCTGCTATCCCCTCCAAATAGATAGATTTACGTTATTACGGTCACAATTATTGATGTACTCGTATTTCTAATACATTTCATCGGCGTTGCCAGGCATATAATAAATAAATGAAACTAGTTGAATTTTTATGAATTTTGGTGGTTGCCTTGTGCGTTTCATTTGTCTTTGGCTGTACAAACGGTTTCGTTCTAAGTATTACGGCCAATGGCTATTGGTACTAGAAACACGAAATCTACTTAGAATCTAAAAATACATAATATATGTTCCATTTAAAAATATATAATTTCGATCTGTATGTGAAAAAATAGATGCTGCAATGAGTAGTTCATATTAAATATGAATTTTTTATTTAAATTTTAACCCTACAGCTTTTGTCTATAACATATTTTCTAATAAATGCGCAAAACAAAGAACTTAAAAAGGATTCAAATTATAAATGAACACCTTGTACATACGACGAGAGAGACTCTCGCGCGAGACGCGAGACGAGACGAGACTGCCGGCTGCGAGACGAGACTCGAGACGAGACTTTATATTTCGGTTGCGAGACGAGACGAGACTTTCATAAAGTCTCGTCTCGTTGGTCTCATGGGAATCACTAGGCAAGAGAACACAGTCCTTGGAATTTTCAGAACTGGAGAACTGGAATATTGGAATGGAGAAAAAGAACACAGCGATACAATGAACGTTTGATGGCGCTAACCACTCTCTTTGGTGATGGTTCAGTTTGCGTGTGGGGAGGCATATGTTATGATGGGCGCACTGAAGAGCCAATGATTGTACCATTTTTTGGTGCAATAGGCGAACAATTTGACTTTATCGACGATAATGCGCGCCCGCACCGTAATAGAATTGTAAATGATCGCATTGAATATCTCGGTTTTATAAGAATGAACTGGCCACCATGTTCACCCGATATGAGCATGCCTGGCCGAAATATCTAGACACTTAAACCAACTCGAACAGCCTCCCATATTCCTAGAACCGCTCGACAATGCTTTGTAGAAAATATGGGAAAACATACCTCAGCAATTTATTAATAATTTAATAAGGTCCATGCCAAATAGAGTGACAGCACTAAGGCAAGCTAGGGGTGAACCTACACTATATTAATTTTCGTTAAAGAATGTTATACCTGCACAGTAAATATATTATTAACATTTTTCAATTTTTTCTGTTTTATTGTAACTGTTTTTTTCATGGAAAAATGTTAATTTTATTTTTTGGGTATATTTTAACGTGAAAGAATAAATATTAACTAATTTTATCGAATTTTGATTTATTATTAGCCAATGACAAAAGAAAATTACAGATTTTTGTAATATCCACTTCAATTGATGACCAGTATATTAAGGTATATATACAACCGATGAGGCTTGCAAGGTCTTTTAGTTTAGTATTTAAAGTGGTAATTGTTTTTTGTAAACACAATATTAATCAATCAATCTCGTAAACGTCATTGATAATTTTAAACGGATCATTTTTTCCAAGTGAAACGTTTTAGGTAAGAGAACATTTTGTAGTTTTATTAAATTGTTTCTACTAACCCTTACTTTTTGGAAGTACATTTTATTAAGAATAATAAAGAACTCTTCGTTTTAACAAAACTACAAACAAAAAAATAGTAACTTCAATATGTCAATCTGACGATGCTAGTTGTCTAGCGAAACGGCTGTCATTGAGTTTAAAAAAGCAGTTTTTTAAATAAATAGTGGAAGTTTTGTTAAAACGAAGAGTTTTTTATTATTCTTTTGTACTTTTGTTTATAAATGAAATAGTTATACGCCGTCAAAATTTGAATAAAATTATTAAACAATAAAAATGAGAATATTTTCGTGTGTAATCAATTAGGAGTCCGATTAATAATTTATGTTTTTTATTATTCGAAAAATGCGTTATTAGCAACGCGTGCAGAAATTGTTAATATCTTTTAATAATTTTTGCTTAGTTTTAACTGGTAAGTAGACTTTTATATTTTTTTAAACACTTAAATGCTGTTATAAATTTTCACTGTTTTTCTTTAAATTTGATTATTTGTTCACAATTTAAAATTATCATTAATAACTTACTATTTTTTTGGAAATATCACTAGATCTTCCATGACTGATGACTTAACTTAAACTGACTTAAAGCTCCCTCTGAATCTTCCTATTTACACCTTTGCAGTATTAATAGTTGTTATTTACAAGTCTGGGAAGTAACTTATTACGGTACGAGATAGATCTAATCGAGTTCCGTAATAATCACTTCACGGACGTGTATCGTACTATATTTTTTTTTCATACTGCCTTTGGTGTTAAACGCAATCAATATGAAACTGAAATGACATATTTGATCATTTTATTAGGAAGTCATGTAGACTGCTGTGAAAAAATAATTTTACTTGATTTATTCTTAACATGGTTGATTTGCCAAGTTACCAAGTTACCTTGTAAATAAAGGCAGACATATTAAATTTTTCTGTACACACGAAATATCTGTGGAGAAAATGGATCTGAAATTATATGAAATTGCTGAGAAAACTGCGGAAGCGATAGGGTAAATCATTCCAGTTAAGTCTGCGAAAAGATATTTTGCAAATAACTAATTATTACTATTTATATTAGATCTTCGAATTGTAGTCCACCTGCTGCAACACACACGTGTGGCTTGAATCCTTGCAGGAGTAATTTGGCGACATGTTTGTCTTCTGTTTTCTTTTAATTCTTCTACATTTTGAAGTTTTGATTGATTCTATTATCTATTATCGCTCCCCAAAAGAAATAGTCAAGAGGTGACAAGTCAGGTGAGCGTACCGCCTACATAATTTCTGGAAAGTTGTTTGCTATCCAGTGGTTATCGAAACGGTTTTGTAGGTGGTCGCTAACGATTCTCGCATTAGTGTCTTGTTGCCACCAGAAAAAAACCTAACAACGAGAAAAACAGTGTGTGTCGGTTCCTTTGAAGTTGGGGGTACCAACGAATGTGGGCGTATACAACTTAATACTCTGAGAAAACTGACTACTTTTCTACACTGAGCGAACTAGATTCACGAATTTATATGAAATCATGAGTATAGTCTGTAGACAACTAAGTATATCAATAAGTTAAACTTTTAATTTTAAAAAGATTCATTGGATAAAGCAATTAAATTTTTAAGTGAAAAGTATGTATAAATTAAAATAGTTTATTAAGATGTTATCTACGTTTTAAAATTAAATAAATAGGCATTTATATATAAATAATTATTCAAAAAATAGTTAATGTTCTTTTGATATTATTCAACCCCTACTGATAGACCTTTTTTGTTATTACTTTGTTAACACCATAGACAAATTATAACAATGTGTACATATATTAAAAGAAAATATTACTATTAATATTATATTACACTTATTTTATATTATTCCTATTATAATTTTATTTACATTCCTAATTTTCTTCTTTATGATATACCCTACTAAATTATATATGTGACAAAATATTTAATTTTCTCAAAACTTTTTTGTAGTTTTTCATTATTTTAAATTCTCTATTTGCATATTTAAGCATGTAAAATATCAAGAATAATAAAAAACGTTTATTTGAAAAAATATGTTTTAAATCACAATGACGGCCGTTTCGCTAAGAAGCATCGTCAGATTGACATTTAAGTTACATTTTGTTTGTTTGTAGCTAGGTACCTGATGTTTAGGTAGTATTAAGGCTAGACCAAGTATGGAAGTAATAAGACATAACAATATTAAAGCCCAAATATTAATACCCCTAAGGGATTATCCTGGGTGTAATTCCTTCTAAAGTCAGTATAACTGTGCAATGATATAGAAAAACCAGGAGAAAATTATATCATGCTGATCTTTACAATAACTTAATATATTTGTGTTTTACAATTATGTCTTATCTATGTATAAAATGTAAACTCAATCAAAGTAAACAGTTTAATAGTGGAGAACTTCCAAGATTTATTTTTTCATTAACAACTTTAAGTTACGTTGAAACTTAGAACATAAAATAGTAAGGAAGGAGTTTATGTTATATCTACAATGTTAAAATCTGGCGACGGAAGTCGGCCATATTGGATAACCATTTATGACTCATAGTTTGTTTACAAGTTATAAAAATTTAGTTTTCTGTTAAAAATTTGGATTAATTATTTATTGGTAAGGAGCTATTATTATAATAAATATACATTATATATACGTAAACTATATTTTTATGTTTAAATTAAATTAATACTTTGTATTGATTCCTAACCTATCTACTTAAAGTGACATAGGCGTATCAATAATGGAAAGAGGATATTTTATTTTAATTATCATTAATTTACAATTTTTTGGTTAATCTCATAAATGTATATGTTAATTATTTTTATGTCTATGGAGTATTCTATAGCAACGTTGTACAATAAATGTATTTGTGTACTAATTAACACATTATTACATTTACAGTTTCCCACGGGATGAAAATAGTAGACGAAAATGGTTAAATATTGTGGATAAAGATAACTGGAGTCCAGGCAAGAATAGCTTTTTAGGCTCACAACATTTTACAGAACAATCATTTGATAGAACTTCTTCAGTAATTGTTATACTAGTACCAAATGCTATACCTACAAATAAAATCGCAAGAATGAAATATGTAAGTAATTATTACATCCACAAAATTACTTTAATAACGACCAAATCTATATTTTTTCTCAAATCTATTTACAGATATGTTACTTTAACATATATTTCACAAATATATACCTTTTCTATGCAGGTAAGGACTAACGACCCTTATGCTGAAGAGATAATAACTACTAGCAGTGAAACTATTTCACCAGTTCCTGTTCCTGAAACTCTACCATCCACTTCTGAAAGTCCTCGTAGGAAACAACTTATAAAAAGCATCTGTGAAGTATATTTAAAAACAATAATTTATTTTATTTTTAAAAGTTAAATAAATAATGTAGAAAAAATTATACATGTTTACACAAAATTCAATTTAAGGGCCAATAGTGGTAGAATGAAAAATTTTAATAAAAATTGTGTAGTATATAACTGGTTTTATTTCCTTAAATCTAGTACCCCCATTTTAGGCAATGTTATACTATTTTTTCCTCTACTTTCCTTATTAAAATGGTTATTTTAATATACAATTATTAGTGTCCATACTGAATAATAGATAAGTTTCAATAAGGAAATTATTTTTCTGTTAATAATAATATAGGACGCCACTGTTAAAAAGTAACTTCCGGTAGCCATCTTGGATAACCATCCCGGTCAACTGTCCTTGAACGAGCAATACTTCCTTTCTATTTTATGTTCTAAGCGTTGAAACGAAGAGTTTTTTATCATTCTTAATAAGATGGACTTCCAAAAAATAAGAGTTAGTACAATACATTTAATGTAAAATATCTCTTATAAACAATTTTTTTATATATACCATAGGGAATTTTTTGCAAGGATCTTTGAAAGAACATTTTGGCAAATAAAATATTTGATACCGCTTTTCCCTTACTAACTTCTTCAAAACTTAAATTAAATAAACATTCTAATTTATAAACAAAATTAATAAAATGTTCTGGTGGTGACTGAAGATTTCCACATAAACAGTGATCTGTGCTGAAGGCTTTAAAATGAGTTAATAAATTATTATAATTCAGGGTTTCACAAAGTTTCACAACTTAAGGGCCACTTCTTATATCGCAGAATAATATATAAGTGCCAAATCTATAATTTAAAGCACTAATATTTTCGATGTTGTTTTCTTTTTTAAAAACGTCTTACAAACATTGTAGGTAATATTCCTCTTGAAATGAACACATGGCACATAAAAGTATTATCATTTGTTTATGTTAACCAGGGATCGACCAGTGGGGGTTAAATAGTTTTATGTAACATTAAAAAGTGTACCTATTTAATTTATTTTAGTTTTAAATATACACGATTTCGTGATTGTAGTTATATTTTTAAATTAAAAAAAAACAAGTGTGTTATGTTTGTTTTCGCATTTAAAAAAAATAATTTTTTCGACCAATATTAGTTAAACTTCAGCTTATGGACTATAACACAAATTATCTAATATGCAAATACACAACTTATTTGGCACATGCGCCTACCAAAACGATACCCAGCAAGTTGGCTCACTGTCGCTTCTCGAGCACGATTTACCTACATAGAGACGATTCCAAAAATATCGCGACAGCCACAGTAAAATTCGGCAATGTGGGGGTATTCGCCGACGATCTTCGATCGGCGCGCGCCGCAGCGTAATCGGAGAATTCTAGTAGAACAATTGCTAAGCGGATTCCGTGTGCGGTGTTTCTTAGTCCCAGTGGTAGCTGGGCCACTGGAATCTATTTCTCGAACTGGGTAATCGCTAGCGTTCGAGTCGACGGTAAAGATAGGCGGGAAAACCAGAGCTGTCGCAATAATTTTGGAATCAACTCTACCAGAAATCTTCTGGCAAGATTCGAAATGTGTGTTGCAGCAGGTGGACTACACTTCGAACATCTAATATAAATATATAATATCAACTAGGTAATTGTTATTTTTAATACATTGATTTTTTTTATTCCTTTTTAGCTTTAAGGCTTCTTGATTAATTTAACAAAAATAAACTGATATTTTCTTGATTACCTAGGAACCCATTTTATTTTTGAAAAATTTTTTGAATAGACGATGGAAAACCAAATCCAAAATTATAAAAGAATGTACAGGGTGCTATTAAGAAATTTAAAGTTAGGGCTTGTAACTAAGGGATGAATATTTTGGGTATAATTTTTTCTCCGCCATATTAAAGTGTATTGGAAATGAAATAGATCAGTTTTTGTCCCATTCTAGAATTTTTACTCGTTTAACATATATAGCCTGGATAATTTATTCTGGGACACCCGGTTTATATATGCACTTTTTTCAGACGTTGGTCATGTAGGTCGGGCTTTATATACATAACTAAAACAACTAAAATTGTAAATATTTCCTTAACATCACACAAGGACAAATTATTGCAACTACTAAAATTTGTTTACAATTAATTCGACGTATAAATGTTGATTATTTTGTCTATAAATACGAGACCGTCTTATATCAACAAGGCTTTAGATAAAATACGCCATGTTGCTTTTAGACCCTACTTGATACACGTGTACCACATAAACTTTATTTTTTTGGTGCCAAGAACAATGTAGACATTGAATGTTGTTACTTATTGGCTGCTCTTTGGAAATTTTATAATTTAATAAGGAAAGAAAATGTTATCTTAGGTTTCAGTATTTTCACGGTATTTGTAGATTGTATTTTTTGATATGTTTTTTTTGGTGGATTAATTCCTTCAACAATTAATTTTAAAGAAGTAAGATTTAAGAAATTATATCCACAATTATTACATACTTAGTTTTTCCACCGTAAGTTTACACAAGTGAAAAAGTGACCGACTGAAGTAACTGACTTTAAAAATAATCCAGCTAAATTAAGATATGTTACAACCCAGCCAAAAAACCGATAATCATTACTTAACCCAATCAATTATTAAGAGCATTAAATATGAAATAATGTATGTCAATCTTGCGAATCCTTTTAATGTCATTATGTTGTAAGCATTAAACGATTGGTCACATGAAAATTGCCGATTTGAAGATATAGTCGGTGCAAAACAAAATTTGATACACGTCATTATAATTTTACGTCGACACGTATAGACAGTGTTGCCGGACTTTTATAAGTTTACAAGATTTAAAGGTTGATTCGAATAAAACTAACCAAAACAACTTATTTGAAGTGACATCAAACGAAGTACCAACATAATTTTTTTTCCTCTTGGGTATATGGGTTTAATAAAATAAAGAGTATAATAATATTTGCTATTATTTGCTATAATTAGATTCATCACTACTAGTTTCAGTTTCTTCATTGGGATTTATAATTATAGGTGCAATCTCTAGTGTATCCAAAAATCTCCAACTATCAAACCATTTAAAAATTTTCTCTTCAGTATGATGGATAGTTTTTTTCCAAATTTCTGGTGTAATCGTTTCAAGGGCTTCAGACCACATATTTAAACAGTCTGTTTCAGTGGTTCCGTCTCTGCCAATGTGTCTGTTATAATATTGTTTTGATGTACCCCATATCAGTTCTATGAGATTGAAAATACAATGATATGGGGGTAAACGTAGCACTTTGTGTCCATATTGCTGGGCTAAATGGTCAGCCATATATATGACTGGTGGTTTATTTCTTAAAATTAAATGATTATCCCAAGGAAATTTCCAAAGTTAAGCTTAAAATTCAAAGTATTACTTTCATTTCTTACCTATTAACAATGTTCAGAAATTCAACTTTTAGCATATTTTCTGTGAAATCAAGGTTTTGACTAGTCAACCATTCTTTAATTTGTGGTTTGTTCCAACTTGTATTAGGTGTTTTATGGAGTAAAACACTGTGATATGGAGCATTGTCCATAACAAGTATGCTGGGTTCTGTGAGATTAATTAACAGCTGGTTCTCAAACCACTTTAAAAATTATCCTGATTCATTTCACCATGGTAATCGCTTAATTTGGTTTTTGGGGAAAATATTGCTTTCGTACCGTCAATAAACCCATTTTCATTCCCAGCATGGAGTATGATATATCTACGAAAAATAAAACTTATTGTTGAACAGAAACATTTAAAATTACCATGTAAATAGGTACAGAGACATATACTATTAATTATACTAAAATAACTGGAGAGTTTACTTATTACAAATTTATATAGACCTGCTTCTTTTTCTTTAATGTAGTTCCTTAAAAAACTAACACGTTTTACAGCAATATTAGGTCTTGGTTAATCTTTTTTCTATTTGAAACCAATTTCCTTTAATAAATTTGATAAAGACCTTCGAGAACCTTCAAATAAGTGCCTTACTTTTAATTCAGCAAGTAAAGAATTTAAAGTTACATCCTCTTCTGAAAACAGAAAAATATTATTTTTTCTGGTCTTACAATTAAAAAGAATTTAAATAGCGGTATTTTTTCATATATATTGTAGATTAAATTTCGAATTCCACTTGTATTTAATACATCGGTATTAGTTACTCTTTTTTCATACCGACGTTTCTTTAGAGGCGACTTTAATATTCCATGGTCTTTCACAGTTTTTGAAATGCTGAAAACTGTAGCCATACTGAGGTTGAGTGCAGCTGACACACGCTAAAATAAAATGTTTTTGATTGAATTGGCTGTTACTTGATGGATATCAATAACTAAGTTAACTAAACACACAAATGTTTTCACGATATCCACAATATACTGTGGATATCGTGAAAACATTTGTATTTTTATTTAACTTAAATAATATTTTGTCTAATGTACTGTTTAAAACTTTTTACTAACCTCTCGAACAGCAGCAACAGGTATGAAAGGGCCACCATTGTCTCGTTCTCTTTATTTATCAAAGAAGCTACCAGTTCTTTGCAGCGACTATTTAGTTGTTTTGGCATTTTTTTAACTTATTTTACTGTTTATGTTCTTAAAAGAACAGTTTTTTTTATATTTCAAAATAACAACAAAAAAGAATAACACACAAACCACAAACAAAATGACAAATACAAAACTAAATATACTAATCGGTGACAACGGCAACGACGCGACTTGTCAATCACGGCTACCAACTTTTTGTAAACAAATTTAAGTATTTTATATTGATTTATTGAATGAAACATTTAATTTGAAAGTTGGGAACGATGCTTGGCAATTAAGACGAAATTAGTGACGTGAATCAAATTTTTTGTTTTGCACCGACTATAGTTTCCTGTGCCATTTTTATTTTGTTTATCGCCAATTTGGACTTAAAAAGAGAGAGCATACAACAAAATTGGAGGACAAATTCGGGAGAAAACACTTTAAAGATTTTATTTAAGCTTTTTTTGATACACAAAAAGGTATATTATTTGCATTCATTGATAGGTACATATCAATCAATTCGGTTCACAAAATTTAATGGAAGAAGTTATTTGGATTTATAAACATCGACACCTAAAAGCAATTTACTTATAAGTATACTACTCTATAGAGAATCTTTGAACAGATGGTGTTGATAGAAATTCTTATTTAAGAGATGCAGTATGACCGCGAATATACATTAGTGAACTGTAAAAATTTTTATTACCTATAAAAAATATGTATTAACATTAACACATACAACAAAAATGTCAAGCTTAAAATTAAATGACTTGCTCTATATGTCCACCATTCTGTTCGATACATAATTCTAAACAGTACTGGATATTTCGGATCATATTTTGTAATGTAGGCTGCTCCAATGTACGAAAGAAGCGGAAAATTGCTATTCTCAATTCAGGAATTGTGGTGTGTGGGTTGTTTTGGAAATTTACCGTTTTCATCTTGCCCCAGATGTATGCATCGAGGTAAGTAAGGTCCGGGCCATGTAGAGGATAATTCGGTGTTTTCATTAGAATTAAATCAATGAAATTCCTTTGTAATCATATAGTAAATTATAAATATTTAATCCTAAACTCATTGCAATGCAACAATTCTGGTTATTTTTTATATAATATCAAATTGAAAGTAAGTTAAAAATTCAAATAGAAGTCGAAACGCACCTTCATTGGTCGTGACGTCAAAACTCATATCGATGACAGTTTGTTTACATTTAATGTGTGGTAATTGAGAGAGTTGGACTTTTATTTTTGATTTTATTGTCAATTATTGGTTTTATTTGTGTTATGCAATCATAAAATGTCGTCAGTAGGGTTTGTGAAAGCATTGTCGAACCATCCTTAGACATTTTCATGGTTAGGTTAGGTTGGGTTAGGTTAGGTTGCAATGCAGCTGAATTTCGAAATGTAAAAGCAACTGCGTAAGTGCTTAATTTGTGCTTTTTGCATTAAAAAATGTCTAACTGACTTATTTTTATGAAAATCAACAAAAAATAAAGAAAAGAGATGAATAAATATAAATATAAAACTTCGCACAATCTCGCAGATACAATAAAATGATGGTGCTTTCAATGTGTACATATGAGTAGTGACGTAGGCCATCCGCCATGTTGGATCTAGTCGTTTATGCGGCAAATTTCTGAATTTGAATTTGAGGATGGAATAACTATACTACAAAATTTTTTTAATATAAGTTTTTTTGGGTTTTGAGGTAATTGATTGCTGCTCTGTCTTCCTGCATGATTTTGAAAAAAATGGAAAACACCGAATTAAAGTCTGTTTTTGGAACTACATCTGGAACTACATCGCAATCGTATTTTTTTGCTCTGCTTTACTCTAACGGTGTTAGAACTTTCTGCTGATACCTTTCACTGTTGACAGTGGCAGTACTCCCTTCATCATAACTATTGAGGAGGTATTTCAATGAATTCTTGAAGAGGGGTAAGCCCAATATATCTAAAACACTGCCTGTTAATATAGCAGAAGAGTGACACATGGAATTCATCTGAAAACCAGATATTTCTCAAGAGCTCAATTAACATTGTGTTTTATCATTCTGATTCAGCTTGTGGCACCTTTGAATTTTGTAATGGCGATTTGCATAGGCGATGATTTTTTTGACTTTTTTTGTAGGAAAAGTTGTCAGTATTCTGAATATATTTTTTCACGATTTATCGAGTTATTTCAATTAAAGTTATATAAGTTATCTTTTTCCATACAAGATGTTTTCGTTCACCGGGTAGGTGTTCTTTGGAAGCGAAATAATTTGGCGAACGTGACAGGACATAAAAACCCCGCTGATCTTCCTTCTCGTGGCTGTTCTGTAGGTCAGTTGATTGATTCTAGATGATGAAAGGGATCAGCGTGGATGACAAAATCTTGATAAGAATGCCCGGCTCAGAATTATGTCATCGAAGAAGATATTGGCAATAATGAAAGGAAGAAATGTATAACTTCTATTATATTGTATGAAAAATGTTTCTTGGTTTCATGGGCTTTTCTCATGATTCAAAAAAATGGTCCGAGTTTTGACTTGGACACGAAGATTCACTTCCAACTCTCGTCGAAATGAAAAATTGACAGGACGTCGTCACTGAAAAAACTGAATTCCTCGGAAAATCTTATAATAAAGTTTATTTAAGAAGAGGATTTTATGGGAATCAATGACCCTAAACTGTATTTAAGATGATGGAATCTGTTCTGTATACATTCTGTATATTATTGTTTTGTTTGCCATTATTTACAGGTTGTTTTTGTTGGTCTAAAAACTAGGTATTGATTATCAATGAATCGAGGCGAAACCAGTTGTCAAATAAATGTTCGAAGTACCTATATGGTATTTTTTCAAATTAATACTTAAGAGAATCATTCGACTTTCGACAAAAACTTCTGAACGAGAAGATTCACGAGATTTTCCAGCAGTTTTACCGATAAACTTGTATATGCACAACATGTGAAGGCTTCTTATGTTGGAGTACGCTGAGATCAATCGTGAAGAAATCGACGATATAACGGAAGTGTATCCAATGACATTACCAAGGGACAGAGTACGTAGGTATTTGAGGTGACATGCAGGTATTGATCTTGCTGGTCGACTCTGCCTTCGATGTGGTGAAAAAGTATGGATTTGTCTCTACACCTGTGCCATCTACAAAACTTTTCACTTGGAATTATTATCTTTACTTTCCACAGAGGTATTTCTTTAGTCATTTCGAAAATTTGTAGCCAGACGAGGAAGACCTTCAACCATGTACAGTGACAATGGCAAAATCTTTGTTGGTGCAGAAAACGCTTTAAGCTATTTGGATTGGGATAAGATCATTTCCTTCAGCTCGGCCCAAACAATTAAATGGAAATTTAATCCTTCAACTGCTGCATGATGAAGTGGTTGGTGGGAGAGATTCATCAGAATCACTAAAGATATCTTGCATAAAGTACTGGGTAAAGCGTCTCTGACATACGAAGAACTTTCTACAGTCAGTAGTAAATTCCCCACCATTGACCTATTTCGATATATACCCTGATGAAATTTGAGAAGTTGGTGTACCAGATGTAGATACAACAGAAGCCACTAATGTTAGAAAATATTTGAGGTATAGATTAAGACTGAATGAGGAGCTGCGAAGAAGATTTAGAACAGAATATCTGGGACAATTAAAAATGTTTTCGAATAGGAAAAAAAGTTGTTGATATTAGAGTGGGAGGTATGTTTTTGGTAGGATTAGACAACATAAAACGAATGGATTGGCCACTCGCTCGAAGAGAAGAATTGATAGAAGATTTCAAGTAGGTCGCTTAAAAACCTTCACAAGAACCAGTGGAGACCAGTGCAACTAATCTATCCTCTGGAAAGTAATAGTCGAGATCAACAAAGTGGAAAGGAGATAAAATTGAAGAAGAAAATAAGACAGAGTACGAAATGAGATCAAAAAACCAATAAAAAGAAGATAAACCTCTACCTGAAGAGGAGATAAACCTGTTGTTACGAAGTATGGGAGAGTGGTTGAACCTCCATCGAAGTTTATGATGTGAAATTTTGAGTTACTCTTAAAGTTTCGTAACTCAGGTGGGAGTATGTTGAGAATCCCCTGTAAAAACATATAGGCGACGTTTTTTTTTGACTTTTTGACGGTTTTTATAGAAAAGGTTGTCAGTTTTCTGAATATACTGCTTGTACAGAACTACCATGATGTGAGAAAATAAATATGCCTTTGCATATTTAGGTTAACTGTGGGTCTTCTAACGTATTCGGGTTTCTTGTTATTATCATAAACTTCGTCATTTTAGTGTTTATATTTAGACTCATCAATCTGCTATGTTGACCGATTGTTCTAATCAGCGAGGAGCATTGTGTCATCAGCATAGCGAAAATTGTTAGCTGACACTCCGTTGACTTTAATACCTATCTCCACATCCTCCAATGCTCCCCGGAAGACCCCTTCCGATTACAGGTTAAATAAAAGCGGGGACAAAACACAGATTGAACAAATTTAAGTGTTTGAGCATGACATTATCTGAAGACATCAAGACCTCAAACATCGAAATCAACAGTCGCAATGAACAGGTCCGACAAGCATGCCTAAGATTGAGAAGAGTATTCAGTTGCTCGAATGACAAACGTAGAAGTACTGCCCCGCAAAGAACCTGAATTTTTAACTACCATCAAAAAGAGAAAGATTCCATCTCTAGGGCACGTCTTGAGAAACGAAAAGTATGAGTATTTACAGTTCTTGAGCGAGGAGTAAGATAGAAGGCCGTAGGAAGGAAAAAATTGTCCTGATTATGGAACACAAGACATTGGACAGGAGTGAATGACATACAGACTCAAAGTACAGAGAGGAGATGGAAAATATGAAAAGAAGGAATATAAAAAGAAAAAGCATCTATCATACAGATACTGTTTGACACTGACAGGTAACAAGCTAATTGTTTGCTTGAAATAAATTTGACAGCGTTTCAGGTTCCATAGCAACTGTGACTACGGTTACAAATACACCTGTACAGTACTTTTTCTAACTATAGTCATCTTGAAAGCACTAATTTATTAAGAATGTTGAATAACTAAAGTGGGCTACAAATACATAGTATAAATATATAAGATTAAAATCGTCCAAAACATTTAATCCTAAATCTGCACATTCAGCTGTATTGACTAAAGACATAAAACTTCTTTTCATCTTAAAGAGAAGGTTGTTTGTCATTTTCCTTAAGCGTATTTTTATTAAAATCATAATATCCTTGAAGTCTCTAAGAAAATATTGAACATATATAATCAAAATCTGTGATAAAAATTTTATGACTCTATAAAAATGTACTTACTTTAAGTAATCAATAAGAAATATATAAACATCATTGGATTATCTAGGAATATTTTTTGCAGGATAGACAGATTCTTGTTCAACATCTTTTTATAACATGTTGCGATAAGAACATTGCAAGCTTAATATGTGTGTAATGTGTTCCTTTATTTAACATCCAGATTTATGGTAAAAATAGTCGACACTATAAAGACAGTGGTTTGGTTGCTTTAAGATTGTTATTTATTTATATACTAAGTGACATAAAAATCCGAACACCCAGTTTAAATGATTTTATTTGGTGAATTTATTTATTTTACTGAAATATACAATTGATAAAATTTTCAGCCTTATCAGTTGAAGATTCCGGTTTTTATACTGCTTTTATTGAAATCCACTAACAATCCAAAAATGAGTATTGTAGCTGTAGTAAAGATCCAAATTTTGCGGATTTTAGTTCTTGACATTCTTTACGATTAGTTACGATGCCTAGGGTACGGAGTCCTGTACGATTTCGTCATCTTAGTGAGTTTGATAGGATTCGTATAGTGGGACTTCGGGAAGCTGGATTTTCTTTTCGGGAAATTGCAGTTAGAATGCAAAGAAGTGTAGACACCGTGGTTAGGTGTGGTCAGGCATGGCTTCGAGAAGGCCGTACGGTAAGAGCGAGGGGCTCTGGACGCCCCCGTAGAACAACAGACCGTGAAGATCGCCGCCTAAGATTATTCGCCTTAGGGGACCGTTTCTCCACTACCAGGTCCATTGCAAATTAATGGTTTGTAGAACACAGAAGACCTATTGGCATGCGAAGTGTTTACCAACGTTTTGGCCTGTTTTCATACCGACCACACTGGGTCCTCCCTTTAACTCCAAAACACCGACGTAATCGCCTTGAGTGGTGCAGAGAACGGTGACTCTGGGATCAGGAATGGAACAGCATTGTCTTTAGTGACGAGTCTCGATTTTGTTTAGGCATGCACGTTGGTCGAGCGAGGGTTAGAAGTCGACGTGGTGAAAGGAGAAATCCACAGTTTTTTGTTGAAAGCCATGTTCATCAAACTGTTGGAGTTATGGTTTGGGGTGCTAAAGCTTATGGTTAGAGATCACCTTTAAACTTCATCAGAGATAACATGAACGCGCAGCGTTATATCCAAGAAGTTTTAGAACCCTATCTTTTACCCTATCTTAACACCCTGGCAAATCCAACTTTCCAACAAGATAATGCCCGACCAACTGTCGCAAGAGTCATAATAGACTTCTTTCAATATAATAATGTCACATTGTTACCTTGGCAACCAAGATCTCCCGACTTATCCCCAATTAAGCACGTGTGGGATATGATGGGTAGGAGATTGCTCAATTTGCAACGTCCTCCTCAGACTCTAGAAGAACTTCGAGAGGTGGTTGCCTGGAATGAGATACCACAGGAGGACATTTACCACCTGATCAGAAGCATGCCTAGGCGCGTTGGAGAATTCGTAACACATCGGGGTACATCCACACATTATTAACCCTTAAAAGCCCTGCGTTACATATAAGTAACAAATGCAAAGGTGGATGATGAAATTTACTGTGCTTAAGTTTTTGCACTTTACGGCTAGATAACGGTGCCTACCCACCAAGAAAACACCACGGTACTGATTGCAAACGACGTTTGCCGGCGTTGTGTTGTTTACGAGTGTTCTGGAAGCAAACAAAAAACGGCCGATTCGAACGTGATTTGAAAATGGAACCAACTTTCGTGTAAGTATTATAGCTTATCAAATGATATATCAGTTGGGAAATACATTTCTGAAGTGAAATATGCAATAATTGTGCGAGGGAACTGTAAGACTAGAATTTTGAAAACAATTTTGGTTATTTGTAAAATTTACCTAAAAGTTGTGTGTTACATATAAGTAACGCTAGGACTTTCAATGACTGTGTTTTGGAATTCAATCTTAGGTTCGAACATTGTGAACACTTGAGAGAATTGTTGATAAATAAGGTGTTTTGATATTTACTGTACAATAGTTTTCCAGTTTCCCACAAATTCGTATCGTATTTAGTAAAGTTCGCTCTTAGGTTCGAACATTGTGAACACTTGAAAAAATTGTTGATAAATAAGGTGTTTTGATATGTATTGTACAATAGTTTTCCAGTTTTCCACAAATTCGTATCGTATTTAGTAAAGTTTGGTTATTTCACAGAATTCATTACTTATCTTTTTTTTTTTCTTCGGGAGAGGGTTTACGCTAAAAGAAGCTCTGGAAATGGCATAAATATAATGCAGCAATGGGAGGAACTGATTTGATGGACGAAAATATAGAAAGGTACCGCATAGCAATTAGTTCCAAAAAATGGTGGTGGGCTCTACTATCGCAGCTGATAGATGTCTCTATACAAAATGCCTGGTTTTTATTCAAGAAGTCTGGAAAGACCGCTACTCAACTGCAGTTTAGACGAGAAATTGTAAACACTTGCCTAAAAATATATGGTACTGCGGCAAAAGGAGCTGAAAGGCCATCATCTTCACTAACGAGTTCTCAAGGACATAGAGTTAGTAAAGACATTCGCTACGATAGAATATATATTGGAATATAATATTGGACTTTGTTTAACATGTAATGTGGGTTTTCATACTAAATGATTAAATAGGTAGTAAGAAAGCCCAGCGTTACATATATGTAACACAGTTTTTTTACTATTAGGCATATTAAAAAAAATTGAAAAACATTGAGGTAGTTTCACTAACCCTAATTTAGTTCAAAAATCATGAGACTACTTGAATTTTTTGAAAAAAAATAATTCGGGCTTTTAAGGGTTAAAGGTACCTAAAAGTGCTTTAAGCAATGCAATTATTTTGAAATTTTTATAATTTACTTATTATGCTTCAGTAAGTACTTATACAAAATCTGGAAAGAAGCTTCTAAAGCATATTTAAAGAATATTCCGGTAAAATCAAAAAGTATGTACTACAGAATATTTACTAAAAGGGGGTTCTTTTTTTTTCTTCCTTATGAGCTCATTGACTCATGAAATTCTCTTGATTTTCTAAAAGCAATATTTTAAGTAGGAAATAGCAATAAATTAAAAATCACGTGATTTGTAAGTGAATCAAAAAAGCAAATGTTAAAGGTGATTGGAATTTTTAAGGTACCATAATCAATCTTATCTGCGATAATAATTGATGAAAATAGCATATATCAGAATAATTTTACAGCTAAGAATTTTTTTAAAAATTGCACTTTTTAATTGAAAAATAGCTTTTTTTGATTTTTGTTGAGGTAGTAAAGTTGTTCATTATTAACCAAAGTAGAAAAATTCAAAGACTACTTGATTAGTATTAAATCTCAATCCCTTTGACAAAATGTGAGGTTAACCGATGAAAAGACAAAATGAAAAAATATTTTTTCTAACCACCTTCTCGTAAAACCAATAATACAAACACCAAAAACAGGGCAGAAAGTATTGTTTATCAACCCAAGGGCGAAAGGGCCACGATTTTTTTATATTGTAACAATAAAAAAGTGTGCCTTGATTTGACATTTTTAAATCAGAAAATATAGACATTTCGACCAATTCTACGAAGTGAGAGCTTTTCTCAAACAAAATCCTTTAAATTATAATGCGAAAAAATCTAAAAATCACAAGAAGAGGGAATTCGATTTTTAACAGGAGCGTCCGATTCTGAATACCTCATAATGAAGTCCATAGTATAACTCTTAGGATGTGAGCCTGATCGTGGCACTGTGGAAAACGTGCTTTTCTCTCACGCAGAGGACTCAGGTTCAAATGTCAACCACAATATTTTTTTTTATTTTTTTGTTAATAGTCATCAAGATAGGCGTAAAACAGTTGTGTGCCATACGTGCATAAATGCAATAGCACCCCTTAGCTTACATAATTCATCTATTTTCTTTAGTGTTCTGAAAAATTAAAATTTTTGTGATATTACAATATTTTTTATATTATCAGAATTATATTTTGTATTGTGTCCATTTTGTTGATATTTTCTAAAAGGACGTTTGTTTTAAGAGATATAAAACGCTTTTAAACACTTTTCCAGACTTCTTTAGATTATGTTTTATCTTTACTCCCACATTTGGACCAGAATAAATAGTAGCTTCCAAGAACACTGTAATTTTAGTTTTAGAGAGTACGCCCCCTTTTACCTTGCTAAGATTTGCTGAAATTCAAGAATAAAAACTAAAAAAAAAAAAAATAGAAGAAAGTAGGGGAGGAGGGGACACTTTCGGCCATTTAATACATTTTGATTCGAAAAAAGTACTTGCATTATAATTCTTTCTATCTAATTAAACTCAAAACGATTATTTGACCACCTTTAGAGTTATGGTGGCAGATATTTCTGTTCAATTTTACGTAATATTTGATTTGTTAGTAAAAATAAAAATATTTACATATTGGTCGAATCTAACCCATGCTGGCCGGTACTTGGAGCATTTTTAAATTTAAATCAATCAAATTTTGCATCATAAACACAATAAATTTAAAAAAATGTAAATTTTAATAACCTTTAAAAATTAAATGCAGAACTTAAAATTATTACTTAACATATTGATTAAATTGATTGTACTAACCCTTAATTTTCTTATTATATCGTCAATATCGTCCATAATGAACATGTTTTTATTATTTAAAAATAGTAATTTAAAGGCCTTACTGCTGTTGGAATATTTACCTAATAATTAATAACAATTACTTACCACCGTAATAGAAAAAATAATAGTCATAATTTGTTTTGAGTATTTAGAAATGGCTCGTGCATTTATGAATATTGAGGCCACAGAATATTTTCTAAATTTGTTTTGTTCATCAGCTGATTTTGCAGACAATCTAGTTACATTGATTGCTACCCGATTACAAGTGGCGCTAGTTTTATGACGTAAAAGTGCATCTTGACAGCAACCAGCAACTGCGATGCGATTACCTTACAGAATACCAAATTTTGCGACTGATTGCGCGACCGTTGTACAATGGTTGCTAGTTGCAAAATAATTGCTGTTTTTACAGAATAAGCCTGCCGGTTTATAAAGTTTGGCTCGGTAATAAGTCCTAACCTATATATGAGACAAAGACATGCAAGAAAACTATATATGGCTTGTCGAGTATAAATATAAGTGCACGTCATCAAAGTGAACAAATCGCTCTGTTCGTTTGACTTCCTTTGTTCGTTTGCTACTGTCAATCAGTATCTTTTTTCACTGTAAATTTGCTAAATATTTAAATTCGTAGGCCGCAAGTTATTACAAATAATAAATAAATGCTTTAAGAAAGGTTATGATTTTATATCAAATACAATTCCTGGACTAATAAAATATAAACTTCAAACGAACATAACTCGGGCTAAAGTAGTTTATATGTTGACAATATGGTGCCCTGATGCCGCACTTAATATTCTTGTTCCTACTTTTCTGGTCTAAGGTGTGGTGTATTGGTTGCTTATTGAACAATTTCCTTTGTTGTTATCATATATATTGGCAAGAGTTTGCTTGTTGAATTAGCTAAAAGTTATGTTAAATAATAAATATATTTAATATTTATGAAATATTTAGAACAATTGGTTCAGAACAAATAGTTCAGAATTATTAAAATATAAAATTCTAATTTAGTGCTGAGGTATTAACCTCAAAATAAAACTCTTTTATTAAACAATATCACAATAAAATAAGTTTTGATTGGGATATCATCACAAATAACCTTTTTATCAGATAACTAACCTAGCTTAATATTGTACTCAAATAAAAAGAAGAATGTTATAGAAACTTCGTTGGACATTTACTATATTCTAATACTATTTAAATGTTTGGCCACATAGTCCCGTTCTGACAGATGTGACGTGCAATTATATTTATACTGGACAAGCCATACATTAACCTATTTAGATCCAAATTTTTACACCAATTTAATTAATATGAAAAAAAGTTTTCAATAGAACCAAAATTATAATGAAAAGTTACCTTTTCACAAAAACACAATTTTCATTAGTAATTTTTAAGCACACATGCTAACTAACTCAAATGATAATCACAGAAAACGAAAGTGCTTTTATCCTTCTTTCAATATAAAAACAGTGCGAAAGCATAAAAAATTTAAATTTTAAATAGGATGCCTGATTGTGTCAGTTGACCGAATTTGCCCCCTTTTTCCCTACTCAAAGTTTAAATTTACATTTATTTGTTAGAACTCAAATAAAAAAAACCTTTGCTTGAAGCTAATATGTAATCATTAAATAATAGTATATTCTGTGAATTAATAAAAACAATGAGATCAAAATATATTATAGGTAACATACTTTTTTTAAACTACATTTTGTGAAACCCTCTTCAAAATACATACATTTTCACAACTAGTTCTAGTGTGCTTACCAATTACCTTAACTTTTAGTTTAATCTGACGATATAATAAAACTCAAAAAGGATCAAGAAAAAGAATTCAATGGTAGAAGGCTATGTAGGTATTTTACGAGTTTACACGATAGGTGTATATGTATATGAAATTTATTGTGACATATTGAATATTGAAGTTACATTTTGTTTGTCTAGGTACCTGATGTGGATTAGGTAGTATTAAGGCTAGACCAAGTATGAAAGCAACTTATAATTCTATGATACATAGAGCATTTTCAAATCCAATGAACAAAAATAATTTTAATAAAGAAATTGAGATTATAAAACAAATAGCTTTATCTAATGGCATTTAATAAATAAATTAATTAATAAAAAAGAACAGAAAATGTCACTACAACTAATATTCCTCCAATCAACTAAAGGAATTTTGTGGACATTTTGTGGAAATATTTCTAATACAATTTCAAAAATAATCTTCGGCAACATCTGCATTAATTTAATTCAAATCACACAATAATGTTGGTACAAAATTGTTAAATGTAAAAACAAAATTACCTAAATTAAAAAAATCTGCTGTTCACAAAATTAATTGTCCAAAATGTAACGCTGTATATGTAGGTCAAACACAAAGAAATTTTGAGATTAAGATTTAGATTTAGATTACAACAACCAGATAAGTCAAACTATGCAAAACAAGTTCTTGAACATCCACACTCACTTATACACACCAATGACATTCAAATATTACATATTTGTGATAAAAAGCAAAATTTAGATTTCCTCGAAAAACTTGAAATAAAAAGATATCTTGCAGATCAACAGTTTAAAGTAGTTAATGAACAAATAAATCTTGGAAGTTCTCCACTATTAAACTGTTTACTTTGATTGAGTCTTCATTTTAAAATAGATAAGACGAAATTGTAACAGAAAAATATTAAGTTATTGTAAAGATCAGCATGATATAGTTTTTTTCTAGTTTTTCTATATCATTGCACAGTTATACTGATCTTAGAGGGAAATACATCCAGGATAATCCCTTATGGCTAATAACATCTAGGCTTTAATATTGTTATGTCTGATTACTTCCATACTTGGTCTAGCCTTAATACCATTACTACTTAATCAACATCAGGTATCTAGCTACAAACAAATAAAATTTAACTTCAATATGTCAATTTGAAGATGCTAGATTTTAGCGAAACAGCTGTCATTGAATTTAAAACGTATTTTTGAATAAATAGTGGAAGTTTCATTCAACCGTTTAGTTGTTTACTGTTCTTCATAGAAACATTACAATTTTTAATTAGTTTCTACTTTCCTCTTTAATCCACATTTTTTGGGCTTTTTTAACTACTTTTGCGCTTCTTTTGATTGAGTGTTACATTTTATGTTTACATAATTGGGTATTAAATTATTCTTTAGACATTCTTGGTTAACACTCAATCAAAAGAAGCGCAAAAAGTAATTAAAAAAGCCCAAAAAATCTGGATTAAAGAGGAAAGTAGAAAGTTGCTTAAAATAAGAGATACTCTAGATTTTTAATTGGAATATCAGAACAATATATTAAAAACCTTAATGGTTTTTTAAAATAGTTCACAAACAAATATCATAGTTTGCTTAGGAGCAGAAAGCAAATGCTTGACAAAATGTATTAAACTTCGGTACTCAGAAAAAACTTACCAAGCTGGCGTACTGCATAATATACGAATAATATTTGCACAATTTTTAGATCTGTATTGTATTATCATCTGAATAATCATTTTTGATACTTGAGTTATTTTTCTTTTTATATGCAATAAAATTTACTTACTTACCAGAGATTAGTTTGCTATTTATAATACTTTTAAATTGACACACAGTTCTTTTTTAACAGAATGTACAACTAAACCTTTTTTAATCATAAAGCAAAGATAAAATTTTAAATTAATAAAAAAACTGCCAAAGTAATAAAACTCTTCTCACGAGGAAATACATTGTTACGCCCTTTTTATTAAAACTTTTTAACCCTATTTCGAATTAACGTTGAAGTATAAAACAATCAACAATTTTGGAATAGAACTTTTACTGTAAACAATTTTTCTTTATTGTAAGATATACGAGTTTCAAAAACACATTAAAGTAAACTAATTATTTAAACAAGCTTAAGCAGAAAAGACAGCTTTAGTGGATCGCACTAATAGAAAATTAGTATCACTGAAAAATAAAAGTTCAATTATGATGTTCTCTTAGTTTTTATTTACGGTTTGTTTAGACATTAGTTTAATTATTTAAAAAGGCTTTTACTTAAAAAACATAGATTGTTGCGCTATTTAAATTTTATAATAGAATAAATATAATTATATAGGCTACAAACATGTTTTAATACTTTACTTTAACATTTAATAATAAATATTAATATGAATGATTTTTTACAATAAGATTTCTTTTGTAGCTAGGGGTATAATTTTTGTTACAAAAATTAACAGATAAAAAAAGTAATACAAACAAATTAAAAGTTATGCAAACTAAAATAATAAAATAAGGCACAACTATTTGAAGCCTACTTCTTCTTCTTTAATGGAGGATAGCAATTATCATGGTAAAACTGTCTATCTTTTGCAGTTCTGGGCTCTAATTCTAAGTGAAAATTTCGACTCGAAATAATTTCGACTCGAAATTGTCCGCCATGACAGTCGAAATCTTTAGCGATTCCAAGTGATTTCGACTTTTGGTAATATCTGGGGAAAATTAATTTATGTCATTGGCATCGCATAAATATATGATTGGCACACATTTTTATATTTTGATCAGCTGTTTGTAGAGTTGTATTAAGGTTAAATTAGTTTGTTTTGTTCGGGTTGTTTAAATTTATTTATTATTTTAATAATCAAAATAAATTATTTGAAAGACGAAGGTGATGGTGTGTCCTTTCAGCAAAAGGAAATGATGTTGGATTTTATAAACAATATTCTGGGAGAGAAAAGCCGTGTGGGAAATCTTAAGCATCCTGTTAAACAGGATGAATAGGGCAAGAAAAACAAGCCAAAAATGGCAGCAAGTAAGTACCTACAACTATTTTACATGTATAAAGCAATATTTTTTTAATAGATTTGTAATATATTGCCATTACCTGCTTAAAGGTATAATAATATTGTTAACATTTTAGGTAGGTATGTATTGGTTTGATAAATAAAGTTAAAAGGAAAGCTAGTTCCATAAAGAAACCTTAAGACAAACAGCAAGGGGCATCCTTTAAAAATTATATTAACAAAAAACAACAAAAATTAGTGATAAGCCAGCACTAGCAGTCAGCCAATTTGGAACACTTTGTGATCTGGCATAAATGTATGCCCCTATTTTACTACAATAATGATTCTCTGGAAGATCAATATTATTATTATGTA
Source organism: Ophraella communa (assembly GCA_035357415.1). NCBI lineage: Eukaryota > Metazoa > Arthropoda > Insecta > Coleoptera > Chrysomelidae > Ophraella > Ophraella communa. The sequence continues at coordinate 22,035,873 of CM068982.1, forward strand.
AGTTTTCACATCAATTTCTTGATTTTGAATTTATTGTTAAAGCAAAGAGATAGGTTATTATATTATTTATTTTTATTGACAACAGTTTCAAAAAGAAGTTTAAATATTATTGGTGATCTCTTTAAGCACCATCTTTTTAATTTTCATAAATTTACAAACTTAAGCTTTCATATTCCCTTTATTTTTATTTTATATTTTTTAGTTGTGTGACAAATATCAGTTTCATCAATGGCAGAAAGATTTGACAAAACTTACAATACTCTGAACATGGAAAGGGAATCCATAAATTCAAAGCTGTACTTAAATTGATTGTACTAACCCTTACTTTTTGGAAGTCCATCTTATTAAGGATAATAAAAAACTCTTCGTTTTAACAAAACTTCCAATATTTGTCTAGCGAAACAGCTGTCATTGAGTCTTTTAAAAAAGCAGTTTTTAAATAAATATTGGAAGTTTTGTTAAAACGAAGAGTTTTTTATTATCTTCAAAGCTGTACATTAACTCAGGAGAAGCAAGAAACAAACAGCATTCTCAAAAAATTTTTAAAATAATGGTTATAGTATCTAGGTTAACCCTAGGATACTTTTAGGTTTTCTATGAAAAAATTTTTTAATAAAACATGACATATGCTATGCTCTTTTAATTTTTTACCTGATGCAGACATAAATTAGGTATGTTATATAAACTTAATTTATATATTGAACATGCCATGCCACCAATTACATCTAAGTAAATGTTGGGCTTATAAGCCTACCTATTTGAATCAAAACCTGTTTATTTATTTATGTGGATGCTAGGGTACATATTTAGATATTACACCTAGCATTAGGTGAGAGTTTTAAGTATTAAGAAAAATCTTAATAAAAGATAAACTTTATTGATTTGAGACTATTTTTTATTAAAAGTCAAATTTCTGTGCAAAAGAAATATTGTTTGATAAAATTTATTAATAAAATAAAACAAATAGTTATTCAGCACTGTTAGCACAGCACAGGAAAAACATCACGATACTATGACTAATGGCAGGATCAACCAGGGAGCTGCTGTTGTGTACTAGTGTATACTAGTTTAGTTGAAATAGAATACATATTGCCCAAACTGGCTATCATACAATGTAGAATGTACTTATTTTTTGAGTGTCCCGTATAATTCCGGTTTTCTTCCATTCCAACTCCGCTATCATATTACTACTTGTTCAAATAATGCAACCATTATTTATAATAGAACCTAATTAATGTACAGATAAAGCTAAATGCTCGATATAATTGATATATTCACCAATTAACACCACTAAAAAATGTATAAATCATACTGATACTAATTAAACTGACGAGTAACCTCAAAAACAGATTTAATATAATTGCTAAATGTCATAATTTTGAGTCGAAATTCTTATTTCGACCTAAATGGTCTAGTCGAAATTAATTTCGACTTGTCGCGTTTTCATGACGTCATATGCTCACTTTGCAATACCTTCGCTAGGTGCGCACAGTCGCATTTCGACTCCGCCATGACGGTCGAAATTATTTCGAGTCGAAATTGTGACTTAGAATCAGCACCCTGATGTGTTCTTTGAACCTCAGTCCCGTCCATTTTCATATGTTTCCTATTCAGGACAACTTTTTTCCAATGTCGCTTATTTCCTCTATTTAAGCTTTGATTATCAATTGTGGGATATCATATTTTTCTTATCTCAGCAAATGACCATAGTAACTGATTTTCCTGGTCTTTTATAATGTTAGGAGTTCTTCACTTTATTCATGCTAGATGTTTTGAGTGTCTACCAACTTATCATTTCCAAATCGCTGAATAGCAAGGCAAGGATCAATAGAATGGCCAGCAAGATCACCTGATCTTACCCCATTAAACTTTCTTTATGGGGATATGTCAAAAATATTGTTTACAAAACTAAACCACATGATTTAGATGACTTAACTGAAAAAATAACGCTTGTCATTAGATCGGTCATGCCTGACATGTTAATTAATGTTAGAATACATATTTATTTAATATTAGGATATTGCCGAGACGTTCGCGGTAAGCATTTTGAACATCTACTTCATTAAAATTCATATTTTTTACGTTATGAACAATTAAATAGTATATATCAGAGTTTTTTGTGTTAATGTTTGCAATAAATTTAAAAACAAAAACCTGTTTGGATAGAGAATAAAGAAACCTTTCCAACAATATATCACGCTTCCCATTTAAAAAATTAAATGTGACTGTCACTCAAAGGGGGTTGAAGGTAGGTATTCAATTTTCACTTTAAAGAATGTGATTTTTTAATTCAAATTTGACGTGTACAGTAACAGAAATTAATAATTTATTCCATTTGGCTTTTCCACACTGTATAGTATTTTACAAATTTTCTCAATTGTACACTGATATCTGTGTAAGTGAGTAGCCACCGTAGCCACAAAGATACTTCTCGGTTGTGTAATTCTTCCCAGCTGTTATTTCCTGTTCAGGGTCAAGTTTGTTGTTAATCCCGGTCCCGAAGTGTTTGTTTTTTGTCACTTGTTCAAGCCTTCTGCTGTTTACTGCTATGGGTAGGACAATGTTTTGATGTTTTTGGATCACCATTACTTTTAACTTTTTTGCATTAATCTTCATCCTGAATTCCCAACATATTTCTTTCAATTGGTCTAAGACTCTAAGGTACGAGTATATTGTAAATCGATGGCTGTGTCTGATATAAGTACCGTGTCACCTCCGTAACTTATGCTTGATATTAGGACGTCGTTAACTTTTATTCGTTTTCCCTTTCCCTTTCAAAGGCTTTTCCGAAAAACAGTTTAAGTTATAGATTAAATAGCATTGAAGACAGCAAGTACTCATGCCTTACATCTTTGTGAATATTGATGCTATTGTAGGCCAGGTCGTTTATTCCAATTTTAGCCTTCTGTTGCCAATATAGATTTTTTATTATCCTAAGATCTTTGAAGTCTAACCCAATATTGTACAGAGCATTCTCCATTTGATTATGGTTTGGCGATCAAACGCTTTCTTAAAATCCAAACAGAAAAACATACTTTTATACTACTACCAACTGTAAAAAAACTAAAGAGGGAAACTAAAACTTATACGTGCAATGGAATCGACATGATTTATCAACAAGTAGTCAATTGAAATGCTAATTTTTTTGGTCTTAGCACATATGACCTTTTTTTTAATGTGTAGGAGGGTCACTACAAGCTTAAGTTCCAGTTTGTGGGGTGGCCACCCTTATCTACTACACAACCAATATAGTATATTAAACAACGCATTTCATATGGAATTCTGTTATGACACGAGTAATAATATATTATATAAGTAAAAGGTAATATTCATATTCACAAATACTTTTTTAAAGAACAATACAAAATTAATAAATAAAAGTTACATTACGATACGCAAATGCGTTTTATAATGAAGATTTTTATAATTGCAAAATATAAAAAAATACAATGTATTTTTACTGCTCGGTAAATTTGGTTACAAATCTGAAACGTGTGATGAAACTACTGCATGTAATTACAACCGTTGAACAAACCTGCAGTACATGTGCTGTACGACTATGTGGTTTGCCTTTAGTTATAATATTTAATATTGGTTCATAATAATAACATCAGTATCAAAAATAAAAATCACCCCATAAACTAAATTATGGATCCTATCAGAAACTGTATATCATTCAGAAAGAAAAACAATTTAACAAATTTCTCTGAACACAGAAAAGAATTTATTCCTTGTAGATTGAAATCAAATTTTAACAAGCAAATAAAAAAACTTTTTAAGTTTATGAAAGCGAAAGGAATTTTTTATCGAAAAAACTTGGATGCACAAAATTTATGGCATACTAAATTAGTTACTTTAGTCAAAATAAATATGTCTTTGACGTTGTAAACCTTGCTTTAACACCAATAATGCTATAAAAAATTATTATCATTAAAAACAATGTGCCTTTTTGGTAATCTTTATTGCATACTATATTAATCAGCTTGGAAACTAAAGACCTAAATGTTCACTGCCATGGATTTTACTAGTAATTCATTACGTATCGGTATTTTGACATAAAAATATCATTTATAACAGTAAAGCTAGCGATAAAAAAGGTTTATCTTGATATGGGACATTTATACAAGGTGTATATTTTTCAATCTTTTTTTTATTTATTTACCTCAAACCCTTCAAAAACCCAATTTCTCTTTCAAAGAAATATATTAATACACTTTTTATATTTGACTATCCAATTATTTTCACAATTTTAAATTATTTTGAAACTCCTTTATAAGTCGTTCTTATAAGATTAAACTTTCCGTAACAAACTGGCATTTTCAATTTTATATAACCAAAATGTTTTGACGAAATATTATACCGCAGGTCTAGGGAAGTTCATTCAGAATTTCTTTGGTAGAAATACAACCACTATATGATTAAATTAGCACATAACAATACACCAAATTATTGTAAATAGTTTTTGACTAGGTTTTCTATCTCATTGCCCAGTTATTCTGACCTTAGAAGAAGTTTTTCACAAAGTAAGGGTCAGTACAAACAACCACATTAGGAACAATTCTTTCACATGGATTTGTTTCAAAGAAAAAAATTAGAATAATTCCTTTTTTTATGGTCTTATAAAGAGACAGACCAAAAAGGAACTGTTACAGGATCAATTAAATAAATACGCCAGGAAAATATAGGTTAATAGCAATATCATCTAAACCATCAAAGGCTTACACGAAATAAGTAAAAAGAAAAAACTCTTATTACAGGTCTTCTATCGGTCAGATCACCCACACAAGATTCAACTTAGGCTCATTAGAGTCAGTCAGGGTTTCTAAATCGACTAATTGGGATGCTTACAAGAAACATTTCAAAAAGATTAAAGGAATAGAATTACCACTCGCAGCAATTTCAAAATATAATTAAGGAAAATATTTTCCAAGGCCTTAGTGACGAGCTGGACTTGCCACAGGTACTTTTGGAGGGCTTAGGATTTAAAACTGAGAAAATGATCTGGTTATACCAAACGATTATCAAGCCCATAGTCACCTATGTTTCATATGTGGTGGCCAAAAATTCAAGAGTCAACGGCATGTGTTGCAGAAAGTGGAAAGCCTGACTTATCTAGGAATAACAGGGGTAATGACAACGTGCCCCACAGCAGTCTTCGAGGAGATGCTAGGTCTACCTCAGTTGTAATATAAAATATGAGAGAGCTGAAGCTAGTCCCTTGTGACTGTAACAGACACGAAACTTAAAACCTGATGATTCGGTTGGTCATCTAAGGATCACTAGTATCCTTGAATCAACCATTGGGTACCATACTAGTTAGTTTTGACTTCGAAGTAAATATAGGAAACCGCCATACAGTTTAAGAAGTCGAACCAGCGCTGGAAGAGGGCTCACTGGTGTGGGAAACAGATAGAAGAAGAATAGAAGAATAGAAGTAATGCGACTGATTTTCGGTTATACAAATATCTCGGTAACGCCCCAACTATCTTTCAGGAGAAGATACACGCTATAAACAAATATTTATATCTTAGTATTCCATTCAGTCAGATGGCTTTAAGTCAAAGCTAGTCTGTAAATGCAAACAATCTCTTAAGAAACTAGCAAGAAACAACAAGGTCACGTTGATGTGGGTGCTAAGTCACAGAGGGATAATAGGTTCTAAGGAAGCTGATGGACTCGTAAAAAAAGAGCTAATACACCTTTTTCAGGTCCGAAGCCCTTTTGTGGTCTCACAAAAAGCCACAACAGAAAGGAACTCCGTTACAGGGAAGAATATTGACTATGTTCTCACTGGATGAATACGCCAGGACTGAGGCAAGCTAAAAGGTTTGTAGATATATCATCTGAAAGAGCAAATAAATTTTTTGTCGAAATTAGCAAAAATAGACATAAAATTGACCGTAAGTGGCACTACCCTTTCAGATATTACCTTAAAATAGTGGCCAAATTTCTAGAAGTTGCTCGGACTCCTTATCAAATTAGTAATATACCCCCTAGAAGAACACAAAAGCTCGTTGGTCGAAGTGCATAGAACTCTGACTAATACGACTTAAAACAATCTAGTCTAAACTAATCCACAGGTCTTCTCACAGGAAACTACCCTTTAAGTTGTCATTTTTTACAATCGTTAAAAATACCACAGAATATATTCTGTGAGAATGAGTAGCATTGGTCTCCAAACGGTTTATTAGCAGCTGCTCTCTCTTCCTATGAAATTAGGAATGTAAATCTTCTAGTAACCTGCTTAGCTTTGCCAGAATAATTGACATTCTAAAGTTTACGTTAATTAAAATAGGTACCAAAGGGTCGTGCAGAGCAGCCTTAGTGGTTTGTACGACAAATACATATATCTTTCTATGTATTATTTTGTTTAAACTGATTTATTAAAACATTCTTTAAACAATTATTATGCTATAATATCGAGTTATTACTACTTTCATACAGTAGGCGATAGCCACTACACCTCTAGTGGCATTTGAGATCCTTATTTGGATTTCTTTCTCTGCATATCTGTTTGGAGAGGAAGGCAAGATGGCATCATATAGAATGTACCAAATATCATTATACATTGCTAGCACATTAATGAATAAAAAATATGAAGGAGCTGAAATATTTGTCCATCCTACAGCTTGAGAAAGCCTACCGCAATATTCCAAGCAGAAATTTATGCCAATAAAATGTATGCATACTTGCGGCTTCACAAATCAATAAAATATTTAAAAAAAGTTAAGCAGAACTAAAGGCTCTTGAAATAGTAGAGTGTGAAATTATAAACCAACACTTGCCAGACTGTGAACCAGAGACAAAGTAACCTCAGTCTGCATACCTCGGAACTCTGGAATCTGGAGGTAACAAGGCACCTGATGCAGGGGCTAAATTCATTGGGCCAGTACACGGTGCTCGGTGTAACTCAAAAGACCACAAAAGAAGTAAGAATCATACTCAGTCGAACTACCGAGGATTACCGAGATTTTTCAAAGCCTTCATAAGAAGACCTTTAGGACTAAAAAAGACGAACAATCTCAGAACTCACCAGTTTTTGCAGTCTTGATGGGGATACTTTGTCTCCTGGGATACTGATGAACATTCATCCACAAGAATAATAGACTTCCTTGGGAAATATGGTCCGGAAAGAGTCATGGAATATTGTAAGCCACAATGGACAACTGAGTCGCGGTGGAGGGTCAGGCTTTTCTATCAACTCAGCCCGAGGGCTGGGTGCCTACCGGGCGCGTCCCCAGGTGGCGGATATGGGATCCCCAGGAGAGCCGCTGAACTGCTTAAGCAGGTATAACACTGCAATTTAGCAGGGAAGCGGCGAAGCTGGGGGTGTGCGTCTATACGGGTGGCACGGTCTGGTATGAGCAGCTGATAACTGCAAGATTGCCAGATTGGTCATTCCTAAGGTCGCACCGCGGACCAACCCCCCCAATTCCAAGGTGTAAGGTAACGTGCCGAAGGATGGATGGCCGCTGGGGTATAAGCGGTCGCAAACGTTCCCCTGGGGGAACCGGGCGAAACCCCCTTGTATGTAGCCTTGCTCTGGCATGCGGGGCTCTGCCGGAGTGGACCGACATTCCCTTGCTACTCGTGGGAACAACCATGGTAAGAAAAATGGCGGGAATTAATATCGCTCAGATAAACGCCCATCACGCCAAGGGATCATCTGCGGTTATTTCACGGACGTTTATCAGAAACCAAATGGGATTAGTATTGATCCAGGAACCATGGGTCCGTGATGGTCAGGTGAGAGGACTCGCAAGTAGGGAAGTCAAACTGATATACAAAGTGAGTAATGTAGACATACCCAGAGCATGCATCTTGGTAAGTAACAGCATTGATCACTTTTGTGTGTCAGAGTTCATGACGAGAGACCTCGTTCCGATTCGAGCAAACCTCGAGTTCGAGAATAGACGTCAAGAAGTCATGATAGCATCATGCTACTTTGCAGGGGACGGGACTGCACCGCCCACAGAACTGCAAAGGCTAGTCGAGCACTGTAAACAGAAGAAGCTGCCGCTTCTCATAGGATGCGAAGCTAACGGTCACAATACCATATGGGGAAGCACAGACACCAACGATAGAGGTGAGAAAATTTTAGAATTTATACTTAATAAGAATCTTGTTATACACAATATAGGGAATACACCTACGTTTGTAACCAGAACAAGAAAGGAAGTACTAGATATAACACTAAGTACACCGAATCTTCAGGATAGGGTGAAAGATTGGAGAGTATCGAACGAACCATCCCTCTCTGATCATAGAATGATTATGTTCAGGTTAGAGTGTAATCCTCCTGAGCCAGCACTCAGGAGAAACCCCAGGAAAACTAACTGGGAAAATTACAACACTAACCTGAACATAAATCTTGCAAATCTCAAGAATAAAAGAAATGCCAGGAATCATCTGGCATTAGAAAACGATCTCATAGAGCTGAACGAGGCAATACTCGATGCCTATTGTCCCCTCCAAAGGACTAGAAAAGCAAAAGATGCGATATGGTGGAACAGTCATCTGTCAAACCTAAGATCCGAGACGCGACAGCTCTTCAACAGAGCCAAACGTAATGGAGATTGGCAGAGCTACACCGAGAAACTTACATCATATAACAAGGAGATTAGAAAAGCTAAAAGAAACAGCTTCAGAAAATTCTGCGAAGAAATAGACGCTACACCCTCTGCAGCAAGGCTACACAAAGTCTTGGCAAAAGGAAAAGTAGACACTGTAATGGCACTACGGAAGCCAGACGGAAGCTTCACAGAAAGCGAAAAAGAACGAGCTCTGCTCCTATTAGAAACTCACTTTCCCGGAGGAATTGTCCCTTCGGGAACAACAAGTGAGAAAACTAAAAGACCTACCAGGGAAGACACTGCAATGGCAAAACACATATGCAGTGAGGAACGGCTGAGATGGGCTATGAACACCTTCCAGCCGTTCAAAACCCCTGGAACGAACGGAATATTTCCTGCCCTACTCCAACAGGGCCAAGAGGCAATAATTCCACACTTGATCCGAATTAGTCGGAGCAGTCTTGAACTGGGATACATACCAGAAGCGTGGAGAAGGGCCAAAATCACCTTCATCCCAAAAGTAGGGAAACGGGACACTACGCACCCCAAATCCCTTAGACCGATCAGCCTCACATCGTTTGTTCTAAAAACGATGGAAAAAGCTGTAGACAACTACATTAGAACAGAAATCTTGGAACAGGTGCCATTGCACCCTCGTCAACATGCGTACCAAGCGGGAAAGTCCACGGAAACCGCTTTAACACAGTTGACGGACGAAATCCAAGACGCACTGAACAAAAAGAGACCGTGGTATGTGCCTTTCTAGACATAGAAGGGGCCTTTGACAATACGCCACATGAGGCAGTCAAAAGAGCATTGATTGAGAAAGGAGTAGATAGAACGACTTCCAGTTGGATGTCGCAACTGCTATCTACAAGAATCGCAGAAATGGAGGCAGGACAAGACACTATCTCCATTAATGTGACCAGAGGCTGTCCACAGGGGGGAGTTGCATCCCCGCTTATGTGGAGTCTCACTGTGGACAGTCTGCTCTGTCAATTGACTAGGGAAGGCATACCATGTCAAGGGTATTCCGACGACATGGTTATCCTGGCAAAAGGGAAGTATGAAAACGTCCTCTGTGATATTGTTCAAAGAGGATTGAACATTGTGGAACAATGGTGTGACTCGGTGGGACTCAGCATCAACCCCACCAAAACCACACTAGTAGCCTTTACAAGGAAAAAGAAACCTAATCTAAAAATCATAAAAATAGGGGAGAACATCGTCGAGTGGAAAACAGAGGTAAAATATCTAGGGCTAATCCTAGATAGCAGGTTACTCTGGAACAAACACGAAGACGAAGTAATACACAAAGCAACCAAGGCCCTCATGGTGTGTAGGACCATTGCAGTGAAGAACTGGGGATGTAACCCACGTATCCTGCAATGGATGTACACAGCAATAGTGAGACCATTAATCACATATGGGGCAGTGGCTTGGGGCGTAAGGGCTAATCTGAATACGACGAGGAAAAACCTCTCGAAAATTCAGAGACTAGCCTGTTCATGTATCACTGGAGCAATGGGAACTTGCCCCACTGCTGCAATGGAGGTGATTTTAAACTTGACCCCACTGCACATTCTGCTAGAAAGTGTAAGGAAAAAAACAATATATAGAATGATCAAAGAAGGAATTATCAGGGAAAAACCTCGATCACTTCAATTTGATCAAACTTTGTGAGAAAATTCATCACAAACTTGAGTAATAAATCTGAATGGGATGAAGACACCATACAGAATTTAAACCAGAATACCATAAAGTGGTATACGGACGGTTCCAAGCTAGACGAAGGAACTGGGATAGGAGTTTTTGGACCGAGAGCCAAATACTCAGAAAGCTTGGGCACATACCCGAGCATCTTTCAAGCAGAAGTCCGCGCCATCGAAAGATGTGTGGAATTCAATATTGGAAGAAACTATCGCAGACAAGAGATTGTGATCATGTCGGATAGTCAAGCAGCCATCAAAGCGCTGAGTTCAAATATAATCAGTTCGAAGATGGTTTGGGAATGCCTAGGCAAACTAAATGAACTAGGCCAGAAGAACACTGTCACCCTCCTATGGGTCCCGGGACACATAGGAATAGAGGGGAATGAAACAGCAGATAAGCTGGCAAAAAAAGGAGCTGAAACCCCACATTTGGGACCAGAACCATCTTGTGGGATCAGCAGTAGAGTAATCTTAGGAAAACTAAGGGAGGAAATGAAGAAAGAAAAATCCGAGTACTGGAATCAGCTGGAAGGACTGAGGCAATCTAAGATACTACTGGGGAACTATGACCAGAAGAGATCTCTTAGCTGCCTCAACCTCAGTAAAAAAAGGCTCCGTATTTTAACGGGAATATTAACCGGGCATTGCCGGTTAAGAAGCCACATGAAGAAACTAGGGTTAGCAGATGAAGCAAAGTGCAGATTCTGTGAGGAAGAGGATGAAACCTCAATACATATACTCTCAGAATGTCCTGCCTTGCAAAATTCTAGGGCTAGATACCTAGGAGCACATGAAATAGAGGAAGGGGATCTACCTGATTTGAAGCCCGACGATGTCCTAAACTTCCTCAGGAAAATAGGACTCGAAGAGCTGCTATAAATCTGAGAAAACATCAGAACATGGCAAGTAAGGGGGGACACAATAGATCCTATGGGTCGCAGTGTAATCATCACCCCTAACTCATTCATACATTCATTCATTCATTCATACATTCATCAACTCACATCCAATATTACATTGAAGCATTTTTACATTTTAATAATAAAGTAACTCTAAGAAATATTTTTTTATTGTGCTTTACGAAAAGTAACGTTTAACCTTATTTAATGTTTTTAAGTATTAGGAAGATTTTTATTTTGACCATTTTAAGAAAGGAGTTAACATAACTTTATTTAAAAAAATATAGTTTAATGACAGCGGTTTCGATTAAAACTTCAATACGTCAATCTGACGATGATAATATATCGAAACAGCTGTGATTAAGATAAAAAGTTAATATTTTTTCTAATATGTTTATAAAAAGTTCATTCTCTAATATTGGTAGAATGAATTTCATTTTTATTTAGTTTATAAACTTCTTCTAATGAAAACAAAGGAACTTCTTGTATTTTATTTATACTTCCGCAGACGATATTCTTCAATTAACTTATATGTCATTTATCAACTGAAAACGTATGCTTAAAACAAAGAAGAAACACCTTTTGGAAATCCAACTAATTAGATTAAATAAAGTTATTGCTTGAAAAATGAAAATAATAAAAATGTGCTAAGAAGAATTATTGTAACAAAAAATGATTTAATTTGTCTTTATATCGTTACTTTGGCAATAAAAAGTCCCCATTCTCTTACAGTAGAGAATAATATGTATCTTTCAACCCCTGGCAATTTTGTTTTTAGGCATATTTCTCCAGTTAATTGCTGTGACCTTTTTCTTTTATAAATTTCGTAATTCCGAATTTTGTATACAAATTTCTAATTGTCTCGCCTTTATTAAAGTTAGACAAAAAGCTAAGAAAAGAACAACGTAATCATCCTATGGGGATGGTCTTTAACATGCTTTTATTAACTTTGTCTATAAACATAATTAACTATTCATTTAAAGTTAATCCAAACGTATATCCAAATATATTATAGCTTTAATACATTTTAGCTTAATTTAAATATCATTGGAGTTTCTTTTAATTATTTATTGATGTATTTATTAACTAGTAAAGAATCTATAAAGAATATTGATTTAATTAAAATTACCTATAATACGTACACTTACAGAATTACTAAACGATACTAGATCTTCTTGAAATGCAATACTTATATTATAAAATCTAGACGATACGATCGACATTTCATCATTTACTAAGTGGTTGCTCATTAGTTAAGAGCTTAATACTATTTATTACAGGTAATTAGATTTTAAACATCTCTGTTCCAATCCACAGATTGTTATATTGCCATGCAACAGCCCAGACAAATATCTAGGTTAGATATCTACATACATAGCAAAAGTTTTTTAGCTAAAAAATTTCACCTGAAAATGGGAATATGCGGCAGTGCCAGATTTACATTAATTTACATAAAATCGTATAGTTTCATTAGTCCATGAAGCATAATTTGAATGTTGATTGTTAATCAGCAAGGAAACCTTGTCGGCTAATACATTTAAATAGGCGAACCTTAATCCAGAGATCACCAATTAGTTTGATTTAGAATTCATTTTTCACATATAAGGACTGTCGGGGATTATTAAGGGTCGTTCATTAATAGTTGACGGTTTGAAGTAGTATTTACCAAGAAACTAGGCTAAAAACCAGCTACATGTAGAATAGAGAATAGTTAAAAAAGTTGCGATAAGAAGAGTTAATGTAGTTTATCCATCAATCCATAAGTATGCGTTATCCCAAATGCAATACAATGTTTTAATTCTACAGGGAGAGGCTATGTAGACTTGCTTTATTTTTTCCAATAATACTTCATATTTCTATAATGACTAGATTGTAGATAATTTTAGTTTTCTGGCTTAAAATTTTTATTTACGATTAGTAATATAGAAAAACAAATAGAAAATATCTAAAGTAACTTTAATTTTGCTAAATAAAGTGCCCAGTACCCGTGTAAACAAGTTCCGTGTAAACTTTATGGAGACAGGTCGAAAAAAATACTTAACCAACCGATACGTTACAGTATTTTATTTTTATAAAAAAAAATATAAAATGCTTTATAAAAATGAGTAATAGCGCAAGGAAATGTTTTTAAAGCTTTTTTAATTTTACTGAAAATCTGATATTACTACAAAAAATATATTGTGATGGTTAGTTTTTATAGATTTTTATTTAATTGATTGTTTTTGTTTTTTTATTTGTTAATTATGTTATTAAATGAAGTGATTGAATTATTACCTGTTGTATACTTTATTTTTAAATGAACGTCCTAATAAAAATCTGCTAGCTCAGTAAAATTTGATTTATTTCAAGACCCGACTCTTTATCTTGAGTAGGATTCAAGTAAAACTCAATTGGACTACTCTATAAAACATCCAATTATAATTAAGGAATTATTTAATACAAGAATTATATGAACTATTTATTTCTTTCAAATATTTATTACATGCTATATTTTACTTCATATATACAATAGAAATACCTTGAGAAATATCTAATCAAAACTAATATTTGTCCATGATTTAATTTTCAATAGGCATGCGCACGCAAATAAAATATTTTAAAGGACCGTACCTCAAATAAAATTTTCTTTCCGTTGGTAACGATCTCGATAAGTCGGCAATCCTCCATACACCTTCCAGTTTTATCGAATCGGCTTGATGTCCAAATTAGATTTATTTTGATGAATCGCACTTTTTGGTGAGTATTTTGATTATATTTAATTACTTTGATTTTAATATTTTTGTTACATGATGTAATTAAACTGAACTTTTGAATAAAAGTGGGTTTATGATACCAATTTTCCCTGTACTAAACATGTCAAAATCAATTTCAATCGCCCATCAGAGGAATCAGAGGAATAAGAGAGTAAAACCGAAATTCACGGCCTTTTATACCTTTTCCCTAATTATGACACTAATGACATTAAATTAGCAATCAATTATTTCAATTTTCAAAATTTAACCTAAATTTACATAAAATGATAAAAATGTTTTTTTGGCAGTTCCAACTCGAGCAAATACCATGAAATGGAACTTAATTTGTGCATAAATTTCTTAAGATAGTTCTATCATCATTATTGAATACTAATTTGACTTTAAAAGAATGAAAATTAGGCTTTCTATTTTGATTTATAATATGAACTTGATAGTGACTATTGTACTTGTTTTAAGTGAAGTTTTCTGATATTATCAAAGAGTAAAGAGCTTATAACTAATGCACTAACTTAAATTACTATTCTACATACATTTCTTATAACTAAATTGGTTAACATTAAGTTTTATCAACTGTTGTTGAAATAGTCTTTTAAGTGGTCACTATGTCAGTTTTGATAATAAAGTAGGACTACACTGTCTATCACTGTAACATTTATAGTTAATACACCGATTTCACCCTTGTAAGTACTTCTATCTTATACCTAAAGTTTAAACATCTAACTACCTAAATTACACAATTATTTATTAAAAATATGAATTAAATTAATAGTTTTAATTAAATTCTTTTGGTTTTAGATTCTGATTTTTAAATTTCAGAGAAAGCTATATATGAATTGAGACTTGCTTGATTGTTATGAAATAGTATTACAGAATTCTCTCCAAGATAAAGTCATTAAATAAATTCTACCTATATTTGAATGTTTAAAATTTAAGATTACTATACCAAATATTTTAAATGAAATAAAGAAAAGTGGCTGATATATTCATGAGAATTATTCTAATATTCTTTTATATTTTCATACTTAGGTAAGTTTTACATTGTATTAATTTTTGAGCTTAGCTATTCATCTCAATATATACCTATATAACTAATATAAACTAATTTAGTTGACACATAAAGCGATTTTTTTATTTATGTACGATTAATGTTAAAGGAGATATGACATCTCAAAAATGGTTGTTTAAGGAACAATTAAGAAACCGGATCGTTCTAGAATAAATAGGGACTTAAAGCAGTATCGCAATACGTATCGCAATACGGATACGTATTGCGATACGTATCCGTATACGTATCGCAATACGTATGTGCAGAAGCGATACGTGGGTTTCATTACGTTACGTGAAACGTATCAATCCGTCACACGTATCTAACGTAACGTATCACATTATTGTGTTCCGTGATCGCGTTTTTCAATAATTTAGCGATAAAAGTGATGTTGTATGCTCAAAAATCATAACCTTATTTTCTGTTCATCAATCATAACAAAAATTTCTGTGATATGCGATAATGGATTTAAAAATAAAACGATTATTTTACATTGGCAATGACAACATTATTTTGTTAAGGTAGATATCGGGGCTATTTTTTTAGGTTAAAAATGAATGGTTACATTACGTTACAAACGCATATGCTTTTTGCTTAGTTACGTATCTCCTTTACGTTACGTATACGGATAAGGATACGTGATAAATTTTTAGAATTGCTTTATGTCTCTAATATCTGGAAAAATATTACTTGCATAAAACAATTAATGAATATAATTTTATAAGATAACAAAATTGGGAATATTTTAAGACCAACAGGGACCGTTTAAAAAAAACCAAAAAAATAAATAAACAATAAATACAATTTTTTCATGCCAATTCTTAGCACCTTCTGGGATGAGGTAGTTTGAACAAAAAATCCTTTAACGAAAAATAAGAGCACTTCTTTCTAAATATGCCCAAGCATTTTTAGCCCAATCGGGTATTTTTTTTATGTTTTGGGCTGAGAAAGTGGGTAAAATCGTAATTTTGCAAAGCATTTTAAGTTTTTAGCCAGCTGCGTGAACATTATTTATTATAAACAGACAAATTTTTTAACATTTATTATAGGTTATTTGTATTTTAATTTTCCATCTGTAAAAAGATTTGGCAATTTCATAACGGTCAATGCTCTTAGTGTGGCGAAATTTAAAAAAAAATAGTCTCCAATTCAAATTTTGCATACCACCTTAAATTTTGGCGATAACCAAATGGTTTAAATGATTCATTATACATATCGTTATCATTAGCCAAAACAAAGTTATGTAGAAAAATCGTTTTTTTAGCAATTACATGAAATTTTTGTAGCACTGAAAAAAATTCAAATGAATTATTTTATTATTTATGTGCATGAAAATTAATATGAATACTAGACCCGCTGTACAAATTTTTACACCCTTTACGTCTCTCAAGTACGGTATTGTTTTTATATTTGGGGAACTGCGTCTCCCAAAACCCCTTAAAATCCTGGATTATATCCGGAAGAAAGCCTTTAGCCTTGTAAATGACCTCCATACTACCTCTAGGCTGCCTCCACTATCCCACCACCGAGCCGTAGGGACCTCTGCCTCTTCTACCGCTATTTTCACGCCTTTTGTTCCAAAGAACTTTCATCCCTGATCCCCCTCTTAAAACTACAGAAAGGCCTACAAGAAGTTCGTCTTGTATGCATCCCTTTACTGTTTTCCTCGAACCACCTCGAACTGAACATTTTTAAAGATCCTTCATCCCTAGAGTGTCAACAATGTGGAATTCTTTGCCAGCTCATGTTGTTCCTTCCCCTCCCAATCACCAGTCATTAAAATCCCGTATTAACCAACTCCCCCACTCCTTGCCTTCGTGTTTCGCCATTATTAAAAAAAATTGATTTCACTCTAAAGTGATTTTTTTCTATATTTGAAATTCTGATAATCATTGTATTATACAATATTTTTCATTTGTTTTTTTTTCTTGTTCAGTTAAAATTTAATTTTGCCAATTTTTATTAAATGCTTAAACAAATCAAATGTATTTTATAATACACTTCTTGACTTATAATAACAGTGTCATTTTGACAAACATAAGGGGGTCCAAAGATTTTGCCGATGTGAGTATGTACAAAAAGTACGAGGAGTAATAAACCCTAATTAAGTATACAAAACCTTTACAGGGAGCACCATGAAATTTTTGATAAAAATCTCTTACTTTAAATTTCATTTCTTCCGTAAATCTAAAAACCAGGTAGATGGACCCGTATTTGTTTCAGTTGTAGCAAAGTTTAGGGTTTCTTCATTGTTAAAGGATTAGCAGATAAGCAATAACGCAATGCAGTGGTGTGTATTTTGGGGAAAAATACGTTTTAAATTATAATATAATAAAAAATGAAAAAAAATAATTATTGGAATACATTTTATTTCATATCCGACTTGGAAGCGGAAGAATCGTTGTTGACATTAATAATAATAGGGTCGATTAAATTATCACAAATATTGTCAATTTGCCTCTACTTTGATATCATGCTCGATACAGTTTGTCCAATTTTCCTTACTAACATGACTTACAGCAGTCTCAAACAGTTTCACAACATCGTTTATTTTAAAATAGTATTTTTTTCCAACTTCCCCCTTTACCTGAACCCATATTAATTGGGATTAATGGGATTAAGTTCACAAGGATAAGGGGGAAGTCGAAGAACTGATATACCACGAGAAGAAGCCATTTCTTCTACAATGTAGGTTTTGTATTTATTCTTGGTCATTTTTGCAATTCTGTAAAGATCTTTCCTTAGTGGATCTTTTGGAAACTTAATATTTTTCGAAATAAGACACTCCAAAAGCTCTGCTTTACGCCAACGACTTGTGGGCAATGCTTCTCATAACCGTGAATGGTAACTTGCGTTGTCCATAACAATAACAGCCCCTTTTGGAATCAGATCCAACATTTGAACAAACCATTCCTCTAAGACATCCCCATTCATATCTTCGTGATAGTCCCCCGTGCGTTTTGAAATAAAAGTTAATAATCCACTATCAACAAAACCTTTAGAACTTCCAACATGGACAATGATAAGTCTTTTTCCTTTTCCAGATGGTGGCTGCAAACCTAACGACAAACCTTCCACGAATGCCTGCCTTCCGCTTTTAATGTTTTCATCTTGCCAAGATTTGGAAACTGTATATCCAGCATTTATCCATGTTTCGGTTTATCTATCAGGAGAGATTTTCTATTATGTTTTGGATATCTGAAAGCCACATCTTTCAAAAGTTTGCATAATGTCATTCTGGAGAATTTTGTATAGTCCGTATCTTCTTGCACTGATGTCATAATTTTGTCAAGTGTTGGAATTTCCTTTCGTAAGTAAAATCCATGGACTTTACGCCTTAGTCTTTGTTTTAATGACTCATCGATCTCAATTGATTTTCGGCCTAAAGGAGTTTCAGGGGGTTGAAGAGTTCCATTCTTGCTTTCTTTTAGTAACCTATAAATTGTTGATTTAGCAACACACAACATAGCAGCCGTTAATTCCACAATATCATCAACACTTGCACTTGGATCCTTGTTTTTCAATGATATATAACAATTCAATATCAGAGTTTTTACATTTAAAGATAATGGACCTGTTTTTGGTCGTTTAGATGGTCCTTGGCTTATCGACATTGTTTGGTACTTGCACAATTAACATTCAACAAATGTTTTAAATATATTCCAACTGTTTACAATATTATGAAAACCATACAACGTCATACAACTTTACTCAAAGAACTAATACTAAGTACTGATTTAATGTACCTACTTTCTTTTAAAATAATATTCCCGATAATGTTTCTAAGAAAACTGGGTTGTTTGGAAAATCCTCGATAATCGAATAATCTGTAAATAGGTGTAATCGTATTAAGCTGATTACAGTAGGCCACTTGCCATTTAAAATTTCTGAGAAAAATTCCCCAAACACTACATATAGGAGTAATACAAATAAAAAATATTCATTTTGCTTCTTTGAATTTAATAAAAATTGTAAGGATATCTTGCTATCTTGACTTTAATTAATTTTTTAAAGATATATTTCATTGTAATTTATTTGTGACAATATTCAAAGTTTGAATTAATCTTCTTACAAAATGAATAAAAATATATAAAATAATTATTGTTACAGATTGGTTTGTTTTCTATTATGAATAAACTGTGTTGCTTTTCTTTATCAAACTTTATCAAACGAAAATTTATGTACCTCTATCACTTTTTTTTATTAAAATTAGTACATCCCGTTACCTCTGACCTAAATCCTTTATCGTTTAGCATAGCTGCAACTCATTCGTTCAATACAAAATGTACCTTACGGTATACCCTCTTAAAATATATATTGGTACGTCTATGAAATCTACTTAAATGAATCATTTATTACTCCTTGTCCTTTCTATATAGACTATAATCACTAGCAATCGACTTTCATATATTTTCTGAGGATATTTTTTGAGTATCTAATATTCAGTACTAAATTTATTTTTGTTAGATAATTTACCATGAAAAATTTTGGGGTTAACTTAAAATCAGAAGCATTTATATTTACGCCCCCTCTTGAACCTCGAAAATAATTTATTACTCAGTATATATTCACCAGTCCAAAGTAACCAAAGAAATTCTCTTTTTTCCTATAAATATGTTATATTACATTCTTCCTGAGCGATATATATGTGCATCGTTTGAACGTACGCAAGAGAGTCGTTGCTGAAGGAGAAAGTAGTGAAAGTAGGGTGAAATAATTATCGGAACAACAGTATACGCACAGACTAACTCAAGA
Organism: Ophraella communa; assembly: GCA_035357415.1. Classification (NCBI taxonomy): domain Eukaryota; kingdom Metazoa; phylum Arthropoda; class Insecta; order Coleoptera; family Chrysomelidae; genus Ophraella; species Ophraella communa. The sequence continues at coordinate 22,055,610 of CM068982.1, forward strand.
TGGGTTGGTCATGTAACACGTCTACAACAGAACGAATGAACCAAGAGATTGATGACCATCAACAAAATAAAGAGACATGAAATAGGATAAAGGAAACTCTATATACCCTTCCGATTTTGCTTTATTTTTCTTATAAAAGAGTTACAAATACTCTGAGGTACAATATGGACACAGCTGCATAACAGTTTGCAAAATTTATTGAGCAATTTATGTCACAACTCCATTATTCGTTATACCCAAAAGGATTATAAAGAATAATTTAAAACATTGGCATTGTTTTCTATAGAGCCTGTAGAACAAATAATTACAAATATGGATACTATTTGTAATTATGCGTTGTTAATTAATTAATTGAACATCCATTTATAATAAATTTGTATATTTTAATGACTACGCGTATTGTAAAAAATATACTAAATAGAAACCCAAACACTCAGTAAAAAAGATTTTATTTTAATGGTACTTTACACATATATCGGGAGGATAGTGGTAACCCAAAGATCAAAATGTAAATTTAATTTATTTATTGTAAACAATTTTTTAATAATAATTCTAAATAATGAGTCGATCCTCCATGGTGTTTTACACATTTACATTTACGTCTAGGTGTACTTCTAAATAGGTAATCAATACCCTCCTGCTGTATCTCATTTCAGGCTAACTCATCTTCGTGTTTTAGCTCATCCAGTGTTCCAGGAGGCTGCTGTAGATTATTAAGTTTTATGCCCACCATGTCCTACACATATTCAAGAAGGAGCTTTGATAACACGAGTACTCTCACTCAATAGTGTCAAATTTGGTATCAAGGGGAGTTCTATCGTGAGGTGGGTGAAAAATATTGTTACCAGCAGAAAAGTACAAGCAACCCTATGCGGGCCTGTAAAAGAGGTACAACACTACTAGAGTGGCGTTCTGTCACCTGGTGGTGGATGAACTTCTTACAGAACTAAACGACCAGGTAACTTTTGCGGAGATCATTGCAAATTATGGAATACTGGTACAGAAGAGAGGGATTAACAGTGAACCCTCTTAAAACCGTAGTGGTGTCATACATACCAACTCTCTTTGGACGTGAAATTCAGGTGGAGAAAGAGAAAGTATCTATGGATCAGATTGGATGACAAGCTCTCCTGGAATAGCCACCTCACGTATGTTGCAGGTGGGTTGCACGTGAGGGCTATAACCTAAAATTATGAGCTGGATGTTGAGATCAAAGGTAGCGTACGGAGCGGTGGTATGGTGGAACAAAATCCAGCAGTCTACAAAAGGTACAGTGAGTGGCATACTTGAACAGGAGCCATGAAAGGAACATCAACCGCATCAATGGGAGTAGTATGAATATATGAAAAGGGCGATCACCTGGTACACTGATGGTTCTAAAAAGGCAACGAGAATTTGGGCGGGAATATTTGGGGTCAGTGCCAAAGTGCATTTTAGCATAAGCTTGGGGAAGCCGACCAGAGTGTTTCAGATGGAAGTTACGGCTCTGGTTGAATGTATGCAAGTGTGTATAGATAGAGGCTTAAGTGGTTAAACTATATACAGGGTGTACCAACCTTATGACAACGTTCGGTATATGAGTTGTTTTAGCAGATATCAAAAAATTTTGTTAACAAAAATAGTAGATGTCTTTAGGGTCCATATTTTGAAATTACCTTAAACTATACAGAGTGTTGTATAACTCCGTTACAAACCAAACATATGATTTTTTAAATGGGAACCCCTGTATATTATACCGAATTCGGACTGCTCACATTTTTTTGAAGATTTTGATATGAGGTTTTGATATGTTCTACAGAGTCCTTCAGAAGTTATGGACACATTTTTGTGAAAATCGTAGGTAAATCAATGCTCTGTATCTTATTGTACGTTGAAGAAAAAAAAAGTATTTCGCCTAGCAGAGTTTTGTAATATGATACAATATCATAATATTCTATTAAATATTATTTTCCCTTTTGTATACAGGGTGGACCATAACTCGTACCTTTCATTTTCTCTCTTGTTTCAAATGGAACACCCTGTATTTTATATCATAAATAGAATATTCGATTATGTAACTTTAATTTTTGTTAAGCATTCCCTATACCCAAAGTTTATGAAAACAAAGTTATTTTGTAATATTTATTGTAGGGTGGACGATAACTCGAACCTTTCATTTTCTCTCTTCTTTCAAATGGGACACCCTGTATTTTATATCATAAATAGAAGTTTTTTAATAAGTGTGTATTAAGTAAACTGTAAATCTTGAAACTAAGCGCTTTTGGCTTACAAAGCCATCATCACAGTTTCTCCTAAAATATATTTTTTAGTGGTAAGAAAAATAAAGTAAGTATATTGTTGTTAAACTTCAAAAAAGGTAAAAACTACTAAGAAGAAATGTATAAAACGTACAAAACATTATAGAAACCAGACAAACCAACACAAATAAATAAGTAAAAACTAACAAATTACATGAAAAGGTGGACACAACAATGTAAAAATAAAATTAACCACCCTAAATAGGATGTATAAACAATAAAATGAGTTTGCTGTCGATATAGATTCTATAATCGAAAACCTTGAGCTTGACGTTGACACTAAAAATAATTTAAAACATCATTGCTTCTATTCCTTAAAGAAAGACTTGACTAAATTTAAAAAGACCAACAACAATCAAAAAATTTTAGACTTAAAACACTCTCGGTTAATCAAGTGCATTTCCCACAAACTTATAACAAATAATTTATTAATAACTAAGGCTGGTAAAGGTAATTGCTTAATAATTATGCATAGAGAAGATTACATAAACAAAACAGAAACTTTTTTACATGAAAATAAATTTGAGGTATTGAAAAGAAATCCTTTTCAAAGACTGATTTCGGATGTTAAGAGCACTCTATTAAATTATAAAGATTATTTCAGTGACTTGAATTTGAATTACAGAAAATTTATTTTACCCAATCCTACAATAGCCCGATTATACAGCTTACCCAAGATCCACAAAGTTGATTTACCTATCAGACCGGTTGTAAGTTTTCATAATACTCCTGTTTCTTTTTTGGCCACTTTTCTTAACAAAACTTTACACGAATTTCTTAATTATAGGGTTCTTAAGCCATTAAAAATTCTACAGATTTAGTCAATAGAATCTCAATTATCGATACTGATGTCAATTTTCTTATGGTTTCGTTTGATATCAGCAATCTTTTCACCAATGTTCCTAGAATGGATACTATCCCTATGATTAAAGATCTCCTAATACTTAATAAAATTAATCCTACCACAGTTAATCAGTTAACTTTTCTTCTTCAATTTTTTTATCTCAGGATTTTTTCTTATTTAATAACATTATTTATCGCCAGCGCGATGGTCTTGCTATGGGTAATCCTTTGTCCCCTCTATTAGCTGATCTTTTCTTGGATCATTTGGAAAATTCTCAAAGCAAAAATGCTTATCGTGTGGAGCATCTTTCAGATACGTATCAATTTGTTCTGTAGACAGGATTATCGATTTTTTACTTTTACTTCTTTACTTTTGGATAATTTGATATGTTAAAGTCATTATTAATATTTGGTGTAGTTCTCAGCATCGAATAAATGGCCCATAGTGAAGATGGTTTCATAGTTTTTGATAATTCTTCAAAATACTCAAGGAAAACATTATCCGAAAATGATTTTAAGTTGTGCTTGTGTCGCCAATCCATAAGTTTTTGATAGGTAATTTCGTATCTTTCTTTGGATTTTCGCGGTAAAAAATTTTGTGTGGCAGCTTGAGCTTTTTTAATATATCCGGAAGAGTGCCCATAATGTCATCATTTTCACTACTAGAAGACATTTTGGTAGTAGTTGTGAAAATGGTCATTCGCATACAAAACTTGACAGAGAAAATGAGACTTATTTTTGAGAAATTGTATAATGTGTTGCCGACATTTAGGGACATTACTCTTTTAATTTAAATGGAATGTCTCCCATAATATTAGTTTTTTAACGTTTTTTCATTTAGGTACTAAAAGTATGTAAATCGACCAAATAATAAAGTGTTACGTAGATAAAAATTTTATTGCAATTTGATTAAACAAGGCTATTTAAGTTTTCTTATCCTAATGCACGTGTATGTTGTGAGGTCTTATTACGAGCATACTATTGTTAAATGTCACTTGCAAAAAATGTTGTGCGATTTTTTACGTTTACAGACATGGGCGTGGAGAAAAAGAGTTTATATATTTTGGTTTTATTTATTTATTTTAATAGGGAATTTTCTTGGATTTCTTCTTGGAATCTTTTAAATGAACCGTTTTGAATTTAATAAATATATGGATGCGGTACTCTGCTGTCTAATATGTTTGTAGAATAAATCTCTGAATTTGTTGTACCCTTACTTTCTGGAAATTTATCATAACAACGAAGTACTGAAAATAATTTTCAGTGTACGAGGGGCAGTCAATAATCAAAAATTTAAAAAAAGAAAAATATTTCTACTTGCACCCTCTCAGATATAAAAACCGTAAATAGTTTCCATCAGGCTTGAGCACAAGAAGTAGTTGTTTTTTCTTTAGAGAACAGCCAAGCCTGGCTGGAAACGATTTATGGTTTTTATACATGAGAGTAGAAATATTTTTCTATTTTGAAATTAAGCTAGTAGAAACAAATAACTTTATTTATTTTATTTATTTTTTAATCATTGACAGCTGTTTAGAAAACTCATTTTACCGTCATATTTACATATTGGGGTTAATTTGATATTACTAAAATATTGGAAGAATATTTGACTATCGTTTAATTTTGTACTGATAAGTTACAATGTATTTAGGTATATAATTCACCCCTTCTTTGGAACATAGTCCTGGATACCCTGATTAATCACCTCAACAATAATGGTTTCTACACAATTGCATATACAGATGACATAGTTATCTTGCAGACAGGCAAGTTTGTGAACACACTGTGCGATAGAGCGCAGGATGGCCTCAAATTAATAGAAACATGGTGTAAGAAACACCCACTGTCGATCAATTCCAAGAAGACAGAGATGGTCCTTTTCACTAGGAAAAGAAGCTTATCGGGCTTGAAACCCCCCGAAATCTTCAAAAGCAAACTAAACTTCGCTGAAGAGGTATTACCCTCGACAGGAAGTTAACATGGAACTCGCAAAAACGGAGCAGAGCAAAAAGAGCATATGTGGCCTATGAGCAGTGTCGGAGGACATGGGGACGCACATGGGGTCTCTCGCCCCGTGTAGTCACCTGTATCTACACAGCAATAATAAGACCTATGCTAACGTATGGGGACCTAAAACTCTACAAGCAACAGCCAACTGTATCAAATACAACGAATGGCTTGTCTGAACATCACAGGAGCCATGAGAACAACACTAACCGCGGCAATGGAATTGGTTACTAGTCTGACACCTCTCGACCTGCACGTCAAGGAGGTTGCGCTAATGGCCATGCCACGATTGCGCACGGCTGGTGTAAACCCCGAGGTAGGAATGGGTCAACTGAGGCTGGGTCTGTGGAGGGAGGCACTCACTGCGGTGCCTCTGCTCCAGGCGGCTGGTCCCTCAATTGAACCCAGGTTTGTGTTTAATAAACCCTACAAAATACAAATAAAACAGAACACTGAGGCGGATGCTACAAATGCAATACCCATATACACAGACGGCTCAAAAACCAAGGAAGGATCAGGATGTGGAGTCTACTCCAGATCACTTGGGAAAAAATACCAGCGTGGTTCAAACAGAACTGGCTGGTATCTCAATCGCCGCAAAAGAGCTAACCAGAAAAGAAATTTCTGGCAAAAACATGATAATCTGCACTGATAGTAGACAAGCCCTACTAACCTTGAATAGACAACGTTTTATCTCAGGGTTAGCACTAGAGTGCCACCAAGACTTAGCTAACGCCTCGGTAGATAATAATATCGTACTAAAGTGGGTGAAAGGGCACGACAGGAGCAAAGGTAACCGGATTGCTGACTCTCTGGCCAGGATGGAGGCTGGACTGAACATTTTTGGACCAGGCGACACCCATGGTTTGACGATTTCGACAATTGCGGAACTAGCCAAACGTTACACCCGTACTCAATCCCTTAAGAGATGGGATGAAACCAAAGGATGCAGTTTTGCCAGGATTACCCTGGGCGACCCTGAGAAGCTGGATACGAATAAATATTTGGCGATGACCAGGAAGAACCTACGTTTAACAGTGGGATTTCTGACTGGACACTGTCAACCAAGGAAACACCTCCATATTATGGGGCTAGTGGATATACCTCTATGCAGGAGGTGTGAACAGGAAGATGAAACTGTCAGGCATGTCTTATGTGAATGCCCGGAGCTATCGTCGATAAGAGAGTGTGTGTTCGGTGAGTCTTGGCCTACACCTGCCCACATTAAGGAGATGTCCCCTGGTGACCTGTCTTCCTTCCTGGATAAGGCAGGATGGACAATGTTCTAGGAGAACGACTCCTTGGGAGGATGTACAATGGGCCATATTGTCGCCTAAGTGCTGTGGGTCTATACTCACCCTTCCTACTCTACAGATACAGATAGGTATATAATTTTGTAAATTCTTATATTTTCGAATAATAACATGTATCTAAAAAAAGAGAAAAAAGTTTCCCAATGTGTGTAAGTAACTAAAAAATCACCTTATAAAAGGGAAATTTGATTATTGTGCGAATTGTATACGTTTGCAGCAAATTATTTTCACACAGCTTTTGTTTTGATGGGTAAATAAACTGCAATTGTTCGGTCAAAAAAAAACAATAACACTTTTAAGTTTTAATTATTCCCTTGTATATTTAGACTTTTAACACAATGCCGCATGCAAACAAAGAAATTAATAAAAAACCAGAAAATATACAATAAAAAATATCTTTTTAAATTACTAGCTATTTTACCAAAATTGTTTTACTTAAAAATTAAAATAAAACTCAATATATTGTTTTGCAAAGAAGGAAGAATCTGTAGTTGATGCCTTATCCAATTTTAAGGAATACTTTTATTTAAATAAAAAATAAAATCGATTTTAACACCATCATTCCTAAATAAGTCTTTGATATAGGGCGATCGGGGTACCCCTCATTAAAAAAACATCCTGCTGCATGGAAATTGTTCCTACATTCATAATTATGCCACTTTGTCTGCCTATGTAAATACTTAAACGTCTCGTTAAACAACAATTCAAATACATTTTAAGATGTGCAATAATTTAGCAAAGTAAAAACAACTAGAGAACTGAAAAACGTATAATGTGTGACAAATTACCAGAGGCGGACGTGAGATTTATTATTTAAATGCGAAACTACAATTTTAGGTTTTATTAAATTTATTTATCAAAATCAGCTTAAACCCAAACAAAATTAATAACATTAAATAGGCATTTTCAATACCTTTCAAACGAGATATCACTTGCCATAACGTCATAGAAGCTGTGTGATGTCATCTATGACTAGTTCGCCACCTCTTGTGACTGGTTAAGAAGCCTACATATTTTCACCCTCCAAAATTCACTATTATAAGTATTACCGATGAAAAGATAAAAGACGAAAGGGGGCTTTTGACTAGCACTGTACTAATTTAATGTACCAATTTTTTTACGGCCAGTCGTAAAAAAATCATAGAATGTAAAAGCTACTGTAAGTGGTTTTTAATTTATTTATCCATGTTGCCTTTTAATCAGATATAAAAAGTTTGTTATTTTGTTGGCAAACTAAAAAACACTTGTTTTACTACTAGTTGTAGAACTGTTTTCATACCGACCACACTGGGTCCTCCCTTTAACTCCACTCCGACGTAATCGCCTTGAGTGGTGCAGAGAACGGTTACTCTGGGATCAGGAATGGAACAGTATTGTCTTTAGTGACAAATCTCGATTTTGTTTAGGCATGCACGATGGTCGAGCGAGGGTTAGAAGACGACGTGGTGAAAGGAGAAATCCACGGTTTTTTGTTGAAAGGCATGTTCATCAAACTGTTGGAGTTATGTTTTGGGGTGCTATAGCTTATGGTTCGAGATCACCTTTAACCTTCATCAGAGGTAACATAAACGCGCAGCGTTATAACCAAGAAGTTTTAGAACCCCATCTTTTACCCTATCTTAATACCCTGGCAACAACTTTCCAACAAGATAATGCTCGACCACATGTCGCAAGAGTCACAATAGACTTCTTTCAACATAATGATGTCATATTGTTACCTTGGCAACCAAGATCTCCCAACTTATCCCCAATTGAGCACGTGTGGGATATGATGGGTAGGAGATTGCTCAATTTGCAACGTCCTCTTCAGACTCTAGAAGAACTTTGAAAGGAGTTGGTGGTTGCCTGGAATGAGATACCACAGGATACCACATTGACCACCTGATCAGAAGCATGTCTAGGCGCGTTTGAGAATGTGTAACATATCGAGGTGCATCCACACATTATTAAAGGTAAAAGGGCTTTAAGCAATGCAATCATTTTGAAATTTTTATCATTTACTAATTATGTTTCAGTAAGTACTTATGCAAAATTTTATAAAAATAAAATCATTTAAACTGGGTGTTCGGATTTTTAGATCACTTAGTATATGTGAACAAGGGGATTAATTATAAACAAAATAAGAAAGGTTAGATAAACACCTGTGTAAAATTTGTGTTAATTATTATCAGCACGTTTTGTACATAATAAGTATGAGAATATTTTCTCAAGAAAAATTCATGCTACGTTTGGAATAAGCAAAATCTATTTTCCGTTAAATTATTTAACATTTCCCTAGAGGAATTTTCTCGAGAATTAGACCCCTGACAACTAAATACTTTATTTAGAACATAAGGTCGCTATTACCCTTGCGGTCTCAAATATAATACAAATTGTTTAAATAAATACAAGAAAAAGTATTAGAGTAAAACATTTAACTATTTTTGTGTTGAAAAATCTTGATATTATTAATAAATTTGTAGATTTTTTTTCGTTTCCATTACTAAGTACTCCTACATAAAATAGATGAGACGGTTAACCAATGTAGAGTAAACGTAAAACAAAAATCGTTGTACTAATAAGATTTAATAATAATAAACTTAATAATCAGGCTCCATTCCATTCCAAAAAACATACCGACCCATCAGTCTCACATCGTTTAATGAATGTACCATAAATCAAATTAAAAAAAAAATAGGGACAAGTTGAAGATAAATAATTGAAATTGAATTATTTTAATAAAACGATTAAATTATAATAATTGTCTATATTGTCAAATATATTAATTAATTTTGAAAAATCTCTAATCGTTTGATATAACTTTATAAATTTTTGTAATTCATAAAAGTTTCTTTCTTTATTTGTTTTTAAAAATATTTAATCTGTAAGACAATTTTTTTAATTGGAAGAGCGTCTACTGCTACAAGTAAACACAATAGATTTCACCAAGATATGCCTTTCACAGGCCCTACAAGGTAATTGTTAATGAAAATGCATTGATGACAGGTACCATATGTATCTTCACTGATGGATCTAAAACTAAAGAAGGTTTAGAATGTGGAGTTTGTTCCAGATCCCTAAACTTAAATATAAAATGGGCAACGGACTGTAATGCCAGTGTAACTCAGTTAGAGCTTATTGCTGTTTCTATTGCCGCAAAAGAGATCACCTAAAGAGAAATCACTGGTAAAAACAAATGTATCCTTACGGATAGCAGACAAGTACTATTAAGCCACGGATCACATCAGGTCTATTATTGGAATGTCACATGGCCCCTACGGAAGCCTGCAACAACAACGTTGTTACTCTAGGCTTACTCGTTAGCTAGAAGAGCTACCTTTTAAAAGAATTTAGTACCCGGCAGTCTCATAAGCTTGCCAGTATCAGCGGTGGTTGTCCATTAAATAAAAGCTTCCATGACAAATTCAAGGGAAGATCGGACGACAAAAAAGGTTGCAGATTATCTAAGGAACTTCTGAAGTATCTGAATAGCAGAGCAGCCATGAAATCCTTGGGCATGACCACAGGCATCCTTACTGGCCATTCTCACCTACGAAAATATCTGGACAGGTTGGGTGTATCTGACACCCCACTATGTAGAGGATGTGAACAAGAAGATGAGGCAGTCGAACACTTCCTCTGTGATTGTCCCGCACTCTCTCTAACACGATTTTCTGCATGCGGCTGCGTTCGGCTCATAGTAGATATGCAGGTAGCTGGAAAATATTCATTCTATACTATATATCAATGAATAATACATTCTATAGATATGCTTTTAATATAGCAACGCTAATTTTTTGTCGGAGATATGATTTGGCTTTGGGTGTACCAGTGCCGTGAATAAGCAACCGTCCTAATTCATTAGGAAGTCTTTTGGCGTAACCACTCCAGGGATCAAGAGTTTCAACAACGAAAGCACAGAAAATATATGTCACAGTTAGGCATTAATACTTGTTATGTTTAGTGATTTCTGCACTATTAGCAGATATGCTCGTGTCGTCAAGATGGCAGGGAATCATAATGTCTGCGCATGTGACATCCCAGACGATACTTGACCCTTTTGACAAGGTAGATATAAAGGTAATTTCATCTGGACCGTTTCCCCCCTCACGGAAAGGTCTAGGTAGTTCCATAATGCCCGCAGTATTAAAGGCTTTTTTGATTGTATCATTAAGACAACTATGGCGGTAAATTCTCTCTGCACAAATGCGGAGGTGAGGATGACACATTAAAGAGCGCAGTCTAAGAGATATAGCTAATTGAAAGCTTTGTTTATCCAGCAAGGTCTCAAGTTGAAATGAAGGTAAAGCTTCTAGCAGGATCCGGAGTCATGTTTAAACTGCAAAAACAAAATATCCCATTTTTTTGAAAATTTGACAAGTTTGGCATCTGTGCATTTGGGAATTTACCCAACCATAAATCCGTGTCCCTTTTCAAGTATTCATTCTCAAATTCGCTTAAAGAAGGAGTGAGTATCGTATTAATCAGAGTAAGCATGCAAAAACGAAGGAAATAAAATATCCAAAACTGCGCAATATCAAGCCCACCAAACATAATTGGAAGGGAAGCGTGATTCCAAAAGCTAATAGTGAAGTTAATATTAATAATATTTTCCAAAACTCTCTTAATTGTGTTTTCAAAAGGATTACATATGAATCAAATTTCCAAAATGGACAATATCTCAAACTTTGGAATCCAAAAGCTGTATTTCAGATTGTGAGGATTAATGTTATAATATTTTGTGTAAGAAACTTGAAATTTGAAAAAAGTGTATTTTTTTGTTCTTTTTAATGGTTTAAGTAATATTTTATTTAATTACAGAACAATTAACGGGCTAATATAGCCTTTGCAATATTGTTAAAATTTTTATCCCAATATAGTACAATCGGTAAATGTTTTAATATGTTTTGGATAGACATGAGTTTTTGTAAACAGTGTCCATGAGGATAACAAAATTACGCTCAAGTATATACTGCTTTTCCTTAAACATATTTCGTATGTCATAAAATGTTTGATATGATTTCAAATATTGGTCTAGCATCACATGAAATAAAAACGCATCAATTCCCCATCGTCCTTTTTATCTATAACAGTGAACCTGAAAATCGACATTCAAATGCTAAACAGCATCCTTTGTTCGATAAAATTACTTGCCGGGTTCTCATTGATAAACATGTTCAATTTAAATTTGTATATTTTAGCAAGCTTGTGTAGAACAAGAATCCCTTAAAATTGAAAAGGTAAAGAACTGATTATCAATTAGTTAAAGTATGAGTTTTATGAGAAAACCAAATGCAAAAAATATACTAAATATTAATTGTTAGTATACTTCGAAACAGAAATAAAATTTTGCGGACAATAATGAAAAAATAAGATCAATTTTATGCGGAAGATGCAGAAGACAAAATAGACTTTAGTTTTTATTGTATGTTTATTGTATGTTTTTATTGTTTCTTGTTTCCTGACTAATTTTTACATTTAGCTCCAAGAATAAGAACCTACAATAACAGCTCACGAATCGGTTATTGACTTGCTGCGAGTGCACCAAAATAACCATAAGCTGTGATACAGCAAAAATCATCGTCATAAAGCTCTCTCTCCACAGCCGAAGAACACTTAGATATTCCATGCAGGTTACTCTGGAATAAACACGAAGACGAAGTAATACACAAAGCAACCAAGGCCCTCATGGTGTGCAGGAACATTGCAGGGAAAAACTGGGGATGTAACCCACGTATTCTGCAATGGATGTACACAACAATAGTGGGACCATTACATATGGGGCAGTGGCTTGGGGCGCAAGGGCTAATCTGAGTACGACGAGGAAAAATCTCTCGAAGATTCAGAGACTAGCCTGTTCATGTATCACTGGAGCAATGGGAACTTGCCCCACTGCTGCAATGGAGGTGATTTTAAACTTGACCCCACTGCACATTCTGCTAGAAAGTGTAAGGAAGAAAACAATATATAGAACGATCAAAGAAGGAATTATCAGGAAGAAACCTCGATCACTTCAATTTGATCAAACTTGGGAAATGCCCCAAGATGATATGCCAAAGAAATTCAACTTTGTGAGAAAATTCATCACAAAGTTAAGTAATAAATCTGAATGGGATAAACCAGAATGCCATAAAGTGGTATACGGACGGTTCCAAGCTAGACGAGGGAACTGGGATAGGAGTTTTTGGACCGAGAGCCAAATACTCAGAAAACTTGGGCACATACCCGAGCATCTTTCAAGCCGTCGAAAGATGTGTGGAATTCAATATTGGAAGAAACTACCGCAGACAAGAGATTGTGATCATGTCGGATAGTCAAGCAGCCATTAAAGCGCTGGACTCAAATATAATCAGTTCGAAGATGGATTGGGAATGCCTAGGATAACTAAATGAACTAGGCCAGAAGAACACTGTCACCCTCCTATGGGTCCCAGGACACATAGGAATAGAGGGGAACGAAACAGCAGATAAACTGGCAAAAAAAGGAGCTGAAACCCCACATCTTGTGGGATCAGCAGTAGAGTAATCTAAGGAAAACTAAGGGAAGAAATGGAGAAGGAAAAATCCAAGTACTGGAATCAGCTGGAAGGACTGAGGCAATCTAAGATACTACTGGGGAACTATGACCAGAAGAGACTGGAGCCAACATGATAAAGAAGTACTAAGTCCTGAGCTTGAGGATGAAAACTTAATGCATGTTACTAAGAAGATAATACTTTTCAACAAAACTTTCACTTTGATTCCAAAAATTGCCTTTTAAACCTCAATGACAACAGCTTCGCTACAACTAGCATCGGCAGACTGACTTATGGAAGTTGAATTTTGTTTTTTCAAGGTAGATACCAGATGTGACATTTTGGAGAGTAGAATTTTTAAGAATTAAAAAAATAAAAGATACAAACATTAAACTTAAAATCCTTGTTTTAACTTTGAAAAAAAAAACAATCAAATTTATGATGCATAACTTTTTTAAGAAAGGGCTCAAACCGAACAATTTTCACCTAGATGTGGCTATTTGAAAAAAATTCCCGAAATTTTCAAAAGTCGTAACTCCTGATTGGCTGAAAGAATGAATTGGGATAAATTTATAAAAGCCTCTTTCAAAAGGTACTGTTGAGAGTTAACACAGTTGAGGTGGATTTACAATATATTATTTAAAAAGGATTTCTAATATACTTGACGTTTTATTAATTAAAAATGTCACACCCATATTATATGTATAAATTAACAAAAAACTAATTACAATATAAACAAAGCTAGTCAATGTAGTAAACTATCTACATCAACAGGTAGGTACTAATGATGCTGAAATTTCAGCGTAATCGGAGATGCAAAACCAATCGGTAGGATGAGTTGGCATGGAATACCCATATACTTTATACTAATTATTTTTTCTTGGATAATTGGTTTTTTGTACACTCTAGTATTTATGAAATCTTAATAAATTTTGTTAAACATTAAACACTTAAGATTCATAAATTGATTATTATTTATTCAATACACTTCAGTAAAATATTACGTCCTTTTGTTAAAATATCCTTAGACTTTTGCGATGTATGTACAGTGGTTTGTTGCTTAAAATAAGCAAATACCCAATAGCCACTAAGTTGGTTAAAAATGTAAAAAACAAAATAATTAATCATCAATTTAAACAAATACGTGATTTTTAGGTATTTCTTTAAAATCATTGACTCAGATCATCCAGAAGTGCAATTAAATAGCAAAATAATCTTTACTTATAAGTGAAGTTTTAATTTTCCTGTAAAGTGGATATTTCATACAAAATATTCAGAATACAAACAATTGCTCATTACCCAAACTATTATTTTTTTACCAGGTAAATTAAATTGACAGAAAAAAGAATCCTCAAGGGATATTTACGCTACAACTTAGGTACTTGAGATTTTGTAAATAACAGCATGAACATCCCTTAAGGATTTGCTTCATTAATTAATGTTTCAAGCTTTTTCTTTTATAATGTTAAACAAGTAAATTAGTTTGTTGAACGTGCTAACCTTACATTCACTGTAAATATGAAAAACTTGCAATGAATTATAAATAAAGCAATATCTCGAAACATTATTTCATCCTTATATAGCCCATCACAGTAGATTTTGAAATTGGAACTAGGTTCTAAAGTAGTGTAGAAAATGTTAGTTTATTACCATATTCTTAGGAGCTTAACGCGAGAACCACAACGTGGGATCGCTCTTGACCCAGCCCTTTCATTTCTCTTAAATGCACTAGCATTTTGTTCAAAAAAAAGTAGATAACCATTGAGGTTAGGTTATTGAACTATTAAAAATTAAAAGAAATGTTTTGACAAATGTTTGAAGACGATTTTTTTCTGCTACTTATAATAATATTGACAGAGAATTTTAATGAAATATATTATCTTCATTCAATAGTTTAAAATATAAATATGTATTTTATTTTTAATTTAATTGTTTAACAATAAGATAGATGAAATTTTTTTAGGTAGATATCGACCTTTTTATTGAGAACACCAACGCGTTGGGATTTACGATATATTTTTGATTCAAAATAAAGTTAGTTGTTAATTTTATTCTAATTAATATTATCTTCCCAAAAGAAAGGTATTATATAAAAACTAGAGTAACCTTTACTTTGTGGAGGTCCATCTTACAAAGATCATTAAACATTTTTGTTAAACAAAACTTTTAGTTAAACTTATTTAACTCAATGACAGCTGTTTCGCTGTTTTAACTAGCATCGTCAGATTGAAATATTGAAGTTACATTTTGTTTGATTGTAACTAGGTACCTGATATTGATTGAGTAGGATTAAGGCTAGACCAAGCATGGAAGAACCTATTTTCAGCCCTAAGCGATTATCCTGGATGTATTTCCCTCTAGGATTAGTATAACTATTCAATGATGTAGAAAAACCAAGAAAAAACTATATCATGCTGATCTTTATAATAACTTAATATATTTGTATTACAATTACGTTTTATCTATGTGTAAAAAATTTGAAAATCTGGTGTTTACAAAATTAATTTTCTGTATTTATATCAATCACAAAGAAATTTTGAAGTAAAATTCAATGAACACTTAAGAGCATATAGATTACCAGATAAATCAAACTATGCAATACGTTCTTGAGCATCCAGACTCACTCATACACACCAATGACATTCAAATACTACAATTGTGATAAAAAAATTTAGATTTCTTTAAAAGACTTGAAATAAAAAGACATCTAGAAAATCAACAATTTAAAATAGTTAATGAACAAATAAATCTTGGAAGTTCTCCACTATTAAACTATTTACTTTGATGAAGTCTTCATTTTACACAAAGATAAGACGTAATTGTAACAGAAATATATTAAGTTATTGTAAATCGTCATGATATAATTTTTTCCTGGTTTTTCTATATCATTGCACAGTTATACTGATCTTAGAGGGAAATACATACAAGTGAATCCCTTAGGGCTAATAACATCTAGGCAATAATATTATTATGTCTTATTACTTTCCATACTTAAACTTTACTAAACCATCCCTACTTTAAATATGACGTATTTTCGACCGGCTATTAAGAAAAATCGTTTATACTACACGGGCCAAAAGTTTATATCTCGGAAGTACAACTTTCGGTGCCTGTGATGTGATATACTAATTAAAAAAATGTATTTTGCAGTTTTATTTTAATTTACCCCTACTTTTAATCTTTTATTCGAAAAAAGTGTTTGTATATTCCCAAACTTTTCTCTGAGAATAAATATTTGAGAATATATTATAATACTTAAATATTCGATAATAGTATAATGAGTATAATATCAACAGAAGTTGTTTAATATAACTTAATCAAATAATTTTTATTATATTGTATTATTTTATTATATATTTTTTGTATTTGTAAGAGAATTTTAAGAAATAATTTTTTTATGTAATGTATCAATATTATATTTTGTACATAAACATGTTATTTAAACATACTAGAAACTTCGCGAATGTGTAAAAAAAAGACAGATATATTTTTGTTCTGGAATGATCGACAATAGACGAAGTGAGTATGTCTAGTTATACATAGAAAAGAAAGAGATACACATATTTTTATAGAAATGACTAATCCATAGAACAATACCGAAGTTTCTAGAAGGTTAGAAACCTATAAAAACACTTGAGCAGAGGTCGTTAGAAAGAGTGTATTATTGGAAGTCAAACATAGAAGATCAGTCAGTGTGAACAGTCAAAGTGAACAAACAGTTTTTAAAGCAGTTAAAATAAAGTGTTAAATAGTGACATTAAGAATACAAATTAAAGTAATTAAGGAGTAAAACAAAGTGCTAAAAAGTGAAAGTAAAAACTAATCAATACTGTAAATAAAAAAACATTAAAGGAAGAAATTACTTATAAGTGTACTTACTATTTATAATACAATTAAAGGAACTATGGAACAAACACTAAACTATATCAATTTAAAGGAACAAACAAAGAATAATAATATTACACAAGAAACCAAACGTCTAACACATTTTACCAAAGTCGGAAACTCCACGTATCTCTTCGTTCATTTCCGTTTGTCATAGAGCGACTACAGATTTTTTCCACCAATCAGGAAGCAGGACTCTACATCAAGGTCAGATAAAATTGTAAACATTTTTGTAGTAGTTACATAAGTTTTATAATTTAAAAAACAAAAGAATTTACTTGATATTCAATAATTAGTGTATTTCGATAATCTTACTTACCATTACATAAATAACATTGATTAATTAAGCACAAATTCAACATAAAGTAAGTTCTTTTATATTTAATAAAAGGCCTTTCTCTTTTATTATTTTCCTACTTATTATTTTATCAGTCATTCAATAGATTACTGTTTTAATTTAATTTAACTCATAATAAATTTGTAATTATAATTTAATCAAATTTTATTCAAATACCTACCTAATAATCTAACTGGAAACTTGCATAACCAAACACCCCTGAGAAAAAGAAGATTTTGTTGCTATATTACATTTAAATAATGATACAAATTAATTAATCAATCAAATAAATAATATCAATCAATCATAATATTCATTACAATATATGTAGAAAATATCACCTCAGCTAGAATCATCAAATAGAATTCTTACCAAAAATCCTTCTTCGTAAATTATTTTAATTTAAACGAATTTGTTTCTAAATTTTAAACAAATACAAATTTTATACTGTAGTTTGTAAAAGTCTCACCAAAAATTATGGAATTATTAGATGGGGAGGACTGTCAAGAGTGAATGCTGTTGATATCACTTAAAAGCGATTCCTCAAAATAATGCTTGAAAAATCTATAACACATTCTACTATGATATGAAACTGAAACAGTAAATATTACACAATAGTTTATCCGGTTAGGGTGCAAACAATATGAAACTGTATTAGATATTATTTATCCAGAACATCCATATCTGACGAGCGCGTAGCAGCTGCGTTGTATATCGTTTATCACAAACTGCTTTAAATATGACGTATTTTCGACATCTAGCAGATCCAAAATTTAAAGTAGTTAATGAACAAATTAATCTTAAAAGTTCACTATTAAACTACTTACTTTGAATGAGCCTTCCTTTTATACATAGATAAAACGGATGCTTTGTACATGTACATACAGTATGATGCAAGTGTATGGAATAAATTCATTATTTCAGAAACAGACAAATCTTTAAACACGTCAATTTTAATTTTTGAATGGCCATCAACTGCTATAGATGTGTTGGACATTACGTCATTAGTGATGGCGTAATGACGTCATCGACGATTTTTTAAATACAAACTTAGAATAAATGTTTGTTTAAATACAATTAATTTACAACAAATGTTCAAATTGCCGACCTTCAGCAATGATACAATGAGAAAGGCGAGCAGCAAATTCTTTCCTAACGTTTTCGAGGACTTATTAGGTGTTATTTGTGCAATTTCCGATCGGATTCGCTCCTTCAACTCTTCTACATTATTCGGTCGATTTTGATATACTCTTTTCTTTAAATATCTCCACAAAAAAGTCTAATCTGGAGACCTTGGTGGCCATTCGATAGGCCCCCTTTTCTACCTATCCACGTTCCTGGGAAAACGTTAAGATAATTTCGTACCTACCTCAACGCCATAGTGTGTAGGAGCCCCATCCTGTTGGTACCATAAATCATTTCTATCTGGAAATAGCTGATTGAGCTGTAGCAACAGATTATTTTGAAGAAAATCCAGCAGCAATTAGGTTTTCCTCAAAAAAATATGGCCCTACAATTTGATTGTTTAAAATGCCGGCTAAACATTCACCTTCTATACTCTTCCATCCAATGTGGATTTTTACTTGCCCAATATCAATATGTCTGGCGATTTACGTGACCGTTCAGCATAAAAGACGCTTCATCTGAAAAAAGTACCTTTTGTATGAAACCCGGATCTCTGTTACATTGTTCCATAACGATTTCGCAGAATTCGATTCTTCTATCAAAGTCCATCTTCTAATAGCTCCTGGACCAGATTTACTTTGTAGATGGTGGATTTTCTTGAAACGCCAGTACAACGTCCAGTTTTTTTACTTCGGATATTGATATTCTACCACTTCTGGGAAGATCTTTAACATGGCCTGTTTCTCTACTTTTTTTTTCAATTTTAATTACTGTTGATTGAGTACCTAATTGAATCGCGATTGGGGTATTTAGCATTAAATAAATTACGGACTTCTGCTTGAGTCCTCACTCTGTCTCCATAACCAATCATGGTTAAAATCTCGATTCGTTCTGTTTCTGTTAGTTTCATTTTTGTAAATGCTGTTATTAATGTAGACAAAAAACTCGAAGAGTAAAAAATTTGACGTCTATTATTTGACAGATTTACAGATCATTGACGAATAAAGACGAGTCAATGACAATATTGATTTAAATATTTTTGTAAAAATAATTCCGAGTACTTACTACAATAACTAATTTCAAATTATAATGTAGCATTGTTTTTATCAATATATTTTTTTTCGGAACCAACAATAAACACTATTTTGTTTTATTCCCAGTGGCGGTCCTTAGTGTATTTTAGTTCAGTGAATGAATATTTATTGTAATTCTATGCTACTTAACAAAGTTCATAATTTTGGTTAACCCTGTGGAAATAAATATTTAAATGATTACATTGTTGCAAAGGCGATAAGGAGACCTTCCAAATGAGCTGTCACGTGACCTCGGTTTGTATTTAAAAAATCGTTGATGACGTCATTACGACATCACTAATGACGTAATGTCCAACACATCTATTCAAAAATTAAAATTGATGTATTTCAAAATTTTTTTTAAAGCCGTCGGTTTTGTTATATTTCATTAATTAGTATTGTTAAAAAAATATTTATTTTTATTATTATTATTTAATTTTAGCAAAAAGAGTGGTTGTATAAAAACAATGTACGTGTAACACGTTCAAAAATGCATTTGGTTGATTGGCGCTTACGCTCTTGACGCAATGTTTCAAACTCGTGTTAAATTAGCATTGAGGATATTGAGGATATTGGGGATATTGAGGATATTGAGGATATTGAGGATATTGAGGATATTGAGGATATTGAGGATATTGAGGATATTGAGGATATTGAGGATATTGAGGATATTGAGGATATTGAGGATATTGAGGATATTGAGGATATTGAGGATATTGAGGATATTGAGGATATTGAGGATATTGAGGATATTGAGGATATTGAGGATATTGAGGATATTGAGGATATTGAGGATATTGAGGATATTGAGGATATTGAGGATATTGAGGATATTGAGGATATTGAGGATATTGAGGATATTGAGGATATTGAGGATATTGAGGATATTGAGGATATTGAGGATATTGAGGATATTGAGGATATTGAGGATATTGAGGATATTGAGGATATTGAGGATATTGAGGATATTGAGGATATTGAGGATATTGAGGATATTGAGGATATTAAGGATATTGACGATATTGAGGATATTGAGAAAAAAGTTTTTCCTGTATTTAACAATTTAGAACCTAAGTGTCAAATGTCGATATTTCAGTTCATTAAAGAGATTTAAAAAATATATGATAGAAGGTGATTCATTGAATAAAATGACCAGGGCTGACTTATGTGAACACTCTGTATATTTGTTTTATCCCAACGTACTCTGTAAACTAATTTATGGGCTTATTCTGTACAAAAATGTTAGCGGTAACAGCGCTGTAAACTTTCAAGGTCGAGAGATGTTATGAAAATGCTATTCTGTACGCTCTTACTGTAATTTACATTGATGTATTTTAACATTTTCGCTGTTAAAGTAACGCCGACCAAAACATTTGACGTTAGGAGTGTTGAAACTGTCAAACTATGTTTGTGATAGAATTGTAAATTTTCAAGAAGTAAATCAAAATGAACTATATAATTTCATAAAAATATAATAAAAATAAATATATAAAACTAATAATAATAATATATATAACAATAACCTAAGAAATCGACAATTTATAATAACCAACACAATAAAAGTGAAGTTAGCTGCAATGTAATATTGTTGAGGATATTGAGGATATTGAGGATATTGAGGATATTGAGGATATTGAGGATATTGAGGATATTGAGGATATTGAGGATATTAAGGATATTGAGGATATTGAGGATATTGAGGATATTGAGGATATTGAGGATATTGAGGATATTGAGGATATTGAGGATATTGAGGATATTGAGGATATTGAGGATATTGAGGATATTGAGGATATTGAGGATATTGAGGATATTGAGGATATTGAGGATATTGAGGATATTGTGGATATTGAGGATATTGAGGATATTAAGGATATTGACGATATTGAGGATATTGAGAAAAAAGTTTTTCCTGTATTTAACAATTTAGAACCTAAGTGTCAAATGTCGATATTTCAGTTCATTAAAGAGATTTAAAAAATATATGATAGAAGGTGATTCATTGAAAAAAATGACCAGGGCTGACTTATGTGAACACTCTGTATATTTGTTTTATCCCAACGTACTCTGTAAACTAATTTATGGGCTTATTCTGTACAAAAATGTTAGCGGTAACAGCGCTGTAAACTTTCAAGGTCGAGAGATGTTATGAAAATGCTATTCTGTACGCTCTTACTGTAATTTACATTGATGTATTTTAACATTTTCGCTGTTAAAGTAACGCCGACCAAAACATTTGACGTTAGGAGTGTTGAAACTGTCAAACTATGTTTGTGATAGAATTGTAAATTTTCAAGAAGTAAATCAAAATGAACAATATAATTTCATAAAAATATAATAAAAATAAATATATAAAACTAATAATAATAATATATATAACGATAACCTAAGAAGTCGACAATTTATAATAACCAACACAATAAAAGTGAAGTTAGCTGCAATGTAATATTGTTCAGAATACGATTTTTAACCGCGCTGTTAAATTTGATTTAACATCGCGATGTTAGTAACATCGATGTTAAATTTACAGATGTTACGAATATTTGTACAGAATGACCCTATTAAAGTGGTTTCTTCACTGTATAATAAAATTTTGAATTTAAATATTTCGGTAAGTATAAACAAATTTTGTCATCAAGAAAAATAAATGTATTCAGCTTACAGCGATAGATGTAGTAGAGAATTAATAACTTATTATTATTTCATACAGTTGGCCCACCCCATTATTAAAAATTGATGGCAGGGATTCTTGGGGATTTCTATCATAATTGTGTTTTGCAGTATAACTATGTGGAACTGGGCAAGATCGATAGGTCTAGTAACAATTGTAATTTTTAGTTCTAGTTTTAGATGTAAATAATTCGGTTAATAACAACTGCATCAGTCAATATATTTATTAATAAAAATCTGATCTACTTTAAGTTTTTTTTACTCTTCTTTATGTATAGGTAATATATGCATATTCAATAGAATTGCTACAATGCTACTTATAAAAGATGTAAACGATATAGCAATTTGTCTGTCATGTCTAAAATTCATCTGGAAAGAATCATGTCAATAGGGTGTTTAACTAATTTTTAAAATCTGTTTAAAATCTTATAAATACCTAAGTATTCCTAACCATATGAACAAACAACGGCACACTAGTTTTTTTTTTTATTTTTATTGCATACATAATTATTATGAGCATAAATAAAAGCTTTATTTTGTACTTTTTGAATATTGCGCCATTTCAAAAATTTCGTCACAGATACTCGAAGTGAAGTTAGATACAAGTTTAATGTCAAAAGTGTCAAGTGTATGTCATAGGTTCACCCTTACAACAAAAAGATACAGGAAGGAGTATATGCAAAATGACCTTGAGTCCAGAAAGAGCTTGCATATGGCGGCCAATTGTTAATTTTAATTTCCGTTTCCATTGACGTACCGAAAAAAAAATAAACATTATATCAAGGTTTTTATATTCAATAAAAATTCCAACCAATCAAGTGTATGAATATAATTAGTGTTCTAAATAATTTAGTATTTATAAGAACCGAATGATACGCCTATGCGTTCATTTTTGACATTTATATGCAAATATTGCTTTGACAGTACCTATACTAGGTCATAGTCATACTAGGAGCCCAGCATCATTGACGTATCTGTATTGCAGTTTGCATAAAATCGTAAAAATGTTTTTGTTCATTTTTTCAAACCAAATCAAATCAAGCAAATAAAAATTAAAATCATGCAGTTATATGGAAAACAATTAAGTAAGTATAATTAGAAACATAAAACAAATAGGGTCAAATTTGGAGTTAAACACCCCTCAGAGTAATGAGTAAACAAAACACCCTATTCTGGGTTGCCACAAGGATTTAGGCTGGGGCTGCATAAATAGCTTGAATAACATATATTGATAATTTATTGTTTTTTAATATTAAAAAATGCAGCTTAGGACAAAAGCAATATTAAAAGAATATATTGATTTATCAAATGGGTAATTAGGTCTTAGAGAAGAAATCTAGGGTTAGGGATTTGAGCAACATATATACCTTGTCCCGTATAAATCGGGTTGCACGTCATCAAAGTGAACAAATCGCTCTGTTTGTTTGACTTTCTTCTTTCGTTTGCAAGTGTCAATCATTATGTTTATTCACTTATTAACTGTAAATTTGGTAAATATTGATATTCGTAGGCCGCAAGTTATTACAAAAGATAAATAAATGCTTTAATTTTATATCAAATAAAACTTGTGGGCTTATAAAATATAAACTTCAAATGAAGAGAACTCATGCTAAATATTTTATATGTTGGCTAAATTGCGCTCTGTTGCCGCGTTCCAACCTAGCGTAATATTTTAGTCAAATAAAAAAAAGAATATTTGAGAAACTTCGTTTGATATTAACTAGAGATGTTTTTTGGCTACAGATACGCAAGATACTTGAGTACAGTTGACAGAAGCAAACATGAACCCTGGGTGGGCGTGTCCTTGTCGCTGTAGTTGTATTTTCATCTCATTTATGCAGCCACTAAAATTGATATTATCGTTAACATTGGCTCGTGATTGGCTGATTGTGATAACCTTGAAATTAGTTGGCATATTTTCCGCGGACCATGTTTGCTTCTGTCGACTGTATCATGCACTAATGACGTCATAAGTATCAGTTTGACATTGGATAGATACTCAAGTTCGGCAAGTGACAGTTGCTCTAACCTCGAAATCTTTTCAAGAATTACGTATTATTTATTAAGAGTAATAAAGGTTGTTTTCAAGTACGTGGTTTAGGAAAATTTGACCAATCATGTTACATCAGAGAGAGAGATAGAAAGTTAACGCGTGAGTTTACCACTCTCATTCATGGGTAAACGTTTTGACAGATTAATGTATCATGCGTATCAGATATGACGTCATAGCTAAGTCGCTCGAATGCAACATTTCAGATACTCGTGATACTCAAGTATCTTGCGTATCAGCATTTATCAGTCGCCAAAAAACATCTTAGGTTCTAATACTATTTTAAATGCTTGGCAACATAGTCGTCCTATTCCGACATTAATTTTTTCAGTTTATTTAAATAGTATTTTCTTAAGCCGAGTACTCAGAACAGCGAAAAGTGAAATTAATTATTGCGAAAAGTACGCTATTGATTGAAAATAATTTTAAAACGTATTGGCGGTAAAATCATGCGAATATTTTAATTTTTTGCGATGTCGCGAAAAGGTTCAAATTATTTTAACTTTTTTGGTGTTTTGCGAATTTTAATATTTGTATCTCGCTCATATTGTTCATATTGCTCATATTGTCAATGTAACAAGTACAGAAATAAACATTGTAAAATAGAAATAATGGATAGCAGAACGCGGATTGTATGTCTGCTAGGTTTATTGCATTTACATAATATAAATAAGAAAAAGAAAAGACCAAGTGTTAGTGGGTTAGACCAATATTTTTAAGAAGGAAGGAACAAGGATCGTTTCACAACCTTGTTGGAGAAATGCGTCTTAATGATAAAGAAAAGTACTTCAATTATTTGAGGATGTCTCCTGAGCAGTTTGAAGACCTTTTAAAATTAGTTGGTCCCCATATCCAAAGGCTACACATTAAACGTGAGCCTATTAATGAAGCCCAAAGACTTGCGATTACATTGAGGTAGATAATTTTATTTTTGGCAGTTATTTAGAATTTAAAGATGTATCCATTATTGTATATATCTTGCTTCTGGAGACAGTATGGTCTCGATGTCGTACTCTTTTCGCTTAGGAAGAACAACAGTGTCTAATATAATAAATGAGACTTGTAAAGCTCTATGGCAAGTCTTAAAAGACACAGTTTTTATCTCAGACGAAAAACAGAATTGGGAACAAATAGCAAGGCAATTTGAACTTATGTGGCAGCTCCCCCACTGCATAGGTGCAATAGATGGGAAACATGTTGTAATGCAGGTAAAATAGTTCTAATATCAGTCAATTATAAAACTCTACAATTATCAATTTGGTAGTGTGTAATGCCTCTTATACGGGTTATGTTATTTTTTAGGCTCCTCCAAATCTGGATCAAAATTTTACAACTATAAAGGAGCACATAGCATTGTGCTATTGGGTTTATGTTATGCTCAATATAGATTTATCACAGTAGATATTGGGGCTCAAGGAAGGCAGAGCGATGGAGGAGTTTTTAGAAATTCTTTATTAGGAAAAAAACTTATTAACAATGAACTAGACTTACCAGGATACTTAGTTTTACAAACGGTACGTCTATTTTATATAGAGACTCTAATTGGCAAAGTTTAAAAACAAAAGTAAAGAACGATTTTCTCAAACATTGCAAACGGGTTAAACTATAACAGATTAACCTCAAATATTTAAAAGTAAATATTTACATGTAATATTGCAGAAGCTAATAGTATTAAATGCCTAGGAATTATGCTGGATAGATACGAAACAAAGTGTTACAAATGTAAGGGGATGTATACCAACACAAATATTTTAGAGAATGTATACCAAAAAGTCATTTAAAAACACTATATTACAGTCTAATTGAAACACAGTTATCTTATTATGGGATGGTGTGGAGTTCATGATCACGATTTAAAAACATGTGAAGTAGTACAAAAATCTTAAAAACCATTCATTTTAAACGGAAAAACTACACTACACAAAAAATTTATATTGAATCTCACATACGTGATATAAGACATATTGAAATAAGTTTTTCTGTTCATTCATTAGTACAAGAGCTCAAAATTATATTTATGTTTCTAGATCGGATAAGGCTTAGTTTTTATTGATTACTGAAATAAAATATTCATTAAATGGCCAAATTTTAACTTATAATATCACAAGAGCTAAAATAAGTAAGAAAATTTCACACACAAAAAAATTATTATTCCAATCGAAAAGCTTAATAATTACTAGTTTACAGGTCAGTACCAAAGAGCAATATAAAATATTTTTATCTGTCTATGATCTGTACGTTGATGTTTTAGCGTTGTCTATGTTTTAAGCTGTCAAAAAATTTTTAAATATCGTAGCGCTACCAAAAAATTTCCTGAATTTTTTTAGGTACCATGGTCTAGACAATATTAGTAAAAAGTAGAGGTATAAAATTTAAAAGTGAATAAAAATCACAGACAGATCATTATTATCAAAATGGTTAGTCAAATCATCTGGATATAAATGAAGAAATATTTTTTTCTGTTAAATGTTTTGTATAACTAAACTATTACTACCATTTAACTTCGAATATGTCAAAAATGTTCTAAAAAATACATTTCCTCTAGAACACATTTACAAGTAGTTTCCTGGGTTAACTGGTTAGATCTGGGTGGGAAAGTATCGGTAGTAGTCAATTTTGTTGGAAATTAATAGGAATTTTAAGAGTTTAACGGTATTTTCGTATTCTAGGTGGTCGATTTGGTGGTTTTACACAATTTTTATCAAAAATAACCGAACTAAGTCTTTAACTAAAATTCGAAGACATCAAATTCAAAGGTATTTGCTCTGCCATTTTCTTAGTAATTTTTATTCCTAAAAATGCCCGTAGAATATAGAAAAAAATTTAGAATAGGGTTTTTTAGGACGCTAAATAGACTGGTGCAATATTTATATAATATTTTATTTATAAAATTCATAATAAATTAAAAGTATTTTATTATGTATTGTACTATTAATGAGAATTACTAGGTATACATATGTTGTTTTTTTTTATATTTATACTTGGTACCCGAATAAACTTTTTTATTATTATAATAAAAATGTTCTATATTTATTTTAATTTATTGATTTATTAACAGCAGGCTCTTTACATAGGTTAATATACCAAATGAAAACATTTTAATATTGTATTGAAATAAATTCATGCTCAAAAATATTAAAAAATTTAGTTAAAATTGTTTATTTTAATTTAATGTAATTAAGAAATGAATTAAGAATAAGAGAAGTTTCTGTATTTACCGGTGACAACTACATACACATAACAGATGTTGCATTGATGTTTAAAGAAAATTAAAAACATTTTCTCTCCTTAGATGTTTTTTTTATTAAAATTTAAAGCTAAGGTTCCCTCTGAAAAATTTTATAATCTAGTATGTATTAATAAAAACCGTTGAAATAACAGCATATCACATATCACAAGTTTCTATTATTATTTTTTCTATTTATAATAAAAAATAAATAAATAATAATTTAATATTTTTAGTTGCTTTAGTAGGTTTTAAAAAAACAACAAAAAATAATAAACAATTATTTTAAAAAATTAAGTCCAAATAATGTTATTTAAATAAAATATATTTTTTTTACGAAATGTAATACAAAATTCATTGATTAGTACCTACTGTAATATTTTATAAACTAGATTCTCGACTTATTAAAATAATCCTGTCAATCTTAAGATGAATAAAGGTTTAAAAAATCAGATTAAATCTTATTAGAGTATGGATACGTGTCCTGAATTTTATTTTATATCTTATCTAATTTAACAGCTATTAGATGTCAATTTACTTATATTAACAATTGCGGCTGTAAGAAGTATTTTTTAATCATTGCTCAACACAAAAATTTAAGATAAAAATTATTGATATATTATTAAATAATTTGATTTTCTTAATTTGGTATATATACATTTTTAATTCTATATTAATTCTTTATTCACACTCTATAAAATAACTTTTCCACTACTGTTTTTAAATTTTTTGTGTTTTTAAATTAATCTAATAAGCATTTTTAATTAACTTTTTTTGTTATTTTAAAATATCATTTTAACACCCTCTTTTAGAAAATTCTGGAGATTATTTGTAAAAAAAATTCAATAAATTTAAATGTTTTCAAATATCTGAGTTACAATTTCTTTGGTTGTAATACTACTAAAATTAAATTAATAACGTAATCAAACATTTTACCGCAATTCTAAAAGTAGTTATTTAAAATCATGCAAAAATATTTCGTCAAAAAGTTTACTTACCCTGCGTGTTCCGCAGTGTCTCCTGTTGCTCTACCACCTTTAGCCGTTTGAGGATTTAGAGATGCGACATTAATACTGAGAGCGGCGAAATGAGCCTGTAGATCTTTATACGAGCGCCTCGACGGTGGGACCGCCTTTCGTCCAATCGTCGAGAGGCGCACAGTTATACAATAAATAAATTTCCAACTATCCTAATCGCATTTACACCTGCTGAAAATACCGGTGGAAAAAAATGTTTTCCATCGAATAATATATCGATGTACCTTTTCAATAACTTAGAAATATCCTACTGAATTTATACCACTACTTAATCGGAGTGTTCATTCGATTAATTCAAAAAAAAAATGTTGTCCCAAATATATCCCATATGTCTTTGAAGTGAAAGAAAATCATTCTTAATAAATAAAATGCACAGACGTACCAATAACTTCACTAATAAAATTTGTTACGAGAAAAATGTTGGCAGTTTTTGCAGGATAATTTGGAAAAGTTTTTGTAAACATTTGAGCAAAGTTCCATTTGTTTCATTAGTACACATTACATACAAGGCAATATGATGTTTCCAAAGTGTCTTCCGATTGAATGTGCCCTACGTTGAGCGCCAAATTGTTAACACCGAGATAGGGAAGAACGCAAATTAACCTCTATGTGGAATTAAGAGGTGTACAAAAACAATGCTGGTTCTTTCTTTAATACGTTAATTGTGTTATTATGTTCGACAATTGTTCTAAATAATCCATATACTAGGTTAAAACACACAATTAGGTAAACACACATTATTTCAAACAATATTCCTATAATATAAAGAAAAAATCCACAAATATTAATCCAATTTCAATATGTGTGATTCATAAATTTAATAATATATTATTATTTTATCGTATGGCTAATATATTAATTTTATTAAGAATAATAAAAAACTCTTTGTTTTTTTGTTTTTTTTTGTGATTTAAAACCTAATTTTTTCAATTAAACTTGGAAGTTAAGTTAAAACGAAGAGTTTTTTATTATTCTTAATAAGATGGACTTCCAAAAAGTAAGGGTTAGTACAATAAATTTAATACAATACAATTTAATTGTTGATATATTATTATACTAAATAATTATTAGAAAGAACTACTTTATTTTCAGGTTCTATGCTGTTTTAGTCCCCCAATTATTAAGTTATTTACTTTTTAGGTTAGTTTTAATTTTATTTTTATTTTTTATTTTATTTTATTATATTTTAGAAAACCAAAGCATTTTTTTGGTTTATACATAGTCTCTAAAGTTAAGTAGACTAAGTTGAATTTCCTAAAATGACGGATTCTTGCCCTTTCAGTAAGGTGTTGAATTCCACTAGTAGAGTAACGGTTTTAAGCTAGAAGATTTCTTCTTTTTAGTTATCGATCCAATTCCAAGTCACTGTCAATGAAATAATAGGAGGTGAGAATCAAATGCAGACTAATTATAAGATGAAGAAAGTAAGAAGATAAAAAGAAAGAAGGAAGAATAAAATAGAATAGAACTGGAGTAAAATAGAAGTTCTAAAAAATAAAACCATGTATTTCCATTGACATAAGGTATGATTTTTAATAATTTCTTGTTTTGTTCTATTAAAAATTAACAAGACTAGAGGGTAACCTATACAGTAGTCTTATTTTAAAATGAAATCTTATAGTTTAGTCTTAAATATTCACAAATGTGACACTTATTTGGTTATCCATTAATCTAAATAAATACAAAATTATATAAATCCTCAACATTTGTTAGGTTAGGTTAGGTTAGTACACTTTGATTCATTTTCAAAAAAAGAAAGAATTCTCTTAATTTCTTAGTCTCCACTTATTGCCAATTGAAAAATGTATAAATTTATAATGATTTAAAACCTGCGAAACTAAAGGTAGATGCCATTTAATTTAGGGTTAGTACAATAAATTTCATTTATATTTTATTTTTCAGATGTTAAAACAATTTTATATAATTAATATATTTGGGAATTAGTATATATTACTATGATTTAAATTTTATTTTATTTTTATGTTTGATTTATTATAGTTTATTTGTTAATATCCCACGTTGGTATTGTCAATTTATTATGATTTAAATTTAATGATTATTATTATTTAAATTGTTTATAGTTAATTTATTAATGTCCCGACTTAGTTCTATTAATTTGATATGTTTTAATTGGTTTGATTATTATAATTTATAATTTTGTTTTGTTTTATTGGTTTTGTCAAATGTTTTGATTGATTTTAATGATTGAATACTATTTAATTTTATATAAATTTTACTTGTTCTTCTGTAGTTTTATTGTTGGGCGCCTTATCAAAATTTTAACTAGCTCAGACTATTTGTTTTGAAATTTAAATTTAAAATCTGACTCTTATCAGGGTAGGATTCAAATTAAAATATTATTTAATAATTAACACACAATAAATTTAATGTCAAGTATTTCAAAGAAATTTTACAAAAAAACTGTTAATTGGTTTTCATATGTTTAGTACAAATAAATAAATGAATAGCCTTATATGAAAAGAATGGAGATGATACATACAAATAAAATTAATTTACAGTCACAAAATAACAAATACACAAATACTAAATCTTAACTATGACACGTACCTTTTATTATAAAATTCGTTCACTAAAAATTGCTATTGTCTAAATGGAACAGCACAAAACTCGGATCGGCTTCTCCTCGTCCCCTGTCAGAAAAGCAATACCAACAATATGGCGGCTAAGGAACAGTTGCAGAAAGAATGCTCAAATTTAATCTTTCAAATTCTCTTGGAATCAGTCTCTGATTTGACAAATTTATTACTTTGGTAAGCAATTTAATAATGGTTGATTATTTTACTGCATGTATTTTTAATATTACATGTATTACTTTAACATAAACAGCTTTTAATTAATGCAAAAAATTTTCTTCTAGTTAGTAATCAATTAATACATACGATGTTAATTGCTCTGCTACCAAAATCAAAAGAGAGGTGAATCAATTTTCGGGCCTTTTTATAGGCTTCCAGAAAAATTAAAAGTATGACATCGAAAAACGAAATTCCATTGTTTAAATGCAAAATTCCAACCAAAATTCTTGAATATGAAGGTAATGAAATTACAAAACTAATAGTATCTTTGTTAACTTACAGTGAAATCTTATCCTTATATTTACTAAAATTTTGTTTGTATAATTTTCTAAGTGACTTTTCCTAAGAAAATTTTAGATTCAAAATGCACAACTTTCTTGAGCTGTCAACTTATTTTAGACCTTCAAAATTTGAAATAAAACCATCATTTGTATTAAAATTACTATGAATCTGTTAAACTAATACTATTTTAGCTGTCTTTGTTAGTGTTTGTACATTAAGTTTTTCAATATTTATTTCACTATGCACTATTAAAGTGTTCTATCAAAAACTTATGTGATTATGTCCAACATTATTGATATGGGAATTAGTTTACTGTATTTTACCACACCTGCTACATGTTTTTAATTGTTCTTATGTCTTTTTAAGGTACTCATGAGCTATTGGAATATTTGTTTGTACAATATCGAAGACTATAATTTGTCTTTTTATAATTTTGTAAGTACTTCCTTTTTATAATATTAATTTAAATACTTTACTAACTAAAATTACATGTTGATTTCTTAAACATGTGAAAACCATTAATACTTTTGATTTTTATTTTCTTTTTATTGTTTCAGATTAAACTTAGAATTTTAAAAGAGAACTAGGACAAAAAAAATTGTTATGTAAAAGTGTACTCATTATGGATTGGAAATATTTAATTGTTATAAAATAGCAAAATATGGATTCTATTCAATATAAAATGCCCATTACATTCTTTGTTTATATTAAATGTATGTCTTGTGAAAATTATGAACTTGGAAACTTTAGATGTACAAAAGAAAAAGTAAATGCTGATTCTATAAAACTTATAGAATATATCCTTTTATTGTAAATTATAAGGTAAGTTACACTTATTAAATTTTTAACTATTAGATATCTATCTCAATATGTTATATAATAAGGAAGAAAACAAATAAAATAAATATTGTAACGGTAACAATCAGCTAAATATTAATAGATAATATCAATAGGATTAAACATGCATCGGGAAACAGTGTCTTCAACAAAAATGTACAATAAAATTAATAATTTAAATGGAGAGTTTTATCATATAAGCATAGACTAAATGATCTCCATTATTAAAATGGAACTTGTTCACATCCCTTTCAAATATTAGTTTCTAGAAACTAGTAAATAATTTCAATATTAGAAGAAAAACAGAAATAAATTTTAATATGTAAACTTACACTAAGTATAATCATAATGTTAAAATATAAATTAAGTATATAGTATATAATGTTTTGGGTAATATTAGTTTCAAATATAAGATGTACAAGAAACCGCAAAACAAAAAGTGTTGCACTCCATAGAATGTAGTGTCGTTATTCATCAATAATAGCAACCCAATATTAAAAAAATAAAAATATATCATTTAAAATTTAGTTATTTCGGAGACATATAAATTTTAGTTTATTAGTTTATTTATTTGTAATATTATTATACATATACATACAATTTTGACATTAGAATATTCTGCAAATCGGATTTTTACTAATTTCGGTTTTTAAATATTGTTCTAATTATATGTTCATCATTGGAAAGTGTAAAATGAAGATAGAAGTATTGTTAACAGAACCTTCGCAAAGACAGAGTGTTGGAAATTGAGAAAACCGAAAAAAGACTTTTGATAGACAGAGTTAGTTTTAAGGGTGTCAGTCATTCTTAGTTGGTTTAGTGAAAGCTTGGGAATAAACAATTTAAAACTCATTGGAAAATATGTATTTGTACTGTAAGTTTCAATGTACACAATAAATTAAAAAATGTTAATTTTGATGTTCGTGTATGTAAACAGGATTTTTATTGAAACTTAATTAATTTAAAAACTTGGCGTACGTTTGAAGAAAAAGTATCACAAATTATTCAAAGTCACCTATAGCCACATTTTTTTTATATGGTACCGTGAATCGTCAAAATTGCAGGTATCGGAGTCAAGAAAACCCACATTGGATGACTGAGGCACACACGCAATATCCTCAGAAAGTGAATGTATGGGCAGGGATCATCGATGACAGAATCATTGGCCCTTTTTTCTTTGAAAAAAATCTAACAGGAGAACGTTATTTAACTTTTTTGAGAAATCAACTTATACCTGTCCTTGCTAACATGTATCCAAATGCCAATAATGCAAATTTACCTAGTGACAATATCTGGTTTCAACAAGATGGAGCCCCTCCGCATTACGCACGTGAAGTACGTCAATTTTTAAATAATTGCTTTCCCAGGAGATGGATCGGAAGACGAGGTTTTATAGAGTGACCAGCAAGGTCGCCAGATCTAACACCTCTAGACTTTTTCCTGTGGGGTTACATAAAATCAAAAGTTTATGTCAATAGACCCCGAAATTTACAGAACTTAAAAGATAGAATTAGGCATGAAATGAGTCTCATTACTCCAGAAGTCATCCGCAATGTACTTGATGAATGTGTCCGTAGATTCACATATTGTCAAAAAACCGATGGAGGGCATTTCGAACATTTAATTTAAAATATTTATTATGCATAATTTGGTTACTTTAAGGTACGTTATGAATTAAATCATTAGTTGTAATTTGGTTGAATTTAAATAAAAAAGAAATGTTTTTGTACCCTTAAAAAAATATTTTAGTTACAAATGTAATGTCGTTAAATAGGGAATTAAATTCTCCTTCAAATGAGGTGTCGCATTATACCGATTTCTATTTAAAAAAATTAACGATTACGTCACTACACCCACACCGGTGACGTCATCCTTACTCTAAGTACGTTATAAGATGGGTATTTTATAACAAAAATCGACTTGTTTCGGGATTACCCTCAAAACTCGACGGTTTTAGAAATAATGATAATATTCCATAAATTAACCGTCCACTGTATGATAACTCAGATATTCATTAAAAGATATTTGTGTTTTAGTGTAGGTATATTGTATTTACAGATGAATAGGAATAAATATAACCGTGAGTGAGATATTTATTAGTCAAATATAACTTATCTAACAAAATGAGTAAACAAAATATTTTTAGTTAATTTTAGTGAAATTTAGTTTTCCTATTAAATACTGATTGTACCGTTGCAGTAGGTACATGTAATGTTTTCAAATTAAATCAAAAAAATGATAGTAACAGGTTTACTTATAACTCTGTGACCGATCGTATAGCTTATCTCATTAAAATACTCGCTTCAATCTCCCCTTGTCTACGGTTCCTTATCTACTAAGCATGCCTCAGTCAGTTCAATCATTTCCTCAAATGATTCATTATGAATTTGTTCTAACCCTATATTTCTCCCAAAGAATTACAATTTTATCCCTAAAAAGCTGGTCAAAGGAAGATTATACCAAGAAATGTCATTTACATTCTGTGTTTCGATAATTCATTATGATAATTAATTTTTTATTAACTTTCTGTAGAAAAAACTTGCATTAGTGGATGTCCATTTTTTTAGTCTTTGATAAAACTATTTATAAAACTATGTTTTTGAAACTGAAATTATTCATATTGTTCTAATCCGAATTATCTTAATCCATCTTTCTACGTATCGCTTATAATATATTTATGATATATTAATATTATTTTATTTGTTAATCTCCACACATGTGAAGGCATTATAATGTAAACATCACAAATATGAAAATCAATTAATAATAAATATTAGCAGAGGATTTATCGATTATGGTATGGTCTCGCTCTTTGCACATTCATAATATTTCTGTTCAATTACACTATCTAGTCATATATTTATGTCTTCTACAGGGTTGTTTACACTCATTGCTTATACACTCTAGACAAATTAAAATAAAATAGAACAGATTGTGAAAAGTAAAAAACTATTTAGTACCCCCCAAACTGTTTTTAAAAAAGAAATGGAAATTCAGGAGAATCGGGTATATACATGGTGTCCCGAAAAGAATGGTCATAAATTATACCACAGATTCTGGGGTCAAAAATATGTTGATTGAACTCCGCTTACAATAGTGCACAAAAAAAAAGTTACAGGGTGCTAGTGTTAAAAATTTAAATAGTTTTTTTAACATTACTCTAAAACGGTTTAACGTTAGTGTATGAAAATTTATAGGAAATACTAGTAGAGAATACCCAATAAATTGGAAACAGTTGTATTCAATTATTTTGATTTATTATGGATTTTCAGAGGGGATCAACACCCCTTTCACCCCCCAATTTTTTTTAGGGCTATAATTTATGGACCGCCACTGGAATGAAACTTAAACTTTTGTATCTATACAAGCCACCCTTACATATTTCTTAGTCTTCCCTTTTAATGGTTTGTGTTTGTCTTCCATATTTCCTTTATTTGTTTTCTGTTGTCCACTTTCTTCAATAATTGTTTTTGCTTTCTTTTTAATGTGACTAATTAGCTTCGTACATTTTACTAGGTTGTTTATCTTCATTTTAAATTAATTTTAATTGTTATTGTCAACATAACCTCACCAACCTTTTGTTCTTCTTGTGACTTATTCTTCTTGCCCTCTGTTATGTCGGACTGCAGTTAAACTGAAAAGTTTTTAAATCTATATGTCTGTGTTGAACTCTCCCCCCCCCCCATTTTTCTTTCTTTTTTAAAACATATAAAAAGTTAAAAAAGTAAATTTTAGACCACAAATTTTATACATTTTGTCCTACATGTTCTTATATTTATTTTTTTTATTTTTTTATTTTTACACTAAGGTATGATTTTTCTTTTCTTTTTAATTTGCACCACTAAAATAACCTTTTTTATAGCCTGATGATGGTCTCAATGTTGGGCCGAAACTAGTTGCTATTATTGTTTTTCCATCAACATAAAGAATAAAACTCTGTGACATAGACTTTGGGTTTTTCATTTGGTTTCCCATTAGTCACATTTGAGATATGGATGGTTTACTTCGTTTGAAAAAATAAATAATTTAAAACAATGAAAGCTAATTACACCTCATATATTAACATTTATGACATACAGAAATTATCTAGGTTTGTTAAGAAAACACAAAAAAAAACAAAAAAAACCTAAAATAATGACATTGTTAATGCCCATAAACAAATTGCAGATAAATTTTGGGAGCACTTTACACGCATAGAAACAAAATAAGTAAAAATCTAGAAAGAAAAAAAAAGAACACAAAATAAACAAAAGATCTTTCTTTCAGATATCGATGTAAGCAGAAAATAATAATGAGTTTAAAAAATAACAAGATGGAAATACCAAAGAAGCAGTAAACTACAGTCCAATTTCAATAATATCTAGCGTTACGAATATCTTTGAAAAATACTTCCACAAACAATCACATCATTTTTAAACAAATATAATATTTTATAGTGTCAACAATATGTGATTCGTAAAAATCTGTCGATGTTATATAATGGACAAAAAATAACCATCTCTTGTCGACTTGGATAAGGCTTTGAATATCGTTGACCACAAGAAACTATTATCTGTTTTAGAAAATGAAGAACTCTAGAATAATAAAGTGTGTTCAACAATTTAGTGCCTACAATAAAAGGGGACTGATGGTGATAATAAACTTCTTAGGTACTTTTATCTCAGGTATTGGCAAGTTTGGGTAAAGAATGCAGGTCAGGATTAAATTTGCAAAAATATTTTTTTAATAGACACGCATATTAAACGATATTCACAATAAAATTTAATAAAAATTTAAATATGTTAATATATCAAGTCAGTTTCACTATCACTATCGTCGTCTACATTAATTATAAGGGGTTCTATGTTAGTATGAAATGCCCTGTATAAATCCTCCACTTTTATAACATGGTTTATTGTTTTTTTTTCCAACAATCAGCGTCTGGATCATCCATATTTTGCAGGATTAATGCAATTACAGAAGGACATAATGTAGGTATAGTAATTTGGGTCCACACTTTGTTCTTTAGTTTTCTCCACATATGCTCAATCGGGTTAAATACGCAGTAGTAAGGAGGAAGACGAAGAACTGTATGTCCTTTGGATGCTGCAATTGTGTCACATACATATGTCTTCTGTATGTTAAATGTCCTTAGAACCTCTAAAAGCTGCGTTTTATATCCTTCTTCAAAGTACATGTTGTTTTGGAGCATGAATTCCTGGGTTTCCGCTTTTGTATTTGAAGAGCTTGGAACCTTCTTCAATTGGCGATTATAGCAACTGGCATTGTCCATAACTATGACACTATGCGGGGGAATATTTGGCAGTAAAGTGTTTTCGAACCAATCTTCGAACAATTCGGCTGTAGTATCTTGGTGGTAATCCAACGACGAATCTTGAATGTTCTTCGCCGAAAGTCCCAAACTGTTTGGGATCCAACCATCTGATCCAGCATGAATAATCGTGATCCGTTTTCCTTTGTTCGATGGAGATTTTTAATTGGCATTGCACTGTTCCATCGGTCCATCCTTTTGCCGGCGTATCGTGGGTATCATACCATGTCTCATCCAAATAGATTATTGGACTTTGTAAAGACCTGTAATCACTTATAGCAGTCAAATATTCAAAACGCCATTGCCTAATCCGTTGGGATTCCATAATAATTTGGCTTTTGTCAATTTTGCAGTATTTGAAACCTAGTTTGGATAAAAGTGTCCATAAGTCATCAGTGGTTCTGCTGGAAACACCACTATCGTTTCTTTTTCGTCTCGGATGAATTGGCCTCGAAATGTGAACTCTCACTGATGATTCCGGTATCCCTGTCAAATCGCTGGTTTCTCTTACAGCAGGGGTAAAAGCCCAACCCCTTTGGACCAGCTTCTGATGAACATGTCTGACAATTTCTTTGGCATCAAGGGATAAAACTTGTTTTCGAACAGGAACAATAACACAGGGCGCCACTGATGCAGTTTCCCAAGGAAGAAACATTTTTCACAAAAATTATTAAACAGCACAGACTAATTCTCACTACTAGAAAACAAATATAAATGATTATACTCAACCCAAATTATACAAATACAAGAACCGATCCTGTGTGCAAATTTTGACCATAAGTAACAAACCGTGATAGACGATCGTAATAAAAGGTTTATTATCATCAGTCCCCTTTTATTATAGGCACTATATTGTTGAACACACTTTACCCAAAATTAAAAAAGCACCAGGTAGGCAATAGAAATTATGCGCCAAGATAAAAAAATGTGTTATTATTGTCAAGCTAGGTACATTAAAGACCGAGAAGTGAAGCTCTCTCTTAAAATCGAGAATGTTCACCGCAGTTACACACGGAATATAAGATCCTTCCTTTTTTATTCTGAAGACAAGTTCGAGACAGTGTAAATATGTAGGTAGCACTGGCAACACTAACAGCATTACGTATAAGGTCATTTAAACTTTTTAAATTTCAGATAAGGGTCAGAATATCAAAAGGTTTTTGACTTGGCAAATAGCGAATGTTGAAGGTTATCGTAATCACATTAGTTTTTGATCTTATAAAACAAAATGTAACTTCGACGGGTCAATCTGAAGATGAGTTTAATGACCTGAAACAGCTGTTATTGAGATAAAAAACTTTTAAATGTAAAAAGGTTTAGTTCACAAGTTCTTAATTAGGAAGGGAAACGTTATTAAAAAATTGCTCTTTCAATATATGTATTAATAAGGACTAATAATTATTAAAGATCATTTTTTTGTTTATTATAATTAAGAGGCTACATCAGCGCGTTATTAAGACGGAAGAAGCGTTCCAAGATTGCAGCTTTAATTTTGAATAATTTGTTGAGTTATTTGGCACCATGGATGTATAGATGGATTTATTTAAATCGTACGCATACGCTATTTGCCACATACTTTTTAAACCTGAAGGATTGCGAAGTTATTTAAGGTTATATTTATGTTTAATTTGATAGTTTATTAAATAATTCATTTATTATTTATTATTTATTATTTATTATTTATTATTTATTATTTATTATTTATTATTTATTATTTATTATTTATTATTTATTATTTATTATTTATTATTTATTATTTATTATTTATTATTTATTATTTATTATATCCAGTATGGGTAAGTAAGGTGTGTTCAACAATATAGTGCATACAATAAAAGGGGACTGATGGTGATAATAAACTTCTTAGGTACTTTTATCTCAGGTATTGGCAAGTTTGGGTAAAGAATGCAGGTCAGGATTAAATTTGCAAAAATAATTTTTTAATAGAAACGCATATTAAACGATATTCACAATAAAATTTAATAAAAATTTAAATATGTTAATATATCAAGTCAGTTTCACTATCACTATCGTCGTCTACATTAATTATAAGGGGTTCTATGTTAGTATATGAAATGCCCTGTATGAATCCTCCACTTTTATAACATAGTTTATTGTTCTTTTTCAACAATCAGTGTCTATATTTTGTCGGATTAATGCAATTACAGAAGGACATAATGTAGGTATAGTATTTTGGGTCCGCACTTTGTTCTTTACTTTTCTCCACATTTGCATGTTAGGTTAGGTTAGGTTAGGTTAGGTTAGGTTAGGTTAGGTTAGGTTAGGTTAGGTTAGGTTAGGTTAGGTTAGGTTCGAGAAGCTGGACGACCCGCACCACACCCTCTTCCAGTGTAGTGGATGGAGGGATGCAAGAGAAGAATGCGAAATGGAATTGGGAACTGCAATAGGACCGGACAACATGGTGGGTGAAATGATAAAGGGAGAGAGAGAATGGAATGTAGTGATGGAATGGGTCAGGTATGTGATGAGAGCCAAGGAGGAAGAGGAGTGGGCCAGACAGGGAAGACGCCCAAGATGATAATAGAGGATAAGGAGCATTCTTGAGGAAATGCCAACTAGGCCGATGCCAAGGATGCTTCCGGAGACCGAGGAGGTTTTTTAGTGGGTATTAGAACTCTGGAGTCCCACAGACCCCCCCCGAACATCCAGGGGACGACATGCGTAAACGGCATTTTTCCTCCTCGCCCAAAAAAAAAAAAAAAAAGGTTAGGTTAGGTTAGGTTAGGTTAGGTTAGGTTAGGTTAGGTTAGGTTAGGTTAGGTTAGGTTAGGTTAGGTTAGGTTAGGTTAGGTTAGGTTAGGTTAGGTTAGTTTAGGTTAGGTTAGGTTAGGTTAGGTTAGGTTAGGTTAGGTTAGGTTAGGTTAGGTTAGGTTAGGTTAGGTTAGGTTAGGTTAGGTTAGGTTAGGTTAGGTTAGGTTAGGTTAGGTTAGGTTAGGTTAGGTTAGGTTAGGTTAGGTTAGGTTAGGTTAGGTTAGGTTAGGTTAGGTTAGGTTAGGTTAGGTTAGGTTAGGTTAGGTTAGGTTAGGTTAGGCTAGGTATCGTAGTATGAAATGCCCTGTATAAATCCTCCACTTTTATAACATGGTTTAACGTTTTTTTCCAACAATCAGCGTCTGGGTCATCCATATTTTGCAGGATTAATGCAATTACAGAAGGACATAATGTAGGTATAGTATTTTGGGTCCGCACTTTGTTCTTTACTTTTCTCCACATATGCTCAATCGGGTTGAAAACGCAGTAGTAAGGAGGAAGACGAAGAACTGTATGTCCTTTGGATGCTGCAATTGTGTCACATACATATGTCTTCTGTATGTTAAATGTCCTTAGAACCTCTAAAATCTGCGTTTTTTATATCCTTCTTCAAAGTACATGTTGTTTTGGAGCATAAATTCCTGGATTTCCGCTATTGTATTTGAAGAGCCTGGAACCTTCTTCAATTGGCGATTATAGCAACTGGCATTGTTCATAACTATGACACTATGCGGGGGAATATTTGGCAGTAAAGTGTTTTCGAACCAATCTTCGAACAATTCGGCTGTACTATCTTGGTGGTAATCCAACAACGAATCTTGAATGTTCTTCGCCGAAAGTCCCAAACTGTTTGGAATCCAACCATCTTCTGATCCGGCATGAATAATCGTGATCCGTTTTCCTTTGTTCGATGGAGCTTTTGATTGGCATTGCACTGTTCCATCGGTCCATCCTTTTGCCGGCGTA
Organism: Ophraella communa; assembly: GCA_035357415.1. Classification (NCBI taxonomy): domain Eukaryota; kingdom Metazoa; phylum Arthropoda; class Insecta; order Coleoptera; family Chrysomelidae; genus Ophraella; species Ophraella communa. Next base: position 22,096,944 of record CM068982.1, read on the forward strand.
TCGTGGGTATCATACCATGTCTCATTCAAATAGATTATTGGACTTTGTAAAGACCTGTAATCACTTATGGCAGTCAAATATTCAAAACGCCATTGCCTAATCCGTTGGGATTCCATAATAATTTGGCTTTTGTCAATTTTGCAGTATTTGAAACCTAGTTTGGATAAAAGTGTCCATAGGTCATCAGTGGTTCTGGAAACACCACTACCGTTTCTTTTTCGTCTCGGATGAATTGACCTCGAAATGTGAACTCTCACTGATGATTCCGGTATCCCTGTCAAATCACTGGTTTCTCTTACAGCAGGGGTAAAAGCCCAACCCCTTTGGAGCAGCTTCTGATGAACATGTCTGACAATTTCTTTGGCATCAAGGGATAAAACTTGTTTTCGAACAGGAACAATAACACAGGGCGCCACTGATGCAGTTTCCCAAGGAAGAAACATTTTTCACAAAAATTATTAAACAGCACAGACAAATTATACAAATACAAGAACCGATCCTGTGTGCAAATTTTGACCATAAGTAACAAACCGTGATAGACGATCGTAATAAAAGTGGTTTATTATCATTAGTCCCCTTTTATTGTAGGCACTATATTGTTGAACACACTTTACCCAAAATTAAAAAAGCACCAGGTAGGCAATAGTAATTATGCGCCAAGATAAAAAAATGTGTTATTATTGTCAAGCTAGGTACATTAAAGACCGAGAAGTGAAGCTCTCTCTTAAAATCGAAGATGGTCACCGCAGTTACACGCGGAATATAAGATCCTTCATTTTTTATTCTGAAGACAAGTTCGAGACAGTGTAAATATGTAGGTAGCACTGGCAACACTAACAGCATTACGTATAAGGTCATTTAAACTTTTTAAATTTCAGATAAGGGTCAGAATATCAAAAGGTTTTTGACTTGGCAAATAGCGAATGTTGAAGGTTATCGTAATCACATTAGTTTTTGATCTTATAAAACAAAATGTAACTTCGACGGGTCAATCTGAAGATGAGTTTAATGACCTGAAACAGCTGTTATTGAAATAAAAAACTTTTAAGTGTAAAAAGTTTAGTTCACAAGTTCTTAATTAGGAACAGAAACGTTATTAAAAAATTGCTCTTTCAATATCTGTATTAATGAGGACTAATAATTAGATGATTTTTTTGTTTATTAGAATTAAGAGGCTATATCAGCACGTTATTAAGACGGAAGAAGCGTTCCAAGATTGCAGCTTTAATTCTGAATAATTTGTTGAGTTATTTGGCACCATGGACGTATAGATGGATTTATTTAAATCGTACGCGTACGCTATTTGCCACATACTTTTTAAACCTGAAGGATTGCGAAGTTATTAAAGGTTATATTTATGTTTAATTTGATAGTTTATTAAATAATTCATTTATTATTTATTATTTATTATTTATTATTTATTATTTATTATTTATTATTTATTACATTCAGTATGGGTAAGTAAGGTGTGTTCAACAATATAGTGCGTACAATAAAAGGGGACTGATGGTGATAATAAACTTCTTAGGTACTTTTATCTCAGGTATTGGCAAGTTTGGGTAAAGAATGCACAATGCAAAAATATTTTTTTAATAGACACGCATACTAAACGATATTCACAATAAAATTTAATAAAAATTTAAATATGTTAATATATCAAGTCAGTTTCACTATCACTATCGTCGTCTACATTAATTATAAGGGGTTCTATGTTAGTATATGAAATGCCCTGTATGAATTCTCCACTTTTATAACATAGTTTATTGTTCTTTTTCAACAATCAGTGTCTATATTTTGTCGGATTAATGCAATTACAGAAGGACATAATGTAGGTATAGTATTTTGGGTCCGCACTTTGTTCTTTATTTTTCTCCACATATGCTCAATCGGGTTGAATACGCAGTAGTAAGGAGGGAGACGAAGAACTGTATATCCTTTGGATACTGCAATTGTGTCACATACATATTTCTTCTGTATGTTAAATGTCCTTAGAACTTATCTGCGTTTTTTATATCCTTCTTCAAAGTACATGTTGTTTTGGAGCATAAATTCCTGGATTTTCGCTTTTGTATTTGAAGAGCCTGGAACCTTCTTCAATTGGCGACTATGGTAACTGGCATTGTCCATAACTATGAATATTTGGCAAAAAGTGTTTTCGAACCAATCTTCGAACAATTCGGCTGTATTATCTTGGTCGTAATCCAACGAAAAATCTTGAATGTTCTTTGCCGAAAGTCCCAAACTGTTTGGAATCCAACCATCTGATCCAGCATGAATAATCGTGATCCGTTTTCCTTTGCGCACTGTTCCATCGGTACATTCTTTTGCCGACGTATCATGGGTATCATACCAGGTCTCATCCAAAGAGATTATCTTTATAAAGACCTGTAATCACTTATGGCAGTCAAATATTCAAAACGCCATTGCCTAATCCGTTGGGATTCCATAATAACTTGCCTTTTGTCAATTTTGCAGTATTGGAAACCTAGTTTGGATAAAAGTGTCCATAGGTTTCCATTTGATATCCTTATCTCAGTGAAGCTCCTTAGTCTTGTTTGCAATGATGTGATAGTAGGCACCAAGTTTTCTTCGTACATAGAGTAGATAGTTCTTCTTATCAAATCTTTATCACAGTCAACAGTGGTTCTAGAAACACCACTATCGTTTTGTTTTTTTCTCGGATGAATTGGCCTCGAAATGTGAACTCGAAATGTGATTCCGGTATCCCTATCAAATCGCTGGTTTCTCTTACAGCAGGAGTAAAAGCCCAACCGGGTACGGGTAAATGATTATACTCAACCCAAATTATACAAATACAAGAACCGATCCTGTGTGCAAATTTTGACCATAAGCAATAAACTGTGACAGACGATCGCAATAAAAGTGGTTTATTATAGAAGATGAGGGAATTGTTTACATTTAAAAACTGTCATGCACCGTGTCGTAACGGCACGCAAGTGGGCTGAGCCATCTGTGCCTATAAAAAGGCGCGCAATCCGCCGTACGGCAGTTGTAGAACAAAAAAGACATGACGGACAAGTTCAGTGCTATAGATGTCAAGGCCTTAACCATGGGCAAAGTACATGCCACATGCGGGAGTGTGGAGGGGTACCGATTGCACCTTGGGGAAAAAGAGCCTGCGAAGTACAAAAATTGCGGAGGAAAGCAAACTACCGAGGATGTCCAAAGAATCCTACCACAACAACGAAGACCCAATAGTAACAGCCAAAACCAACAACAAGAGCACCAACAACAACTAAACTAAAGGTAAACTACGCGCAAGCTACCCAAAAAACCCAAAAAATGAAAGGATCGGAAAAGTTATCCCTCGACATCGAAACAGTGATGACTGAATTTGAAAAATTCAAGCAAATGTTTAAAAAGATGGAGGAACTTTTCCAATTCTGGACAAGAGGATAAAAGGCAGCACATCCAAACCCAAATCATATAAAAATCAACTCATGGAAAACCGGAGGAAAAAAAACAAACCAGAATACCATGGGAGAAATCCTGAAGGAAGTAAGATCTCGATATCTTTGCACTCCAGGAAACGAGATTTCCAGATGCCAACTATCGGTCACATGGCCAGGCTATGATGTCTACAAAAACGTCCTAAATAGAAGATCCGGAGCTACAGCGATCCTAGGCAGAAAGGAACTGAACCACTACCAGAAAAGACATCGGATGGGCTCCTTACCATCAAAATAGTCTCAGCGTATGTAAGACCGAATACGGTCATTCATGAAGAAGACATGTTAGCGGTACTCCCCAAAGATAAAAAACGCATTATTATAGATCTAAATGCCAAGTCCCCAACGTGGTATTGCAACACAAGAAACGGACAAGGAAAAAATCTGGCAAGGATAACGGTTAATACTCCAGCTCTTAAAGTCACAGGTCCACAGCAACCAACGCACTATCCCCTATAAGATGGTACGCCGGCAGTTCTAGACATTGCGGTGTTGAGAGACATCGGACATTTGGCTTACCGAAGGAGGAGACGCACACGTGCGCCAATAATAGTCCCCACCGTCGAAGATAGAACAACACAAGAAAGGAGAGAAATTAAAAGGACTGATTGGACGAAGTTTGGGAGGATCTCCGGACAACTACTCGGTCTAATACAAGAAATCCAAGGAAAAGAAGACCTAGAAGAGAAAGTTCGTTTCTTAGAAGCACTATCGGAAGCTATAGTGAGAAGTACCGCAACAACCGTAGCGCAAAAACAAGGTAGATTTAACAATCTGAGCAACGATCTAAGAGATCTGATAGAGGATTATAAATAGAGCCCTTAAAAGAGTCCGAAGAACCTAGGATGCAAACCATAAAATAAGAGAATACTTACTAAAAGAGGAAGTAAAGGAAAAACTGAAAAAATACAGAAGCGAAGAATCGAAAAGACGAATCATCGATCTTCATCCACAAAAACAAAAACCAGCACTCTGGAACATAGCAAAAGTCCTTAAGAAACACAAAAAATCCATGGCTCCATGGAATGGCATATACAAACGAAGAAAAAGTAGAAGCAATGGAACTACAATTCATGCTCAACGAACAACCTGATGACGACATGGATTTCTCAGACAGGGTAGAAGACGAAGTAGAAGAATTCGCCGAAGAGGAACTTAAGGAGATCATAAGATTCATCTCACTAAAGAAAGCACCGGGTTTCGACGAAATCGCCAATAGCGTAAATTTCTTGAGATCCACGTTTTCTTTAACATTGAGTGTTGCTTTCAACATAGAATATATTGCCCATAACGTGGAAGACACTTCAGCTTCTTAGACTTCTCTGCAAAATATGCCAACAGCACATTTTCGGATACTTTTCTGGCTTTATTTGCTTCACACCACTCTTTAAATTGCTGATATGCATTTTCATACTGGCGCCTCGATTTCTCCGGTAATTGATTTGAAATTACTGAATTGGTCGCATCTGTCGCTCAAAATTTTCATTATTACACAGTTATAAATATCATGCACGAAATTGACGCAAATAAGAATTCACTCCAAAATAATGAAAATAATTATCAAGAACTGTCACTTTGAAATAATTTTTAACAAATGCCATTTTATTTCCATAGTTACAGTACCTAATTACTTGATTTGGAAAAACGGTTCAAACCAGTTCAATACTTTTTTCATATTAAGCTAAGGATATGTAGAAAAAGTTTTGTTTACATCTCATGCGCGAAATACTTTGGTGATCGAGAACTGATTCAAAAATAACTATTTCAATGCATACATTTTCGATTTAAATAATGAGGATATAGTCCAGGCGTGCTGTACTTTTAGACGGAAATTCTGATACCTGGAATGTAACAGTTGGAGGTGGTAAAGGGGCTTATAACATATGAAAAAAAAATACATTAACTATTTCAATTATGATCATAAACTTTTTAGGGGTGAAAAGGGGTGAAAAAGGGATAAAAAACTGAAGTATTGCTGTTAGCGGCTAAAATTGACGTCAAAATGAAAAGTGCCCAATAGAAAAGTTGTAGATCATGTAGAAATCTAAAACTTTTCTTTCGGTAATTTTCTCACATAACCTCAATTTTTCGAGGAAAATGGAAAATAAACGATTTTTCGTTTTTAATTTTTAATTTTCCAACGGATTCGTCAATCTTGGTGAAACTGGGTGGAAACTTACCTAAATCTCTTTTTTTTCAACTGTAAAGTTTGCTCGGAAAATATTATTGGAAAAGATTTTCCTGAGGCTCATTTTATTCGTTTTTACGTCTACTTTCACATGAAACAAAAAAAAATACACCTCTCATTTAAAAATGTGCCCAAAAATGAAAAAAAAGCAAAAAATGAATTTTGCAACAGCTAAATTTGCAATAATTGTTAAATTTTTGTTATAAAATATTAAAAAATGCAAAAGCCGACTCTTGCATTACATTGTACGGGAAAAATTACAAAAGAAAATATATTTTATTATTTAGTCGGATTTTTAGTTCATTTGCAATATTATTATAAACACTCAAGTCTATTAATGAAGTGAATAATCCGAGCGGGGATTTCATGGTTTTTACTATTGTTGTTTGCTGCTTTGTTTATATTATAAGGTTTTTCATGAGATAAATCGATTTGTTGATAATTACAAGGCCCAAATACCCTTCCATCAGAACCCTATCATCATGAGTGCTTATAATAATATTGCAAATGAAATAAAAATCCGACCAAATAATGAAATACATTTTCTTTTGTAATTTTTCCCGTAGAATGTAATGCAAGAGTCGGCTTTTGCATTTTTTAATATTTTATAACAAAAATTTAACAATTATTGCAAATTTAACTGTTGCAAAATTCATTTTTTGCTTTTTTTTCATTTTTGGGCACATTTTTAAATGAGAGGTGTATTTTTTTTGTTTCATGTGAAAGTAGACGTAAAAACGAATAAAATGAGCTTCAGGAAAATCTTTTCCAATAATATTTTCCGAGCAAACTTTACAGTTGAAAAAAAAGAGATTTTTCCAGAAAAATCAAATTTCTCGGAAAATTATTATGTTACAAGGTTGAGAAAATTCGAGGTTATTTTGGACATAAAAAGGTAAGTTTTCACCAAGTTTCACCAAGATTGACGAATCCGTTGGAAAATTAAAAATTAAAAACGAAAAATCGTTTATTTTCCATTTTCCTCAAAAAATTGCTGTTATGTGAGAAAATTACCAAGAGAAAAGTTTTAGATTTTTACTTGATCTACAACTTTTTTATTGGTCACTATTCATTTTGACGTCAATTTTAGCCGCAAACAGCAATATTTCAGTTTTTTACCCCTTTTTCACCCCTAAAAAGTTAATGATCATAATTGAAATAGTTAATGTAGTTTTTTTTCATGTGTTATAAGCCCCTTTACCACCTCCAACTGTTACATTCCAGGTCTCAGATATTCCGTATTTTTTATTTTTTTGGTACAGCACGCCTGGACTAATAGTATAAATCTTATGTAAAGTATTTCCAAGTTGTCACCAGCTGAGTTACAGAAATTCGAGTTGGTAACATTGCCCATCCAGCTTTTGCGGATTGCGGATTTTTAGTACTTTTAATTGCCATCTTCTCTTTCAAAAGTGTATAATAGAAGAACTTTTTTCTCTTAAAATATTCTATAGAAATAGGGCTTTCTAATAAAAAAATCGTTGCAAAGTTCCGTGGGGCACAAAGTACAACGGATCCAACGTTGATTTTTATTTATCTGTCACACTATACAAATTTATAATTTCATTTTTAATTTATAATATACTATGTTATTGCAATTTTTCTTTAATAACCCTACTAATCATATAACTAAAAAACAATTCTTTGTGAACTCGGGTATGTTTTGAAATTGACAGATAAAGGTTAATTCCCACAGAATAACTTTGTACACAGGAACGTCCATATTTATCAAATCATGTGATACATTTTTTAATGGTAAATGTTAGTATTATTTGAATTTAATTTGATTTGAATAATTCAAAATATTGGACTCTCTCGATATTAATTAATAAAATAAATTCTGAGGTAGGTAGCTAAAATAAAAATACAACACCGGCATAATTAATAGTATAATTATCTTATCAGTAAATAACAACAAATAAATTAAATATCAATCTAAAAGAGCAAAAATTTAAACAATTCAAGTTAAGTTCCGTTGATTTGAAACTTGCTTTTTAAAAACAAATATTTTAATTAGAACTAACAAATTTATTTTAACAGAAATTACAAAGATTTAACTTCAATTAACTGAGTAACTACTACTACTAGATACTAGATACTAACTATTACAAACAATATTTCTTCTTTATATATTTATTAGTAATTATTAATAACTTCTTTATTCCAGGAACTGTAACTTGCATATTGGTACAATTTTTAATAACTTTTTTACATTCAGTATTTGTATTTTCATTTTGGATGTGAGGCCTTAATAGATCGTTTTGGTCGCAGTGAAAGCGATTTTTATTGACCACACATAAAACTCCACAGTGTGGATTGCTATATGAGTATTACTGAATGGTCAAGTTAATTTATTTTTGATTTAAACATTAATGCTCGTCATTGGGTAAAAAATGTTCATGATAACTAAAAATTATGGCTAAATTAAAAATTTTCCTTTGTTCGTTATATGTACTGAGCTACAAGTATGTTTTTATTTTATTTTTGGACTTGTTACTTTATAATAAAGTAGTTGGCGGCGACGCATGTTGCGCATCCAGCAAAATTTTAAATGTAAATATGCCCTTTGTCTAAAACATATATTTCAAAGACAGTTGGATTACTTTTTTATCTTAAATTGATTATTTTGTTAAACATTGACTTCTCCTAACTAGTTGATTTTGTAGATTAAAATTATTAATCAGTAAACCAGTTTTATTTTATTAGATTTATAAAAATCTATAATAATAATAATAAGCTTTATTGTCGAAAAATTTTTTTAAATTTGTGGACAAAGCTGTTTAAAAAAAAAGCAAATCACATAGAACAAAACATATTAAAACAGTAATACAAGAGTATCTACAAGTGAATAAAACATAAAACATACAAACATATAAAACTTCACAATATAAAACATTGCGAAGGGTCAGTTAAAAAAAAATAATAAAAAATAAAATAAAATAAATGTATACTTTATGTATACATTATACAATGACAATGATAAATAATAAGTACTTAAGTAATATAAAAAAATTAAAATTTAAAATTTTTTTAGTCAGAGTAACAACAACAAAAAAAACAACAAACAACAAAATAGATAAATATCACAAATTAACTTTCCAGTGCTTGAGATGGTCCCAAATAATTTATGTAAAAAAGTCGTCAACTGCATACAAAGCTCTCTCCACCAAGTATGATTTTAAAACGATACGAAATGCGGTTATTGATGAAATGGACTTTATTTCCAAGGGTAGATTGTTGTGCATTTTCTTAGCGTTATAAAAAATAGAGCTTTTGATTAGTTCCGTGCGAGGTTTTGGTAAATAAAGGTCATACTCTGCACTTCTAGGAGGGTAGTCTGAGACTTCAGGTAAATGTTTCCGAATTAAGGAACTGGATTCAAAGATAAATAGGGATGGAAGTGTTAATATTTTATGTTTTTTAAAGAATTCCCTACAGTGAGTTTTACTGCTTAGTTTCAGCGTATACCGAACAGCTCTCTTTTGTAATTTAAAAATACGTTCAAATTGAGTCACACAACATGTACCCCAAAAAGGAAGTGCATATCGGAGATGTGACTCGAAGAGGGCAAAATAGACTGTTTTGGAAGCTGACAGGTGAAGCTCCCTAGATATTGTTCTCAGTGCGTAACAAGAAGAGCTTAGTTTTTTTGACAAAGCGTCAAACAGAGAGCTGTCAACGACTAGTCCCAAAAATCTCACAGAGTCAACGACCTCTATAGTAGAATTATTCAACATAATAGGTTTAATTGCAGATGTGTATTGTAAAACTTTCGTTTTAGAAACGTTCAAACACATATGGTTAGAATCACACCATGATTTGATGATGGTTAAGTCATGTGAAACCATTCTATGCAGTTCGGTGATATCCGGGTGACTCCAAGAAAAGCTAGTGTCGTCTGCGAATAAACAAATTTTTCCGCCGATGCTCAAGTCAGCAATATCATTGATAAATAGCAAAAACAATATAGGACCCAATACCGAACCTTGTGGAACCCCATATTCTATCTGCTTGCATGAAGACCTTAATTCATCAACTCGTACAAGCTGCAGTCTATCACTAAGAAAGGACTCGAACCACCTGATCGAGGTGCCTCTAAATCCATAGTACTGCAATTTTTTAAGTAGTATTTTATGATCCACGCAATCGAAAGCTTTTGAGAAATCACAAAATATTGTAGCTGTAGAGTGTTGATTGTTTAAGCTGGAGTAGACATTATTAAAAAGAGAAAACATTGCATCATTTGTGCATTTACCACTTAAAAATCCAAATTGATTTTTAGCTAGAATATTGTATTTACTCACAAATGAAAGAAGCCTTTTTTACCAACCTTTCAATGATCTTGGATAACGTAGGAAGAAGCGCGATTGGGCGATAGTTAGAAACTTGATCTTTATCACCTCCTTTATGCAAAGGAATGATTATGGCTGTCTTAAGGCAAGTAGGAAAAATACCAATTTGGAACGACTCATTAATCAAATTAGTTAGAAGATCTAATACACAGTCCGGCAGATTTGCGAACATTTTGAGAGTAAGCCCATCTACTCCAGATGCGGATTTGTTTTTAATGTCTCGAATTGTATTACGAAGCTCTTCTGTTACCACAGGTGAAAAAAAGAAACTGTTTAAGTTTTCATTAACATTCGGTAAATAAGAAAGTGGATCAATAGTGGAAGTTATAGAATTAGTTAAGTTTTTGGCAACATTTATGAAGTAATTATTTAGGCTCTCAGGTGTAGTAGGAATAGTGCTGGCCGAGGAAACTTTATTTCTTAAATCATTAACTATGGACCATGTTTCCTTAGTAATATTTTTGGATCCACTCAGTCTCCTATTATAGTAGATGTCCTTTGCAGCTTTTATAGTCTTATGATACACTTTTTTATACATTTTCACGTATTCATGAAGAAATATACTGTCAGTAAATTTTTTTATGTAAGAGAGACAACGCATATTTTTTGAGGATGTACGCAAGCCCTTGGTAGTCCAGGGCTTAGCAGTTTGTTTTTGATAGGCCTAAGAGGAAATGATTTGACAGCTAAATTAGACAATGTTTTAATAAAAGATGCAAAGGCGGTATCGACATCAAGAGAAAGACAATCCCAGACGGTTGTTTTACAGAGATTTCTGAAGTTAAGAAAATTTTTATCCGTAAAAATTCGACAAAATTTGCGTTGAGCAATTTCTGTTTTAGAATTTACTAAAAACTTAGTTAATACTGCCTCATGGTCTGAGAAACCCGAACTAAAGACGGAACAGTCTGCAAAACTCGATTCAAATGACGACACAACATAGTCAATAGTACTAGAACTAGTTTTGGTTATTCTGGTAGGAGAGTTGATATGCATGTTAATACCAAAAGAGTCAAATATAGATCGAATTGTTTCTTGAGCAGCACACACACTGGAAAAGTCAATGTTAAAATCTCCACATAAAATTAATCTGCTTTTTGCAGGCAAGGATTCAAGTAAGCCTAGTAAATTTTGACAGAATATATGCACGTTAGCGTCTGGTGTTCTATAAATACAAATAATATAAAGGTTATAAATTTTACTAAAAACGACGGAAAACTCTAATATTTTTTCCGACAAAAGGTTATCGAAATTGGTAACTGCTGAAAAGTTATTTTTATTTGACATTATTAAAGTACCTCCATGGGATAAATTACTCCTACTAAAGCGAGCTATAGTTGTGTAATTTTTTACAAATACAGGCTCACCAATATGTAGTATATCTAATTATACATATGTTCACAAAAATAAGAAACCAGAACAAAAGTTCTATGATTAAAATGAACTTTTTTATATTATGGACAGCTGTAATGTCATTCAACGCATCATGCCCTACGACTGCAACAGACACAATACTTAAAAACTGGTGATTTAATGGATCACCTAAGGATCCTGGAAAAAATCGCTATGAAAATGCATGGATTTTCATTTTTAAATAAGTAGATGGATATGACTATTAAATAAGTAAGGAGAACATTTTTTTATTTTGTCTTTGCATTAATTAACCTCACATTCTGTCAAACAGATTGATAAGATTTAGTTCTTATCAAGTAGACTTTGTATTTTTCTACCTTGTTTAATGATGAACAACTTTACTACTTTACTACTAGTAGTGAAAAGTAGTGTATTATTATGTCGGATTCATTAGAGACCTCGACAATAATAATGCACTTTTCTACCTCGGCTCATAATTACTTTTATTGCTAAAGAGAAACGTAAATATTTCAAAAATAGTAATTATGCGTCAAGGTAGAAAAGTAAGTTATTATTGTCGAGGTCCATTAAAGATCGAGAAGCGAAGCTTCCAGTAGCAATCTTGGGCGATAGTTTTGTGGGAAGTTGGGGGTTTTCCCCGCTTTCTTGATCATTACCACTTCGGCTCCTTTCCATTTTGTTGGGAAGTATTTAAATCTTAGTATTCCGTTTATTCTGCTTGTTAGGTGCATTATTCCTTTGGCTGGCATGCATTTTATGGCCCTATTGGCGATTTCGTGGAAACCCGGTGCTTTCTTTAGTAAGATGAATCTTATGATCTCCTTAAGTTCCTCTTCGGCGAATTCTTCTACTTCGTCTTCTACCCTGTCTGAGAAATCCATGTCGTCATCAGGTTGTTCGTTGAGCATGAATTGTAGTTCCATTGCTTCTACTTTTTCTTCGTTTGTATATGCCATTCCATGGAGCCATGGGTTTTTTGCGTTTCTTAAGGACTTTTGCTATGTTCCAGAGTGCTGGTTTTTGTGGATCTAGATCGATGATTCGTCTGTTCGATTCTTCGCTTCTGTGGGTTTTCATTTTTTCCTTTACTTCCTCTTTTAGTAAGTATTCTCTTATTTTATGGTTTGCATTCTAGGTTCTTCGGACTCTTTTAAGGGCTCTATTTTTTTCCTCCATCAGATCTCTTAGATCGTTGCTCAGATTGTTAAATCTACCTTGTTTTTGCGCTACGGTTGTTGCGGTACTTCTCACTACAGCTTCCGATAGTGCTTCTTCTAAGAAACGAACTTTCTCTTCTAGGTCTTCTGTTCCTTGGATTTCTTGTATTAGACCGAGTAGTTGTCCTAGTTGTCCTCCCAAACTTTGTCCAATGAGTCCTTTTAATTTCTCTCCTTTCTTGTCTTGTTCTATCTTCGACGGTGAGGACTATTATTGGCGCACGTGTGCGTCTCCTCCTTCGATAAGCCAAATATCTGATGTCTCTCAACACCGCAATAGTTTACAATACAAAATTTATATAACTAAAGAAAATAAACACCATTGTTACCAGATGGTAAGTTCTTATAACCTCTAAGTGTCAAATGAAAATAATTATGCTTAAGAATATTTCTAAAAAATTGCAAAATTTAAGTATTTTCTTTCGAGTTTTTGAGTGAAACTGACTTGCATTTAATTTAAAATAACCTTTACAGTTTAAAGTGAAAATATTCATCCTAAAATAGAATTAAAAATTATTGAAAAATTGCTATTTCTTGAACTAATTTCGTGATTTTTAAAGTAATTAGTAAATGATACAATAACATATTTGTTTTAATCTACTCTATTTAAGGTATGCTATCAAACAAATTTAAAATTAACATTGACATTTCGTGGGTCACAAAGTACAACGGTTCATTACGTACTAACGTCAATCAATCCGAAGTCGATGTGGTTTTTTCCAAGATGTCTATTAGGCAAGTCAAGATGAGTCCATGTACATTTGTTGTTAGATATCCAAAAATTCCGATGTCTGCTGGAGATTCTACAATGTATCCTTACTACATTCAAGGTAAGTCTGACTATTAATATTATTAATTCTTGTTAGAACACTTTATGCCCGCTTCTGGCGATGCAATTTCATCGCGACGACAAAATTACATATTTAGGTGTAACTGATCAATGCAATCAAAATAGAACTGGTTCTAATTTTGTGCCACAAGTTGCAGCAACTTGGTAACTTTTTTAGTAACTTCTAATCAAACCTTTTTTGTTGGTTTGACTATCTAAAATGGCAGTTACAAGGTTATCTCGGTACGTTATCTGTTCTTAATCTGTTACTATCATTTATAAAGTTATAATTAAAAAATATAGTGATTATTTTCAATGTTGGCAACAATATGGTCCTTTCATAAGAAATTGCTGCAAGCGTTTGAACATGCTGTGAACGCTCATGCAACTTTGAAAATAGACGTGTTGCGGCAAGAATTTGAAGGCAACTAAATTGCATTGTTGAATTGCATCATCAGAACCAGGCTTTGAATTTATATATTATAGAACTGTAAACAAAAATGATTTTTACAAACTTTGAACATATTTCGTCGTCAAATTCTTTATTTTATTCACCTACTTTTCCGAACATAACTTATCATATTTATTAAATTCATTCGTGTAAGCCAAAATGTTTTAAACAATTTTTAAATTTTAATATTGTTAGCTTCTAGTAATTGCCTTTAGGCAATTTTTGATAAATTAATATAAAAACTAAACGTTTTTGTTTAATTTTAAAATACTTTTAAACAATTTGCTCATAATTTTTCTTTTTCTTTTTTGTGTAACAAAAATATATTCAACAAGTATCCTTCATATCACTTAACTAAATATTATTCTTATGAAAAAGTTATTCCTTTTAACGAACGTTCCGCTTTCTGAAACTTCGAAAGTTAATTACACGATCAAGAAAATGAACATTGCCAATATAAAAACAGAGATCTCATAATAATTGTATTATGAGATGCTCTTACAGCGTATATCCAATTTCTATTGTTTGTTGATGCATCGTAAAAACAAACCGTATTTGATATAAAAATATGCTAGAAAACCTTTCTAATTAGGTATATAAAAACTTTTTTACTAAAAAAACAATATAATTATATGCTAATTGATACTACATAGTGGTGTAGCAAGTGGGTGGTAGGTATGGCAACCGGCAGATTAAGGTATGCCTTTTTTTAATACCAATTATATACTGTGATATAAAAATCCGAACACCCAGTTTAAATTATTTTATTCTAATGAAATTTTGTATAAGTACTTACTGAAGCATAATAAGTAAATGATAAAAATTTCAAAATGATTGCATTGCTTTAAAGCCCTTTTACCTTTAATAATGTGTGGATGCACCTCGATGTGTTACGCATTCTCCAAACGCACCGAGGCATGCTTCTGATCAGGTGGTCAATATCCTCCTGTCGTATCTTATTCCAGGCAACCAGCAACTTCTCTCGAAGTTCTTCTAGAGTCTAAGGAGGACGTTGCAAATTGAGCAATCTCCTACCCATCATATCCCACACGTGCTCATTTAATAATAATAATAATAATAATAAATAATAATAATAATAATAATAATAATAATAATAATAATAATAATAATAATAATAATATTAATAATAATAATAATATTAATAATAATAATAATAATAATAATAATAATAATAATGACTCACTTAGCCCACTGTGGTTTTGTTTGGCAATGAATCCACTTTCTACCATGCTCAACAACACAAAATATGGCTTCAATCTTAAGACTAATAGAAACACCAACTGCACTGTTTCCCATCTTCTTTATATGGATGATATAAAAATGTTTGCTTCTAATCAACAACAAATTCAACATCTTCTGGATATAACCGAAAGGTTCTCCAGTGATATACGAATGGAATTTGGTTTAGATAAGTGCAGAACCTTAAACATCGAAAAGGGAAAAATTGTCAATGGAGATGTGGCGCTACCTAATGGAGATATAATCGCTGCCATGCAGAATGGGGAAACCTATAAGTACTTGGGATTTCAACAAGCCAGATTGCTAGACCAAAAACAGTCCAAGTCCAAAATCAAGGATCAGTATACACAGAGAGTTAGTTCATTACTAAAATCCGAACTGAACGCAGGAAACCTTAACCGAGCAATTAATACATATGCCGTACCTGTGTTAACTTATTCGTTTGGGATTCTACGATGGACAAAAACTGAATTGAAAGATATTCAGAGAACAACAAGGACTATGATGACCAAGCACAGATATCACCATCCAACATCGTCAGTACTCCGAACAACACTACCGAGAAAGGAGGGAGGAAGAGCTCTATGCGACATAATCAATCTACACAACAAGCAGATAAATAAATTACGAGACTTCTTTATCACTAAATCAATGTCATCTAATTTACACAAATTTGTTATAGGAGCAGATAAAAATTATTCCCCTCTAAATTTAGCAGGTCCTAATGTGGATTTAGAAATAACAACAGATGCTGAGAAACACGTTAAATGGGCCCAAAAAGCTCTACATGGTCGACATCATCACGACCTTAACCAACCGCACATTGACAAATTAGCATCAAATAGGTGGCTTGCTGATGGTACCCTCTTCCCAGAGACTGAAGGATTTATGATGGCCATTCAGGATCAAGTAATTAATACTAACAATTACAAAAAATTTGTTATCAGGGACCCAACTATTACATCGGACAAGTGTAGACGGTGTCAACAAACGTCGGAAACAATACAACACATCATATCAGGATGTTCAACCATAGCCAACACGGATTATTTACGCAGGCACAACCAGCTGTGTAATATTATCCACCAGAAACTGGCCAACAAATATGGACTGCTGAATACCTATACACCGTATTACAAATACAATCCACAGGCAGTGCTGGAGAATGCAGATTTTAGACTCTACTACGATAGGTCCATTATCACCGATAGACAGGTGACGAATAATCGACCCGACATTGTAGTGGTGGATAAAAAAGCCAATTCGGTGCTGCTAGTCGATGTTGCAGTTCCAAACAACAACAATATTTTAGACAAATATAATGAAAAGGTAGCAAAGTACACCGATCTTGCTATAGAAGTAGGGCAGATGTGGCATGCAGAAAAGGTGGAGGTGGTACCGATCATCGTATCATCAACTGGACTAATTCCCAAAAGTCTTGAAGATAGTCTTAAAAAACTCAGTCTTCATAAAAATACTTTCATTGATTTGCAAAAAGCGGCAATTTTAAATACATGTCACACTGTTCGGAAATTTTTAAATATGTAATCTTTGAGCCTAATCCCATTTGCGTTTACGCTCGGGATAGGTAAATATTACCAGCGAAAGCTGAGTAAGTGCATAAGTCTTTTGATAATAATAATAATAATAATAAAGGGACTAGGGCTAAGTCAACACCTATATAAACCTATGCAGAAGGCAGTTCTACTGGCGACCGCTCGTGCTGTCCGAAAGTATATGGGGAATGCAGCAGACCACAACGTCACCTAGGACCCGATAACATGGAAAGGGTTCCCACAGAGCTCAATCCTTTTGATATCAACGATATCTGGGATGAGTGAATTTTCCCTAAAATAAGGGAGTGCGAAGCCATTTGGCTAAGTCTATATAATAATAATAATAATAATAATAATAATAATAATAATAATAGTAGCTTTAATGTCCAACAGTTACCCATTTACAGGACAAATTATTACAATTAATTCAGCAAAAATAATTACAACATTGATAACACCAGAGAAAATAACAGTAATACAAAAACAGACCATAACAATAAAAAAATGCAATAATAACATAAAAATTAGATTAATTATCTAAATAAGTATGCGCTGTTTCAACTAAATCATTTAACGTACAATGAAAAATATCACAGTGATGGCTTATATTGTTATACTGATTACACATTACATAAATAGGCGAATTCATAAGTAGGTTGGTTCTTACTTGGAAGTTTCTAAAAGTGACTGAACGACGAACTGGATACGAAGGAACGTTAAAATTTATTTTACCAAGAATATCGGAACAATCTATTTTATTGTTAAGTAATTTGTAAAGAAAAATTAGCGCACTACAATTACGCCTAAATTCCAATGATTTAAACTCTAGACGACTGCACAGTTCAACGTTACTGATATTACGGTTTGGATAGATGCCATTAATCTTATATAAAAGAAATTTTAAAAATTTACGCTGCACCCTCTTAATATTTTGTATATGAACTTCATAAAATGGTGACCAGATTATCGAGCTGTATTCAAGATCTAACATATGAAAAATATAACAACTTAATTGCAGATATGTTAGTTAAGTTTCTACAGTTTCTAACTATAAATCCTTATAATTTCATTGCTTCCGATACCTTTAACGATATATGTCCATTGAAAGTTAATTTACTATCAAAAGTTATGCCCAAATCCTTGATCTCACTGACTCGTTGCAAAAGCAATTCACTAACAATATAAGGATAATCAACAATATGTTCCCTTCTTGAGAAACTAATAACTTTACATTTATTAATATTTAGATTAAGTCTGTTACTATCACACCAGTTCTTAATAAAATTCAATTGACTCTGAAGATGGTGACAGTCTTCAATGCTATTGATCTCAAGAAAAATTTTCATATCATCTGCATAACATAGACGATTAGTGTTAATAGACTCACAAAGATCATTAATGAAAAGTAAAAATAGTAAAGGTCCTAAGTTGGAACCTTGAGGTACACCAAAGAATGCTGTATATTTGACAGACCTAATTCCACGATATGAAACGAATTGCGTCCTATTCTTTAAATAAGATTTTATAAATTCAATAGCATGATCAACAAAGCCAAAATTTTTAAGTTTTGTAATTAAAACGTCATGTTGGGGATAAGTCGGGAGATCTTGATAGCCAAGGTAACAATGTGACATTATTATGTTGAAAGAAATCTATTGTGACTCTTGCGACATGTGGTCGGGCATTATCTTGTTGGAAAGTTGGATTTGGGTAAACGATGGGGTTCTAAAACACCTTGGATATAACGCTGCGCGTTCATGTTACCTCTGGTGAAGATTAAAGGTGATCTCGAACCATAAGCTATAGCACTCCAAACCATAACTCCAACAGTTTGATGAACATGCCTTTCAACAAAAAACCGTGGATTTCTCCTTTCACCAGTTGTCTTTTAACCCTCACTCAACCATGCCTAAACAAAATCGAGACTCACTAAAGACAATACTGTTCCATTCCTGATCCCAGAGTGACCGTTCTCTGCACCACTCAAGGCGATTACGTCGGCGTTCTGCAGTTAAGGGGAGGACCCAGTGTGGTCGGTATGAAAACAGGCCAAAACGTCTTATTCGTCGGTAAACACTTCGCATGCCAATAGGTCTTCCGTGTTCTGCAAATTATTCATTTGCAATGGACCTGGTAGTGGAGAAACGGTACCCTAATGCAAATAATCTTAGGCGGCGATCTTCACGGTCTGTTGTTCTACGAGCGGCAGTTTCCTTAAGTAAATTTTTTGTTGCTTAAAAATATGAAGAATGGGGTTTCTTAAGACGCTGAATCAACTGGTGTAATTAGTTTTGCAATAGGATGGGTAGAACATTGTTAGATCTGGGTGGGAAAGTATCAGGAGTGAAGTAGTATAGCAAATCTGAAAAGTAGTTTATTTTGTTGGTAAATTTTTGAGAATTTTAAAATTTTGAATCTATTTTCGTATTCTAAGTGGTCGATTTGGCGGTTTTACACTATTTTTATCAAAAATAACAAATTTTAGTTTTTTAATAAATTTTTTGAAGTAAAATTTTTGATTGCTTAAAAATGCATGAAAATATGAAGAATGGGATTTTTTAGGACACTAAATCGACTGGTGCAATCAGTTTTGCAATAGGATGGGTAGAACATTGTTAGATCTAGGAGGGAAAATATCAGGAGTGAAGTAGTACAAGAAAACTCAAAAGTAGTCTATTTTGTTGGAAATTATTAGGAATTTTGAAATTTTGACTGCATTTTGGTATTTTAGGTTGTCAATTTAGTGGTTTACACTATTTTTATCAAAAATAACAAATCCAAGTTTTTGACTAAATTTCGAAGACATCAAATTAAAAGGGATTTTGCTGAAAAATGCTTGGATATATCAAGAATGGGGTTTTTTAGAATGCTACTGAATCGACTTGTGGAATCAAATACATTTTAAAGGAAAAGATGGAAAATATAATTGAAGAATACAGACGAGGAAGGAGCACAGTGGAGCAAATTTTTATGTTATAGGAAATACAGGCTGAAAGTTATAAATTTGAAAAGCAGACGATGGTACTAGCATTTGATAAGGTAAAAAGAACCAAACTGTACAAAACTGGAGAAAACTGATATCAATGATTCCATTAACACTACTAGAATACTATTTTACTTGTTTTCCAAGCTCTCGAAATATATTTATTTCATTTTCAAGGAATAAGTGCGAGTATAAACTAAATTGGTTTTAAAAAGTTGGTAGGTAAATATAACCAAAAAACCATATTAACATTAATTTGGAATGTAAAAGAGTTTTCTTGAAAACATTGCCATTTACCCCAATTATTCTGGTATAATACCTATTAGTCGGCAAAGAACCTAAATTTAATTTATATATATTGAGATAGATATCTAATAGTTAAAAATTTAATAAGTAGAACTTACCTTATAATTTACAATAAAAGGATATATTATTAAGTTTTATAGAATCAGCATTTACTTTTTCTTTTGTACATCTAAAGTTTCCAAGTTCATAATTTTCACAAGACATACATTTAATATAAACAAAGAATGTAATGGGCATTTTATATTGAATAGAATCCATATTTTGCTATTTTATAACAATTAAATATTTCCAATCCATAATGAGTACACTTTTACATAATAATTTTTTTTTGTCCTAGTTCTCTTTTAAAATTCTAAGTTTAATCTGAAACAATAAAAAGAAAATAAAAATCAAAAGTATTAATGGTTTTCACATGTTTAAGAAATCAACATGTAATTTTAGTTAGTAAAGTATTTAAATTAATATTATAAAAAGGAAGTACTTACAAAATTATAAAAAGACAAATTATAGTCTTCGATATTGTATAAACAAATATTCCAATAGCTCATGAGTACCTTAAAAAGACATAAGAACAATTAAAAACATGTAGCAGGTGTGATGAAATACAGTAAACTAATTCCCATATCAATAATGTTGGACATAATCACATAAGTTTTTGATAGAACACTTTAATAGTGCATAGTGAAATAAATATTGAAAAACTTAATGTACAAACACTAACAAAGACATTTTATGTAACAAAATGTATGTAGGATAGTTAAGTAAATGTTTTATATAAATTTTAAGTTGTGAGTCTTTTGTAACACAGAGAATCTTATCTTATATAATGCATAAGTGATACCTACAAATAAAAGAATCTTTTAAAAGTTTAAATTTTAGTTGTTAGAGTTTAAAATAGTAGTTATTAGCTAAAATAGTATTAGTTTAACAGATTCATAGTAATTTTAATACAAATGATGGTTTTATTTCAAATTTTGAAGGTCTAAAATAAGTTGACAGCTCAAGAAAGTTGTGCATTTTGAATCTAAAATTTTCTTAGGAAAAGTCACTTAGAAAATTATACAAACAAAATTTTAGTAAATATAAGGATAAGATTTCACTGTAAGTTAACAAAGATACTATTAGTTTTGTAATTTCATTATCTTCATATTCAAGAATTTTGGTTAGAATTTTGCATTTAAACAATGGAATTTCGTTTTTCGATGTCATACTTGTCATTTTTTCTGGAAGCCTATAAAAAGGCCGGAAAATTGATGATTCACCTCTCTTTCGATTTTGGTAGCAGAGCAATTAACATCGTATGTATTAATTGATTACTAACTAGAAGAAAATTTTTTGCATTAATTAAAAGCTGTTTATGTTAAAGTAATACATGTAATATTAAAAATACATGCAGCAAAATAATCAACCATTATTAAATTACTTACCAAAGTAATAAATTTGTCAAATCAGAGACTGATTCCAAGAGAATTTGAAAGATTAAATTTGAGCATTCTTTCTGCAACTGGTCCTTAGCCGCCATATTGTTGGTATTGCATTTCTGACAGGGGACGAGGAGAAGCCGATCCGAGTTTTGTGCTGTTCCATTTAGACAATAGCAATTTTTAGTGAACGAACTTTATAATAAAAGGTACGTGTCATAGTTAAGATTTAGTATTTGTGTATTTGTTATTTTGTGACTGTAAATTTATTTTATTTGTATGTATCATCTCCATTCTTTTCATATAAGGCTATTTATTTATTTATTTGTACTAAACATATGAAAACCAATTAACAGTTTTTTGTAAAATTTCTTTGAAATATTTGACATTAAATTTATTGTGTGTTAATTCTTAAATAATATTTTAATTTGAATCCTACCCTGATAAGAGTCAGATTTTAAATTTAAATTTCAAAACAAATAGTCTGAGCTAGTTAAAATTTTGATAAGGCGCCCAACCATAGAATTACAGAAGAACAAGTAAACTTTATATAAAATTAAATAGTATTTAATCATTAAAATCAATCAAAACATTTGACAAAACCAATAAAACAAAACAAAATTATAAATTATAATAATCAAACCAATTAAAACATATCAAATTAATAGAACTAAGTCGGGATATTGATAAATTAACTATAAACAATTTAAATAATAATAATCATTAAATTTAAAACATAATAAATTGACAATACCAACGTGGGATATTAACAAATAAACTATAATAAATCACACAAAAAAAATTAAAGTAAAATTAAATCATTGTAATATATAATTCCTGGGATTGGAGCAGATGGGATTAGTATTTGAATGTTGTTAGTATGCTGTCCATTTTTCCTCCCAAATATAATGCATATTTAATTGCATTAAACTGCTTTTCTCCTTATTTGAAAGAAATCTCTATTTTTGTCCCCAAAAAAACAACTCCGTAAAATCATTGTGATGTTCGACCGATAAGTATCTTATGCTAGCTTTCTAAAGTTTTTTTTTTGGTTTATATCTGTTGAAGAGCTATAGTAATACTTTACACAGGATAGAAGAGTTCGATTTATTTGTAATCTGCGCAGAAGAGACCACGTAAAAGCCGGCCATCGACAATTAGGTTAGTTAAATATGGCTATACGGTTTGTACATTGTTCCTGAAAATCTCTATCAGAATTAAAAACTTCATTCTATTCATATAATAAAATAAAAATTAATGAAAGTTAAAAAACAAGTAAAATTTTTCTAATAAGGAAAGAAAAATTTTAGTTAAGTGCAATACGAGACTACTAATTTATATTTTGCTATAGTTATAGTTTGCTATAGTTCCATATTCTCTACAATCATTTCCATTCCTTGAAACTTTACTATTCTGTTATTATAGCTTATGTATTGAAATACATTATATTTTTTTCAGGTTTGAGTGGAAGAGTTTGATTCTACTATTTCCTTACAAATTAGAAAATAAAACAATTTATAAATAACTATGAATTTAAGAAAACCACACATTTTGTGGACATATCAGATTCCAGTAATTGTTTTTGTCTAGACAGGAAAAAGGGTCCTTTGTTAAAAAAATAGGACAAGAGTCAAACATACCTAGGAGTACTACCACCACGAAAAAATAGATGTTTGTGGTGTGGGCAAAGTGCCGTGAGAAATTATATTTCTCACAGTATGAGCAATATATGGGGTGGGTTGCAAAAACGCTTGTCAAAGCTCTGTTAGCTAACGAGTTATTAACTTTTGACAAGTGCATATGCAACGAAAACGCATGCGCGGGCATTTCATATTTATTGATTTTAATGTTATCGGCTTATATAATTTTTTATTATTTAATTTGATTATAAAAAAACGAACCTTAATATTTATAAATGAATGGATGAATGGCCAAAATATATCAATAATAAATGATTCTCTAGTTTTGATGTTAATATGTAATTTTAATTTTTTAATAAAACTCTTTTATTAAACAATATCACATTAAAATAAGTTTTGCTTCGGATATCATCACAAATAACCTTTTTATCAGTATAACTAACCTAGCTTAATATTGCACTTAAATAAAAAGAAGAATGTTATAGAAAGTTCGTTGGACATAAGTAAAATCCATGCGGACTTAACGCCTTAGTCTTTGTTTTAATGACTCATCGATCTGAAGGAGTTTTAGGGGGTTGAAGAGTTCCATTCTTGCTTTCTTTTATTAATCTATAAATTGTTGATTTAGCAACACACAACATAGCAGCCGTTAATTCCATAATATCATCAACACTTGCACTTGGATCCTTGTTTTTTAATGATATATAACAATTCAATATCAGAGTTTTTTCATTTAAAGATAATGGACCTGTTTTTGGTCGTTTAGATGGTCCTTGGCTTATCGACATTGTTTGGTACTTGCACAATTAACATTCAACAAATGTTTTAAATATGTATATTCCAACTGTTTACAATATTATGAAAACCATATAACTTCATACAACTTTACTCAAAGAACTAATACTAAGTACTGATTTAATTTACCTACTTTCTTTTAAAATATTATTCCCGATAATGTTTCTAAGAAAACTGGGTTGTTTTGAAAATCCCTCTCAATAATCGAATAATAATTACAGTAGGCCACTTGCCATTTAAAATTTCTGAGAAAAATTTCCCAAACACTACATATAGGAGTAATACAAATAAAAAATATTCATTTTGCTTCTTTGAATTTAATAAAAATTGTAACGATATCTTGCTATCTTGACTTTAATTAATTTTTTAAAAATATATTTCATTGTAATTTATTTGTGACAATATTCAAAGTTTGAATTAATCTTCTTACAAAAAGAACAAAAATATATAAAATAATTATTGTTACAGATTGGTTTGTTTTCTATTATGAATAAACTGTGTTGCCTTTCTTTATCAAACTTACTAAAATTTATGTACCTCTATCAATTTTTTTTATTAAAATTGGTACATCCCGTTACCTCTGACCTAAATCGTATATTCTTTAGCATAGCTGCAACTCATTCATTCAATACAAAATGTACCTTACGGTATACCCTCTTAAAATATATTTTGGTACGTCTATGAAATCTACTTAAATGAATGATTTATTACTCCTTGTCCTTTCTATATAGACTATAGCGAAACAGCTGTTATTAAGTTAAAAAATCATTTTTTTATGAAAAAAGGTACAGAAGACAATAAAATCCATCGATACTATAATGAATTTAATGAAGAACATTCAAGAAGTTTATAAAAACAAAAATGTATAATTACACATATTTAGTATATTCACAATTTTTTATTGGTTAAATTATATATTAATAGATTAACTTTACAAATATAGCACAGATAGGATAGGCAAAGTAAATTGTAAAAGTACAAAGATTCGTACACGTTACTTGTCTTGATAGCATTGTACATAATGTAGTTAGTCCAATAGAATGCCGCTGATATCTCTAACAGTTCGAAATCTTACTAAGATTAATTTCAGGTTTACTATCATTTTAAGGATTTCACTGCAATTGAAATAATGATATTTCTACTTTTTAATTTTAATTAAAATAGTTTTTGGTTTATATACTTATTTAAAGCTTTTGTTGTTCCAAACATTAATTTAAAAGAAAAATGAGATATGTTAATATCAGCGAATTCAATATCACAGTCTGATTCTATTGGACTAAAACGAGTGACAGTTTAAAAATTGTATACAAGAAAATTCATAGTAAAATTTAAATTCAAAGTAAACTTGGAACTTTAACACTAATTAATTTTAGGTCCATTTTAGGTAATTTTTAGTCCTTTGTTTTATTATTTATTTCACAATCGAAATTCTTTTTCTGTGATTTTCCTATTTAAACAAATTTATTAATATATTTATGCAGTTATATAGATAGAGGAATTAAATTAAGATGTGATAAAAACATTATAAAAAGCTAAATTGTACTTGCTCCAACAGAACAATAAAATCGGCATTGTAGCAAGCTGAGCTTACTTCAAAAATTTGCTTGCACCATCTGTTAAGCTAGGCTTTCACTACCATAAAACGGGTTTATTTTAAACCATCAAGAGTGGAGGTTTAAGCGTGACTTTCAATTTCTTTAACCTTTGTAAACTGTTAAGATTCAATTAATTAAAAATGGATCTTGAGTTTAAACACATTTTGAAGATGATCTCGATATAATTGAGATCATTAATTTTGGATTTCCATGGCAAGTAAACGTGAGAAATAACCGCTTTGAAGAAACGATTTACAATTTTTCAGTCGATTTAGGCTCTGCAAAAATACAGTCCAACACATCCTAACATTTATTTCAGAATAAATTGTAATACCCACGTAATTTGTAAGTACCTTAACTCTGGGTACCAACTTTATAGAGTCATATACACTAGATTATTGAGACCTATTTTTAAGAAATAATTCTGTTTCGCCCATGAATCAACTTTTAACTTGCTTAAGGTTGTATTATTCGCGAGGACATCTTAGTTCTTTTGCGATCCAATACAAATGGATGTATCTACTTTCTCAAGAATCATATATTATCAAATGCATTTCTCGTTTGCTTCCACGATATATTAATATTAAGTTAGTTGTTGCCATGTTTTAAAAAACCGTGAATGCATCTTAGTAAAGTAGAACCCATATCTAAGTGGTGCAATGCAAATAATTTTTTTAAGTTTTGTTGTTAACTTTAAATATAGAAGTATAAAATGTTAAGTTTACGTGGTGTTACATTCAAAATTACTACTTCAGTAAAATCAAAAGTAAGGATCAACTCGACTATTAGTTGATATTCGGCTATTCCATAAAATTTACAGAGATCAAAACTATAGTTAATAAAATAATCTATTTTAAACTGCAGTTCCATGAAAAAAAGTGGATTTTATTAACTTTATTTTTTTTATTTGAATTTCCTTGTATAAATCTTTTAAGAAATCACAGTGGGTATTATTTAAATAAACTACTATGTATGATGATGATGATGATGATGATGATGATGATGATGATCCTAATGTAATTTTATGTACATTTTTTCTAATTGTTTTTTACCTATGACGAAGTAAATAAAAAATATAGAATGTAAGAAACAGATTTCCATTATACTGCTTTCTAATGTTTTGTTACATTTATTCATAATAATTAATGTGATTGTTTTATTTAAATTTCTGTTGACTAAAATATAAAGGTATATAGAACAAAATAATTTGGAAGTCAAAATACAAAAACATAAAAAAAATCATAATACAACTAATTAGTAAATTTTAGTTTGGGATTTATTTGATAACATCTTCTAACACTGCACAATTTTTGTTTCAAATTGTCCTTGAGACAGGTGATTTTTTTCCTTATTTGTATCCATGTGAATTCGTCTTTTGTAGCTATATTAAATTCCAATTTTTCTGTTTTTACAAAAGAATCATTTTATTTTTTAAAAATGCAGGACCTGACTCAAGAACAAAATGATTACTGTACAACGAAAATTAAGGATAAATTGACAAAAAAACTTTCAACATTTGCTATAATATCCACACCAAATTCTAAAATAAATATTAAGTGATGTTTTCATTTTTTGGTGCCACTAAAGAGGCAGCAAACCATAAATTATGTCCAAAGATAATATATCGTATAAGGTTGCAAACTTTTTCTTAATGGAAAATTTGATAAAAACAATATTATGTTTATTGAATTTTTGAATACTTTAAAATTTTATTGTTTGTTTATTGAATTGGTATCAAAAAACGACTGCATCAGAAATTATTAAGTGTGAAAATTGTATGTTTTTTATACCTAAAAGACCAATAAAAAAAATATTGTGAAATTGATGTTCTGTAGATTTTGCTTCATTTTATTTAGGTATTTCGTTATTTATTTATTTGACTTTTAGGTGACAACCATAATGGTTAACTAATAACATTATACCCGATAAGGCTTACATATCGATGCCTTAGGACTACTTATAGACAATAACAAAAAAATCCTCCTGTTGCGACGTTCTTGTATCAGACCTTAAATTGTATACGAATTTGTAATTTCTAATGAAGGAACTTTACACCGTGAGAGTCTTATACTAGGGAAGACTGTCAATTAATCCCAAACAAACATTTATTATCGAGGATTCCGAACTAAGTGAAGATGTGGGCGTGGACAACTGTTTAACTGATTTCAAATTTATCATTATTTAAACCGTGATTGGTTATACACATAAATAGGCCGTCTATTCAATGTAAGCGATTTGAGTTTGGAAATGTATATGCTATTCTGAAGCCGATAGTACTTTAATTCCTTATAAGTTTAAAAATATTCCATATAAATTTAATATTGTTCCATATAATCTGTCTTTTTTTGGGGTTTTTATAACCTTTTTTTTACAAGACCACCTCAAATATATTATTTGAAAAAGAAGATTATTTTTCATTAATTGTCAAAACTTTAGTATATAGGCACTTTATTCTTCGAGCATATATACTAACGTAGAGGCAGCAAGCAATAGTGATTGTTTTGTATCACAGACATGGACTTGATAAACTTTTATCACGGACTTTTATGAAGTCTGTGATCACAGAGGAAACGGTTAGACACTACAGCCAGTGCTGTATCATTGTTAAGGGGTTTGAAATGAATCCCTTAAATAGTATATTAAACAATGCATTTCATATAGCTTTCTGTTATGACACGAGTTCAAGTTTAAAAAACGAATCGCAAAGCGATGAGTTTTTTAAAGAACGAGTGCCACAACAGCCATAGCCATATAATATTTTTTATATTTTTCCATTTTATTATTTTTTAAATTAATTTATTATTTGTATGTAAGTCACGAAAATTTTGATTTTAGAAAGTATGTTGGTAGCACTGTGTAATTTATTTGACAGTTTTGGAATTTTAATTATCAAATGTTAATAAATTAATAATAATAATAAAATATTTTAAAATCTACACCACCTCCAATAATAATATATTATATAAGCAAAAGATGATATTAATATTCACAAATACTTTCTTAAAGAACAATGTAAAATTAATAAATTGCTATTAGCCACAAATATCATTGTCAATAGTCTTGTCATTAGATGCTTCATTCATGCTGCCAACCATTTAAAACAAAAATTTGCCTGCGTAAAAGTTACATTACGATATACAAATGCGTTTTATAATGAAGATTTTTATAAGTGCAAAATATAAAAAATACATTTTGAAACCTGTAACAAAATACGAGGGTTACTAAGAAAGTGAGGAGCGTTTTGTAATAAAACAAAAACTAGGTACAGGAAAAATATTTTATTATATACATCTGAAAGAGTGACTAAAATGCTGCTTTTCTACCAAGGCGCCAAACAAATTAAGGCACTTGTTCGTTTTTTACAAACAAAACCCATATTACGGACCTCATTTCACAACTGGCGGGATTTGATATTGCATTTTAAATTGGAATATTGGAAAACGGGTAGCGCGGAGATTTTCTCGTTCTGACGGCTGAATGCCAACTGAAGCTCCGAGCTCACGCACACCAAAACATACTTGATCGCCGTGCGCCTAGTGGAGTCAGACGAAAACGTTCCCTAGTTTCTGAATAGCCCTCGTATTTTTTAGACTTGAATTTAAATAGTAATAGTAAATAATTATTTACATAAAATCATAGCATATTTTATAAAATAAGGAGTTGAATTTATTGCATAAATTTATAGATTTTCAGTATTCTTATTAATATGGCGATATATTTGCTTTATGCATTTTTCTTTTTTTATACAAATGTAAGAGACGCTCATGCATATTTACTTGTAAAACGACCTTGAAGATTCCTTTTCATACTTATATTTAAAAATCACACAAACTCCCACCATATAATATACTCAAATTAAGTTAAAAAATGGTTTTAAAAGCAGGGTGTGGCGCGACAAGTTTGGATTAAAAGTAATGGCGGATACAGGCGGACCCTGATTGGCAATCCATCTATCATCAAACATGTCGTAAATATGCTGAGCAACAGGCCCAAAGTTATGAGGAGGTGCTCCATCTTGCTGATACCAAGCTGAAGCCGCCTCTCCATTTCTTAAAGTATGTAACGCCGGTCCATTGGATGCTTCTAAAATGTGGCAATATCTTTCACCATTTAAATTTATATAATAAAATTGTAATGCTAAAATTTTATCATTTTTTATTGCACAAAAAACATTAAAACTCCAACTATCCTTGAAATAACTAACATGTGGATTTTCATTAGACCAAAAATGGGAGTTGTGTCGATTAAATAATCCATTTTTGCTAAACTTTGCTTCATCACACCATGTTTATGAAGTTTTCATCCTCTTGTGTCTTCATTAAAAACCATTCACAGAATTCTACCCTTCGAGGAAGATCACATAATTGTAAGTATTGCACCAAATGATATGAAAATGGTTTCCATTTGTGTTTTTTTAAAATGCGATGAATTGTTCTCGTCGACAAAGTAAGAAAATTGACCAAACTGACGACAGTTTTTAAGCAATCTTCTTACAATATCACCAGTTGCATTTGGTCGATATGGATATCTTTCTGCAAAAACACGGCAAGTCCGTTCAACAATTTTATTACACTCGCCGTATGTTTCACCAAATTGGAACACCTTCCACTTATAGAAACTGTCCATATAGGAGTATTAAATATATGATAAAAATAACTCTAAATGCAAAACAATTGACAATAATAGCAAATATGACAATTGGACTTGACGCAAAAATTCAAAATGGACCATTATTGAGACTGCTGGACACTATGTGACATTTATTTTCCCCCTGAAAGCTCATTTGGACGCTGTCTCTACGTCAGTATATATTCTCGAAGACTTTATCGCCCACAAAAGTAAGCGAATCTCATTTTTAAATAATTGATGCAAAACAATAAATACTACTCGCGGTAAATGACCAAAAAATAACAGACAAGGCGTCACCTCACGTAAACAGACAACAGACAACATGAAAATACAAGTGCCGTTAAGTTAACCGTGACAAGTTAACACTCGAAATTCTGCAATTCTGCCAACTTTAGTTTCATTTTCAATATTGCCAATCTAGATACTTATTCGCTTTTCTGGAACAACTATAAACGCGATCACCAAGGAGTGGGGGCCATCTATATTTGGAAATTTGTACGTAAAATTCCGGGAAAACAAACATTTTGTCATATATTCCTGTGTCGATAAAGTGTTGATTATTTCTTTGTTGTATATTTGGTTCGATTTTTTTAATTTAATTCCAAGAACATACCTTTGCTATGAGTAGTAAATGAAAAAATATTTGTTCACTGCCACAGTGCAAGAATTATCCATCTGCAAATTTATCCATACATTGTTTTTCCAGAAACTAGCTAAAGCATCTATAAGTAAAGGATGCATCCCACAAAATTAATCAAATATGGAAAATAATTTGACAATACATTTAAAATACTAAAAATAATTATATTTTAGTCGTAATTGTGCAATGAAAACATAAAATATATTTTGAATTATTGTAACTGTGAAGTTTTTAGTTTCGCCTATAAAATTTACTACTAAGAGGATACGACCTATTGCGCCTTAGCCATCGATATGGAAAGAGTAGTGTTAAAAAGCAGTGTATGGTGATTATTGATTTCTAATATTGCATTTTAAATAAGAAATGGAATAAAAAATGGATTTATTAACTACACAAACAATTGACTGTTAACAGTTTTATGAGTTAATAAGGCAGGAAGCTAAATTGATATGTCTCCATGAAATCTTTGTTTATTATTTATTAATTTTTGTAAATTACTATAGGTACCAGAGTTCAACTCAAACAATCTTTCCTTTTAATTCTCAGGGTACTCTGGCTTTCATCAGATAAAAACTTTATCATAAAACATAATTACTGAGTAATAAATATTATTTTACCTAAACTCCTAAACTATTATCAAAATATGGTAACAATTATCTTTGGACAGATTTTATTAGATTTAAATAATAATAATATACATTATAAGATTATCTTAATACTTTTGTGCAATCCTATATATCACTTCATTTCCATTTATAAATTAAGGATCATTCAATAATAATACCTTTTATTGTATTTTGTGTATAACCAAAAAAAGGTCAATAAAAATTTTTGTCTTATTTAGTATTTAATGTTCAACACCTGCCTGGATGTTTTCTTGCCTTACAAGCAAGCAAGCAAGCGAAATACATACAGTATAAAGAAATTTACTAAACTGGAATGTAGAAAGTCGAACTTCTCCTTAAACTCCAGCAACACATCTTTCACGGAATAGTAGTATGATGAAGCACTCTTTGTGTTTAATTTCCCTATAACACATATTTAAAATATTTTAAATTGTTTTAAAAAGTCTAATAATCAGGTTTAGTAAAAGTATGGAACCCCCTAAGTATCTCCTTAACGATTTAATATTTTTAATTGAGATTGATCCCCTTCAAAAAAGATCCAAGGAATTCAAAAATGCTATCAAACTTAATATACGGTTAAACCGAAAATGCATATCAAAAATGTGAAATTTTTGACACAAATAAATTAATAATTAAGTAATATAACTATTAGTGTAGCACAAGGTGTGTAATAATATTTATCTGTGTTACCTATTTGTTACCTACTATTATGGTAAGTTGTCCAATAAAATTCAAATAACGAAAGGAGTCTTACAGGGAGATACTCTTATAGCGTTTTCCATTCTTCGCACTCGGGCAGCACTGGGTTTTTAGAGAATTCAAGGCCAGTGCTGTCAGATGCATGCTCTAGGGCAAAACCTTCTTGTCTAAGGGCAAAACCAATGGAACACGAAAATTGATTTGACCCGGACCGGACTGTTTATTTTTATTGACATTTGATAACAATAATAAAAGATTTGAATTTTTTGTTATGTAGAGTGTAGATTTTATTTAACTAGGTGTGGTTTGTCATTTGGTTGTAAACATTAATTATTTATCTAGGGTTAATAATTTATTTATTAAAAATGAAAATTAACAATGAAATTTTCTCCTTCGACTTTGCAAATGATTACCAAACTCACTATCCGCCATTATTATTTTGCACTACCGTAACTCTTGATCAAATAGCTGGTGTCAAATTATTGCCCTCGGTTCGCCCTTAGCTCCCTCCGAGTTTGAGTGACACATGCATGGAACACAAAAAAATGAAAAAAGTTCAACGAATGGAACACAAAACTGGCGCGAGTTCTGCCCCAGTGCGACGAATGGAAAACGCTATTAGTCCATTGTTATTTTCCACACTTACATCAGACATTGATATAATGTTAAGAAATTTGGTGCAAAAGGTGTAACTGTTGATGACAAAGGAAATATAAATATACTTCTTTATGCAGATCATGGATGCCGGCAGAGAGGAGAAAGGGGAGGCCTTGGCCCCCCCTGGTTCAAGAAATTTTTTTTTAATATTGGTAAATAATAACACAGTTGCAAATGTAGGCCAATACAGAATTTAGCTTCAACAAGAAAGATTTAAGGTAAAAAATGGCCAAAATAGTGAGTTTGATATACAAAAATATCAAAAAATTTCCAGTCCATACCACCGGTATGTCGCCCCCCCTGTCACAATTTCTGTGGTCAATTGCACAAGACTAAGGTAGTTGTATTTCGTAGACACTAATTTGGGCCGCCAACTTAACTTCCTCTATAAAAAGACTACCACTGACAATGTCAATTTAATGGTGTATTATTAAAAAATCTTAAACAGCTTGAACAAAAGGCAGGACTGGCTCAAGGTGTTCTTTTGAAAACTATAAGATACTCAAAAATCTCACTTACTATGTAGTAATACAATGATACCAGCACTCTCTTATACAAGTGGTATATGGGGTCTTAGATATCTAAAACAGTTTTTGGAAGTTTATATATTATTCTTACAAAGGACCACAGCTGGGCATATAATTAGAATAGAAACTAGAACATGTAAAGTAGGATACTAATAATAATTAAACAGGTATTAGAAATGTTAATTAGATTAAAAAATAAAAATCTTAATAGATACGCTCATCGGGCTCTGGTACGCTCATAAAAACTACAAGAAGTTGCTAAAAATAGCATAAAATGTAACTGGGCAAGCCAGCTTACCACTACCCTATCTATATATTGTGTTATGCAGATATTAACCAAAACAACGAATATACTAAAAATACATTACTCCAACAATACCTAAATAAAAATTTCGAGCAAGACATCAATAGAGTCCTTTTACAAGGGTGTACGGTGTACGCTGTGTACGGGGACTCTGCACCATCATTTACCACCGTGAAATTTTAGGCTGCTGATTTTAAACGTGGCCGTACCAGCTTGGGTGACGATGAACGTTCGGAACGTCCAAAAACTGCAACCACTGACGATAATATCGCTCAAGTTCACCAAATGGTGCTAGACAACCGTCGAATTAAAATTAGAGAGATAGCAGAGGCTATAAACATGTCCAAAGAACGTGTTTGTCACATATTGAATCAAGATTTAGGCATGAGAAAGCTGTCCGCGCGTTGGGCGCCGCGTTTGCTCACTTTGGACCAAAAACGTGTTCGAATGAATATTTCCAACTCTCTGTTGGGGCAGTTTAGGCGCAATAAATCAGAGTTTTGGCGCCGATAAATTACTGTAGATGAAACTTGGATACACCATTATACTCCAGAAACAAAAACACAGTCAAAACAATGGACTGCGAAGAAGGAATCGGCTCCAAAAAAAGCAAAGGTTGTTCCTTCGGCTGAAAAAGTGATGGCAACTGTTTTCTGGGATGGTCATGGAGTTATCTTAATCGATTATCTTCAAAAAGGAAAAACCATTACAGGAGCATACTACGCATCATTACTTGACAAGCTGAAAGCAGAAATTGCGGAAAAACGGCCACGTTTCAGAAAAAAAGAATTTTGTTTCACACCTCAGCGGTTGCCATGGCGAAAATCCACGAATTACGGTTTGAACTGCTTGACCACCCTCCTTACTCACCAGATCTAGCCCCAAGCGACTGTTTTTTGTTCCCTAAGATAAAACTTGCGCTCGGAGGACAGAGATTTTCGTCGAATGAAGCGGTCATTACCTTCGTAAACAACTATTTTGCAGAGAAAGACGCCGAGTACTATTTGGACGGGTTGAAGAGATGGGAGCATTGCAGTGTATAGACTTACAAGGAGACTATGTGGAAAAATAAAAATTACTCTTTGTTACGTCGGAAACTTTTCAGACAACCCTCGTAAGTACACATCACCCGTCCTACAAATACCTGTTATACGACGTTTACACTGAAAACAATTGCATTTTATTTCAAAAGAATTATTGCCCAACTCCATACCATAAACTCTGAAAAACTTTAGATCTATGCTAATCAAAATTACTATAATGTGGATATTAATGTCACTTGTTCCATTTGTAACATAATTTTGTTAATCTGTCCAATGTATAAAAGTTTAAGAAATCATTTTATTAAGCTTTTAGCCATCATTCAGATGACAGATACAATATTGTCAACCACAGATTTGTTAAAGCTAAGAAAATATATATCACTTTATAAGTAATGTAATTAAATTAAGGTTATTTATTATTAATGAATAATTTTTCGAAAATGCTAGAGTTACGTATACAAAACGTATTGCTGTAAGTGCAGAAGAAATTTTTGCAAAATTATTTGCGAGAATCTGAAGTTTAAGACCCTTTAGGATATTGTCAAATAGCAGAAAAGGCGTAATTTTGAACATTTAATGTAATTTTCTTCATTTGTGTTATTTTTTGTTAAAATAAATTAATTGTTATGTTGCCAAGTTTTTAGAATGTTTCCATAAATTAAGTTTGCCTTACCGTTTGATATTTCATCCATGGCTAAGTCAAAAACGATAAATTATTGACTAAAGCCTCAACTATTCAATAAAAGTATGAATGTAAAGTTTTACTGTATGCAGAATTTCACGAGGAATTCAAAAATGTAAACATATACAGGGTGTTCTATTTAAAATAACAAAATTGATGTGCATTAACCGTTGAGTAGATACTTAGGGGGTTCCTTACATAATACTAACCCTGTATAAATTAACTTTTACGGTCAGATATGTTTCATGGCGCTAAGGTAGCATACAACCTTTTTAATTGTCCTTATAATCCCTTTTAAACGTACGTTTATAAAATGTCTCTCAAAAATATTATGGTTGTACGTATGCCTAGAGGTATTTGCAAAAAAATTAAACAATAGAAAAAATTTAAATATAAACTACCATATACACAAATTAATAAAAAAAATAGTAATAAATCTAAAAGGTATTATTAGAATAATACAATCCGCGCAAAACACACAGACGTTTCGACTTTTTGCCATAAAAACATTTTAAAATTAACTTTTATTTTTTTACAAAACTGCAAATACGCTTAACGTTTCAACTAAACCTAGGTATAAAATTTTAACTATAATTAACACTTTAAATCAAATTTTTACTTCTATTTGATATATCTGATGACAACCTAAGTGCAGTCGAAACGTTCAAATGAATGTTACCTTTATTTTAATTCCTTAAGTTGGATAACTAAATATTTACAAGATTTTTCTAGAAGTTTCTGTCATACGAAAACTTTAGATTATTCTATATAGTTATGTATATATGTATATAAACAACATTCTAAACATATCTATAATCACTGGAAACAAATTTTTTATAGTTCAAGCTTTTCTCATATTTCAAGGAAATTAAAAATTCTATTAAGAGTTGTGCTATATTTAAGGTGAAAACATCCACATTTTTTATACATATATATATGATGATTTTTATAAGTTTATTCTACGTGTTTACCCCGAGCGCTATTTTTTTCTCGGTTTTTATAGTCGTTTTCGCAGAGATTCTTTTCGTATATTTTAGATATATCTTGCTATTAATAGGAAACTCTTGTAAAGTATCACAAGAATATTAGTAAACTGCTGGTTATCTGGGTGATTGAACTGAACAAATGGGTTCAAAACAGAGAAGCGAAACGGTAAACAAACATCTTCAAATGTTCCGATTTGTCTGTCGTCTTGATTTCGTTTTGTGTTAACGTCCTTTTTGTTGTTTAAATGCAGGTGTTTAGTATAGGTACCCGACGATTTCTGAGAAAAATTACATGTATAATCATTTTTTGTTTAAATTCGTTTTAGAAACGGTAGATATTAAATAATACTTAGATACATACCTTACTAAATTCAGTTTCTACTTGTTTCTGTTTATAAAAAAAGTAAGTAAAACCTGTTCATAGATTTAAGAGTGTCTTCAATAATCCGCTCTAGTTACTTTCTTAAATCTATGAACAGGCTTTAAGTAGAACTTTCGAACTCCATAACTTTTAACAACCTATTAAAAGATTACCTAATGATCTTAACTGGGACCCTATTCACTAACTCGTAAGAGTGGTCGTGTAGGAGCTCTCTCTCACAATTTAGCACTACTGCGCATGTCACTGTCCTAAAATTATAAAATTCGTATTCTGGAATGTGAGAGAATGCTCAAAAACTTCTATAGGAGCACTCTACTGGGTAAAACCAAGGGTGTGTTCGGGGAGCACTCTTTTGTGCTATGTAGCGCCAAGCGCCATATAACGGAAATGAAGAATAGTACTAGATAGCGCCAATTGGCGCAAATAGCGTGCTCCCCGAACACACCCCAAAAGAGTTGATAGATTGTGAGAGAATAGACTTGCGCACAAGGCAAAAAAAATGAAAATTGAAGATTATTGTAACCTAACATATTAATTTTGTCTTTGATTAAGTGCATGTTTAGTTTTTGGTAGTTTGATTGTTTATTTATTGTTTTTAAAATGGATGATGACGATTTAATTATGCAAATGCTAATAGACAATGTTGAAGATGCCGAAGAACAAGCTGCAAATAATATACCATTTGGGACGCTATTCAATTTTATTGTAATTTCTTCCCAAAGTTGTTGGGCTTTTTTGTATGAAAAGCTGGCTGTAAATAGGCCTCTGTGTAATTCTTCATGTTCATTCATGAAATTAATTAAAAAATTTAAATAAACGAGTAATTTCCACTTTTCAAACAGAGTGAGGTTATGTTTCTATTTCGGAAACCTACTAACGGTACATTAGAACTACTAAGGTTATGTTTCTATTTCGGAAACCTACTAACGGTACATTAGAACTTCTAAGGTTATGTTTCTATTTCGGAAACCTACTAACGGTACATTAGAACTACTAATAGGTCAAATATAGTCGTTCCACTTGGCAACGCCGCACAAAATTTAGTAGAGTATTCGAATCATCGTGAATAGGTTTATGGACCATGAAAGTGATGAGTGAGAGAGTACTCACATCGGAGAGTAGTCGTGCACAAGCACTCCTACATATTACAGAATAGGGCCCCTGATAACAACGTTCTCTCTAAAGAGGACCCCAGAGTAAAAAAACTGAATATAATTACTTTAGAATATTTTGCAGGGCCGACCATAGAGGGGCCCGAACGCCGAAGGGACCCGTGCCCGATGGTACTCTATTTTTATTGTTGTTATGCAAAGTAAAAATTTGAAATTTCCTTTCATAAAAGTGCTCAATAAGTTGGATTCAATGCGATTAAGGAATGTTGTGCAATTTGAAATTAAAGTGAAAGAAAACATGTATTAGCTTTGTTCGTAGAACAAACAGCAACCGTTTTCAACTACAAATCGCATGAGCATTGATTATTTGGCATTCGAAAATATTTAACGCGCATGCGATTTGTTGTTGAAAACGGTTGCTGATCGTTCTACGAACAAATCTATTATGTTATGTGAACTCAATAAGTATATTACATCACATTATGTGAAAAATAAAATAAAGATGTTTACTTGCTACAACAATTTTTAATCTACTTCCTTTCTTAATAAAAGGGGTACAATCCAGTACTCCTGTTTAGAGATTATAAAAAAAATTGTTTAATTGGTGTGGGTAGGGGTCCGATGAGCTTTTATCCCCGGGTTGCGTCCAGCTCTGGGAGGCCATATTTTTTTGAGAAAGATTATTCTTCCATTTTTGTTACTTTTACATCACACGGCAAGATATTAAATGAACACAAATCTATATTCCCACTTTATTATTAAGCCAGCAAAAAATTGGTTATTTTATTAGTTTGACATTATATTCTTTATTAGATATATTCGCTCTGATCTTCAACTGCCAACAAATGTTAATTTTGTTACAAATAAAAAACAGATTCTATGCAATCATTAAAAAACACAACATCTAACAAAAAAATTGGGGCAACTACCAATACTACCTTGTCAATAAGTAAAGAATCATTATTAGCAAGAGACTATCATTTTTAAAATACTTTAAAACTGTAAAACTGTCAATTATATAAATAAATTTTATTTTCGTTTTTATTGGGCAGACACAATACAAGAATTAGTTCTATTAATAACGTTATGTCCGGCTTAATTAAGCTATTAGTAATTCTAAACAGAAACGGAAAAAACGTGCTTCATAAACAATAATATTAAATAAAACAAAATGCCTAATAAATATATTATAATCAATAGACAATATAGGTACATGAACAAGACAATAAAAGCATGTCAATAAAAAAAAGTTATAAAAAGCATACTAACAAAATAAGTGGTACCCAAACATGCAACAACAAAAAAACAAATTAATACATGCTAAAATTTAACATACAGTTTACTACAAGTTAATATCACAGACCGTTAATCTACAGTGTGTACCGAAAAGTTTAGACATGAAAAACACATTTTAATTTATAACATAAGACGATTCTAAAAACAGTACCGCCTTCTAGTTGATAAAAGTTTGATTTATTACAAAAATTTTTTTATTTGTCAAATATGACGTTTCAACAATGTTTGATTTATAAAACTTTCTTATTAAATTTAACACTAGTTCAATTACATTTGATAATCATATTACATTTTTACAAAATCTTTCCAATTTTGTTAAAAAATAATTAAAAATCAAGTTATTGTTAAGTTTTATAGTTAAATATTTCTTACTCAACGGTTTTATACTACTCTATAATAAGTATTTTAAAAACCTTAATTAATTCAACAAAAGTTACTAAAGTGGGGGTTCACTTGTTGAAATATTTCACCAATAAGCGACGAGCTGTCAAAGGGAGAGGTTCACTTTAGCATCAAGAGCAGAGCACACAAGCCAGCAAGGAAGCAAATAAAGAACCAAAAATAGGAAAAAGGCCACTTTCCACTTTTTTAAAAAAGAAGAAGAAAATTCCCAGAATCAGGTAGGAAGCACAAATTCAATGAAAAATTAGGAGTGAAAGTAAATCTACAAACCGGAAACGAATATAGGAAACTGACAAAGTACCTGGAAGAACTGAATGGACAGGGCATAAACTAGTATACATTTATGGAACCAATGGAAAGGAACGCCAAAATAGTAATCAAATCAAAGGACTAGCACCCGATGAAGAAGACATAAACGGAGACCTAATTGGACAAAAAGTGAGGGTAATGAAAACTACCCAACCACAGTCCAGATTTGTAGATAAAAGAAAGCTCGATATATTCGTCGTAGAATATCGCCAAGAAGAGCACATGAAGAATGTCAAACACACTGCTGATTTAGAAATATCAAGTTTGAAATTTAAATTTGATTTGAATATTAAATTCGAGTGATAAATAATTTAAAAAAATATCGTGGGTATACTGCGAAAAGTGACCAAGTCACGTTTTCTTAAATTCGACTTGTTACAAAATGATTTCAAAAGATCATATCTTTATCAAGAAAAATTGACAAAGTCAAATTTTAATACATATTAATACATATGTAAATACAATACAATAGTAGTAATATTATTAATTACGATGAAACGAATTTCACGGATGACCCTGGGACTATAAAAGTAGTAGTAAAAAGAGGAAGTAAACATCCCGAAAGGGTCATCTAGAATTCGAAAACTAGCATCAGTGTTATGATAGCAGCCTCAGCTGATGGATATATATTTCCTCCTTACACTGTTTACAAGGCGAAACATATATATCTAACATGGATTGAAGGAGGGATACCTGGATCTGGATATAATCGAAATTCCAGTGGATGGTTTGATTTGATTATGTTCGAAGAATGGTGGAATACTATAATACTTCCACGTCTTAAAAAATTGGATGGACCTAAAGTTGTTATAGGAGACAACTTATCAAGTCACGTCTCCTATAATGTTATCAGATCTTGTGCAGATAATTATATCCGTTTTGTACTTCTACCCCCAAATTCAACACACATTTGCCAACCTCTCGATGTTGCATTTTTCCGTCCTCTAAAAATGAAATGGAGAAAGGTTTTAACCACATGGAAAGAAAAAAATCGAGGGGTTCTGCCTAAATCAGAATTTCCTAAGCTTTTAAGGATCACGTTGGAAACAGTCGGATATAAAGAGTCAAAAAATGCAATTGCTGGATTTAAAGCAAGTGGACAAGTCTTTAAAAAATTCCAAATCAGAAAAATGAAGAAGAAGAGGTTGCTGAAATTAATAGGTCTTGGACTGAAGCCATTGTCAATCTCTTAAAAGAAGCTAGAGGTTTCACAAATACACCTCAATCTCGTCCTAGAAGAGGAAAACGTCTAGCTGTGTCTGCTGGTAAAAGCATTGTACCCGATGATGTCATTAATAAAGAAATAGATGAAGACAATATAAAATTAAACAATGCAGAAGTGATGAAGAGTGAGGAAGAAGCAGATGTTGATAATGAAGCACCTGTCGAGTATGAAGAGGAAATCGAAGAAGAAACTTGCAGCAGTTTCCTTGGGGACCATTGGGGACCAAATTGAAGAACAAAATAATAAACAAGACGACTCCGAACTTAACAAGTCCGATTTTGTAATTGTACAATTTCCTACAGAAAAATGAAATCGTTTTTATATTGGGCAAATAACTGATAAAGTTAGTGAGGATGAATTTGTTATTAACTTTTTGAGAAAACGCGTAGGGTTGAAAGAATCTTATTTTTATTTCCCCAATGTGAAAGACGAAGACTTTATTCTAAAGAAAGATATAGTTAAAAAACTGTCTCCTAAAGTTACACGTGGTAAATATGTATTTGTTCTGGAAATGTTAGAAACGGTAGAAAATGTCGAATAAACTTTTTTTCTTGACAAATAAACAGTTGTTTCACTTTTTCCGTCATTTTAAGCATCGCGCAATCCACATTTAAAAAAAAAACATAAAATATGATCGAAATTAGTTTATCATTGGTTTAAAATCATTTTCTATGTAAACTTTATGGTGATCGAAATTACCCCAACATATGGGGTAAATTCCATCAATTTAGAAAAAAATATATACATGTTGTTTGTAAATGAAAAAATTAATTACTGTCAAATACGTAATGGTAAGATATCATAAATTTTATATATTTTTTTTGAAATTTTTATTATAAATTTTAGTAACACTTTTCAACTAAAAACCACTAATTTTGATCGAAATTGCCCCGTTTTACGGTACTGTTTTAGTCATTCTCCGCAGTTTTTTTTATTCTCGTACTGTTTGGCACACACTGTAGAATTAGAACACATAATTTGAGTGAATTTAACCCATTTATATGTTAGTATGTGTACACAAGCATAAATAACCATCTCAAATATCTGTAAATGGCACTAAAATCGGTAAAGTATATCTACGACGCACTAAATAGAATAGAATTCTTAATTACAATACTATTAGGAGTAACAACAAACAAGAAACATATATTTATTGGTTCTACCTTTACTTTTTGGAAGTTCTTCATATTGAGAAAATAAAACAAACAGTTTAATAAAACTTACAAAATTAAAAGGAAAAAATAATGGCTGCATATTAACCCTTAAGTACTACCATTGGGTCATTTTGACCCTATGTAGTACTTGAAACATGGCAATCTCGCATTTCGCGTCATAGCTCATTCTTGCGCTCTTTAGTAATCTCCTAACAGTCGATGAGAACACGTGTCTTGTTGTTGGGTCAAACTGATCGACAGTAGTATATACGCATTTTTTTAAAGGTAAGGACTATACCGATACTTTTTGCATTTTTACGACTTTTTGGACCTTAAAGTTGGTTATTTGTAAATATTTTTATATTGCTTTAGGAAAATGAGCTGCAAAGAAAATCAAAATCGCCCATTATCTGACCAAGAACTTTTAGAAATCGTGGAAAATGATGAATTCTAGGAAGATATTGAATCGGAAAGAAATGTTGAGCCGGTGGTGGAGTACCAATCAAGAAAAAATTTTGAAGATGAGTCGATAATAGAAAGAGACAGATTGCACGCATGCACAGACATTTTAGTGTATGGTGATGAAAGCGACAAAGAAGAAGAAGATACGGAACTGTTTAGTGAGCATGCTACAGACAGTGAAGATGACTGGGTGTCTAGTGAGGATGAACTTATGTCTAATGGAGAGGACAATATTGATGAGGTATTAGAAACCGAAGCAGATAACGGTGATCAAAATTATGGACAAGATGAAGCTGAAGACATCCAAAGTAAGTCACAAAAAGAAGTACGCAATAATTACTGGTATGGTAAAAAGGATAAAATGAAGTGGTCGAAGAATCCTCCAAAAAGAGGAAAAACGTTAGCACCAAATTTACTACGAGTCTTACCTTCTTTGAAAGGAGAAATGCGTCGAAATCCACCGTGCAATCCTCTGGAAAGTTGGAGATATTTTTTTGACAGTACAATGATTGAAATTATTGAAAAGTATAATAATCAACGTATGGCAAGATGAAAAGAAATTAAAATTCCCGACGACAGTATTCTCCAACTTTTATAAAGCCCACGGATATAACTGAAATAGAAGCTTTTATTGGGCTTCTTTATCTTCAAGGATTTATTTCGTTGCACTATGTCTTTAGCTAGATTTTCCTTTCTCCTTTGTTGTATTCGTTTCGATGATGAAACTACTAGCGTCGAAAGAAGAAAAGTCAACAAATTGGCACCTATATTTGAAAAATTTGTGTACAATTCAACACAAAACTATAGTCCTGGTGAAAATTTAACTGTGGATGAAATGCTAGTACCTTTTAGAGGTAGATGCGCATTTCGTATATATATGCCGAATAAACCAGCTAAATATGGATTGAAAATTCAAATTGTAACGGACTGTCAGACTCACTACATGCTAAACGCAGAGGTTTATAACTGAAAAAATATTACAGAACAACATAAAGGCAAGAAAAAGTCAGGTGGCCACCAGAAAAAACTTTCTCATTCAACTGAAGTAGTGCTGGCCGAAATATAACAGGCGATAATTGGTACTCCTCACTGGAATTAATGAAATAATTAGAAAACAATAATTTAACTTATATAGGAACAGTAAAAAAAAACAAAAGATTCATTTCTTCGGAGTTAATACCTGCTTTTAACCGAAAAGTCAATAGTAGTTTATTTGGATTTACAAAATATGAGACTATTGTGTCGTTTGTTCCAAACAAACCAAAATCCGTTGTTCTTATCTCCAGTAGGCATCACGACGATAAAGTAGATAACGTCACGAAAAAACCCGATATAATTTTATTTTATAATAAAACTAAAGTTGGAGTCAACTCTTTGGATCAAAAATGTGCTAATGACAGTACTTCCCGTATAACAAGACGGTGGCCAATGACTTCATTTCATGCTGTTTTGAACATAGCAGGGATCAACAGTAGAGTTGTTTTTCAGTTTGCCCAAGAAGGTAAAGAAATAGCAAGATCCGAGTTCCTAAAAAATCTAGGACGCGATTTGTGTATCCTGTATATGCAAAATAGATTAGGTAAAACATTACCTCGCAGTTTAAAGGTTGTAATTGAGAGCTTGCTAGGAAATGCAAATTTGACAAGTCCAGCTCCTCAGCAAAGAATATTAGCCTCAAAAAGAAAAAGATGTGC
The DNA here is from genome assembly GCA_035357415.1 of Ophraella communa. NCBI lineage: Eukaryota > Metazoa > Arthropoda > Insecta > Coleoptera > Chrysomelidae > Ophraella > Ophraella communa. The sequence goes on from CM068982.1 coordinate 22,141,210, forward strand.
CATTTGTCCGTCAAAAAATGACAGAAAAACAAGTACTACCTGTAAATCTTGTCAAATACCAATATGTAAGCAATGTGCAAAAACTTTATGTCCTACTTGTATTTAAACATTTATATTTAATTAGCAATGTTAATTATATGTTATAATACCATTTTCTTATAATAAAAGTGTTCAGAAATAATCCCGTTTTTCTGAAAAAAAAAATAAATATGGGTCTGTTTGACCCAGCAGTAGTAGCTATGTCATAATTTAACAATGGTAGTACTTAAGGGTTAAGAGAACTATGAATATAAGTGGAAGATAAATTTTATAATTATGTTATGTGCCGTATTGATAAATGTAATTTCAAATATTTTGCTACCCACACCCAATATTTCTGTGACTTTAGTGCACGTTAAACTATAACTTTGGAACCTCTCGAAAATTCACTACAAACCCAATTACCATACATATTGACTAAGTAAAACTAAAGATATCAAAATTGACATAATTTACGTTGCTATACACTTATTTTATATTACACAAATAATATTACAATTTTTTGTATTTTTCTTAGTAAATTTACAATAAATTATGGTATATACAATAAGACTAGTCTCAAATGTGCTAAATGCAAACATTAATGGTCATAAAATATAAATAGGTTCTTACTAAAACATAAAAATATAAAAATTAGAATAAGGAAAATTATAATGGTCATCTAATTAAATACAAAACATAGCATAAAAGGTGGAAATTATACAGCGTGCTTTTTACATTTAAAAAATAGGTTGTGTCTTGCAGTTATATTAATAGAACTTGACAAAATTCGATGTATTAATTATAATTGAAAGCCCGAAATAAAGGATAATGAAGGCTTAACTTATCCATATTCAATATAAATCGTTAGAAATGATGATCTAAAATTCTTCATTTCTTAATATTTTTTGTTAAAAAGCTGTCTCTTTTAATTACCAAGCTGCGCAAATATCAATTGAAATGATTAAAAGTTTTAAATAACCTTTTGATATATTGAAAGTTTTAGGGAATTTTAAACACATTTTTGTTTTCAAATAAAATTACTTGTTGCTAAAAGCACCTTCTTTAAATGTTTAGCTAATTAGTTCACATAAACAGTATTAAAAGATGTTTTTTGGATCCACCGTAAATATTACTCAACCCGTTAATTTTACCCAAAAAGGGTATCAAATAATTGAATATATTTGGATAAATATAATCCTTGCAGTGTAAATTTAAAAATTTCAGTTTTCTTTCCAGTGAGGAATAATTGTCACAATTTAAACAAAAATTTAAAGAAAATTTAATTAACGTAAAAATTTTTAACCATCACCTACACACATTAATATACAGGATCTCCTAAATTCAGTAATCAAATCTTGGGAATTGATCTAGGCTAGATCAAACTGATATTGTTAGCATATTAAGTTATGAGTACTGAACTGTATATTCTATTTTTTTATATATTTTCAGTATCGTTTAAGGATAATCGTCATACATTTTGTTTACAAACTAGGGTAGTTACTGATGAAAATATTACGAAAAACAAAAAAATGATAGCACTAAAATATAGTGCAGGCACGCTTGGGATAATACTGACTGTCGCTGCCACAATTAACAATGTTTTATTTTTTACTATAGGCCACTACTCCTACACACAAAAATAAGAAAAAATAAATAATTATTGAGTAATTAGCATTTTTAACCATAACATAAATAACTTAGCCTTGGTACACCACATACACAATAGACTGTGTACTATTTGTCTGATAAAATATAACTAATTTAATGATATTAAAACGTTTACGAACATTACATGGACGTTAGTATTGTAATATATATTCTGGTCCTTCGAACCGGATTTACAAAACAACTAAAATTTGACATAACCTTAAACACTAGGAGGAACAAAAGTAGTAATAGTGGCCTTTTAGCTCTGGTAACCCAACAAACAACAAGTAATATACAATTAATAATACTATGAGTTATTTAAATTACGATATAAGGTAGTTTTTTTTCAGTTCATTTAAAGCTCATATATATCCACATATCCTTATACCTCCAGCCGTATTTACCAAAAAAAAATTTAGTACACGAAGCTGACATCACTATCGCGTCCATTACTACGATGCCCAACAAACAACACGTGAATTAACATCGAGTCTTACTATGAAGTGACGTAAGTGATGGTGATATCGTACGCGGAGGTTGTTGCAACTATTGTTATGGAACACTACGCGGTCATTTTTTCTTTTTTTTTTTTTAATTTTCAACCTATTAGAGCTATGGAACATATCAGGATTGAATATCTTGCGGTTTTCGATCTGTTGCTATATGCAATAAATTTGTATATTCTATTTTCAACGTTTGCCTTGCCTGAAAATGGAAAAAAATAGTGATTAGTAGAAATTAAATCGTTAAATTCTTTTAATAAAAATTTGTCGTTTACAAATATTGATTAAATTTAATAAATTAATAATTTAATTATTTAGAGAATTCTGTTCACAAAACTTTAGTTTTTACTTGAACTTTCAGATATTCGAATATCGGATATACTTTTCTCTTCAGCTTGTCCAAATATTAAACGAAAAGAACTATTAGCAAAGGAAATTATCCTTATCAGTTATAAACAACTATTTAAGGTTACTTCTTCTGATTTTCTGATATTGTGGTGGTAATAAAATTATCTCAGTTGTTCAAAATTACATTAATGTAGGTATATATTGGGACACAATAGATCCTACGGATCGCAGTCTATCTATCACCCCTATCAACATACATAGTATATTTTAACTTGTTTACTATTTTTATTCTATTTTATTTCAGTCTTGCGGTCCATTTTTATATTTAAACTAAATTTGCATTTCCGGCCTTTTGGACATCTGTATTTAGTTTAAACATAATTTCTAAAGTAACGTTTGTTAGGCTAATTTAATTCGATGTAGATGTATGCTTTGTGGTCTCGGGTATGTCACCTTAAACCATAGATCTGTATCATTAGTATCTGTGGGTTGAACCTACTGTTTGTCAGAAGTCAATGAGAGTTGGGTTTTGGAGGGAATTATGTTCGTTAATGTGTGGCTAAGAAAGAAATAAAAGTTAGAAAATCACAAGTTGTTTAAGTGCTCGACCAACCTATGACCCTAACACCTTCAAAATTTTTGTGGCATGTGTGATTCATTTCTATTTCATTAGATGGGCCAATCAATCCATTTATGTTTGAAATAAATACTTTTGCATTGCAAAATATTAGCTCCTAAAATGTGATTTTATTAATATTGATAAAATTTAGCCAGCTATAGAGCGGGTCACAGTTATTATGCAGCATTACGTTTATGAACGACGGCGTTGCCATATCGGCATGTTCTTCGAATTTGGTTCCAACTGGCGCGGGAATATAACTTGCCATTGTGTTACTATTATGATTTAAATGTTGACTAAATTATTCATTTGAAAATCGTTTAGTGAGTAATTAAGAATATTTATAATTATGCTTTTAGATAAATTTTACCAATAAATTTAACCAAAGCGGCAACAGTGTTGAATATTCGCCCATAAGATTTATATTGGCCTATGACGGCCACACGGCATAATAACTGTGACCCGGAGTATAGTATTTATCGATTGGATATTGTCGAATTGGTGTTTTAAAGTAATTTTATTTTCAATTGAATTAAAAATAAGGTTTAACTAACAGATAAATTGCTATTGATAAACGGGCCCTCAATGTATTGTCATTATTTATGGTTTTGGTATTGTATGGTATTTATTTAAAAATAATGGAAATGGTTCAATAAGAGAAAGGAAATAATTTAGTTATAAAAGAAAAATAGGTGTCTAAGTTGGCATCAAGTTGCACACAAAATAAATAGTAGAATGTGTTTATCGTCCGATTTTTAAGAAATTTTAAAATAAACGATTAAAAAAAGTGTTTACTGACAGTGACCTTGCATGACTAGATAAGTGGATATACAAGGTGTCTCAGAATAACTATTCCTAATTTTAGCAATTATGGTAGAGTATATTCCAGAAAAATCCTATACACATTACCATCTAACCATGATGCAACAATCCCAACCCAATTTTATTCCAGTACCATTGGGTAAATTGAACTCTTTTCGGATAATCGGCTGGAATTAAAGACTGCACTCTTTTATTATGGTATTAACGTATTCTTTTAATACCCTCCCTGCAGATGAGAGGCTTGTATGCATCGCATGGACGCACGAGTACTTGTTTTCAGGTTATTATCAAATTTTTGCAAAATTTGGTCTGTAAAGTCAACATTTCGTTCAGTACGATTGGCTTCGAATATTTTCTTTATTTTGACTTGACCAGTCTGCATAAATTCGTCTTGCATTTTCAAACAAACACAATTAAGGATTAATCAGCTTCACAATCACTCATTTTTTAAATTATATTAAATTCTACCTGACAATAATTATTGAGTTTGACTCGGCTACGCCTTGCCCGATAACATTCACGACTTGTACCATAAGGATCGTCTTTATGATCCTTATTACATAAATAATTAGTATGTAACTTTCATGTAACTGCCACTACACGATTTACCCTTACGTCACTAACAGTTTACGTAGTAAACACAAACTTAATATACTTCATCCGTTTCTACTGCTAATATAAATACATCAAAAAATTATGCACACTTGTCTATAAAGCAATAACATACGTTATTTTCAACTCTAATTATGACCTTCAAATATTGGAAAGATATAGCGCCAAAAACGTTTAAATGGTTAAAGTAGAAAAAATTGACACCCTGAAGTCTTACCTACAAACCTCAAGAAATGTATAAATTAGACAGGTGTACATAATTGTTTGATATGCTTATACTGCTAGTAGAAAAGGATGGGGTATATAAAATTTGTGTTTACTACTGTTCGCTGTTAGTGACGCCAGGGTAAATGTCAATTTTTTCAACTGTATATTCATAAGAATTTATTTTGATCTCTTATGACAACTGTCATTATTTTTATACATCGAGTTTTGTTCAAAGCGTTTTATCATTTGCATTCAAATAAATTTTATACAATCGATTTCTTTCAAAACCTCTTGTTTTTTATTTTTATTTTACTGTAAGTACAAAATTAACTTCAAACACGACACCACACGCACATGACAAAGTAGCAGTAGCCATTTTTGACTACGATTCATTTCGCGAGGATTGTAGGTATGACGTCAGGGTAAAGGTCAATTTTTTCTACTATACAGCACAAAGCAATTTTTTTATAAATACTGGAATAAAGTTATAACTATTATGCAAACGACAAAATTCATTAAAAGAGGGTATCGTCTTAAAAGGCAGGACTAATCCGAAAGGAAAAATATTTTTTAATTAAAAAAGTTAATCATAGACGATATTATAAATATATGCTCAAACAATAAAAAAAACTGAGAGTTGGATATAAAAATTTTCACGTAGTTAAAATATCTGAGGGAGCTTTGGTGATGATATAGTACTAATCGCAGAACACCCACAAGAGCTACAAAAAAATCTAGAAATCTGGCATCATACGCTGAAGGAATACGGTATGAAAATAAATTTAGAAAAGACTGCGATTATGACAACTAAACTTCATGATGTACATATAGAACTAGAAGGTCAAAAAAAAACAAATCGGTGAACTTTTTCAAATATCTAGGAACTAAAATAGAAAACACAGGAAGTGAAGACCTAGAAATCAATACCAGAATAAAAAACGCTTTAAATATCTACTACAGCTTAAGTAATAGTTTTATTGGGTGCGTTCACCCGACGTCAACAGTTGAGAAGTTGAGTAAGCGATCGCGTTCAGCCGACCCGCTGACTAGGCGCTGGATGTAAGCAGCTGCAAATTTCTTGAAGCGGTAATTATTTCTGCTTTCCAACTAAGCGCAGAATTTGTTTTGACATTTACAAATTGTCCATAACCTTAATATTTTTGTTTATTGGTTTCACGTTTCGCTTTTATGTTTGTTTATTAACTATATATATGGATATGAGTTTTTTTGATTTGGTATTAAATGAGGAGGGTGACCGACCAATAATGGACATTCTAAAATGACAATAACATAAAATAGATTACTGGTAATTTTATTATTACTGTGTGTAGTAACTGGGCGGTTGTCGAAAAAGTATGTTCCGAGCCATTTTAAAGTTTAACATTCTGAGAAGAGTAATTTTTATTTATAATCTATAAGTGGTAAAAATTTTATTGACATCGATCATTAGCCCAAAAACCGATACCCTCCTTTGTAAATAAAAAAGGTATATAGTAACTTGTTACCGGAGTATTCTGTGTAGGTATTTGTAAAGCTAACGCCATACTGTCAGCGTCGAAACTTTCATCTAAAGCAATCAAAGCACCATGAACACCAGATTCTTCTAAATTATTTCCATAGTCCTGCAATGTCCAAACAAAATTAAACAATTTAAGTTTTCGTCAAATTATCACAATAACTACACTTGCCTTTAAACCTATAGAAGTTACCCATTTTACGACACGTTCGTTACTCCACACTAAGACATCGGATAATGTATTTTCGCAATTTTTTCTTCTTTCCTCTAAAGCGTGCCTATCGAAATTTAATCTCTTTAAACACGATATGCCGTAATGTAAGCTAGTCCTGCAAATAAATAACAAGCTCTTAAATCTGTTTTCTCTACTGAATTTTGAGTTGTTAAAAATAGTGGACGTTATATATAGTAGTATTTTCAAGACTTCAGTGCTTACTAGATAATTTAAGATTCAAATAAGAATTATATTCTATTGATAGATTTTTAAGTTAGTAATGACATAAATTTCTTAATTATGCCACATTTTAATCCAACGTATTAAAAATAAGCTTACCTATGGAATCCATCCACCATTTTAAGTTGTCCTCTTAAATCTTTCTTAGTAAGATGATCCAACATTCGAGCATCCACCAAACACTCCATGAAAGTAGTTCTATACTGAGGAAGTCCTAAACCTGGAAGCCAGTAATTTCCTATCCACTCGTGATTCATGTCCCCAAAAGCTAAAGTAGTCCTGGAAGTTTTTGGTGCAGAAGGTGAAGTAAGAGATACCATTTCTTGGATGGCCAAGCGCAACTTAAGCCTATATACAAATATGACAAAAATGAAATAGGAATAATTTAAAAATTTAATTTGAATAATTAAAAATTATATTTAATAAAAAAGATCTCTTAAACTGTACCTGTGTAACGGATTACTGATTCCTATTTCTCTTTGGATCTCTGTATCGCTTAAGGCGCTCATGATTGCTCCGGATTTGACATTAGCTCGACACGCGGCCACATACCAAGCAGGCATTCCCACCCAAAGCTCCAACCAAGCTACGATAGTCGGTCCATTCCAAAGAGCAAACGGTGTACCAGCTTTCATAGCTTCTGCTAGTAACTCGTGTCTATAATCCAAATCCCTAAAAATAATAGTTTGAATAACACGAGCAACGATATCATTTCTAAATCAGTTTACTTCTTTTTCTGCCTCCTATCGAATTCTGGCTTTTGCCCGAGTTTTGCGGAAATGCTCATCGTATCGTTAAAGTCTCCATCTGGCAATCCGATACTACTTTGACTTAAATTCAAATTCATTTCATGTCCCACTGTTTCTTTACCCTTCACCTAAAACATTTTTAAACTTTATATATAGTATAGTTCCAAAATTGTAGAAAGTGACTCATGTTTTAATGGTTTTTGTAGGCTAGTAAAACTAGATGGTTACCTTGTAGAAAAAAATATGTTTATTGTTAGAATATCGACAAGAGGAGAAAATTTAATCATTATTTTTGTTCAAAGAAGATACGTTCAAGCGTTGAATGAATAAATAGAAAGAAGCGCGACCTTATGAAACTATTTGTAGCCGAAAATCCCTCTTATAATGGGATGGCGTTGTTGATTACCCATCTAAAATACCTCTTATTTTTGTCAGTCGACGTTTAGATCTTGTTCTTGTTACTTCGCTTTAGATTTTTTGTGCTTTTGTGTATACCGCTGTGCTTGTTACCGTTGATTGAGTGGCTATTTATTCATTCAAAGATTTTATTTACTAGTTTTTCACTGAGAATTCGTATTTTATTTCTTTTACTTATTGACATTTATCATTCATTGAACTTTATTAGAATAATGTCCGAAAAATATTATCTGTACAAATGTAAGGGAAAAGAAAGATACTGAGGGATCTATGTCATTTTTTAAATTCCCTATAAAATATAAATAAAAGAATGGGTAAAGCGCTCTGGAAATATCAAATTGGATTATAACACCCTGAAGAATTAAAAAATAAGAAAATTTGTGAAAGACATTTTACCACCAGTGATTTACCGTGGTCAGCGAAAAAACGAAAACAGCTGCATAAATATGCACTTCCTGTGCCATAATATGTATTAGGTAAGTATTTTGTTATTATTTAATTTTATTATTAAGTTTAATTTTGTTTTCATTTTCGGTAACAATAATTCGATTTGAGTAGACCTTTTGGGTCTAGGTTATAGTAGTAATTTTAGGTCGTTTACTGATAACTCAATCAACGGTTAGGTGCAATAAAAAATATATCCAGGTGTGAATCAAAACGGACACAATTTTAAAAAAATTTGAATTGAATTTAAATAAACCTTGCGTAAAGAGAATATTATGTTGTACAAAATAAAGTTTAT